>JAUTXW010001314.1:780000-1980000 GCA_030620095.1 Kuschelorhynchus macadamiae
GGTCTAAACCTAAACCTGTTTAGTGAGTACAGGTGAAAGTGACTTTTTAGCTAGTAGTTAAGTTACATAATTAAAGTAAAGTTATTTATGAATAATTAATTATATACTATATATATAATTATATCATAAAATACGTTATGTGTGTAGTGAAATTCTGTAGGACAGAAGTTCCAGGTAAAGTTGAATTTACCATTTTTTTTAAATATATGGGCACTTGAATAAGATCAAATAGCTAAGTACATATAACGTATGGTAACTGTTGTATTTTACCCACCATTAGTCACATATGCATCATAAATGCAGGTAAAGGCTTGATACTTTTGGGATTTCCCTTATATAGTATTTAAGATTTTATGATCTGGGATATTGCACAGGTAATGTAAATAAGGAAACAATCTTTATCTACTTTGCATTGATAAAAATGTGGAGTGCATTTATATCTAAAACTACATACATACTTTATATTATTTCAAAAACTACTTTAATTATTTTTTTATATTAGTTTAATTTAAACTATTTTGTGGTATATGATTTATAATGCAAATATCATTAAGATGTATTTGCTTTTTTTGTATACAAATTTATATCAGGCAAGTAAATTCATTTGAAATCTTATTTAGGAGAGGGAATTTATAAGAAGTTCTTTTATCTTTTATAAAGTATCTTGTTCAAAGAAAGCAAACTTATGAATAAAAACATTAACAAACACTTGCACCTAATGCTAATTGCTAAATCTTATTGTCATTAATTTTTTTATCTTTTTAATCATTATCTTGTAATGAATTGTATAAATTCATATTTTAAATCCACTTCATGTTGAGGATGCTTAAATATTTTTGATTGTTGTTTACTTAATAAAGTATTTATTTTTACTATTATAATAGACAAAGATGTGGTGTTTTATTTACTGCATATTACACTCGATATTACATATCTCGTAACAATCTGTTTTTACCAAGATTTTCACCCTTTCTATGGTGAAAACATTAGTTATGCTTGATCCACACCTTATGTAATTTCCTATTTCTTAACTCGAACTTTTTATGTTTTAGATTAAATGAATCCATTGAAAACTTAGAAAATGCTATAAAAAGTAGAGCAAATGATAAAATAGAAGAGGCCCAGCATAAGTTTATTATTGAAAGTAAAGATCCTTTATCAGATTGGCTAGATTGTAAATTTGGTGCCACAGTAACAGATAATGCTATTTTTTCTTCATTACCTCGACACTGGGAAGAAGAATTTCACAAAGATATGGATTCTCTTAATGTACATATATTTTTATTTTAGTTAAAGTATAATAACAAATAATAAGGTACCCTAGTAGGATTTTCTCTAACCTTCCTTTATTTTAGAAATCTGGAATTAGATTAATTAATAACTATATGGCTTTTATACAATAATTGTTATCAAAAATAATGTTCTTTTATGATGATGATGATGATATGATCTTATATAATATTCATACAACAGAAATATATAATTAAAATATAATTCTTTTAGGTAATGTAGTCAAGAAAGTTATGCTGTATTAAATTCCCCATTTCAGGCATTGGCTTGCTTTTTATTTAAATAGAAAATGTGTCAGAAACTTCAGGGATAACTTTAAATTTGTCTAATTGAAAAAATGCTAAGGCACTGTCTGAAGTTTCAAATTTACTTTCACATTTTCCATCACCTTAAAATATAATAATGGGTTATTGCTACTACATGTTAACCACAAAAATAAATCAATCTATAAAAAAATTGAAATAATTTTCCTTTTAGTTTATTTATACAGTATAAATATATTAACATAAAGCAAACATTATATTTTAGAATATTTAGTAATTAGATATATTTTCAATTTATATTATTATTTAGGTTTTAAGACCAAATGTACTTACAAGAGTAAGTGAACACATTCCAGAAATAATTGCATTTATAGAGGGTATTATAAAGAATGGTTTTGGATATGAAGCAAATGGTTCTGTATACTTTGATGTCGCAGCCTTTGACAAAAAGGACAAACATCATTATGCTAAACTTGTTCCTGAAGCTTATGGAGATTTTTATAGTTTACAAGAAGGGGAAGGTAAGATAAAGTTTGGTTTTGTGTTTTTTTAACTAATTAATTCTTTTGTTTTGATTGCTGTGATTGTTGTAACTAACAACAGCTTTAGGTCAAAAATTGTCTGTTTCTTTTTGTGAGTGTTTTTGAACTTGGGGCGGGTGATACATAAGTGCTGCAAAACCACCAAAATATTCAGCCTAATGAGATATGTAATTATATTCTGCAAATAATCAAAACAAAAAATGCAAACAAATCTCAATAATATCTTTAGATAATGGCCGAATTGCATCATAATAGGTGTGACGCATTTCTTTTGGTATTGGGACTGGCGTTCAACTAAATATGACGGTTTTCCTCGCGGCGACTGAACCGCTGGAATTAGAACTGCGTTCTTAGTTGTAGCTTCACATACCCCTAGGCTACTGGGAGCTGCATTTGTGACAATTCAGCAATTTAATCCATATGTTCTATCTTTTTTCAGAGTTTGCTAAGTTTGAATTGTAGTTAATGGTGTGGTACTTTATTTTAAGTTTTTGTTAGTTGTAGAATTACAGGAGGAGAATATATAAGATGGATTTATTTTATAGTTTAGTAAACTTTTTTTTTTAAATAAACATATGAATTAAAGCTTCATTTAAAAATTATTGGTAGACCCTTACCAGACATTTTTATTGAAGTAGTCAATGTTAGTGTAGGTAAAACGTATGAGTCACTTTGGATTTGTGGCTACAACAAGTAAGCTCTTTTTTACTTTCCATGTGTTTATGATGTATTTGACAGAAAAAATTAAAAAGCATGAGAATTCAGAAACCCATATCTTCATAACTGTATGGAGTACACATTGTGGGGACAACTAATATCAGAGCACAATTAGATTCAGCATATTGAAATGTACAAAAACACAATGACAACATAACGAATAAGATATGTGTTAAAAAAAATTATTAGTTCTGTACAGGTCTTGGAGTTGACATTAAAAAGATACAATGAAGATAATAATCACAAAATCCAGGAATAACTTTATCTAAAAAAAGCTTCGGTGTTTAAAGGATGTTCTAAAGAGATACAAAATGATCTTTTGAACTGCATGCTTGTTTGTCATGATAAATTTACTAAAGAAATCAATGATGCGTCTGGCCTAGCAACTATTGCTAATGAAACCAGGGATGTATTTAAAGTCCCAACTGGTGACAATTTTGAGATACACGCGCAATGGTAAACCAGTTGAATATTTTTGAAAATATTTACTTAGTACCTGGCAAGTGTGATTCTGAATCTCTTAGTGCCAATATTTGAATTGTATATATAATATAAAAAAATGGCGGTTAGTGTGCGTAATCGAAAAGATGGTTCCGTAAATTTATGTTCAATTTGTGAAAAAAAAGTTAAAAGTTCTATCAAATGTGTTAAATGTAGTAAATATTTTTTTCGTAGGTATTGTGTTATAAAAAGTCTGGGGTTTAAAATAATTGGCATAAATGTGATAAATTGCTCCGATTGTAATAGCGGCGACATGGCCGATTTGACAGCCGAACAGAGAATAAGTGTATTCCAGAAACAATGACAAGGTTAGCTTTTCTGTCCCCCCTCATACCGCTTGCGCTTCTGCCTTTAATAAAGAGTGCGGCAGTGATACCAACACACCAGTAATAGATGTTGAAAGTTATGATTTCGACATGGCAAATCGCAACTCTGCAGCAAATGCCAGCTCTGCTTCTAACTTTACACCATTGAGAATGATGTTATTAGATTTTATAGTATTATTAATAATTTAATTCCTTATATACACCTAGGAAAACTGTTAAACATAATTTTAAATTTCCAATTTGGTTCAGTCCTGTACTTAAAACTTATATAATAGAGAAGAAGATTGCTCATGCTAATTTCAAAAGATCGGGATTGCTGGCCGACTATGATCATTTTTGTAATCTGAGGTCTCTGTGCAAGACTCAATCAGAGAAATAATACTCTGAGTTTGTTGATAAGAACGAGAGTGGCATTCATGAGGATCCGAGAGACTTTTGAAAGTATATCCATACAGAGTAGGGGCAGTACACTTCTCATCTGTGTACTTGCCCACAGCAGATAGTGACTGTGATCAAGACTTCAAATTTCCTATTCAAAGATACTGTTGACCTTAATTGTTTGACGTTAAATATCACTGACATCTATAATAAACTAAGTCATATTGATGTGTCTAAGGGATCGGGTCCTGATGGTACTGTTTCTATTTTTCTGAAAAATAGTTTATTTTCCCTTTCCAGGCCTCTGTGGCTTATCTTCAACAAGTCACTTTCGACCGGAATATTTCCGGGGCTTTGGAAGTCCCCGTATGTCACTCTCATTTTTAAAAATCAGAGTAGCAGTTTGGTGTCAGGTCTTTTGACATTTAAATTCAAAAATGTCATCATATATCAACAGCGTGGTTTCACAAGTAGCCATTCAGTGACTACTAATCTCTTGGTATATGAGAGGGCCATATCGAGTGCCTTGGAGAGAGGCTGGTCTGTAGACTCTATATATACTGACTTTTCTAAGGCATTTAATAGGGTCAATCATGGCCTTTTAATTTTAAAACTTTCTCAGTATGGTGTGGGTGGCAATATGCTCTCCTTGTTGAGCTCATATTTGATGGGAAGACAACAGACTGTTAGGGTGAAGTCTTTCTGCTCTCATACTATCGATGTTACCTCTGGTGTTACTCAAGGGGGTCACCTGGCTCCCTTGCTGTTTAATTGTTCATCAACTTGCTTTCATCATTCTCAGTTTCTGCTTTATGCAGATGACTTAAAGATATTTAACGTTCTTAGTTCCCCAAATACATGTAACAGGATGCAGGATCATCTCTGAAGGTTTGAGGATTGGTGCTTTGCGAATGCATTTGTAAATCATATCGAAATGTGCTGTAATAAGGCACTAAAGATGTTAGGGTGTATAAAACGCCACACTAGGGATTTTAAAAATATATCTGCCCTTAAAACATTATATGTTGCCTTTGTTAGAAGTCATTTGGAGAACAACTCTTGTATTTGGTCTCCTCATTTCGCAGTGCATATGAATGCATTGGAATGTATACAAAATAAATTTCTTTGTTACATTGGTTTCAAGCTCTCTATATCTAGTGATATCATTGACTATTCTGCATTGAGGAATTTATTGAATATTAAAAGCTTAAACGAAAGATGTAATAATTTTGATAAGATATTTATTTATAAATTACTCCATAACTGTATTCAGTGTTGTTGTGTTCATTGTATCTTATTAATTTAAATGTTCCTGCAAGAACATTGCATAAGGTTCCAACTTTTCCCTTGGAAAGTCATCATACTCTTTATGGACAATCCAACTCTATCAATCGTATGATGGCCTGCGCTAATGAAGTTGGCATTGACATGTATGGCTCTTCTCTTAATCAGTTAAAAAAAAAGCATTCTTCTAACCTAAACTTCTGTAGTCCAGTCTTTTTGAATCTCCTGCCTGCCTGGCGACACTCTAGCTGCTTTGGTAATGTTAAGTTATTGTTTGTTATCAGTTTATTTGTGAACAAGCCGCCAATTTAAAGTTAAATTTAAACTTAGATTTTTTTTTATCTGTTATCCGTAAATTAATCCTAATTTTATTTGACATTTTTAGATTCTAAGAATGTTTTATTATGTTATTTGTTGTTCCTTTTCTTATGTGTATGTATGTATGCTTGTATGTATTTGTATGTGGTATGTATGTATACGTTTGTATATGTACATTTTATCATTTTAATTAATATAAGTACATTGTATGATTGGGCATGTCCCGTTGATATTGTAATAAATAAATAAATAAATTGTTCTGAATCCCCTAATTAGTTTGTGATTACACGATTGACACTAGGGTCCTTAAGAGAGTTGATGAGGTAACCAATCTTGGTGTCATTTTAGATAATAAATTACTTCTGAAAAGTCACACAGTATTTCTAGTCAGAAGAGCGAATAGAAACTTAGGTTTCATTACAAGGTTTGGAGGAGATTTCTCCTGTTATATATATAAGATTTTATACTGCTCCTTTGTTCGTTCCGTCATGGAATATATTAGCCAGGTGTGGTCCCCTCATTATGTAACTCATATAGAGGAATATATGATACATAGATGTCCAAAAAAAGTTTTTGCGAACCTGCTCTTTTAAGCTAAAGATTCCCCCAGTATTAGGACATACAAATTATAATATGGTATTGTCAAGACTTAACTTATTTTCGTTGGAAAAAAGAAGGGTGCAGGCTGATCTCTGCTTTTTGTTTAGACCTATGGAGGGGGATGTTGATTGCACTTACCTTCTTGGACGACTCAATTTTAACAACGTCCATAGAACTAGATCAAATAATTTATTTTATGTGGAGTACCACAAAACAAACTTTGGCGTGCATAGTCCACTGGTGAGGATGCAGAACAACTATAATAAATTCGATTTACCATTAAATGTTCCTATGTGTAGATTTAGGAATGCACTCAGGAGGTTTTTATCATGATTCAATTTGCTTATGTATTAATTAATTTATGATATAATTTTCTACTGTGATGTTGTTATGTGGATGTAGTTTAAGTACCTATTATTTAATATTGTTACATTTTCTTAAATTTTATTGTAAATTGGTGTTAACCGTTAATTAAATAAATAATTAAACATTCTCCATCTCAATAAATTCCGCAGAGTTATCATGGAGCAGCGATTATCAGCGACCAGCATGCTAGAGTTCAGGCAAAAATTAAGAAAAAAATTGATGAGATTGTCACTGAAGCTTCAAATTTAATCACCGTGTTGCCGCTCTAGAAGTTTGTATTGTCATTATAAATTCCTCAAAAGATTGATTTGTTTTTAATGGTCACCTTCTAGTTGTCTCGCTTTTTCTTAAACACTTTACTGAGTATTCCACTAAATTCCCTGATGAAAAGTGTATGGTTACTTGCCTTACTTATCCTTACCTTATCCAAAACTGGCCAAAGAACGACTTAGAACAGAACTTTATAATTTTACACTTTTATCTCAAAATATGAAGGGCAAGCATTTTGTTTATTGTAGTAAAGGCATGTTCTTTTTTGTAAAATTTTTATTTCTATTACATTTTGATTTGTATTGTTTGTGGCTTAACTGGGAAACTTATTTCTAAAATTGTATAAAAGTCCATTTTTAAATTGTTATGTGTTTTGTATGCATAAAAAATATTAAAGTTTATTTCTAGGAGATCTCATGACTGCTGATATGCGAAGTGAAAAACGATCCCCCAACGATTTCGCTCTTTGGAAGAAAAGTAAACCTGGTGAACCTTCTTGGCAGTCGCCCTGGAGTTTAGGTAGGCCTGGATGGCATATTGAGTGTTCTGCTATGGCGTCGGCTATTTGCGGACCGTATTTAGATATCCATACTGGTGGCGTCGATCTTAAGTTTCCTCATCATGATAATGAAATAGCACAAAGTGAAGTGAGTTGTACAGCCTTAAATTTGATTTTATATTATCACAGTAAATATAAAAACGTTTTAAAAACTGCTTATTTTAAAATGATGATTTTTTTAAATGATTTATTTGCTCCAAGTAACTGAAGTAAATATAAGTAACGATAAAAATATTACAATTAAGTGTTATTTATATAGAAACTAATTAAAACTAGATAAAATGTAACTTACCAATTGGCACAAAAGATAGGATTTTATTTACTGAGTAATCAGTCTCCCATCCTACCTCCTGATTAATAGTTTTCAAAATGTTTTTTAAATGATTCAAATTTGGGATTTTTCATTTTCTAATAAGATAATTTATAGTTTTCTGTTTGATGAACAGGAATTTCCAAGTTATTTTGATTTCTAGTATTTATATATTCAAAGCAATCCTATCAAAATATATATATATATATATATATATATATATATATATATATATATATATATATATCGGGAGGTAGGACCTTATTTCAAGAGAAAATTAAAAATATGTGTTTTTAAAATTAAAATATTTTCATTATTTTTTTTTGTAAATTAAGTATTTTTTGTTTATTAGGTATTATCTTGAAACTACAATATTTAACAAACACCTTATTCCACTTTAAGATGAAATGCGAAACAAAATACCTCAAAATAAATATAGGAATATATGTATTGCAAGCCTACATATTAAAATAATCTGTCAATAATAGTGATAATATTGAAATGGTATAATAATATTAATTGTTTATTTAATACCGTATAGCTAACAAGTTACAACTTATCTACAATATATTTTCCCAAATAAATTTAACTTAAAAGTCTTATTATATCTCTTATTTAAAAAAAACCCATTATTTCTATATTTTTCATAACATATCTTCCACACTCCCACTTAAATATAAGTTCAAACCTTTATGAAATAAACTATTCTGTCTATAAAAATGTTCCCTGTTAAGTATTATGTTCAATTCGTGTTTATCTTATATACAAATATTAAAGTACTTAAAGCTACTACCTGTTTTACACTATTTGTAATTTATCTGAGTTTTATTTTAAAAACTTGTTTATGACCAAAAGATATGGGGTGAAATGTTAGTATCAAAAAACTGTTACCCTGGTATTTTGTTAATTTGTCAGTGAAGATTCCAAACGTATCATTCCTATCAAAAAGTTTTAAAAAGACAAAGATGTTACGTATAAATGGGTGCACAATGGCTTCATTTTCAAGATATAACATTTCAGTTTTTTTTGATAAATCCCATAAAATCTATTACTAATTTTAGGTCTTTTAAGTGACTTCTATTAAGTTAATTCAATAACTTGTTTTATTGGATATTTTAAGAGACAAATCTTCCACAATATTTTACAGAAAATGTTCATTATATATAATGATATCCTTATAGATTGGGAGTTAAACTGACTCTTTACATTTATGCTATTGGACATTTTAGTATGGAAATAAACTTAGAAACTTGTGAATTTATATGTTTTAAAACTACATATCTTTTAGGCCCATTTTGGCAGCACTGAATGGGTAAAGTATTTCCTGCATTCAGGTCATCTAACTATTGCTGGATGCAAGATGTCAAAGTCACTAAAGAATTTCGTCAGTATACAAGAAGCTTTGTCAAAATACTCTGCTCGACAGTTGAGATTTGCCTTTTTGCTTCATTCCTGGAGAGATACACTTGATTACAGTCAAAACACCATGGAATGTGCCTTACAGTATGAAAAACTATTCAATGTACGTATTTGCTGTTCCTTTCTTAGTTATAAGATTCTTGTTGTAGGTTTTTGTATTTTGCACAGGGTATTTTATGTATATAAGTATAAACTACAGTTAAAAATATATTATTATTATTATTTATTATATATATAAAAAATAAGCATAAAAAAATCAATTGGCTTGAAATTTGGCACAAATATTAGCTGATTAGGTGATGTGGTATCGAAAAAGAATGGTTGTTTAATAAAATTAAAAAAAAATCAGTGTAAAAAACTATTTATTCAATTAATTTCAGATTTTGCCCAAAAATCGAATGTGACAGGGAGAAACTGGTAAAATATTTATAAGAATCTAATATGGCGGCCTATTAAAACATTTGAAAAAGAAAACAATATAGAAGAAAATTGTATGACTTTATGCAGAATTTCTCTTTCTAAAAATTCTTCCTTTTATCAAGGAAGGAAATTGAAGTATAACTCAGTCTAGTTATTATAATCTGTACAGCACATTAAATACCATTAAAATTCGGTTTTATATAACGTAATTTGTATATATATATATATATATATATATATATATATATATATATATATATATATATATATATTTTTTTGCACAATAAACTTACCTTTTAGCTTGTATTTTATCAAACGATCAGGACACTTTTAATACATTTGGTAATGTAGTGTAGGTTATTATTCCAAAATTGAAATATGTAGCATTGCACCATTTTATAGCCTATATCCATTTATTTCAGGAATTCTTCCTTAATGTAAAGGACGCTACTCGTTGCTTGACCCAAAACTCCACAACATGCCATACCTTTACAAAATGGTCAGAATATGAATTAAATTTAAACAAAAGATTGTTAAAGACCAAAGAAAATGTGCATTTAGCTCTCTGTGATAACATCGATACAAGGTCAGCTTTAGATGCGTTAAGGGACCTCGTTAGTTCTGCTAATATTTACTTAAGAGAAAGGAAGCCTCCAAATAAAATTCTATTATATGATCTGAGTATTTACGTGACCAAAATCTTGAATGTCTTTGGTACGACTTCTGGAGTTCCAAAAATTGGTAAGATTGATTTTTTTAAATATGTATAATAGTTGTTAGTGATTGATAAAATTCCCTCTTGCTGAAAATTCTCGGAAATTTTTCAACAACCTTTCCACAAAATTTCCTTTGAAAGATTTGGAAAAATTCTCAGAAATTCTCACACGAAAAGTTCTGGAAACTTTCTTTTTTAAATTCGGTTGTTGTAAACAATAAGTCTCATGGAATTCGATATTTTTTACATTATTATATACAATTTACTTGTTTTTTAAGTAACATTTTTTGAAAAATATCTTATTTAACAATACTCTGAATATGTGAAAAACAAAGAAGCTCAAATTGCCTTTCAGGAACTTTAGTTTCTGTGTATTGAAATCATTAGAAAAAAGTAATCTTTTTTATACATATTTCATATTTGTAAATCTAAAAAATATTTTAGATTATATTATAATCAATTTTAAAATTATCAAACATTTATAGGAAATGCTACTGTATAATTATCTTATTAGAAGTCAACTTGAGTATTTCAATTGTAAGACATTTGGGAGAAAATTGATATCTTATTCTGTTGTATTGTATTAGCAAACAGCCTAATGACTATTATTTGGCAAAAATACTTAAAAAAAAAAGAATGCTATTCAAATCGCCTTAAGCAATCTTTAGCTATTACAAACGTCGGCCCACTTTACTTGAGATATTTTTATATTTATTAAGTTCTTAGTTTATTATAATAAATTTGTTTAGTTGCATTTTTTTAGCATGTGTAGAAATGACAATTTCAGCACAAAAGTAATTATCCATGAATAACTTATTATTACCAAATACTATATTACACATAATATGCTTTTACCCGTCACTACAAACATCAAATTAATTTAAACAAAACCATAAAAATGTAAGGGAATAAGTGTAGTATCAATTTACAAAACGGCCAATGACGGCCTGCGAACCAGAATTCTTGTTTCGTTTTTTCAGTGTAATCTTTTGTATAAAGCCAGTGTTGTTAAATGTAAATTTTAGATGTTATTTGAACTTTATGCATCCAAAAAACTTATTAAACAGGGCATTAAAAGCATACAACCTACTGTATAATTGTTTTATAATGTATTGCTTTCATAAACTAACTTAATAGTGTTTTTAGGTTTCCCGTCTGCATCTGAAACATCAGAATGTTCCGAGGATATTGTATTGCCTTACATAAGTATTTTAGCTGAATTTAGGGATAAAGTAAGATCTCAAGCCAGAAATATCAAAGCTACAGATATATTGAAAGAATGTGATCTTATAAGAGATGAGGTTTTACCTAATGTTGGAGTTAGATTAGAAGACAAAGACGGTATGTATCTTCAAGGTATATCTTCTTTTTAAGGTTTAATTGCTGGTGATGGCACATACTACAAAAATGTGAGCAAAACATATAATTGTCTTATTAAGTTCTACATTTCTATTTAAATTTTCTAATTAAGTTTTCTATTTTAATAACTTTAAAATAGAAAATTTATGTTGGTAATAAAATATTTTCTTTAAACAAGACGTAAAATGAGTTGACATTCGCAAATCTTATTATAGGCGGTCGACGAAAACGTGTTGCAATAAAAAATTATGTTTTTCTAAATAGAACACTATATATGTACAGCATTTTCCCTTATATTCTTCCACCCACCTAAAGAGTTTATTTGAATAGATATGGAAATGTCGTAAATACAAAAGTTGTTGGTTTTTCTTATGAAGATTTAGAATATTATATCATGTAACGTGATAATTTCGCACTTACAATATGTTAATAGTTTTGTGTTTTATTACAAATTTATAGATTGGAATTTTCAAATAAAGATGAACATTTGTGTATTGACAAGAATAAATAAATAAAAAAAATACTGGATTTATATGATTTATGCATAATAGCACTACTAAATATTTAATCACTGTAAAACGACGATTCCGCTCATCTATTAAAATCGGTTCTGTAAACAACTATGATCTCCGTGTCACATCTACTGGCCTCTTTTGTCAGTAGTCGCTTGCGTTTCGTTTATCGATTTATCTGTCTAGGAACGTTCCACTGGTGTAGCACGCGTGGTTCCTCCGTCTTTTAGTCTCTCTAGTAACAGAGTGCGCTACGTTTCCGGTTTCGTATTTAATTAGTCGACTGAGAGAAATGCGCCGATTCCCAGAGGTTTGTAATGGTATTATTTAGGGCTCTTTTGGCGCTGCTAAAATAAGTTTTGTGACTAATTTTTTAAGAGGGATTTTCCGGTAACTTTACCCTCCGGGCTGTTGACGTAATTCTAGTTACATCTGTCGGTTTCTTTGCTTTCAGAGACAACACTGGCGACATTGTTGCCGGCTTATAAAATAACTTTCAGTTCCCATGACAGCCGAATTTTCATATCGCATGTGACATTTATTATTTGTAACGGTTTTAACTGACTGTGACTTTGGAAGCAACGAATTTTATTTCTTGTTTCTATTTCTTCGATTTGACCTTTGTATGTATGATAATTTGACCGATTTCTGCTTTGTCTTTGGTGTCGAGTATGGCTGGTTGCCTATTGGTTATTGCTAATTGTTGACTCGGATCGTAGTAATGGAGATCATGGCAACCTGGCAAGGTTACTAGACCTGTTGATCACTTGATATTGAGAGCAGGTTTTTCAGTCTGGTGTTGGCAGTGTGTGTGCGTGCGGCTCAATTTTTTTTGCTGGCATCATAATTTCTAGTAGAGCCTGGCTTGACCGCATTTCGGGATCTAATGATGTATCATCTTTTGCGAAGTAATTGCTGTTAGGATTTGGAAGTTCTGAAGTTGTGTTATTCAGGCACTTTTGGGTTTTTTTTTTGTAAAGGAAGTTCTCACTCGCTAGGGGAATTGTGAAAATGACCGCCACGCACTAACCCTTTTTCTTCTTTCCACCATCTCCAGAGGACATAGCAGGAATAGCAGAGTCCGGTAAGTTTTACATATTTTCATTGTAAAATAAAATTAAAATGCCCTGTATGGCTCCTGGCGTTCATTTCATGACCGTACGCTATTTTGTCTCTTTAACTTTAGAGTCAGGCCTTCTTGAGAAGCCCTCTACACTCGTCCAGAACATCTGACACACCACTCGTTAACTCTGTTGTGATCCACAACCGGATCCAGACTCTATTTGGTTAGAAAACCCTCAGAAGGAGGTAATTTTATTTATTTATATATTTTGTTTTATTTATAAGTATTGGGGCTATAAACTATAAAAAAAACTCTCGGAAAGGGGTAATATTATATTATCTGCATAGTTTATTTATTTCTAGACATTCGGCTATAAAAGGGTTTTATCTTTAAATAAATTTGGACTCCATTTGGTTGGAAACTCATCAGAAGGAGATAATACTATAGTTATTATCTGCATATTTCGTTTTATTTATTAATATTTTGGACTATAAAAGGGGTTGTATGTTTTGATAAGGGTTGATGTTTACTAAGAGATGTTTTCTCTTTAGGGTTTTTTTTCCTTTTATTTTCCTCTTACGACTAGAGTATCTAGAAGAGGATTGGGCCACGAAGATCAAATCCTTGCTTGCTTCAGCATTGGATCTAGTGCTGCTTCCACCTGAATGTCCCCGTCTAGGTGACATTCCTCATGTCTTCGTCATCGCTTGTACCTGCACAACTAACAGTAGTCCACAGCTGTTGAGCACGTCAGATAAGTACCAGCCATATTACAGCTTATTACTGAAATAAAATCTAAAATTACTTTTCTCGATAGTCAGTTAGTCAAATTTTTATCTTTTTTCAGTTGATATATATGTTTTTCTTAGTCTTCGTCTTCCTAGTTGCGGCTGACTAGCTGTTCAAACGACTTTTAGTTACAATAGTTATTTATTACTTTTTTTTTTTTTTTTTTTTGTAAGGACGTAGCCGATGCACGCATCGGACAAGTGGCCCTTCTGAAACGTACACTACAGAATGCTAAACATTCCAAATGGTACGAATTCGCATGCAAGGTCAAATAGATAAAGTAAAAAGTAAAATAGCCCTAAGAAGCATGTCGAATAGAAATAAAGAAAAAAAAAGAACACACAATAGTTCGTCAAAAAAGCAACACAATACATAAATAATTAAAATACAAGTGAATAAAAATAAATACAAAGTATATATAGATATAAAACAATCATAAAAGCAATTCGTTTAACCGCCTTTTAAGCTGTAAAGTGCTTAAACTGAAAATGTCATAATCAGGGAAGTGACGATTGTAATTGCGTACCAGTCGATCGACAAATGCGCTAAGCCCATAATTTGTACGATGGTATCCTTCAAAAAAGAGTTGAGATTGCCTTGTTCTCCTAATAGGAACCAGAAATGCGATCGACTCAAGCAACATCAGACAGTCAATATCTCCATTGAGCAGTTTGTGAAGAAAAACTAGAAGTGCCTTCTTTCTTCGAAACTCAAATGTTTGAAGGCCACACAGAAGAGCCCTGGTATTATATGATAAACGGAAAATTAAACTTATTCAAAAGGTATTTGGCAAATCTATTTTGGACTTTTTCGATTTTATCGATATGGCACTGATACGATGGACTCCAAACTGTAGAACAATACTCCAGAACGCTGCGAACAAGTGAGTTATAAAGACATCTAATTGCTTTAGTATCTGTGACATGTTTTGTTTGCCGCTTTATAAAGCCCAACAGCCTGAAACCCTTCAGCACAATACTATCAATGTGCAGACCAAAAGTTAAATTCTCATCAAAAATAACGCCCAGGTCTGTAAAGGAACTAACAACTTCAAGACTCACGTTATCTATGAAGTAGGAGGAGAGTATGGGTTTAATGCGTTTATGAAAACGGAGCACTTTACATTTAGAGACATTAAGAAGAAGATGGTTAATGTTGCACCATTTGATAAGCTTTTCCAAGTCCGATTGCAGTGGATTAGATTCAGAGGAAACTGGTGAAAAGAATTTTAAATCGTCTGCGTATAAGAGACACTTAGACACTTTAAAGCATGATACTATATCATTTATAAATAGTAGAAAGAGAATTGGACCAATATGAGAGCCCTGTGGGACACCAGATGTCACAACAACCTCTCTAGAAATTGAACCACATACGCTAACTCGCTGACGACGATTGAATAAGTACGATTCTATCCATTGCAGATAGGTTCCAGAAAAACCAATTCGCTGCAATTTGAATAACAGAAGCTGATGGCAAACCCTGTCAAAAGCCTTCGATATGTCAGTATATATAACATCGATCTGTTGACCAGCCTCAACCGATGTTGTTAAGTAATTCTGGAAAATTGCAAGATTTGTAGTTGTTGAGTGACCACTATAAAAACCGTGTTGCATACTAGTGATGTAGTGCTTCAGAGACTCAAAGATATGATCCATGATAATTGCTTCAAACAGCTTTGGTATATGCGAAAGCAAGGAAATACCTCTATAGTTTTTAATATCGCTCTTATCCCCAGATTTAAAGATCGGCATGAGAGTGGAAAACTTCCAAATTTCGGGAAAGGAACCCAAATTAAAAGATTTCTGAAAAATTTTACAAAGGGGCCGAGAGAA
This sequence comes from Kuschelorhynchus macadamiae, assembly GCA_030620095.1. Taxonomy (NCBI): domain Eukaryota; kingdom Metazoa; phylum Arthropoda; class Insecta; order Coleoptera; family Curculionidae; genus Kuschelorhynchus; species Kuschelorhynchus macadamiae. The sequence continues at coordinate 795,837 of JAUTXW010001314.1, forward strand.
CGACTCGCAGCAACGTTCCAATAAAATAGTGGGAACTCCATCTGGACCAGCCTTTTTAGAAAGATCAAGGGTTTTTATTTTATTGCAGATTTCCGCCTCTGTAATACAATAGGTTGATAGTAATTTTCCCGAACAGCTTATAGGGCCAATCTTGCTGAAATCTAAACTACGGTGACGTGAATAGCAAGACTCAAAGTGAGTGGCGAAGGCATTAGCGATGTTATTCGAACCGGTAATTTCCTCTCCGTCATAATTCATGACCCAGAGTCTCTTCTCAAATTACGTACAAAAGACCAAAAATGCCTGATATTCTCTGGGATAAGCAATTCAGTTTGTGTGACATATGCAAGATAGCACATATCAGTCCGAAGCTTAACCTCACGTCGTATGTCGCAGTAATCAAAATAGTCAACATCTTTATTGGACCTTTTATATTTTTTGTATAGACAATTCTTTTGTCCAATAAGTTTTCTCAGAGGAAGGTCGAACCATTTCGGATATTTACAGTCGACTACCGTTTTCTTGGGGACCCAATTATTGATACTTTCAAACAAGACCTCATAAAAGCGTTCAACCATTTTGTTTATATCAGATTCTACTGATAAAAAAGACCAGTCGGATTGATTGTAAAAAAGGTTTAGATTGTGGAAATTCGCTTGATGAAACTGATAAACGCTAACTGCATTAGAATTTTTCATTGGAGAAACATATTTAATTTTAAAATTTATCTCAATTGCTGGATGGTAGGGATCAATGTTTACGAGGGGAAAACCAGATTTTAAAATGGAGGCATTGACAAAGTCACTGGCAAATATTAAATCCAGAATTCTGCCCACGTGATTGCACAATGAGTTCATTTGCTGCAATTCAAAAAAGCTCATTGAAACAATAAGAGTTTCAGAAGCTGGAGATGGCAGAGATTTTGGAACAAGTGTGTTATCCTCATAAACCCATTTTAATAAGAAGTTAGTCAGTTCAAGTTACATTTAAATTATAAATATGGTGTCTGTATTGATTTTATAATTGTGTATGATACTGTTTGCTCTGAATTGTATTTTATATTACACCTACGATTTATGACGTCATAATATCGACCGTGTCACTAGATTTATTTTCGCATACTTTTGCATGTATACTGTATTAATCTATATATCTACATAATTATTTTAAGCATTTTAAATATTCAGCATCTAGTGTCTACGTAACTGCACACTGTCCTCATTCTAGTTTTTTTTCATAAATGTTTCTATGATCTAATTAATATAATGTTATGATCTAATTGATAATATTTCGGTGATGCAACATAAATTCTAACATAACAGGCACTGTGAAATTTTGCAGACTCTTTTCTCTAGTTTCTCTCTTATCATATTCTTTTAATAGTAATAATAATATTTTATTCATTCAAAAGGTCAAATATTGACAAATGTTTTATCATATTCTGTCCATACTTTTTGTATAAGATTCGCTGTTAGTACGAAACAATTGCAGTAATATATACAGATAGTATATTTTAAGATTTTTGCATTTTACTGCTGTTACCTACTCACAGTGAGACCCTCATAATTATAGTTAGTTGGTTGGTATCCTGTAAAGGTAAGTTTCACGGTATAATATAATAATTTTGGTTGATTATTACTTGGAGTCACTAGAGTTGTGCAGCACTGGGCGATAATTCGTAATTATTATCGACCCAGCTCTTTCATCAATGATTTATCGATAAAGTAGAGTAATAAATAATTACGTGGCGCGAAATACATATATCTTAACTCAACCCTTCTTCACTGTTGCTACCGGCCTCTACTATTATTCTCTCTAACTTGCACCAACTCTAGGTTCTTCAAGGCCTTGATTAACTAACAATTTATCTCGTTATCCTGGTTATTATAGAAGTATTTTTTTTAATTTAAATATAGTGCCTTGGTTATTGGCACACAACATTAATTTTCCGCTATAATCATTAGTGCGAAAATATTGGAAATGTCAAATTTTGACAGGTTCTCAATTTTTTTTAATGAAACACTGTATATTAAATCACATTCTTGAAGATCTTTTTTTTCTAATTTCAAATATGTTTACTTTTAATATATTTTCTCAATTAGTTTTGGATATATAAGCATTTAAACATTAAAGAAATGGTAAGGTAATTTGCGCTAAAACATAGTGAGCCGTGGCCAAGACAATTGCAATGAACGAGGCCTTTTTGACGTTTATAGGTCAGAAGTATCTATTTGCGAGTATTTTTAATATCTAATACGTTGGACGATGGGTTATTCGGAAGAAGAGAAACTCGACATGATAGAATTATTTTATTTACATGGTAAAAATGCATCGATAGCTCGTAACGAATATCATAGACGGTTTCCAGATAGACCAACACTGACCCGTAGCATAATATTAAACATCGTTAAATAATTGAATGAAAGAAAAACACTTAAGCGAAAATTTAGAATAGTGGAAAGAAATAATACCATAAAAAATCATTAATATAAAGTAAGTAAATAATAATATTAGCTTAAAGAACTGAGTTTTGGTTTTCTATATAGCTTCCTTGGTTTATAATGCATTTCTGAATATTTCTTGTAAATTTTCTGTGCATAGATAAAATGAGGTGAATGGGTGTTTAAATCGTCGATTGTTTGGACTATATTTTCCTCTAAAGTTTGGATGGTTCTTGGCCTATTGTAGTATATCTTGTTTTTCAGATAACCCCACAAAAATATGCCCAATGGAGGGAGATCGGGACTGTTTGCTTGCCATCTTAATGGTCCATGTCTTCCAATCCAAAATGTATACCTGACATTTAAAAAATTGGTGACCCGCTGGACATTATGAGGAGGGGCGCCATCTTGTTGCCATATCAAATTAAGATATGAATTAATCGGTAGTTGTCCTAAATTCCCCTCGATTTCGTTTTCTAATAAATCCTGATACCTTTGTCCGGTTAAATTCCCATTTAAATACATGTCCAATAACATGGTTATTAAGAAAGCCACACCAAACATGAAAATTATGTTTGACAGATTTAGTTGGTTCATCATAACATGTCTTTCTATTTCTTGGCAGAAGTGTAATTGGTCTATTTTATTTTGATCGGTTAATTCTTGAGTAGGTAAAAACTTATATGTTTATATTTATAATGTTTTAGAACTGAGTGGATTTTATGCCATGATTTGTTAAAAAAAAGTGGCTGCATTGGGAATAGAGCTCTCAGGGTTTTCTAAAACAAGAATAAATAATATAAATAAATTATTTTAATACAAAAGTTTCAAAATTACCTTCAAAATATAATAAAATATTTAAATCTTCTTCAGCGTTTCTTTCCACTATTCTAACTTTTCGCTTAAGTGTTTTTCTTTCATTTAATTGTTTAGCGATGTTTAATATTGTCCTACAAGTCGGTGTTGATCTATCTGGAACTATGTTGTTCGTTACGAGCTATCGATGCATTTTTACCATGTAAATAAAATAATTCTCATGTCGAGTTTTTCTTCTTCCGAATAACCCATCGTCCAACGTATTAGATATTAAAAATGCTCGTAAATAATTACTTTTGACCGGTAAAAGTCAAAAAGGCGTCGTTCATTGCAACTGTCTTGACCATGACTCACTATGTTTTAGCGCAAATTACTTTACCATTTCTTTATTGTTTAAACGCTTATATATCCAAAACTAATCGACAGAATATATTAAAAGTATATATATTTGAAATTAGAAAAAAAAAGATCTTCAAGAATATGATTTAATATACAGGGTGTTTCATTTAAAAAAACTGACAACCTGTCAAAATTTGACATTTCCAATAATATGTTCGCACTTATGATACAATATTCTAAATCTTCATAAAAAACCCAACAACTTTTGTATTTACGACATTTCGGTATCTATTCAAATAAACTCTCTATGTGGGTGGAAAAATATACAGGAAAACCCTGTACATTATTTTATTTTTAATTTTTCACCAAATTTCAATATTTCATATATCACATATTTGGTTTGCCTTTATTTGTTTCTATTATGCATTGATAAAAATTCCATTTCCAAAACCTCATCAGAGAGCTTTGAGAACAAATATTGAAAAAGTTGACTAGATAAGTAGATTTTATAAAAATATTTTTAATCACAGCCCTTAACAGGGTTCAGTCTGAGAAAAATGACAACGGCACTTTGTCCATATCCGAATTTAAACATCTTTTTTGATGTGTTATTGAAACAAATTTCGAACTCATTGCATTGATAACATTGCTTACCGAGGAAATTATTAAAATTGACTATAAACATGTATTTTTGTTAACAGCTAATACTAATGATTTTTTAAAACTTGAAACCATAGAGAAAAAAATCCTAAAAACGATCTATTGCATATAAACATTTTCCGGAAGCAAATGTTTTATATACCCGCCATTTTACAACGTTTATGTTTAACGCCTATAGACCTGCCCAAGCCACATTTAATTTTTTTGATTTTCAGTATCGAAAGTACCGCATCTCGTCTAAGTATGTTTTTGGTTTTATTAACAGTCAAATCTATATTTAATAGTAAAACATACATTAGTCTTAACATACTCAACATATAACTAAAGTACATACAAAAAAAACTATAACAAATGATTTCAATCAATAATTGTCAAAACCTAAATATTCTAAATATAAGTATTCCAGAATCCATAATGGCATCAGCAAACAAATTAAAATGACAAAACAAATAGTAACAAAAAACAAATAACCTAGATAAAGCTTTAAAAACCATAATGACCTCAGTAATTAAAATAAAATAACAAAACAAGTATTAACAAAAACGCATAATCTAGTTAAAGCTATTTTCAAAAAATTCGTCAACACTGTAATAAGCCTTTGAGATAAATAATTTTTTTATACATTTTCAAAATTTTTTATAAGGTCTTAATTGCTTCAAATGGTGGTAGGTGATTAAATATCTTGTTGCTTTGATATATTAAAGATTGCCTAACCTGGGCAGTGGATGGCATAGGAAGTCTAATATTGCCAGCTTTACGAGTATGATAGGCAGAAAACAAATTCGTGTCATCTCTATGTTTCTTATATATCAGACATGCTGTTTCCAGTAGAAACAAAGACGGCAGGGTAAGAATCTTGTAGGGTAAAAATAAAGGCTTACAAGTCTCTATATCCCACCTTAGATATATATCTTACGGCCCTGTTTTGCAAAACATATCAAAAAGGTACTGAGAACAAGACCCCCAAAAAGATATTCCAGAACACAAATAAGACTCTATAAGTGAAAAATATGCATTCCTTGCCGTCTGCTGGTTTAATTCATTAGAAATTATTTTAATTGGATAACACCCAGATGATACTTTCTTGCATAAATAAGATATATATGGGTTTCGAATTTTAATTTATTGTCTATATGTATACCTAAAAATTTATTTACATTAGCCTCGGCAAAAATGTTCGTTCCCAGAGTGACATTCTCAAAACTACATTTAAAGGTTAAAATATTTGTATATATTATATATATTTTATATATATTATATATATATATATATATATATATATATATATATATATATATATATATATATACATATATATACAATTTTATAGTTCATTTTATTGTTTTACTAGGTAGGCAATATTGATTTATGCTCATATCAAGAATTATATGTTTTAATAATTAATTTGGAATCCGTTTAAAACGCCTAGTAAAAAATGTAAAGGTTTGGATATGGACAAATTGTAAAGAATACCTAATTTTTCTAAATAACTAATTTGTTTCTATTAGGATAAAACAAATGAAAATCTGATAATTTAATGTTTGTACTTTAGATGGAAGCAGTGCTGTAAAACTAGTAGACAAGGAGACACTGTTAAAAGAAAGAGAGGCGAAAAAACTAGCCGAACAAGAGAAGGCATTAGAAAAGGAAAAGAAAAGAGCAGAGTCAGTGGCAGCCCAAGCAGCAAAAGAAGCTCAGAAGAAGATCCCACCCAGTGAAATGTTCAAATGCGAAACTGAGAAGTATTCCCAATTCGATGAGAAGGTACACAATGTTTACATTTCAAAGTCATTTTAGAAATAAAATATATATTTAAAGCTATACTAAAGCATTTAATAAATGCATAACACAATATTTACAATTAAATTTAATGTTATATATTTAATTGCAAAAGTGGCGTTAAAATATTAGCTAACGCACATAGAACAGTAAAATTAAAATATTCAAGCAGCAATTAATGATATATTAAAATTTCCTTTTTAATTACTTAGCAAAAAAAAAAGTTAAGAAGTTCCACTCTGCTTCAGATCCTACAGAAGGTTCTTAAAATATGTTTTGCATGAAGAAATATGCTGGAATATCATACAGTTATGTGATTGTACTCGCGTCAAAGTAAATATTCAGTAAATACCCTTATTTATGCAAAAAGGTTGCAGACATAATTATACAAACCAGCCAGAGTTAACAGTTTATTATTCCTAAAACTACCTCAATAATCCCACGTCAAGATCCGTATGTATTTTTTTTTGGATAAGAAATCCTTTTTTTTTTTTTTTTTTAATTTTTGCGATGCCAATATTTCCTCCATATAGCCAGTATAATGTGTTAATATATACAATATATTGGCTTCTATATGAGGAAGTAAAAATCGGTAAAGTGGCTTTACCTAAAATTTCCATCGCTATGAATTTTTCTTTTTATTAAGGAAAGTAAAGGGAATATAATATGTACCATCCTGCCGAAAAAATTCTGGGACAACAAAATTCTCGTTGTTGAGTAGCTACTAGACTATAAAGAGTATGTAAAATCTATTAAGGATGGGTTATCGTTGTTGTCATGGAAGTGAAAAGGTTAAACACCAAAATAATAATACCAACTTTTTTAAAAATACGAGGAGAAATGAAAATAACGTTTATTGCTTTAAGATATAACAAAAATAAAAATAAGACTTTTTAATATTTGGTAGCTGCACCGTGATTATCGATTAATGCTCGCAAACGTCGTGGCATGCTTAATACTAGGTTTCTCGTATACTCTTGCGTTATTTGATCCCATGCTTCCGTCATCCTTTGGCGCAATTCGTCCTGATTTCTAGGTTGGAAATTGTGTTTATACATAAACTTTACCATTTCACCCTAAACGTTTTCTATCGGGTTGATATCGGGGCTTTTCGAAGGCCACGGCAGAACACGAATATGATTTTCTTCTAATACTGTTGAACTATACGGGCGTTATGTGTAGGAGCATTATCGTGTTGGAATATAAAATCTTGGCCATATACTGCACCGACTGATGGTATCATATTTTGGTTTAGTATATTGCAATATAGTTGTGCATTTGTACTACTATACTGTACTATTTGGCAAACTCCTGGGCCCCTTGCACTAATCTAGGCCCAAACGTTTATAGAAAAGCGTCCACTTTGATGAGTGTATTTTTCATCATATCTCATACCTGCAAACGATTGAAAGGTTTTTTCATTTTTTTTTCATCGGAAAATATTACGTTTTCCCACATATTATTTTCATTTATGTATTCATGAGCAAATTCTACTCTTCTCCGCTTATTTGCTTCAGTCAAAAATATTTTATTTGCAGCACAGCAACTTTTTATATCCGAACTACGAATTCTACTACGAGCTGTATTAGCCGAACCAGGAAAATGTGTCTCTTCTTTAGCTTTTATTGCTGTTTCAAAGGGATGATCTCTTAGAAAATTAATTAACTCTATATCTTGAACGTTATTCGAAATTTTGGGGCGACCGGAACCGGCTTTTCTAACAAAAGTTCCATATTCTGCAATTTTGTGCTTAGCCAACAGCATGGTGTTTTTGCTAATTCACAATTCACCTGCGATGTTTCTTATTTTATGACCATCTCTCAATCGCGTGTAAATAATCGCTTTTTGCTCGGTGGCTAACGCGGGCATTTAAATATATATACATATTTTTTGACAGGTCCGTCAGTCGCAAAATTAATCAAACTAATAACTTCAAAACAAGCTAATAGTCCGGAAGATTTGATGTGACAGTTTTTTTTTCGGCACCCGAAACCAAAAATTTTTCCTAAAAGTCTAGGTGCTAAAAAGACAAAGAAGTGCTACTTCATTGTCCCATTTTTCGGCAGGCTGGTACAGTACATACACACATTATTTTATCTTTCACGAGGGAAGTTTTTGTTAAAGTCAATTTATCGATTTTTTTTTGCAGAGCAGACCAGTACACTAAATTTTCATTATTGCTGGCATTTCTCGTTAGGTATATAGCATGGACAAAAAAAAAATCGAAAATAACAAATTTGAAATTTTAAAATCAATAATCTTAAGGAAAGAAAACTGGTAGTTAAACCATACACTCTAAACATATACAGAGTTGTATGTTCTTTCCAGTCAAAAATTTGTTGCCGATGTGGTTAGATTAAATGTAAAGGAATTATTTTTTTTTTACAATTAATGTCTATTGTACTTCTAAAATTCTAGATCTATTATTAACTTTAACCTTTTTTTTTTAGGGATTTCCAACTCATGACAATGAAGGCAAAGAAATTAGCAAAGGACAGATAAAGAAATTACAAAAATTATATCAAGCTCAGGAAAAGAAGTACGCTGAATATTTGGCATCTCAGAGTTCATGACCTAATGCACTCTAGTAGCTTAGAATTAATTGGGAATCGGTAGATTATTTGATAACTTTGGTCGAAATTCCAAAACACTTTGAGTCCCTAATAAGTGTAACATGGAAATTTGTTTTTCATGAGGTTATTAAAACATTAATCCCAATTGGCTCTCCAGATATTTAAGTTCAACCATTAATAGTCCTTAATTGACTCATCAGTTTATTTATTATAATTTTTTTGTGATGATAGATGCAATGGTATAAATTATGTTTGATACACTTTTCTACATCAGGCACAATTGTGTGATACAATTAATTACGTACATTTGTTGTGTATAAAACAGTATTACGTCTGAGAACGACAAGATATTACTTATAGTTCTTACTAAGCACAGGCAACCTTTTTGGGGCGAAAAAGTGCGCATAACCACGCCTAATATAAAAAAGGGTATCAACCTAAATTGATGAGATGCAATGATGCAAAGTGGTTTAACCTGTCTCGTAACTCAAAAGTGCGATGTTTGTATTTTATACATATTGGTTTTCTACTGTTAGTTATTTATTTATATAATAATATTGTGTAATATTAAATATTTTTCCTAAATCATTATTTTTTTTATGGTTTATCCCCTTATGAAGTTATATTTCCTAAGCATATTTAAGGAGGTTATTGTAAACAGATATCTGTTACTCCTTGAATCCAAAGTCAATATGTTAAGAATACATTTGAAAATTGTTGCCCGTTTTAGTTTTGTAGACATTTCCAAATTGATGTGTTTTTTATCCATTTGAAAGGAGAGGAAAGGTATAATCCCTATAATAACCAAGGCTATATTGCGCCATAATTAAGGAAAGGTCCATTTTTAGGCCGGAATTCAGGAAAATTAGAAAGCAGTTGTTTTAGTTACGTTAGTAAACGTAAAACGTAAACTACGTAGTTAGTTCGTAAAGGTATTGTAATTGTGAAAAAATCACCCTCTGAGATTTTTTAGATCTTTACATTCTTAGAAGCCAAAAAACATGTTTTCTCAATTCCATCTGTCTGTCTGTCTTGGCCTATCCGCGTCATAACTAAAAAAAACTATGTACTCGATTGACTTCAAATTTTGGTCAAAAATTAAGAAAATGGCGGCCTAGTGAAAAGTTAAAAAAATCATTACTAAAAAACCAATTATCCAATATATCTCATATTTTGCAAGAAACTCAAGTATTATGTAGGAAACTGGTAAAAATTTTGGTTAGAATCCAAAATGGCATCTTAATAAAATATTTAAAAATTCAGCCTGAAAAACTGCGGTGCTAATTCAAGATGGCGGCCAAATAAAATATTTGTAATCGTGAAAAAATCACCCTCAGATTTTACATATTTTTACGTTTTAGTGTCCCTAGATGCCAAAAAATATGTTATCAATTCTGTCGGTCCGTCTGTCGATTTGTGTGTCAGTTCTAGACATAGCTCAAAAAACTGCTTATCAGATTAACTTTAGATTTTAACCAAAAATTGAGGGTTATACATGGATGACTTGGTAATCTTTTGGTAAAAATCCAAAATGTCGGAACAAGATGGCGGCCTAGTGAAACGTTAAAAAAATTATTACTAAAAAAACTAATCAATTTATCTCAAATTTTGCACAAAAAAACAGGAATGCACTGGTATCATTTTGGTATTCTATAAAATAGCAAAAGTAAATGGCGTCCTAATAATATCTTTAAATAATCAGCCTGTACTGTAAAGTACTCACTAGATTAATTTAAAATTTTGTGCTTATATAGGGATAAACGGGTAAAGTTATGTTACTAATTCAAGATGTCCTAATAAAATGGCGGCAAAACATTTTTTTTTTAAATTCAACGTAAAAAATCTTATTCAATTGGCTTGAATTTTGCAGAAAAATTAAATATCATATAGGGATAAACTGGTATGAATTCAACATGACGCAACAAAATGGCGGTGTGTGTCAATGTAAAAACTACTTGTTAAATTTATTTTAAAGTTGCCCAAAACTCAAGTGTGGCATACGTTGGAAGTGGTAAAATATTGGTAGGAATCCAATATGATGAAACAACGCCCAATAAAACTATTTGAAAATAGGCTATATATGTGTTACTAAATGATTATATACTGAACTAAATTGTATTACACTTCACTATTCCCAGTACAACGAAAGATTTATAGCGAGGGAAGTTCCGGATAAAGGAAATTTACCGATTTTTCGTTTTGTTTTTGCGATATCTTCCAAAATATTGTAAATTCGGCAACTATGTAAACGAAAAAAACGAAGGTCGGGATCCTGTACAAAAATGGTGCTGAAAATGTATTCCTTAAATATGATAATTAGTGAGACAAATCGATTAGAATTCATGTTAATTTTAAAAATCTGAAAATTGTTAATGCCTTCAGGGAAGCGTTCTCCGCATGGCGACACAAAAGACGATGATGATCAATATTGATCGTGAATTCCTCGTCGATTTCATATATAAAACACCCAGAGAAGTGATTTAAAGAAAAAAAGTCGGATTTTGACAGTGATTAATATTTGAAATTCTGAAAAACTATATGAGAAACCGAAAAACTCAATAAAAATATATACATCAAGCTTTCAAATTACAAATGTAAAGATGCAGATTGTAAACATATTGTTTTTTTGTTTTTTTTTTGGTGCAGTTCGATCCTTACATTCTACGACTGTTTTAAAGTTTGAGTGTAAAAAAACAATGGAGAGAAATATCATTTTCAAAAAAATATACGTCGGAAGCCTGAAAAATTCAAGACGTTGATGGTTTAAAATTGGTTCAAATTCCTCATCTTGTGTGCTCTAGCATTAAGTCATAATGAGGAAATGACTCGCTTATCAAAAGTTATTTATTAAGTAGGGAAACTTGTTTTTTGGCGTTTAAAATTTCGGTGCCTGAACTAACAAAATATAGTCTGTTCTGAAAAGTTACCGCAACTAAATTATAGGTCCAGGATTCACCCTGCTATCTAAAATGATACTCTATAGGGAATAATAGTCACGTTAAAGGATATTTTAAGAGTGACTGGTTAGCGCCTACCTGCAATATATGTAGAAAATAAACACCCTTAACTAAAGTGACAGAAATACACTGGAGAAGTATTTGGAACTACCCGAATCTTTGTATATGCCACTATAAAAGTCCAGAAACTCTACAGTAACTTTTCTAAGTACGTACCCATGCTACCATAATGCCTTCATGAAGTATTTGTTACTTTATAGTAGCAATTTGTGTTGGAACTGTTGTGGGAAGTACCGGCTACGACAAATAGTAACATTTATTACGTAGTGGTAGTGACAGTTGCAAAATGGTTATGGCTTCTTCTAAGGTCACTATAAAGTAGCCGTCACCAATCCCTTTGCACCTAGGAAGTCGCGGGAATCCAGAACAGCCACTATATAGTGGCCATAACTTGATAAACTCTAAAACATAAGTGTAGAACATTGCGTGGGTTGCTGTTTTTTCGAATAACTCGCTTTTTAGCTTTCTTGCGTAAAACTAGTAAAATGCCAAAGGTCAATAAAAAAAATTCAGATATTCTAGTACTTTCTACCGAAGAGAACAAAAGGAAGTATCACTGCTAGTCGAATCGTCAGAAATAGAAACTACCTTTTCAAAGCTGTTATATTAGACCACAACAATAAATCAAGTGGTGAAATTTTTGAAGCGATCGCTACATCTGATCTGGATCCGAGTCTGGAACTGATTTTCATTGTAAAACTGATTTAAGATCTGGTAGTAACAAACAACTAGAGCTAAAACAGTGAGCTTTAAAATACTCAATACCTCATACAGCTCTAAATTGGTTATTGAAGGTACTGAAAAGTGAACTCGGACTTGAAGAATTGCCAAGGGACAATAGAACGTTAATAAAACATATAGCAGCCATCGCCGCGATGTGTAAGTGGAGCTCCACGTAAGTGGCATTTTGGTTGCGCAGCATTGGAGGAAATCACTTTATAGTTGTAAAAAAACGTTGACCATATAATTCCAAAAAAGTTCTTGTTCCTATACAGTCGCCTCTACGTAGTTACAATTGTTACTTTATAAACCGAAGATTTTAAGTTCCAAACGGGTAGTTTTGGCCTAAATATAATTGTTCCCGGTACTTTGGGGCAGCAAATGGAACTATATAGTATTTTTCACGTTAAACGTTTTTCAGATAATCATGATAATTCAGATGGGTTAAACTTTTTGCATTTGTATGCTAAATATGCTTTAAAACTTCTTTTTTCTTAGTTATTTTTGACGGCGACCTATATTCTAAGCTGGCACACCATTTTAATGCAAATTTGAAATATTTTTCCATTATGCATGAGTTTTGAATGAATGAAAATTAATATATATTGAAATATTTTGAGAGGCGTTTGAATATTTGTTCACATAAACCAATTATTCAGTAAAGTCGATTTCGTCGATGAATTGACCTACGAAACCCGTTAAAATCGTATGGACAAGTAACGAAAAGGTAATTCTACAATAATTATTCGCTATCATGAAATTTATTTTTATGAAGTGTGTAATGCATGAAAAGTTCGCTGAGAATAAAGTTTAATGGAAGTTCCGGGTTTCGGTGGAAAACACTAGGCTGCCACGAACCTGCGACGAGGCTTGTAGTGGCTTTCATAGTAGCAGTACCGCACCACCATAAAGGCTAGTTTAGATTTAGGTTAAGTTAAAAAATGAAATGTAAAAGTGGAGAAAATGTTCGAGAAACACAATGAAAATTTTTTGAGAGGTTATTAGAGACGTATTTCATTGGTTATAACTAACAGGATTAAGACAGTATTCGAAGAAACATAAGTATTAGAACGAGTTCACATATAAGAAATCAAGTAATCGCTCAATATTTATTTATGATAATTGCGTTCGAAAAGTAAGGTATGGAACGAAAAGTAAAGTAGGGGTACGAAAAGTAAGGTGTTCCATACCTTACTTTTCAGTTACTTAATTAGTTCAGAGACTTCTGAAGCATTTTGGTTTGAAACTATAGCATATATTTTTCGTTTAATTTCTAAGAGTATGAAATGCCCAATATTTTACTTTCATGGCATTGCGTGAGGGAGATTTAGCTAATAAAGGCAGAAATCCCACTAGTTGCGAGAGAGATACATTTTTGCCTTTATTAACTGTATCTCTCTTGCAACTAATGGGATTTCCGTCCTTAGTAGCTCCATCTCTTTCGCACTGCTTTGGAGTCAATAAAGCGTCGCGACGCCCAGTCCGTTAACCTATTATGTCTATGAATATTTCCCATTATGACCTGAAATTGGCACTTGTATTGATATCTCTTCCTGTTCAATCTTTGATGGTACTTAAATTTCATCGCAAAACAGTCCCCTGTTTTGTGAATTTCATTATGTCAAAGAAAAAATTCAGACTTTAAAACTGACAAACGTTAAATTAATGTTAAAAAATGAAATAGTCGTTAGATGAGCGACTTGCTACAAATTCTAAAATTATATTAAAAAAGTGGAGAAAATGTTCGAGAACACAAAGAAGATTTTTTAGTAGTTTTCAGAGACGCATTTCAGTTTATACAACCATAGTAAAAATAAACTAGTAGCGCCACTCTCCCAAATACTTTCCGCAATGCGATAGAGTCGGATTGGCAAAAACAGGTACTTTACTGTCTGCTGCTGTTGGTTGACTCAACACGTCGAAAAAATATTAATATAGCTATTTATTGCTAGTTTAGATCTTCTAATGGATACATTTCAAAAAAATTATACAATATGTTTCTGTTTAATATTTTGAACAAATGTCTGTTTTGACGCCACGTAAACGTAATGTAAATATAAAACAGTGAAGCTGATTATTCTTGACCATATGGGTTATAAAATTGAAATGAAAATAGGTATTTTAAAATCTGTATATTCAAAAATAAGAAATAGTTCTTGAGGAAATCTTGAATTTTTGTCACCTCCAGCTTTTAGCCTAATTCTAATTTTCTAACGAAAATGTCGATTAGGTGATGAACAATAGAATTTATACATCAAAAAATCCCCTAACGGATATTTTAAATTAAATAAAACGTTAAATGGAGGTTAAAATTAAAATTGATATAGGTAGTAGAAAATCCCTTTTTATATTCGTACAAATTTCTGAATTGAAATATTAAATAAACAGTACAACCTATTTTTTATTTAAATCGAAAATTTAACGTTTCAAATTTTAAATCTGTTTTTAGGTGCCCCAAATTCGTAATTTAATTAGTTGTATATGCTTATTTAAGTCTTTGTATCTCTAAAATAACCAAAAATATAACTGTATGTTAGCCGGAAGCATTTAAAAACGTAACACGCCAAATTGTTTCCATAAAAAAATAACACTAACTTTAGAATTAAAAGAGTCTATACCCAAAAATCCGTAATAAGAAAATACTATGTGATTTTACCCTAAAACTATTTTTTTGTCATTTCATGCCCTTTTAAATCATTCATCTAAATTGATTATGACCAAGATCAGTCCGGTTAACTTGACTATTTAGGTAAAAAAAAATATTTTTTCCGTATTTGCTCTCATCTTGCAGATGCAGAAGTTCTATTCCTTACATGAAAGGTTTTTACAATATTCCGTTTTCATCTAATTTTTCATCCGACGATCAAACGATATTTTTTATTTTATTGTGTACTCATATTTTCCTCAATACATCTCTGGCGAGTGCCCGACTTCCCTTTGCCAGCCGCGGCGTTCGCAACAATTCGGCCATATCCGCAGGCACCAGTGATCGTGCGACGCGAAAACAATGTGGCAGAAATAGATCAAAGGGTTTTGCTGAGAAGTGGACCTACTAGTTTATTTCTACTATGATATAACTACAGACCACATATAAGAAATCAAGTAATTGCACAACATTTTATGATAATTCTAACGAGTTCAATTCAGCAGGCGCTACGAATACCTTAGTATGGTCCCGGGCATCGATGGGTCAGTTATGGAACAGAGAACTCTGAAGCATTTTGGTTTGAAACCATAGCATATCTACAATTTCACTCCATTGTTTGTTGCTTTGATAATGATAAAAGATCAAGACCAGGACAACAATTTATACAATTTATATTTACAACATCTACATTAGGTGTATACAACAGGAAAAATACAAATTACTAGACAGCTGCCAACCTCAATAAATATCCAGTTATAAAATATCAAGAGAGGAGCTCACTTAAAGTTTGGTGTGGACATATTAGCAAATCAAATTATTTGACCACTGTTTTTGTCACTGGCTTTTTAGCAGGCCAAAGATAAGTGAGTTGCTGATATTTTTAAGCTAATATTTATTGAGATTGTAAGCAAATACAATGTATTTGTATACAATCACAACAATTGTATTTTTCCTGTTGTATACCCCTGATATTCTAAATGACGCTTCATCAGTCCACAGGATTTTATCGTATCGTATGTTCTTATCAGCATTAAAGCAACAAATCGAAAACGAAGTTTTTTTTTACACTATTAGTAGAAAGTAGTAAACAGAGCGGATATAAAGTATTGAAGCAGGTGTCGATATCAAGCCAATTTGCCAAAAAAATGTGATATGAACAATCGATAATCCTTAGAAATGCATAGAGCAATAGCAATCAGTCATTTACAGTGGTTGAAGATGAAGGTATATTATAGGTAATTTATTTTGCTATATTCGGTATATTGTGTTATTTTTAAGCTTTAGCCGTCTTATAAACAAATTACAACCTCTTTATGAAATCTCAGGATGTATATATGTTATTGAAACAGTAATCCCGCAACTTTTTGAAAAATCTAAGCTGGCGATAAAGGCATTCCTATCAGATGCTAAATAGGTACGACAGACCTATGGACATCTAATGTAAGCTCCCATAGTTATGTTAGTTTAACTGCTCACTGGCCTAATAAAGATTTTAAGAAAAAGCATTGACTGATAGAAAACATAAGCAATATGTTAATTGGGTTACTTTAAGAATCTGAAATACCTCTTAGTAATATACACTTTGTTGCTTCGAGATTCGGGAGCTAACGTTAAAAGAGGTGCGCGAATTACGAACTCAAATCATGAATCTTGTTTTATTCATTCTCTACAGTTGATTCTACTAGATTCTATAAAATCTCCGAAGACTGTGATTGAGAAAATTACTGGTGACAGAAGTATTGCAACATATTTACATCATTCTTCAACTTCGAGAGAAAAACTAGAACAGTAACAAGACTTAATATGCCTGTTAAAAAAAATTCCAGGATGTTCCAACCCGTTGGAACTCTTCCTATTATATGCTAGACAGACTGAACGAGCTAAAAAGGCTTCTTACCTTATGAGCAGCTGAAAATACTCATATACCGTTACCTTCATCAAATCAGTGGTTTTTACTTTAATATTTGCTGGGATTGCTTAAGCCATTCGAGGAAACTACTAAACATTTTAGTTCATCAATGTGTGAAATTTCAACAAAAGGACCAAGCTTGTATATAATGCGAGAAACATTCATAAAGATAATTTAAAGAACTGGTTTTCGGATATAAATCTAAATGATAACTTTAGTTTTGCTATCATTTTAGATCCAAGATACAAGTACAGTTTCTTTAACAACAAACATCAGATAAAATTTAAATTTATCAAAATAATAAAATCAGAAAGGCGGACCGACATTGCAGCAGCGTCCACTATTTCTATTGGGTCTACTGTAAGCTCGGATTTCGATGATGAAGCACTTGCCTTAAGGAAAAAAACTCAATCATCTGTCTGTCTGGGATATAGTAGCAAGAGTTGCTTTTACTTCTTATTCCTCAGAAGAGACTGGAACTATCAACGATGAAGACCCCGAAATTAAGAAAGACCATTATTTGGAAGAAAAACTGTCCCTATTCGTGGTGGAACGGTTTAACGAGTCTGAGGAAAAACGGAACCGACTTTCTCCAAAAATAGTCAAATGTTATAAAATTCCGTTGAGTAATTTTACATATTAAGCAATAGTAGTTTGATTTATGGTATAACAATTATTTAAATTTTTTAACAGAATATTATTTATTTTTTAGTGCTCATGTTTTCAGTTGTCAGTTTGTGAGCGCCTTTTTGAGTTTGATCTATTTAAAATAAAGTATTATTAAAAGGAAAAGCACTGGATTTTATTTATATCTAGAATTAAAACCGTTATTTTCTTCATTTCTTAGGCATTTTGAAAATGCCGGATATTCGGCCGGATAGTTTAGTATCCGGCCAGAACCGAATATTCGGCGAAATTCGAGAAAGACGTCCCTACACAAATAAACGTAAAGTGACAATTTAGTCAAAACTATTGATCATAAGAAAAAAGTTAATAAGATACATTCTACTAAGTAAAAAAATCAAATTTTTATTAAAAAGCCGAATTTTCGAAAAAAATTGAAAATAAAGAGAAATCGCTGAAAGTGTTTATTTTGCAATTTTAATAAGGATTGTTCTAATATAACAACCAAAAAATAAAAATTGTTCTTGTAAATTGCTCTAGCTTTACACCCTGTAAAACAGATTTCTTCCGTTAAGAAAAATTTTTGCGTAAAACAGTTCCTTCAAAATACGATTTGCAACAGATGTGCGAAAACCAAATCTTAATCTTTTTTCTCTTTTCCTTGCGAAAATATTCACTTTGACAAATCTACTACAATATTTATTTATCCGTTTCATGTGTCTAGGAGTTTAGATTCCTTTTGCAAAAAAATTTTGGATCATTCATCAGTTTTATCATCCATGAAGATTTTTTATAGAAATCCTATATTCAAAAGGGTGTTAACGCACATTAAAGCTTTTTGATTCTGTACGTGTACCCATTTCTTCAATCCAGGTAAAAAAGCACGAGTATATCCGCGCAATTTTCACTCACAGGTGTTTTATCAAATAATCGGTTTAGAGTCAGCCTGTTGAAGCAATAAATTATGTGTCATCTACCTGCTTCTAATCTCGTGCCGTGCCATTGACATACATACCTTTTTCATGTTTTTTTGTGCCGCCATACCAGGTAAATCCACTGGAGCTAATTATCACCAGATATATGACGACATTATTTATAATCTACTTTTTACTAATTTCCTAGTGTTTTATAATAATATTATACATAATAAATATAATAAACTAACTTAAAATTTCTAATGCGATTTTAGACCTACAAATTTCCTTATCACTTGTTTTATTCTAGTTTCCGAAAGTTTGGAGTGTATTAGGGGAATTTCCGCCCCCCCGGATAATATAGCATAATATAAGTAATAATCATCTACACAAAATACACCTAAAATGTTGGCGTAAAAAATAGCAATCTTGAAATATAGCATCATATTCAAACACTTATAATTTTGTTTAAACATGACCATCCTTGACCATAGCCATATTTAGGATATGTGGGACTCTAGGCTGAACCTGTGATGCGGGCCCCAGTCAGTGGCATATTTAAGGGGGTTTTAACCTCCAACTTCCCAAGATCCACTTTTATTTGAACTAAAATAATAGAAATATTATAAAGTAAGGACTTTCGGGATTGGTGGGTAAAACCCCTCCAAAGTCAGTTCTTATTTATACGTAAAATAAAGTAATGACCTTTTTCTTTTTTGGGTGTTGAAATTTTTCATCACCTTAAATCCCCCCTTACAGCAGAGAATACCTCAAGCTGAACAAAAAAGACCCAGGGCGTCGCTTGAAAATATATTTAAAACTAACACGGAAAATCGCATTTTAGTGCATTTTTTTACTAAAAACCTGAAATGAAACATCTAAAATGTATTATTAAATTATTGTAAAAGATTTTATTATACAGTATTCAGAATTTAATAACTGATGAGAAATATGAAAATAATTGAAAACCATTAAAGTAATCAACCATTCATTAACATTTTAATTAGGGTTGCCAAGTGTCCCACTTTAGTGCCTATTTGTCCCATGTCCCGCTCTGTGCTTGAGCGGGACGCAGTCTGTCCCTCTTTTTAATGTAAGTAATAAATATATTTATTTGCAACAAATTTACAGTTAATTTTAAAAGATTATCTATTATTAGTTGAGAGTTAGGAGATTACTTGCATACTTATCCGCGATGGTAACTTCTAGCACGCAACATTAACAAGTTCGGTGCTTCTAGATACCGTTAATAACCGTGATAAACGTTAAAGTTTAAGTCATGTTTTTGTTTTTTTTTATATACCATAAATAAATATATACTTAACCAAAGAGATTAATATTTTTTATTTATGTAGCTAGCTTTTATAATTTGTCGTAACGTACTTACTTCTGTTTGGTACCTACTGGCGCATTTAGAAAGGGGCAATTATACAGGGTGATCAGCTAATTAAGGATGGCTCTCGGCCATATCTCAAAAATTATTAATCCTAGAATCTTGGGGAAAAAGTTTTTATCGGTAAATCGACCAAAAAAAAAACACTGCTAATTATTTTCAACTTTCTAAGTTTACCGCTAGAGGGCATTTTTATTTCCAATTTATTAAATTTTCCTGAATAGACTTTGATCAAAGAACGTCTTGAAATGAACTAAATAAACCTTATTTTCTAACCTTACCTTATTTATGATAGAATTCTATCATGTTCAAAATGCCGACCACCCAGTTCAGTGCAAATATTCAAGTAGGGCGACTACGACTTGGTAGGCCATGACTACGTGAAATAAACGCAATAAGTAAGAGCGAGAGTATTATTTTGACAAGTATTTACTTTGTTGAGGTTATAAACAGTAGGATTTAAATTTGTTTTTATTAATATTGTTCTTGTTATTGTTCTTTTTAGTGTTTTTTGTATTGTTTCTAATTACTATGTATTATTCCATAAAATAATGTATTCCAATCAAGAGGCATATGACATGTTGGGCATTTGTTCCAATGTTTTGAAAATGCTGTAATTGCGTCTAGGTAATATGCTGAGGGGACTCACTATTCATGGAAAGTGTTTCGACGATTGGCTAGGCGTTTAAGCGAAACAGGAAAAGTACAGTCTGTTGCTGTACAAAGAAGGCAACGTCCAATAAGGAACGCTGTGCCGGAGCTCTTAGAAGATGTGCCACTTGCTGTAATTAGAGAGATGTTGTTTCAGCATGATGGCTGCCCCGCTCATTTTCCCAAAATGTACGAAATTATTTGGACAGGCACTTTCCCAATCGTTAGGTTGGAAAAAGCTCCCGCTTTCCATGGCCTCTAAGGTCACCTGACCTTACCTGTTTGGACTTTTATTTATGGCGAACACTTAAAGATTTGGTGTACAAAACCCGTCCTAATACTCGGGAAGATATGATTGATCCAATTCAAAATGCCAATGCATTGAAATGGATGGTCGGTAACTCTAAAATCAGGTAAGGTTAGAAAATAAGGTTTATTCAGGAAAAGTTAATAAATTGGAAATTGGAAATAAAATTATTTCCCGTTAAAAAATAAGGTTATTTGGAAATAAGTCAAGTACGAAAAAAGATATCGACTAGCGGTTTTCACCAGTTTATGCGTTTTTTACGCTCTTACTTCCTGGCTAAAATAGAATATTAAATGGTGACCAAATAATTTTTTTTTAAATCAACGTAAAAATAATTTCCTATTCACTTTACTCCAAATTTTTCACACAAATTAAATGAGATATAAGAGTAAAGTGTTCAACATGAGGGAACAAAATGTCGGTCTTAAAAAAATCAGTGTAAAAACTACTTATTCAGCTTATTTTAAATAATGTCCAAAAATCAAGTATGGCGTAGGTACAAACTGGTAAAATATTGGTACGTATCCAATATGACGGAACAAAATGGCGGTCAATAAAAATGTTTGAACAGAGTGTGTATGTATATATATTTAAATGTAGCCGTAACATTTACTAAAAATTTGCCAATAAAAATGCCTACTTGGTTTGCCTTTAGTACTCGCTAAAAAATGACTAATTTAAGACCCAGGAGACAGCCTAACAAAATTAACCTACGATTACCTCAAGACGGCGTTTTTCCATGATATGTGAT
Source organism: Kuschelorhynchus macadamiae (assembly GCA_030620095.1). NCBI lineage: Eukaryota > Metazoa > Arthropoda > Insecta > Coleoptera > Curculionidae > Kuschelorhynchus > Kuschelorhynchus macadamiae. Next base: position 817,378 of record JAUTXW010001314.1, read on the forward strand.
GGAATACTTAATCTTTTTATTAGACATTTTGTATGGTAAATAATTTATATTTCATTTTTCTAAATATATCTTCAGTTTGGTTAAGTATAGTTTTATAGGTTATAAACGCAAATTTGAAAATGTGTCATATTTTGGCAATATTATAGCGAAAATAAGCGAAATAAAACTACCCAATTTTAGTTTAATTTTGAAACAAAAATATGATAATAAAAGCCATATTTTTACCTCTCAATTTTTATTGTATTAAAATGTCATAATCTGTCATTCTTATATAGCTATTATTACTATAATTAAACTTAAATACTTGCTAAAATATGTTTGGTTAGAATTTGGGAAAAATGCCTACTTATTGATTATATTCTGAGCTCGATTTCTATTGATTAAAAATGTCATATTCTGGCATTTTAAACAGCTATGCTTACTATAATTTAACTTCAATACTTATTAGAATATATTTGGTTATGTTGTGGAAACAAAATTGACAGATATTTCTACTTTTTGGCCATCCAATATTACAAAAAAAGGTTGGTTGAATTACCCCATAAAAGATATTTTTTGGCCAAGTAATTATGCTATAGTCTATCTACATTAAAAACTGCTACTTTTGAAGCTAAAAAATCTAATTTGAAGGGAGCTTTCATGGCTAGAAAACAAAACAAGAATCATTTGCCAAAATTTGACAAATCTCTGGTTTTTCCCAAGTAGCACATATAATCATATATGGGCTAAAATGCTGTGATATTGGCTAATATCCCTCGCTAATTAGCTAAAATTGCTAGCCAAAATAACAGTCCTATTACAGTATAAAGACGGAAATATGGCTAAAGTGGGGAATAATAATTTGGTCATAATGGGGTAAAAATGACCAACTGGCAATTATACGACCCTCTCTTTTGATTTTATGGTTGGGTTTATTAGCTACTTTTTGACTTTAAAATCGAGCTTTTTTAGCTGAATTCTGACTTGTTTTTTAGCCGAAATTTGAGTAACATTTACTGAAATTTACCTAAATAATTCTCATTTTTTGCCTTTTCTTCATTTATATGATAAATCATCAACTGTTTCAAATTATGTAGAAATAGTATTAATAAAGCCAATCAGTGTAAGAATTTATGAGCCAAGAGGAAATACAAAGATAACAAATCATGGTTTGACGGTTGGTAGGGACAAAAAACACTTGCGCCGGAATTTTTACTGTTAAAAAGAATCTAAAATAGGTATGTAAAACCCGCGCTGCTTCTTGAAACTAAAAATTTCGATTTCTACATTTTTTTTACTTTGGAAATGTATTTTCTTAAGAAAATTGATTAAAGGGTTCATATCGTAAAAAAAAACATGCATGAAAAAAAAACGTATTTATAGGTAGAAAGAATATATTTGTTTAAAGTGGTCAAGTAATGGCTGCTAGCAAATTAGTTTAATTTTAATTTCAATCATGGCGGATCATAAAAAGCTTTGGGCTATTTTTTAAGCAAATATTTCTTGAAATCGGCCACTTTGTAAGCAAATATTTATCAACTTGCAATACTTTTCAAATGTAGCCAAAATGTAGCAACATTTACTAAAATTTTGCCAATTAAAATGCCTACTTGGTTTGCCTTTAGTACTCCATAAAAAATGGCTAATTTAAGACCCAGGAGCCAGCGTAACAAAATTAAACGACGATTACCCCAATATCGTTTTTCTATATGTGGTGGAATAATCTTTTTATTGGACATTTTGTATGGTAAATAATTTATATTTCGTTTTTCTAAATATATCTTCAGTTTGGTTAAGTATAGTTTTATAGGTTATAAACGTAAATTTGAAAATAAGGTATATTTTGGAAATATGCCTTATTTTGTCGTCTTAAAATATCATAATTTGGCATTCCTATATAGCTATTATTACTAGAATTAAACCTAAATGCTTGCTAAAATATATTTGGTTGGAATTTGGGAAAAATGCCTACTTATTGATTATATTCTGACCTCGATTTTTATTGATTAAAAATGCCATATTCTGGCATTTTAAACAGCTATGCTTACTATAATTTAACTTCAATACTTACTAGAATATGTCTGGTTATGCTGTGGCAACAAAATTGACAGATATTTCTCCAATATTACAGAAAAAAAGTTGGAGATTTAATTACCCCATAAAAGATAGTTTTTGGCCAAGTAATTATGCTATAGTGCATCTACATTAAAAACTGCTACTTTTGGAGCCAAGCCAAGCCTAATTTCAAGCGAGCTTTCATGGCTAGAAAACAAACCAAGAATCATTTGCCAAAATTTGACAAATCTCTGGTTTTTATGTGTCTTTTATGGCTAACTGTTGTAACTGTAATTTGTGTGACTTGGGATATATATATATATATATATATATATATATATATATATATATATATATATATATATATATATATATATATATATATATATATATATATATATATATATATATATATATATATATATATATATATATATATATATATATATTTATTTACACTGTTCTTAAACCATACTTTATACTAAAAGTTTACATTTTTCTTGGGTATAGGTTTAATTAATGAAACTTTTTTCCTGCAACTAGCTCGACGTTTCGCTTCTTGTTCGAAGCATTTTCAAGAGCATTTTATTGCATGTCTTGGAAACGACAATATTATTTTAGTAATAATTTCGATGTTCTGAGTAAAGAAGAAATATATATATATATATATATATATATATATATATATATATATATATATATATATATATATATATATATATATATATATATATATATATATATATATATATATATATATATATATATATATATATATATATATATATATATATATATATATATATATATATATATATATATATATATATATATATATATATATATATATATATATATATATATATATATATATATATATATATATATATTTGAGAGGGTTTTCTTGGAAATAAGCCAATTTGTTTAAAATATTGAAATGTTTTTAATTTTCTACATTTGTCTTTTTGGATTGACGTTTCGACCACAATTTGGTCTTTTTTAAAATCTAAAACAAGGAGTTTTACACGTCATTAACATTGCTTTACAAAAACTTACATTATGCTATTTTCTTTACATGTACAACTATATGATTAATTTTATAGTAAGTATGTTAGTAATTTTTAGATATACATAGTTATACAAGCACCTTTTAAACGTCTACTTTTCATTATATTATTCACAAACAAAAAAAGGCAAAAAAGAAAAAGAAAAGAAAAACACTCACCCAAAGAACGTAGGTTAGTCCTAAATGATTAAAAATTTATAAAATACGCCTTCACATTTTACGAAGAAACACACACATTTTGTAGCAGTTGTTCCGCCTGCAAGTCGCGACGAACACTATTTCAACAATGAATAATATATTTTGCTTAAACTGTTTATATCTTTTTTATCGTTGACGGCGTTCTGATTTTTTTGGGTGAGTGTTTTTCTTTTCTTTTTCTTTTTTGCCTTTTTTTGTTTGTGAATAATATAATGAAAAGTAGACGTTTAAAAGGTGCTTGTATAACTATGTATATCTAAAAATTACTAACATACTTACTATAAAATTAATCATATAGTTGTACATGTAAAGAAAATAGCATAATGTAAGTTTTTGTAAAGCAATGTTAATGACGTGTAAAACTCCTTGTTTTAGATTTTGAAAAAGACCAAATTGTGGTCGAAACGTCAATCCAAAAAGACAAATGTAGAAAATTAAAAACATTTCAATATTTTAAACAAATTGGCTTATTTCCAAGAAAACCCTCTCAAATATATATAAGAAGTCAGCCAAAGAATTTTTGTAAGAAAAAAATATATATATATATATATATATATATATATATATATATATATATATATATATATATATATATATATATATATATATATATATATATATATGACTAAGTGTGGAACTATATTGGGTTATAATTTACTATTTAACGAAAGTCAAGTGCCTTTTTTTAATCGCCAGATGTTTGCCCCTCTCCCAGGAAAACATTTTAAATACGCGACTGGGTACCTATGTTAAATTTTTATTTTTTATTTGATATTTCTTAAAATTGCCAATAGGGAGAATATCCCGCTTTTTGTTTAAGCAAATCCCGCCAAACGCCGATCAAGACTTGGCATCCTACTTTTAATTCTAAACAAAGTCAAACTGTTGAGTCTGGCTGGAGGTGCGGATTTGAGAATATTTAAAAGTGTAATGCATTTTTAGCCTACATTTAAAAAATTGAAATGGCGGCGCCAACGTGGAGGACAAATTCGGTCATTTTTTCAGATTCGACTAAAAAAAAGAGGGGAGTATTTAAGAGTGGAAATCAGTTGAGCCACTTGCTTTTGGAGGAAGGGGATCGGAGAAAAAAAATAACTGCCGTCCCTTTAAAGGTACTTAAAACGCTTAAAACATAAAGAAAGTAATACATACTAATATACGAAAAACCGTGCTTTTATAAAATAAACAAACTAGTTAAAAAAATTATCGAAGATATATAGGTAAATTTAGGACAATAAATTTTGGCCATAAAAAAGTTTGGGGTATATAAAGAGAGATAGCTCAACAATAGATCCAGCGCTGCCACATTTATCATTTTATTATCGAGGTACAATTTCTTGTCAGAAAACCGTCGATCGAAAAAAAACTAAATTATTCTTCTACCGTTTCCGAAATTAAAAATTGGGTTAATTATCAGCGGTCCACTGAAGGTTTCCGAAGCATTAGACCTCATACTTTACGTCATTAAAGATGCTGTTCTTGGGCATAGGTTAACTCATTGAGAAGTAAAACTATAATTTAATCGACGTTTCGCTCATTATATTGAGCTTTCTCAAGATATTTATTTTCTACAATAAAAACATGTATAGTTATTATTTAAATTGGTTAAAACATTATTGAAAAAACATCACTCAAAAAACATTACATTTAAAACAAACTATGACCATTAAAAACAAAAATACATTTAAAACAACATTAATATTATATATTATAATTTTCATGGTCATAGTTTGTTTTAAATGTAATGTTTTTTGAGTGCTGTTTTTTTAATAATGTTTTAACCAATTTAAATAATAACTATATATGTTTTTATTGTAGAAAGTAAATATCTTGAGAAAGCTCAATATAATGAGCGAAACGTCGATTAAATTATAGTTTTACTTCTCAATGAGTTAACCTATGCCCAAGAAAATAATTAACAAATTATTTATATATCGTTAAAGAAAAATATATATATATATATATATATATATATATATATATATATATATATACTATATACGAACTATTAACGGAAAGTATTAAACTTATAGCTCGATGGGGGTATCAGTTACATACGCGGTGTTATCATTTCCTTAAATTGGTGACACATTATCGAAAAGATCAGAGTATAAACAAACTTCATTAGATTTTTGGGAGTAGGGCATTGAAGTTGCATTAAGGAGATATTCGGTTCCCCTTCCCATCGGTGATGATTTTTTTTAGTTGGGAAAAGCAAAATATGAATAAACGGTTAAGGCAGGCTACTATAAGAGTGACCTTAGAGTAAGATTTTATTCTTGCTCTAAGAAAGTGAAAGTTTCTAGAAAAAGCATTATGCAAGGACAAACCCGGTAAAAATAAATCTTTCCTTTCATTAGGGATGGTGAAGCCCCAATTTAATTTCGAACCTAGTCTTTTAATAACACCTATTTATTGGCTCTTCAAACATGTTTGTTGGATGCCATTTTGTTCCACCTTAGTGGATGCGTCCAAAATTTTACCCCTTTCTACCTATACGCTACATTTGATTTCTGGGCATAATTTAAAATAAACCGAATAAGTAGTTTTTTTTTAAATTCCATTAGACCGCCATTTTGTTCCATCACGCTGATTTCGTACCAAAAATGTATCAGTTTATTTCAGTCATATCTAATTTTTGTAATTTAAAGTCAATTGAATAAGAAAGCTTTTTCCGTTGATTTTTTTATACATTTTACATGGCCTCCATCTTGTTTCAACACCTTGAATTTTACCAGTTTATCACTATATCACACTTAATTATCGCATTGGATTTGAAAGCAATCTATTAGAAGTTGTTTGTTCATGCTGATTTTTTAAATATTTTATTAGGCCACCATTTTGTTTTATCATCTTGTATTCACTGCAATATTGTACCAAAATGTTACTAGGTCATTATCATATGACCGACAGAATTGAGAAAACATGTTTTCTGGCATTTAAGGACCCTAAAACGTGAAGAGCAGTAAAGACCTAGGAAGGTAATTTTTTCACGATTTTCAATAGTTCCTTGCTGAAAAAAGGATCTTTTTCTGGACTGGTAATTTTTTCAACTAAGCTAACACAAACGGTAAAGATATCTATAAATGTTATAAGTAGTTAAAAGCATTTAGAACCTTGTTTCTTACTCCTAATAATAAGATAAAACTGAAAATTTTTCTATAAGCAACGAAAATGGAGATTTTGGCCTACCCAAAAAAAGTTATTTCCTAATTCTAGGCTAAAATAGGGACATTTAATTTATAATGTATGGTATCAGCAGGCCTCGTTTTGATCACTATGTGTGATATGACATACATTTTATTAACGTTACGTTAAAAGACGTTAAATAGCTTTTTTATTTACGCGTAGTAGCTGAATTTTTTTCCAAAAGATTAGTATAGCATACACCTACAAATTACGAGCATATTTGTGCTGTTAGACTGACGCTATGTTTTCACAACAGTAGTGTTATCCGAACTTGTTTCGATATGGGTATTTATGAAATAATTTGTTAAACAATTTTGTCGCAAATTTTATGAAAACTACAAAATAAATTTTGATAGTTTTTCCAAAATGTAATTTTTTATAACACCCCCTTTGACATAAAACTTGTGCCTCTAAAAAAAAAAGAGGTTAAAAATACCTCCTCTCAATAATACCGGTAAAATGACAGGCCCACTTAGTTTTATTTGAAAAATTTCAGATTTTTCTTTTCAAAGCTGAGAGAATCAAAAAACACATTGTGTTACAGATACGCTGTTACTGGTAGCAAAAAATTGCGTTAACAATCAAATATTCAAAAATCCAAAAAAAAATCTCTAGAAATACAATACCATGTAATGAAGACATGATAAGAGGGGGACCATAAAACTGTAAAATAGGATATGATTTCAAAACAAAACGCAGAATAATATGGGGCGTCAACGTAAAATAAAAAGATTGTTTTGCGAATTTTCAATGGGAGTAATTTTATATAGATTTAAAGATTTAAAATAGTTAATTTCGTATATCGGTTACAAATGCCACTTAAAAAACAGTGGAAATAGGGTCTAAAGCAGTTAGCGTTTGACAAAGTGTTCTAATTTGAAAAAGAATATCTCATTTTTCTAGCTCTGTAGAATTTTGACGTATTTTTTTTCTTTTCTTTGATACGAAAGAATACATAAAATGAGGTAATGTGAAAATAATAGGAGTTATCATTCTCCTGAAAACTGAAAACAAAATTACAAACGCACAATTAAAATGTTTAGGTAGCTCTATTTCAAGCAACAATAATACGCCAAGCTTTCATAATACTTAATTATTTTCCTTACACGTTAAAGTTCTCAGCAAATATTCTCTTAACGTGCGAGTTACATTTAATTAGTTCTTAAATAATGCATTAGGTATTTCAGATAAGAACATCACTTGTGCAAATTATTCCGACAATTTACCATGGCAACTGATCAAATTAATAAGTGAAAATTAATCTGTCAAAAAAATTGCCGCGATAATAATTTATCCGTTAAATTGTGATTGACAAGTATTGTTTATAAATAAACTAAAAGTGTGCTTCATACCTCTGTTTTTTGGTAAGTACAGGTAACAAGTTACAGATCAGGAGACTTTAGACTACCACAAATTAATAGTACGACTGAGAATAGTATTTTCATAGATAGGGTAAAGTCGAAGATGCAGTTTTCATTATTTGGCCAGAACAGAAATTTTATTTTGTAGCAGAACAAACAAAACGAAATTCTCGTAGATTGGGCCTTTAATATGAGGAAAACGAACGGAGGAATGATTATAAGAAGTCTGTAATCAAGACAATGTGGAACAATACAACAAAACAAGTTCAAGAATATTACTTCAAGAAATGGAACATAATATTTGATGAGTGGTAGGGTTGGTTGGGTACCGGTCAACAACAAAGTCATAAACTTTGAAGATATAAATCAGTTCGATTCCCTACGTTTCGGTCTATATTAGACCAGCTTCAGGAGAAAAACAAGTGAGATCCTCTCTGTTACATTAATTTTTACAACACAGAACATTATGAGACAAGACTGGAATTATTTCAGACCAACACATTTGCGTTTAATGTTGATCTGGTATTAAATGCCGAATATCTATTCGGCGTTTAATATAGCACGGCAAAAATATTTATTTCATTTTGAATTCATTGTTGTTCAAATCTTTTCGTGTTTGGACTGCACAGTTGCCACACCCAGTACATTTGTACCAGAGCTTGTACTTTTTGATTGAATCTAGTGATCTAGTAGCTACTGATAGAAATCCAGAACTTTTTGTATTAAGAACTAAGAAATTAAAAACGTCGGGCTTTACAAAGAGGAACAAGGAATAATAAGATTTAATCAGAATCTAAATAACCGGTAGTGTAGTTTATAGTAGCAAAGCATTTAAAACAAAAAGAAGAGTGAAATTTAGTATAAATAAAGAAGAAAATTCCACATTGTCATGTCACTATGATCTTCATGACTTTACATTTTTGTATATAATATTATATTATATTATTAATGAAATATTATATTGGTTGATATATAGTTCCTATATTCTTAGTTTTGTACCGGTTCTAGTTCCTGATTTATATAAGAAACAAATGTATATTTATGTGCCAAAATGTTGCGTTTTCCCCTCTTATTAGGACTGTAGCTTGAGTATAACTAATATCATATGCTTATAAAAAATATAAAATCCGTAGGTGATGCATCCGTACGTTCTCGGGATATGAATTGTTTAATAATATAAAAAACTATTATCCCTTATCCCCTGAATCTGTTTATCATAACAGAACTGTAGCTTAAAAATGACTAGTATCATATGCTTTTAAAATCCGTAGGTAATGCAGCTCTTCGTTCCAAAGATAGGAATTTTTTACTAATATAAAGTTCCATTTTATTCCGTTATCCCCTGAATCTGGTTTTCATATTAGGACTGTGACTTAAACGTAACTAGTAACATATGTTTGTAAAATCCGTAGGTGATGCAGGTCTTTTTTCAGGAGATTGAATTTTTTAATAATATAAAATACTATTTTACACCGTTATCCCCTGATGCTGGTTATCACCCTTAAACAAGGTAAAATTTACTCAGGTTTGCTTCTTTGAAATCGAAGTAATAGCAAAAAAATGAGTTCGTTTCAAATCTTGTGTAAAGAGTAGATAGTATCGGACAGTCTGCGATATATCTATTCCATCCAGGCCGTTATTTGAGAAAAAAAGCATATAATTATTCACATTTAACGAACTGAAAAGTCTTGAGAATGAATAATACACAAGCTACCTTTCTAAATGTAGAAAAAACACCTCCTGTCAACTAAACAGTCGAAAACTACATATTCAGTAAATAAAAATTTCAACGGTTATTCCTTTGAAATATTTTTTTTTTGGAATTCCTACCAAAATCGAAAATTACATATCTCGACTAGCAATCAAAAGGCAAAAAATACGGTTACATGCAAATTTTAAACTCTCGAAGAAATAATGAGGTTTAAAGTGTCAATCTTTGTCACGTTTCCGCCAATTGACTTCCTGTTAAAATCCGCTTAGAATTTATGCATAATAGAAAACGAAATATTATAATAGGCACTCGAGGACTTTACCTATTTTGACCAAAAACGTCACAATACGGGCATGTCAGTATGTGCAGTTCCCGCGGCCCACAAAATAATTATTTTGTATGGAATCAAACCTTCGCAGCGCTTTCAATTATTCAGTTCAGTGGAATGAATACCTTATTTCCGGTATATTTGATTTTATCAGCATGGTCTGCAATTGTATTTTTGCAGATTGTTCTTGAAAAAAGCGAGGGACTTTGGGCAGTTTAAAAAAATCTTATTTTAAACAAATGCCAAAACTCTTACTGTCCAGAGCATAATTTTGATTGTTATCAGTAAATCTGCATTAAGTATTTAGTTTGAATTCCGCTCAACGAAGTATATTCCCATCATACAGTGATTACACTTCGAATAGACGACACAACAATTTACAATAAATGAAAAATAAAAAAACTTTGTAGCCTTTAACTAGAATTTGGATCCATCGAGAGATTTCCGCGTAGCTCAACTCTGTTACGATCAGAGTTGCCAAAGCAGTGTATTTGTATCTTCAAAACACAATTATGTTATAGGATTTAATTTCTAGTGGCCTTAAAATACGCATTAATATACTTTTATGTCAGTCGACCTAAATCGCACTACTATAAACAAATTTCATTTTTGGCTTTTTCGCAATTGAATAAAAATATCTAACTTCTGCGACTTGTCGAAGGCCTTCTATTGTGTGGACCACCATATTCTTCTACTAAAACTGGAATATTATGGGTTCAGGAGCAGGTCGCAGGAGTGGTTCACTTCTTATCTGGAGAGTCGAGTACAGCGTGTGTTCATGAAAGGTATCATGTCTAAGCAACGGGAGTTGGGGTCTGGAGTTCCACAGGGTTCGGTTTTGGGACCCATATTATTTTTATTGTATATCAATGATTTCGCCGACATTGACATATCAGGCAACTTCACCCTTTTTGTGGACGATGCGACAACTTTGTGGCATGATAAGAGTAGGGACAGATTGGAGGAGGTGGTGGGTGTTGACTTGGTGAAGGTTAACTCTTGGTGCGATGCAAATAAGTTGCCTCTGAATGTCTCTAAAACGAATGTATTGCAATTTGGCTGTGAGTTAACTGGTGTGCATTTGAATGAGGATTTGCTCGTGAATTTGAATGAGTGTAAGCTTTTGGGTCTATTCATTGAAAACAAATTAAAATTTCAGGGCCACATAAGTTCTTTGCGTACCATTGCTATGTAATTAGAATTATTTCTAATGAATTGAACAGCTATAGCGTCAGTAATTCCTATTTTGCCCTAATTGAGTCACTTTTGCGATACGGCATTTGCTTTTGGGGAACCTGTTCGAGATATCTGTTTTAAAGTATCTTGCAGATAAGGTATATGTTCAAAACGAAAATTCAGGACTCCTGTAAACCATTTTTCTTAAGGCATAAAATTTTGTTAATACATTATTTATTTTAGAGTCTGTAAACCCGATTATTAAAAAGAATAGGAACTTGTTGACATCCACTCATGACTATCATGTACGTAACTCGAATTTGGTGCCTCTTCCTATCCCCTCAACGTCTCTAATCAAAAATTCTGTAATATATAGTAGTAAAAAATTATAACATTTATCTTAAGTTTTGGTAGTCACGTTGAAGTTGTACAAAAACTTTCATGACCCAATTTTTAATTTTTGCTTAAATAATATTCTTTATGTTATGTATCGAAATATTCTGTAAACAGACTAGTTATCATGTTAAGATATGTAATTTTCATAATTATAAATATTTGTTTTATTTATCATTTTTAACGCAACAAATAATCTGAACACATTTAAAAAATTACACCACGTCAAATCATGCTGCATACGAGCTAATATTACGATGTTTAATATAAACTAAAACTAAAGTTCCAACTTTCTGTCTGGAAAAAACCATCAAGTTAATAATAAAGAGAACCTTCGTTATCAAAATGACATTCTCTGAGAATACAGTGCATTTGTTCGAAAAAACATTAAGATTCAGATTGAAATTATGCCGTTAAGTGAAATGAATCTCTTGCATCTTAATCTTAAAATAAACAAGCAAAAGATAAGTGTAACTGCTACTTACAACCCCTTGCGACTTGCTTTGAATTGTTTCTCCATGAATTTGACACACATTTAGCACAATTTAGAAACTAAAGAGATTGATCAAAGAGTGATACTGTGAATAGTGTTGAATACAGCGAGTTTCCTCGGAGAGAAATTTTTTTTTTGGGAGAAGGGAAAAATATATGGTACCCCCCGGACGCCCCTGAATTCATTTCTTACTGTGATTGTATCTCAGCGTGATACTGTGATAATTCTCTTCTTATTTTTTTTAAATATCTCACACATTTTTTAGACTTCTTAGCCTCTCTGCCGTGGTTTTTTGGAATTTCATAAACTATAAGTAACGAATGTAATTTTGTACTTTACATTACTCCTTCCTCATCACAGCTAATATATTATATTAATAATGCACTATACAGCGTGTAACAAAAGTAAGGAACCGGCGAAATATCTCAGGCACCGCGTACCCGAATTTAATGAAAATGTGTACACTTAAGTATAAATATATGCCGGATCCAATAGCGAGTTCCGCATTGCTACCAAGTTTACCGTTTTTCGGTCATAAAAGGAATTTTTTTTAAAGGAACACCTTGTATTATATTACTTTCACAAAATCTGCGTACAATTCTCAATATTTTTATTAAGAGCACTTTTTATGAAAGTCAACAGTTTTTGCGAAAATAAGTGTCTAATATACATAATTTAATGTATTATCTTTTATTAAAATACCTGCACACAAAAGGTTACCTGATATGTTTAACAATGTCAGTTTTTTTGATTTACAAAAATGAATCGTTTAACTGAAAATTTTAATTATACTGGGTTATGTGAAACCTGCAAGATATTGTAACATTTTTAATGACAAATATCCTAATAGAAGCCATATCAAATTTATAAAAAATGTCCTGAAACTGAAAAGGGAAAAACATGTGTACGTTTTGGCAGAGCGGAAAGCACAATAATTTTTCATCTTCCTACCAAAACCCTAGCAAGAGAAAACAGCGTCTCAACTTTAAAAGTAAGTTGTAAAAAATAACGAAAACAATACAAAACAAAAAAGAAATACCTAATAAAACAAATAATAAATTAATGAAAGTAAGTAATGTGTTTAAAATGTGGTCCAATTACTTCCTGACAGTAGGCTAAATACTGTGGACAAACATTCGTCTATTTACCAAGTATATTCGCCGCTTTAAATCCTCGAGGTCATTGGGCTTAGTTTTATATACCACATTTTTAAGGTGTCCCCACAAAACGTAGTCGAGGGGCGTCAGGTCCGGAGAACAAGGTGGCCACTCTATTGTACCCCTACGCCCATCTTCCAAAAAACACTTTGTCTAAATATTTCCGAACATTCCGAGCAAAATGCGATGGAGTACCATCCTTCTGAAATCATATTTCATTATTTGGTGCACTATTACATCAGTTTAAATACTTAATACAGCAGGTAATGTAAGGAACTTACGGTAATTCGGAAATCGTTCTGTAATAGCTGGGACAATTTCGGTCCTTGAAAGATTCAAATATCTTTTCCCAGTTAACGTGTATTTCATGAAGAGAGACTGATTATTTTTGCACCCTTTATATCACACCAAATACTTATCCTTTGGGGAGATTCGGTATGATTTTCACGTATCCAATGTGAATTTTCCTGGTCCAATATCTACAATTATGCCTGTTAACTTTTCCATTCCAAAAAAAAGTTGTTTGGTCAGAAAAACTAATTTTATTGACAAAATTTAGATTGATATTGCAACGTTTCATCATGATTTCACAACATTCCAAGCACCTATCGTGATCATCCTCAGAGAGTTCTTGCACAAAAGTTATTTTGTAGGGGTGAAAGTTTTCAGTTTTTAGATGTCGGTCTACGGACATGGGTGATACGTCAGTTTCTCTTTTTTCTCTTCTTAATGTTCTGGTAGAAAGGTCTGGATTTTCTTCTAAATTGATTAAAACATTCATAGGCTTATCACCATATGTTGCTCTGTTAGGTCCGCCAGAACGAACAGCATCTTTTACTTCTCCAGTTTCAAGAAATTTTTTATTAATTTTACTTACGGTAGATTTAGTTACGAGATTTCTGTTAAGATATTTGTCATTAAAAATTATACAAACATCCTGCAAGTTTCGCATTCTAACTCCACAATCCAGAATAATTAAAATTTTAATTCTTTGGGTTTCAGTTAAACGATCCATTAAACATAACAGATAATAAAAGGCAATACATTAAATTATCGATATCAGACCCTTATTTTTGCAAAACCTGTAGACTTTCATAAAAAGTATTGAGAATTTTACGCAGATTTTCCTTTTACAACAGAAACATGGTAAACTTGGTAGTCATTCAGAACTCGCCATTACATCCGGCATAATTTCATACCTAAGTGTACGTATTTTCATTAAATTCAGGTAAGTGGTACCTGAGATATTTCGTCGTTTTCTTAATTTTGTTTCGCGGTGTTAAGGCTATATAGAGAAAATATTGGAATCGCAAAAATTTCGAAAATTATAATTTGGGATTGTTCGACGTTTTAGAGTCCCTAGACGACGAAAAACATTTTTATAAAAAAATTATGATGTCTGTACCTATGTAGTATGGAAACAAAACGATAACTGAGAATGGTGAAACAAAACGATAACTTGAGAATGCTCAAACCGATAGAAACGAATCGACATTTGCACCGAAAGGCAAAAATAGGCTAGGTCAATGTCTCGCGGGGATTAGATGTTGGGTGTCATGAGCAGAAATCTTTGATATTTTTAAGGGATATAAAATGTAAAAAATCCAATTTTGAAAAAGCACGAAACGATAATAGCCAAATTGAAAACGGATATAGTTGGAGTAAATGTTCTAACAATGTGAAAGTTATTGGCCTGCATACTTGATTTTTTTTATTATATATATATATATATAATAATAATATAGCACGTTTTATATATATATATATATATATATATATATATATATATATATTTAAAATAAAATTAAGATAATATTTCGACAAAAAATTTTTGTATACAACATAATTTTTGTCTATTATGTAAGGTAGCTGAAAAAAGTTGAGGCAGCCCCCTCCAAACAGAAAAAAATATTCAAAAAATGGTAAAACGTGTCAAACTTCTTTTATTTTTTTGTGTATAAAAATATTTTATTCAACTATACAGGGATAAAACAGCCACCTGAAAATAAAAAAAAAATCAGAAGCATTTAGTTTGGTCGAAAACAGTGAATCACGTAAAATTTGTTTTATTTTTTGTATATAAAAAGTGTTTTTTTTCACTGTTCAGGGTAGTCCTAAGAGGATGAAGCAGATATCTGAAAACAAGAAAAATATATTTATTTCAGAAGCATTTCGTTTGCTTAACAAACAGTAAAATTAGATACATTTTATATATAATTAAATATATAATAAATATATTATCATTTTGTATATAAATATATTTATAATATTTTTTTCCAATATATAGAGTAGCCCAAAGACACAAATGTTTTTTGTTTTAAAGCGGTTACCTTCTTAAAAAAACAAATGGTAAAATATTTCAAATTTCTTTTATCTCTTTGTATATAAAATATTTTTTCCACTATAATTTTCGATATATATTTTAATAATGCTTAAAAAACGGTTAAACAGATCCAATTAATTTCCTTTTTTTGTACACAAAAGCAATAAAGAGCCTATAATGCTAAATTTCAATAAATAAATTATTAATATTTTTAAATCACGGCCAGATAATCATTGATGTATACATACATGTATAGATGGGAAAGTACTGTCTGCCAAAACACGTTTTTTTTATCTTTATTGACTTCCTTGGTAACACACGACCATTGATTTCTAACGCCTTTATAATATGAAGAATGGCATATTTTTCCCAAAAAAAATTTACTTTATTTTTCTTGTACTCCAAATAGCCTGAAGGCCTACTTATGGAACTCTCTGACTAAGAAGACTTGTTTTTCAGACTTGTGATGAAAATAGAATTACGCCATTAGACTTGCTTTGTATTTTAAAACGATAATTTTAATTAAATTTATGACAAAACCTTATCTACCCTATTTTTTTACCGAAATACCATTTGGGGTGCCTTGTTTCGCCTCCGGAACAATATTCATGGCGGCGCCCAGTTAATATAAGGCGTTGCCCTCAGGGAAATTAAGGAAGTAAAATTAGCATTTAGAAAAAGTGCGCGTAGCCTTCTTTTATATTTTATGGGAAATATTAAGATACCGCGCCGTTTATGTATACTATCGCCGTATCCTGCCGAGACTAGAATCGAAAATTACTTTTTCTGCCATTATTTTGCATCTTGTTTTCTTTTCGAAAACAATTTTAACTCTGCATTACATTCTAATAATATAGTTAAAATATAAATATCTTGCTATTTTGTAATTCTTTTAATACCTAATATTTATTTTGATTTCATCTTTTACACCGAGATTAGTAATAACAGTAATAATAATAATAATAATAATAATAATAATCAGCAAATTCACCTTTACCCAGAACTTCCCTCATACAGTATAATTACACTACGTACAGATAACACAGTTTATATATATTTATTTTGTAATAACTACACAAATTCTATAAACTGTAATACCAAAGAACTATATGGTTTTATAAGATGTTTTATCTATGTGTAGTGGATTTCTGTACGAGAGATGTGAGTAAAGGCGAATTTATCGATTTTTATAATATTTTAATAGGCCATTTTGTTTTACTATATTGCATTCGTAGCAATATTTATTTTCCCAGTTTCCATCTATTTCGCACTTGATTTTTGAGCAAAATTTAAAATCAACTGCAGTTTTTTACAACGATGTTTTAAATACTTTATTAGGTCGCCATTTTGTTCCGCCAACTTGATTTCGTACCAAAATTTTATCAGTTTATTCCTATATCACATTCCTATATAATCTAACAAAATTTGAAGTCAATTGAATAAGGATTTTTAAAATATTTTATACGGCCGCCATTGTGTTTTACCATCTTGAATTCGTAATAACATTTTATCAATTAATATTTTTATAAAATCTAATTCTTGCCTAAAATTCGAAATTATTTGAACCAGTAGTTTTTTCAGACTGATTTTATAAAAATTCCTGTAACACTTGATTTTTGTGCAAAATTTAAAGTAAATAGGATAAGTAATGTTTAGTAATATATTTTTTAACATTCTACTAGGTCAGCATTTTGTCCTGCCATATTGGATTTTTACCAAAATGTTAGCAAAGCTTCAAAAGGCGCAGATAGTTCCATTGCTCTTCTCATTGATTTGAACCATTTCAGCTTAGGCCAAAAATGGATCATGTCAGTCCTAAACTACCCCTAATTTTGATAAAAATCTTAACTAAATAGTTTTTAGCTATGCCACGAAGAGAGATAAACAGACAGACAGATAGACATGAACATGAACCATAATTTTTTGACAAAATCAATAGGGTAAGTTCTTTGTTTTTTAGCTATGCTGTGAACAGACAGACAGTATTTTAAAAAATGTTTTTTGGAATCTAGAGACCGTCAAACGCGAAAATCTCGGATAGTGATTTTTTCACGAATATATTTTATTTGACCACCATTGTGTTTCGTCATCTTGAAGCCTTACCAACATTTTACCAATGCAGTTTTATATCGCCTCTAATTCTTGCGCAATAATAAATAGTTCTTTTAGACTGATTTTTTTTAAAATTTTATCAGGAAGTAAATTTGTTTTGCCATATTGAATTCATACTAAAGTTTTACCAGTTCATTTTTATATCACACTTGATTTTTGTGCAAAATTGGTATCTAGAATAAGCAGTTTTTAACTAATATCACTGGCCGACAAAAAATTTTTTTTTGTTGCAACACAAATCAGAATAGTATAATCTAATAGAATGGACTTATCCAAATACGAAAATGACAAATAGAAAGTTGTAGCACGTAGGGTTTTCTTGTTAGAGTTGTAGAACCATATCGAATGTCACGATACTTAATATCTATAGAAAAAATAATTTCAGAAAATTCTTAACCCTGTTTATTGACTATGTTTACAGTTTTCGCCTATTAAACATACCATACATCCAAGAGAAAAGCAAACGAGAAAATATTAACTTAAAACACTAATTAAACTTTATTTATTCCGTTTATGAGGTGTCCTATCTTCCCTCTTCAAAAACCAACAGTAGTCACCCATCATGGCTGGATCCCATCGTCCTTGGTACCGAATTTTCATTGTTCTGATATCTTGGTGAAACCTTTCACCCTACTCGTCACTAATAGCTCCCAAATTTTTAGGAAAAAATGGTAGATAGTGGAGAAAGTGAATTTTGAGTAATATTCTGGCACCAAGCGCTATATAGGCATCTAAGAGTTCATTAACTAATTGTTCACAATTTTCATCCATATTGTTGCCTAAAAATCCTCTTACTACATTAACAAATGAATTCCATGCTCTGAGTTCCTGCCTGGTAAGCTTTTACATAAAACTGACATCGTCCAGCCATTTTCTGATTTGTGACCCAGTAAAAATGCCTTCTTTTAATTTGGCATTACTTAATTGGGGAAAGACTTGCCTTAGGTATTTAAATCCATCACCATCTTTATTCAAGGCCTTCACAAAGTTTTTCATCAGCCCAAGTTCAATGTGAAGAGGAAGCAAAATTTAATATTTTGAGATCCCGGTTGAAATTCGCTTTTTTTCTGGCCAAATTTTTGTTACATAATGCTGATTTATTGCACGACTGTCCCATAAACAAAGAAAACAGCAATATTTTGTAAATACCCCCTGAAGTACCACTAAAATCTAAACTAACTAAAACTAAAGTCCCCACATATCTGCCATTTATACCTATTGTAGTTTATTTTATCCAAAATCGTGCGCATATGTTCATAATTTTTTTTCATTGCAACTGAATGGGCAACTGGTATAGAGGGTTTTAAATTTCCACTATGCAATAATACACCTTTTAAGCTATATTTAGATGAGTCTATGAATAAGCGCCATTCACGGGGAGAATGTTCAAGATCAAGTTCCTGCATTAAACTGTCTATATCAATACACGCGCACAACGAATTTTCCATACTGTAGAATTCAGAAAACATAGCATTTCTTTTTCCGAAATTCGTAATTTTAGTTCTTTGGCCAATAAGTTCCATTCCTTAAGACGGGAACCCAGAAGTTCTGACTGTTGCCTGGATAACCCCAAATCACGTACTAAATCATTTAATTCACTTTGAACGCCGGAACTGGGACCTGTGGTAAAAGTGGGATCGGTGCACTGTTCTTCTGAGCTGCCTGATGATGCGTTATCTCCATTATCTCTCAAACCAATAGCTTGCCAATTTAAAGGCGCAATCGGCACTGGCAAATTTGCATTATGAGGAACAGGTCGTAAGGCAGATTGCAAATTTGGATATTGTGCTTTTTGGAATAACCTTCAGTCTTTGTCAGGCAAAAATAACAATCGTCAGAATGATTGGTGGGTTCTCGCCATACCATTGGAACTGCAAAAGTGCCTGGCTTGTAAATGCACCCATATTAGCCGCCTCACAATAAAATTGTTTACCTGCCAATATAAAAGGTTCTAAATAGGCTTTTAAAAATGGTACGTATTAGGGCTTTCCGAATATTTTTTTTATTATTGGGAGGGTATTTCCATTGCGAAAATAATGAGTGTTAGAAAAATCTTGTCGGCTAGTGATATTTTTTTTTTGGATTTTTACCAAAATATTACCATGTTGTCCCCATATCACTATTAATTTTTGACCCGAATTTGGGAAAGCAGTTTTTTAGCTATGCCGTGACCAGTCAGACAGATAGACAGAACGTCAATATTTAAAACAACATGTTTTTTTTTGCAAATAGGGTCCGTGAAACTTAAATCTAGGAGGGTGATTTTTTTCTTTGGCCGCCATTTGTTTTGCCATTTTTGGGCAAAATTTGAGGTTTTTAGTAATACTTTTTTTTATCATTCTACTAAGCTGTCATTTTGTTCCTCCATAATCGTATTTTTACCGAAATGTTACGATGTCATCCCTGTATGACCTAAAAATTGCCGACAGAATTAAGAAACCATGTTTTTCGGCATCATCAGGGATCTGAGACGTGAAGATATGAAAAAATCCCGGAGGGTGATTCTTTCACAGTTTCAATACTTCCCTCTTACGAGGGAAGTAAAAATAAGTGAAAGTGCGAGGTCGGAACTAAGAAAGGAGAACGGCTGTTCTTCCGAAACCGATCCTCGTACAGTTTTGGGATAATATTTTTTAAATAAAAGTGCCCAAGAGAAATTGCTGGAAATTCTTTATCCATTTAGTTCCCAGGATACCCAGTAGGGATGTTACACTAATGGCTAACCATAAATTAATTTTATCTTTCAGTATAGTATACCAAATATTATGAACGATTTTGTTCTAGCTCTTATTTTTTTAGTTCTTCAAATAAAGTGACAGAGAAACATTTAATTTGCTAAAATTTAAACATTAATAATTTCGTTTAAATTAATGAAATTTAGCAAATTTGCTCTATGCATTTTAATCGAAATTTAGATACTATACTACAAAATGATTAGCCGATTACTACAAATAACCAAAATACAACTACACAGAATTTGTCTCAAAAAAATCTGAAAGAAAATATAAAATAACAGCAACATTCATATCCAGAAGGCAGTAATTCTTGCGACCTGTCACTTAGTGAGAAACTTTTCCTAGGATAGTTCGTAACATCGATAATCTACTCTCTTTAATGCATACATCGGGAATAAATAAATTCTACCTACAATTGGCAAAGAAGAAATAAAAAAGAACAATAATAATATTAATAATAATAAAAATATATTAATACTAATAATTTAAACCACCACAGTTGTAGAAAATGGCGACATTAGAATTTACTATTATAAAGGCCTTATAACAGATAGAAAACAATAGACCTGATATTACTGTCATCAATAAAAAAGAAGAAAAAGCCATCCTAACAGATGTTGCAATTTCCAACAATAACAACTACCTGAAACAACGAAAGCTAACAAAGTATACTAACCCTGAGATGTTAGGTTCAAATGCTCTGGAGATTGCAGAATGTAAGAGTGATTCCAGTGATCATCTAATATAACTAAAAACCAGGAGCGTGCAGTCCATGGAAACAAGGGAAGCAGTGCTTCCCCAAAAAAATTACAAAACACCTTCTAAAGTGTAATTTTTGAAATAGAAAAGCATTAATTTAGTTTATATTAAAAATGCTAAAATATTATCTTAATTATCAAGCCTATAATAAATGCGGCCTTGACTCCGACCGAGCGACAATAGAAAATGGAATAGAACCTATGCGGGCCGCTAGCTTCTCTGCAGCCAAGTCCTGCTCAATGCTTGATTTCCTGTGAATCGAGTCAGAGGTTATTGAACTTTCCATCGGCTGTTTGCAATTTTTGCATTACAGTCGCGTGCTTTAAGTGGGGCGGGGAAGCTATCGTTGGAGTAGGTTCTTCGTTTGAATGACCATCCGTGTGTTGTGTGATACATACCCCGCGTCGTGCATGGTGTGATATAGAAGACAATAATACGGACGTGGATATGCAAATACCGTCAACTTCGGCTGTCGGTAATAACGTTGAAAATGTTGGAGAATTTAGTAAGAAGAGTGTGTGTGAATGTGTGGTGTGTTTCTTAATAATAAAAGGATTTTCAACATCAAACTTCGCTGATAAGCTTCAAATAATTTCCAAAGGAAGGACAAAACCGCCTATGAAAAATTTAACCACAAAAATGAAAAACTGTATTAGACATTTTTATATGGAAAAACAGTACAATTTAAATGGCTAACAGGGTGTGAAAATATAAGTAAACTATTTTGTTGGCCATGTTTACTTTTTGAAAATGAAAAGGTCTCTGGAATAAAACTGGTTTTTCCGATTTAAACAATTTCTATAAAGCTGTAAAAAGATAAAAAGAATTGAACACGCCCTTTATAAACAGTTGGAAATTAGTCACCGCCGACACAATGAACTAGTCGATAAAAATAGGCAAATATTAAAAAGACTTATCGATGTTGTTTGTTTTCTCGGACAGCACGAATTGGGATTTAGAGGTCATGACGAAACAAGGGTTTCTTCAAATAGACGAAACTTTCAAGATTTACTTAGTTTAACGGCTAAATAATATGATGATTGCTTAAAAAATCATTTAGAGCAGTCTAGCGTTTTTCGCGGAACGTCGAATCGAATCCAGAATGATTTAATTTCCGCTGTTGCAACCATTATTCTAAAAAGAATTAAGCAGGAGATTGGCGCGGTTCATTGCTATTGTTCTGGACGAAACAACTGATGTCACTAATTTTAGCCAATTATCTATAGTAATACGCTACGTTAAAACAGACCGAAGTATTCAAGAGCAATTTTTAGGTTTTAAGAATGTGTCCGAAAATCGTACAGCAGATGCATTATATACCGTAGTTTATAACGTCACTAAAGAAATTAACGCAGAGAAAAAAATTAGTTGCTCAAAGCTATGATGGAGCTGCCGTAATGGCAGGATAATTAGGGGGTCTGCAAGCTAAAGTTCGAGAAACTGATGTGTTTGTCCATTGTTTTGCTCATAAATTAAATTTAGTTTTATCCCAGTCCATCAATCTCATTAAAAACTGTAAAGTATTTTTCGTTACTTTAAGTGGCATGGCTGCTTTTTGTTTCCAAGTCAACAAAACGTACACAAGCTTTGGACTCCATTGTCCACAAATGATTGCCCAAAGTAGCTCCTACTAGGTGGAACTATAATGGAAGACTTGTGTTGACAGTATCTGAAAATCGTGAATAACTGATTGAACTGTTTGAGATTATAATAGACAATAATGAAACGTGGGACTCAGAAGAAATAAATAGTTCGAGGGGGTATTTGGACTGTTGGAAACGAGATTTTAATTTTAATTATTTGTCGAACATATTTTCAGAAATATTTCCATTCTCGGACAATGTTTTTAATATATTACAAATCAAAACAAATGATATTGCTTTTCGCCTAAAAAAAGTGAATGATTTTGATGATTGAAGTCCATGTTAAGTCAAAAAAGAGATGGCTTTGACCTATTTTGGGAGAAAACGATGACGTTAAATGTAGAGCCACAAGCCAAGCGTCTTCGAACAGACAAGGTGTGAGATGTTCAAACATCATACAGATGCCTCTTATGAAATAATCGATCAAATTCAGCAACAAATAAACTGTAGATTTAACGGTTTAAATGATTTTAAATTCCTCGAGCTCTGCAATTTTGATGCATTTAAAGGAAAAACTTTTCCAGAAGATGCGTTTAAATCTCTTCTTCTGCATTATGGCCAGTTCTTCGACCGAGTGTTACTGTGATCTAAACTAGAAGTGATTTACGAAACTGATGGCATTAGCGCAAAAAATAACTCTAAGGAACTAATGCAATTTTTAAAAGACAAGGAGCTGGAAGATGCCTTCACCGAAGTGTCGAAATTGTGTGCATTAGTATTGACAATACCTGCCACAAGTTCATCAGTAGAACGCAATTTTTCAACACTAAAAAATTTCGTGAGAAATTCAACGGGGCAAGAGAGACTTTGGCATACATCGCTGTTGTCCATTGAAAATAAGCTTCTCCAAAATATGTCGGAGCATCGACGTTTTTATGATGACGTCATTGACGAATTTGTAAAAAATGATCGAAGAATCCAATTACATTACAAATAGGTAAGCTTCTAAAAATTGCTTCCCTTTCTTAAAATTTCACCGCACGCCCCTGCTAAAAACTTAAAGAAATATTAACGAAATCGGAATACCATGAAATACTTACCGTACTTAGCAAAACTCAGTTAACTACTTCAATGATAAGTTTATAATAATAGTAATGACAATAATAATAAGACATCAAAATATGTTCACCCTTGACAAATGTGTCAACTTAAAAAAAAATAATATATATATATATATATATATATATATATATATATATATATATATATATATATATATATAGCTGATAATTACAAAATTGAGCGGTGGAAATATAATTAGGTTGATGACTTGTCGGTATCAGTTCTGACTTATTCATTTGGTGTTTTCAAGTAGACTTACATTTGTAGAACTATGACAGATTTTGGCTAGTTGTACTTAACTCATCAACAAACAGGATTTACATTCCTTGAAAAACTGGAGGAAGGGGACTCGTGACTAACAAAAACCTCTGCTGAAGTCGGGACAATAAGATAAGAGAGCGATTCCTTGCTTCGGAGGACAAAGTTATAAGAATAGTAGTAAGGAGGATAAAGGATTTACACTATTTAATCTAAATACAGAATTGTATACGTGAATTGGACAACAATAGCTGCACGGTATGTAGCCTGACGGATGGAATAATATACCCACAGAATAATTCATTGAAGCCATCTAAGATAAAATTGGAAATAGAAAAAAACTATGAACAACATGTGCTAAAACTGGAAGTCACAAACAGATATAGGACATTTAAAGCAATAGAATAAGGCATAGAACATCTTACAGCTGAATGCTTATTTGGGGCGACACCATCACCAAAATAATACACCATCAGATTGAAGCAAAATACAAATTACTCGAAAGTGCACCTCCATGCTACTATAAATATACACCTTCCGTAGAGCCATAATTCATTCGGTCCTAGAAAACTACGATTTTTTGTTTTACGTGGACACTACAATGATAACTGATAATTAAACGAATATTATGACCTCTCCGTAGAACTGAAAAGATCCTTACCTTGAAAGCGGTTTACATAGTACCCATTATATTCTCTGCAAATGGCCTTATATCTGTGATAGATATTTGTTCCCTGCTCACTCATAATCTGTTAAAAATGGAAGCGGAAAAGATCATCAAATATGAGAACTTAGCCATAAAATCAAGTGCTGCTGGGAAATGTAAGAAGTTAAAATAACACTGATAGTGATTTCAACTAATACCCTGACCAAAAATTTAGAGAAGTTAGAGATTCCCCTGGTAATCTTACTAGTTATCCAGAAGGCAGTTATCTTGCAAACTTGCCACATTGCCAGAAAATGTCAATGGATATTGGCACCAACGGACTGACTCCCTAAATATGGAAATTAGGTACAAAAGGTTGGTTTTTCAGCAATCTCTTGTTTTCTCTACGATAAATAAAAACACAAAACAGCTTATGAAATTTTCCACAAATATTTTATACACTTTTTACACCAACATTTTTTATTTTGTATACAACTATATTTATTGTATGACCAAGAGAAAACGAGTTTTTGCACATACATCTTGTACCTTTAGGGGATCGCGTTTTAGTTAGAGGTGGAAGAATTTTTTATATATTTGACAATTATTCAACATGGCCTTTGCAACAAATCCTGTCAACTGCACAGTCTTAACTTCTATAATTCCATCTTTGGATCCTTTGGCAGCCTATATTAGCGTGTTTTCTTTTAACTGCTTAGAGTTTGATTAAACACAAACTCAGAAAAGCTTCATCAAAAACATCGTTCACAAAACAAAATAAACTAAGATTAGTAGATACATACAAAAAGAACTTTCTTACTTGCTTTATGTATAACATATTTTTAGTCCGTTAATTAAATGTGAGGTAGGATTAGTGATTTTAAATACAAATAAAACTAACAATTTATAAAACATTAACAAAAAAGTTGTAAAAACGTTTTAAAACTATTAGAACTTAAAAAAGCTTCTTGAAACGACTTGATTAAAACAAATACATATATAAAAACAATAGTAACAATATTGGACGCAAACAAAACATTAAACTTGACAGAGTAAACAAATAGATAGCACATGGTAGACAAAACAAACATAGTTAGCAAATAATTTGCACAGCTTCCTCAGAAATTTAAGCTACAGCGCAAATGGGATTCTATCAAAACATAGTATACACTTCTTGCCACTAAGGTGTCTAGCTCACAAGAAACAATTTTAAGCGCATAGTATCCTTCCTGTAAAGGCCCAAGAGTTTATTTGGCTGCAGATCACTTTAGTTATGTCCAATGTAAATATTTGAATTACACCACGCTTTATTTTATCCAAATCTCTTCTGATAACAATCCTCAACTAGCCGGGAATACGAAGCATAAAAATAGTTGTAAATAAACATTGTATATCGATAAGTGGAAGATCATTAACATACAAAAGCAACGGATCCCAAACATACTCTTGTAAAATCCCCGCACTTATTTGGCTGGTCATTATTAAAATTAACGATCTATCACTGATCAACAAAATAAGAACGAAACCAGGCAGTATTTCTTGATCCACACAGTTCAATGCCTTAGTTAGATCACATAACACTGCAGGGCTATTGTTTTGAGGTCTTATTTGCTCTAATAGAGCATCGTTTTTTTCATATGCTGCATGCTGGTTTTTGCTCGCTTTCCATGATCTTTCCCTCCTCGTCTAGGGGTTTGTTTATGCTGGGTGTATTTCTGATGGTATGTTAGGTTCTTTTTTGTCATGTTTAGGGGGTTTATGATAGTGCCGGCCTTCATAAATGTGTTGCGTTGTCTATATTTATCTTGTTGTACAAAAATGGTCACATCCACCCCGAGTTTTACTGCGGCACTGCCATAGTTGGATCACATAACACTGGCAGAGCTATCATTCTGAGGATTCTTATTTGCTTTAATAGAGCGTCGTCCTTCTTCATATGTTACATGCTGGCTGTCATCTCATCCATTTTCTTCTGCATATCTAGAACAATTGAGTTTTACTGCGCACCGCGTAAATTATCTCTTATATCCTTAATGCGCTAACAAGGGGTCCTAGAACACTGTATTGCCAATTTTAGAGTGCTCAATATATTTCTCGCCCGAGAGCACTCAGCGTACTGATACTGTGACTAATCTGTCTCTACATAATCAAACCAAATAAAACTTATTGTTTTTAAATGATTTAGTTTTGAACTTTGTACATTGCCGCTGTCTTCCAACATACTGGCTTGAGCACGCCTTGTTATACATTTCAGTATATATTCTCTTCAAGGGCGGTTCCAAAAGAGTATCTTAAGGGGTATTGATATGGATTGTTTCTTAACTTTAGGGAGTGATCAGTTGATCACACCGATCCAAAGCAGGATTATCCGACAAGCAAACTAAGCACATGCTTAGGGCATCTAAGAAGTGAGGTAGCACAAAATACTTACAGAAAAAAAATTATAACAAAGAACAAATCCTAGATTCCTAGACTAGAGATCCTTATATTATTTAATTCCAAAAATGTGTTGATTTTCGAAGACACTACCTACAGATGTGATCTAGGATGCTGCAGAAGTAGAAAAAAACAAGTCAACATTGAATGTGCTAATGTACCAGAAGTACTCACCGATCCAAAATAACACACAACCTAAATTTTAATTTAATATAGTAAAACTATTTAGAGACCACTGACAAGTTGGTATATCCAAAGACCTCGAAAAAAAATCACAATGAAGAACTGTGTCAGTTTTAATCATACTTACGAATGAAATTCAAAAACGTACAAAAGAGATGTTTCTCACATAATGACATATACGTTTAACAAAACAATGTAATGCATTTTTCTAAATGTTAAAATTGATTTGGGTATTTTTTTAACAGTGTTAGTCACACACTGCTCATCCGAGCGATAATGTTTTTAAGAGACTGAAAACTTCACAAAACATTACAATGATCCAAGAAAGATTAAATTTATTGGCGTTGTTGTACATAGAGTATGATACTTTAAGAACAATTAACTTTTAAAAATTTGTGAAAAACGTTAATTTTTGTACTAAATTTCTTTATACTTCTATCTACTTAAATCACAAGACGCCCAGTATAGAAGACTCCATGCAGTTTGTATACTCAGAATCTGTAAATGGGTTAATCCGGATATTTCCATCACACATCCCTCCTTGGATCTATCTTTGAGTATCTTATTTGTCTGATTTTTTTTTCTGAAATTGAGGACACCATTTAGTCTTACAAAAAGAAGATATAAACTAAACTATTGAAATGTTTTAACAATGTTTTAGTAAGTATATGTTATTTCATTCTAGTTTAAGAATTATTTTCTTTAGTTTTTGGTGACGTAGATTTCTGATGGTCTCCGCTTTAATAATTTTGTAATGCCCTGACTTTTACATTTAAGTTAAAAAATAACAAACGTCAAAAAGCTTTTTTTAAACTTACACTTTAACCTAATAATTTAATTTTTTATATTATTTCATACTTTTACGGTAAAATTGATATATATTTCACAGCTTACAGGGACAAATTACTTCCAATCCCACAAATTGTCATAATGGTAATATATTACTAAGACCCTAAAAATTATAATTTATTAGTGTTTTACTTTATACGCCAAAAATTCATTAATGAAAACCGCACACAGCGTGCGGAGCACGAGCCTTTCTCTTACCCCAGTTTAAAAATAAAACAACCCCCTCTTTCAATGCTATCTTTTAACTAAAACTGTCACTGACTGTTGTACCAACTATTGTTTTCTTTGTTTTCCCGTAAAAAACATTCTCTCGATGTCGTGCTACGCTGAAATTTTATCGTGAGACGTCTAAAAAACATCTAGAAATGTGGAAAAAGCGTAGGGCCGGCCCTATGCAATCATTTTTGAGGGTTTTGTTATAAAAAATAGCATGTGCCGATTGCCGGCTTTGTGCTTGTGAGTCTGTCACCTGCCCTAAGGGTGCCAGCGTTTATAATATAACGAACTGTATTTTTTTTTCGAGATCAGGGTAAATAAAAATGTTAGTACTACTTTTATTCGGAGATTTGTTACTCATTGGTTAACTTATTTCTTTAGTAATGAAAGAAAACAAAAAAATTAATGGAAGAAATATTGCAGAAAAAATATATAATTTGTCCAGATGTCAATGTAACCTATTAACGCTCATTATGTATGTTACATTTTCTTTTGTTTCAGTCTATTTTGGTACAGATAATGTTTTTTTTTATGTACAGAGCTTGTTTTTATATTTCGAGGTTATCAAAAATTGGTTTATACAAAAATTATCCTGGTCTGTCACAATATCTATGCTTAAAAAAAGTAATAAATATAAAAGTTTATTGTTGTAAAATAAAATTTTATGTTATAATATTCTTATCTATACAGCTCGAGTCGTCTACCTTGGGTCACTATCAACTTCGTTATTTTAAATGGAGTGCCCTATATATTTTTATATTTTTAAATTTAACAGTGAATTCTAATTACGTTTTATGTAACATGTTTCATACCCAAATTCATTTGTTTTCCTGATGTTGACGTTTGAAATTTAACATTTTGAGTAATTTAATTAACCAGCCCTAAAATCCAATCGGTTTGATTTATAGCAATAAGGTTTGCACTTTCCCATCTTAGGTTTTAAATATCTATAAAATGACATCAACTTCCGCTTAAACCGAAAGTTCAAAAATTTCAACTTTCGGTTTAACTGTTTGTTGTAAATCAAACCGTTTAGATTTTACTGCTGGTTAAGGTGCTCAAAATGTCAATATCTCGAAAAAAAAAAATAAATGTATATGTAGGTAATATGAAATGCAATTAGAATTTGTTTTTTAGAATTTAAAACTGTAAAAATATCTAGGGTGTCCCATTTAAAATAACGAAGTGAATAGTATAATAAAATATTAATAAATAAAACTTCATTTACAACAATAAACTTTTATACTTATTTAACTTTTCTCCGTAACTAGTTTAGTTTTCCAGATAAGGTACTGGGTTATTTTACGTGAGACACCGTGTACCTTGGCATATATATATATATATATATATATATATATATATATATATATATATATATATATATATATATATATATATATATATATATATATATATATATATATATATATATATATATTGTAAATTTTACTTACAGTAGAGTTAAGTATTGGATTTCTGTCATTAAAAATGTTATAAATATTTTGCAGCTTTCGCATTCTATCCCCAAAACCCTGTATAATTAAAATTTCATTTCTTTGGGTTTCAGTTAGACGATCCATTTTTGTAAATCAACAAAACTGACATTGTAAACATATGAGTTAACCTTTCCTGTGCAGGTATTTTAATCAAATGTAATACATTATAGACCCTTATTTTCGCAAAAACTGTTGACTTTCATAAAAAGTGCTCTTAATAAAAAATATTGAGAATATTACGCAGATTTAAAAAAGTAATATAATATAGGGTGTTCCATTAAAGAAAAATTTCCTTTTATAACAGGAAAACGGTGAACTTGACAGCAATGCGGTATAATTTCTACTTAAGTGAACATATTTTCATTAAATTCAGAGAAGCGGTACCTAGCGGTATCCAATATAAAATAAAATGAAAATGTATAGAGTTGCCAGTCCGAGACGAACAGCATCCGATCTGCTAGGTTCATCAGCTTTTACCGGCGATCCTATTTATCTTATAAGAAATTATGTATTGTGTTCCTAATTATGTCTAGTAAATCACGTTTCTGACAAAACCGAGCCAAGTATCGTTGCATAACTGCTAATGCGGTTGATCTGTGGACTTTCTATTCGAAGTTTAATCGGTCTTTGGTACTACATATTGTGAAAAATGTGTACCTATAAGTCGGTTAAAGTCCTTCATGTGACTAAAAAGTTATCCAAAAGTCTTCCAAAAGACTTAAAGTCCCACAAAGTCAGTTTAAATTAATATAGAGGATTTTAAAAATCACCTGAATTGAGTTGAAGTCTTAGGGATATGTGAAACCATTCAAATTATTGTTTTTTTATAAACTGCGTTTTATAAAAAATACACAAATTAAGGGTAATCCGTATTAAATAACTATTTTGAAAAGCTGTTGATAACTGAATCATTTTAGAATATTATTTACTTAAAGAAATATTTTAAAAAAGTAAAATCACATTTCACGCCTCTTCCCCCCCAATGTCGAGAAATCCAGAAATTGATTTTTTAGGTCATTATTTTTGAAAATCCGTTGATGAAAGAATTGTCTTAAAAATCTCATTTAGTTGAAGAGATATTGTGAAAAACTTAAAAACACATTTCACCCTTTTAAGTGTGCGATTTCAAAGAATCCAGAAGGCGATTTTTAGATAATTTTTTTCGAAAAAAAAATTAATTTTTAGATCAATAATAAAAAAAAAATTTTAAATCCTTTAATTAGAAATATTGTAAAAATATTAAAGACACAATTCAAAAATTGGTTTTTAGATTTTAAAAATTTATTGTATAGATTTGTTTAAAACATTTATTTAGGTAAAGAGACACTGTAAAAAAACTAACAACAGATTTTACTTTAAGTGGAATTTCGAAAAATTCTTGGATTTTATATAATTATTTTTGAAAGCTGTTGACGAAAGTAGTGTTCTAAAAACCCATTTAGTTGAAGTGATATTGCAGAAAAGGAAAAACCCAATTCACTCCATTTTACTCACTTAAGGGTGGAATTCAAAAAAAATCCAGGAGATGTTTTTTAGAGAAATATTTTTAAAAGCCATTGACAAAGGAATTACTTTAATAGCTCATTTAGTCGAAGAGATATTTTGAAAATCGGTAAATTTCTTTTACCCGGAACTTCCCTCATTGTGAATATTCCCTTTTATTAGAATAGTGAAGTGTGAACCAATTTCGTTCATTACATAGTTACTTAGGAACACATATATATTGTCATTTCAAACATTTTGATTGGGCGCCATTCTGTTCAAATATATTGGATCCCTACAAATATTTTCCACATAATTTAAAATGAAGTCAATAAGTAATTTTTACATTCACACACCACGACTTTGTTACGTCTTGCTAAACTCGAACCAATTTATTCTGATATTTAATTTTTCTCCAAAATTTACAATCAATTGAATAAGAACATTTTTTTACGTTAATTTTTTTAACATGTTATTTCGCCGCCATTTCGTTCCACTATCTTGTATTCGCAACAGAACTTTACCAGTTTATCTCTCTATCACACTTAATGCTTGTACAAAATTTGAAATTAACCTAATAAGTAGTTTTTTTCAGACTGATTTTTTAAATATTTTATTAAGCCGCTATTTTGTTTTGCTATCTTTTATTCATACCAAAATGTTATCGGTTCATTCTTATGTAACACTTGATTTTTTTGAAAAATTTGGGGTAAATTGAATAATTAGTTTTCCTCGTAATAATTTTTTAACGTTTCACTAGGCCGCCATCTTGTTCCGGCATACTGGACTTTTACCAAATATTACCAGGTCATCCACATATGAGCCTTAATTTTTGTCCAAAATTTGAAGTCTATCTCATGATTAGTTAGTTAGATAGTTAGTTTATAAGTTATGACACGAACTGACAGACAGACAGACAAACCGACGGAATGGATAAAACATTTTTTTAGCATCTAGGGACGCTAAAACGCGAAGATATTCAAAACCTGCGAGGGTGATTTTTTCAGATTACAAAAACTTTATTTGACCGCCATCTTGAATTAGTACTAGTTTTACTAGTTCATCTCTATAATACAATTAGTTATGAGACACAATTTGAAATCTGGTATTCGTACCAAAATTTTACCAGCTGTTTCCTACATAATACTTAATTTGTGTACAAATTGGGTAATTAGTTTGTAAAGTAATAATTTTTTTAACGTTAGTCCGCCATCTTTTTCCGGAATATTGGAATATTTATCAAAATATTACCAGGTCATCCCCATATGAGCCTTTACTTTTGACTAAAATTTGAAGTCAATCTAATGAGTAGTTTTTAAACTATGCCTCGAACTGACAGACAGACAAACCGACAGACGGACCTACGGAATTTATAAAACATATTTTTTGTCATCTCGAGACGCTGAAATGCGAAGATATGTAAAACCTGGGAAGATGATTTTTTCAGATTACAAAAATTTTATTTGGCCGCCATTTTGTTCCGCCATCTTTAA
The DNA here is from genome assembly GCA_030620095.1 of Kuschelorhynchus macadamiae. Classification (NCBI taxonomy): domain Eukaryota; kingdom Metazoa; phylum Arthropoda; class Insecta; order Coleoptera; family Curculionidae; genus Kuschelorhynchus; species Kuschelorhynchus macadamiae. The sequence continues at coordinate 850,177 of JAUTXW010001314.1, forward strand.
TTAATACCACAGTTTTACTGTTCACCTCTATATTATAATTAGTTATGGCGCACACTTTTAAATCAGTTCATTAAGTAGTTTTTTCAGGATTAAATATTTTATCAAACCGCCATTTTGTTCCACCATCTTGAATTCGTATCAAAATTTTACCAGTTGATTCCTACATAATATTTGATTTTTTAACAAAATTTAAGATAAATTTGATAATTAGTTTTTTTTAGTAATAATTACCTTAACGTTCCGGTATATTGGATTTTAAGCAAAATATTACTAGGCCATACCCACATGAGCCTTAATTTTGGACTGAAATTTGAAGTCAATCTGATAAGTAGTTTTTAAGCTATGCCTCGAACTCACAGACAAACCGACAGACGGACCAATGGACTTGAAAAAACATATTTTTTGGCATGAGGGGGAGATTTTTTCAGAATACAAAAATTTTATTTGGCCGCCATTTTGTTCCGTCATCTGGAATTAGTACCACTCTTTTACTAGTTCATCTTTATACTACAATTAGTTATAGCACACAATTTAATTAAGTAAGACTGAATTTTTAAATATTTTATCAAGCCGCCATCTTGAAATTTGAAATAAATTGGATAAGCACTTTCTTAGTAATAATTTTTTAACATTTCACTAGGCCGCTATTTTGCTTTGTCCTAATGGATTTCTACCAAAATGTTACCAAAACTTGAAGTCAATCGGATAAGTAGTTTTTTAGCTATGCCGCGAACAGACAGACCAACAGACCGACAGACCGACAGACAGATAGACAGACAGACAGACAGACCGACGGAATCGAGAAAATATGTTTTTTGTCATCTAGGGACCCTGAAACGTATACAGATCTGAAAAAATCTCGGAGGGTGATTCACGAATAGAATACTTCCCTTTTATGAGGGAAGTAAAAATGAAAAATAATGGTTCTTAAGAAACCTCTAGAATGTTGTCCTGAGGCACACTCGAACACCCTATAGATAAGTAAACGATGCTACAAAACACCTGCTGATTGTTAATTCTAGAAAATATCCTTGGAAAGACTTAAAAATCACATAAAATATTCTAGATGACTTTAAAATTCACTTAAAGTCTACAAAACGACTTCAAAGTCACTCTAAGTCATATTAAAGAGTTTAAAACACCTAAAATTACTGCTAAAGAGTTCAGATTCGCCTAAAATTTACTAAAGGACTTTTAATTTATTTACAAGTCGCTTAGAAACACTTATAATTTATTCATAAGCGGCTTGAAAGGCTTATAATTTATTCAGAAGTCACTTATATTTTACAAAGACTTACATATCCGTGTACAACTTTTTTGGAGTTATTTCAGTTGGCAAAATTTATCAAATAGGAAGAAAATTAATTCAGACGACGAACCACAAAAACTTCATTTTCGGTAGTAGTTGAAGCAATAAAGAATGCATAGCAAAATAAAATATATATATTTTAAGGGTGGAAAATAATCACCAATTAATCGATTTTTTAACGTAGAATGTGATTTTTAAATGTTCACGCCTCTTTTTATTTTAAACCAGTCGATATAAAACTTTTAAATCTGACAAACTTCAATACTAGGTTTCTTTTTGGGTATATTTCGTGATTAAGCATTATAAGTTTAAGACTGATAAGAATCAAGAACATCCGATATGTACTTCATTTACCATAGATTCGCTTAAAGCCGCCAAAACATATAAACCAGAGAGTAGTTGAAGATAGAATCGGCAAGACAAAAATAAATTTGTCCAAAACGCAAGTGTTTCTGATTATAAGTACCATGCTGATGACTAAAAAAAAATTATAATATAAATTGCACCAAAATATTTTAGTGATGACTTTCCCGGGGAGCAGTGACATGCCCGAAGGAGCGGACTGTCTTACCACCACTTCCTGGCGGCGCCCCTGTATTACACACTAAATCTGGGCATTGGGAAATTAAAGTAAGTAATCTCATTGTGATCGGGGGCAAAATTCTGTTCATTCAGAATTCAGGATTTCTTTGAAAAAAAAAAACGTTTTCCATTTTGTCCCATAAAAGTAAATTACAATAAAGCAAAATCGTCTGGCTATATTTTTCACTTTAGTTTATTATGAAAAAGTCCTCAGCATTTTATCTAAATACCTTGAATGTTAATTTTCATGGCGCAAAAACACATTTTTTGGTCCTTACTCCGAAGTAACTTATTCCCTGACTATTTATTTCGAAGAGTATTTATTATGCCAGTTTTAAAACCTTTAGTAAAACGTCCATTTAAAACCTTTTTAAGCAATTTTAAGACGCTCAGGAAGCGTAGGCATGGAAAGTAATTAATTAACGGGACATTAAGCAATCAATCAAGAGCTTTGTAGCCCCCAAAGTGCGTTTTTATACTCTTAAAATTAAATCTCATCGATTTCTTAAAACGGAGGTTAAGGGAATCAAAAGGAAAATAAGCGCTGTTATTCTATAACGGCCAACAATTTTTGACGACGTGGTGTTAAAAAAATGATTTTAATTAATAATAAACACTAAAATACCTGAAAATATATTGGTAAAAAATTTTAAAATTTGCCAGGATATTTTCAGCTTCATGAGGTAATTACTAATTTCGCTTCTAATTATGGTAGTCACCACTAGACTTAAATAAAAAAAATATATATTAATTGTTTTTTTCTCTGCCTGGGATTATCCAACGAGGTCTAGATAAGCTGGGTGTCTTGATTTGAAAAACCAAATAGCCATTTATTAAAATATATTATTAAAATATTTGCTCTTCATAATTATATTATTAAGTTTTTCTTATGTTTTTGTCTTATATGCACCGAAATACGAATTTTCTGTTTACATTAACTGTATATAGAATATTCAATTTATCAGTAAGTACGCAAAAAGTACCATTTCATTTTAATTTTTGATGTTAATTTATTGTTGCCAATTCGTCGAAAATGAAAAATATTGTCACAAGTTTAAAGTCTGATTTCAGTACTAATGCCAATTTCAGGTTTCAATGGGTGTATATTAACGGTAGACAAACATATCTTTCTAGACCAAATATACCAGTAATCGAAAATCACATGAAAATATGGTATTCCATTTGAGCCCTAGCAGTTTTATTTGATGTTTAGTTGTTTTTCACTCCTTATTTTTTGATTCCACGGGAAAAAATGTAACAAGTGGCTATTTTGGTTAGCCCCACATACATAAACGTTTGACCTAGTAACGTATATCTGCTATCATTTCGAAATGGTAAACTGGCATTATACTGTTTCATCGGTCCCCGAGATGTCCTCCTGGGGCCTTTACTTGGTGGACGTGTGCCACATCTGAGGCAGGTAAATGCAAGGTTTTTGTCAGATATTTCTCTCCATTCTTTTCTAACTTCGGTATTTTCTTTTTTCGTGCAAAATTGAACCAACCTCAGGCTCCTAGCTGATCTGCTGACCATTCTTCTGTTGACCACACGTGCTCTGGCGTAATCGTAAATCCCCTGATTCCTCTGTGAACAAATACTGCCCGTTAATTTACCTTCCGAGAATGCTTGCAATCTTCGTTATATGGACGTCTGGATAAGGAATAAGTGTTGTTAGTTATGTTATCAGTCGGGTCGACGTTTAATTTGGAAGTTAATTTCGAGTCATCTGCTAATTACCTTTTTCATTCATTAGTTCTAATCAGAAATTTCGCTTATACAAATATTTGTGGAAACGGTCAAGGGCTCTTAAGATTCATTTCTTGTGACACAATAATTCTGTTCAGGTTTGGATAATACACGGCTGTAGTACTCTATAGCATGATCTTGCGATTGTTGCCACAAAACAGCTCCAGTGCCCCCATTGCTTGTATCTGTATCCCATGTTTTGAAAGAATGTCAGAATTGGACTAGAACATAAAGCTGAATTTACTCTTCTAAATGTAGTGTCACATTCTGAAATCCAGTTATAGACAGCTTTCTCTTCAGTCAGTTGGTGCAGTGGATATGCTATTGTTGCGAAATTCTCTACAAACAGTCGGTAAGATGACCATAATCCTATAAAACTTCGAAGTTCCCGTTTGTTGTTGGGTGTTGGCCAATTCTATATAGTTTTGATCTTGCTTTCATCTCCCTGAATTCCCTCCTCAGAAATAATATGTCTATAAATTATAATATATAAATTCTACATTTCTTTGGGTTCGTTTTAAATTTGGATTTCTAAAACCACTGAAAACATCTTGGATGTTCTTCAGATGTTTTTCGAATGATTGACCCATTACCATGCAGGTTTTCCAAGTAAGACCTCTTAAAACATATTCCATAAGTCACTCTAAATTGGCTGGTGTATAGCACACAAAAAGCAGTACTTTAACTGCTACTACCGGTGGTGAAAGCAATTTTCTGGAGAACCATTTGGATCCTGACAAATTGGTTAGAGTATCGTTAATTCTTGGTAATAGGTAGCTGTCTATTTTGGAGGCGCCATGGACTCTTTGCCTCTTCGATAATCCCATCTTAAGCATTTTGTTGACGTGTTTTTCAACTTCCTCTTATTTTACAATTGGCAACCATCGCGTCAAGGTGCTCGCATTTTGCCCGCGAAAATGGTAACAAATATTACAACTTATATAACATGTGATGTAGATATTCCGCTCCTATTGGGCAGAATGTAAACAAGAGTTGGTAGAATCTGAATTATATAGATTTTTCATGTTTCAACGTTTGTTTATTATAACTGACCGATTTAAAACAAATAAATAACGATTTTGGGGACTGCTTCATATTTCTAGGGTTACCCTGTATAACACAAGAAAATATATAGAAGACATTTGACGTGCTTCACCTTATTCAACTTACATGAAAACAACAGTGACACAGGTCAAATTAGAACTATTGGTTAAAACATCGTCTTCTAAAGCTTCAGTGGATTTTTTTTTCTGTCTATATTGAATTTATTCTCTCTAGAATATATATAATATATGATATACAAAATTTTGTTTAAAATTACATTACATAATGTCGAATTAAAAACTTGGTGTCTTGTCTAAGTGTTTATTCTGACGTTTATCAATCAAATTTATCCATCACGGCCTACCTTAAAAAAGACTATTGCCAAATGACCAAAATCTGTATGTTAGTATCTAGAGGAAATATAGACTTTTCTTTGGTGGTATCACTGGGTTCACCTAGAGTCTAGTTTTCAGATGCTCCATTGCTAAACATTAAACACTAGTGAATCGTATAGAAAGAAATATGCAGTTTTATTTCTAAATTGTTTGCCCTTGGGGAAATTTTGGCGTCACGTAAACTATTCCTGCCTCTCACTCTTCGTAAAAAAATAGTGAAATCTGCGAACATTTCAAGACTCAGTTTTTTTTTGAATTTCGACGACTTTCCCCGCATTGGAGGTATGGGCATCCTATTTCGATTTTAAATCTCTTTTATTAGCTTAGTAAAAGTACTCGGATTTCAGATCCGCAAAATGCCTCCTTTTTTATTATTTTAAGCGACATCACGAGCTCCAATGTCGTCCGTTAACGGAAATCCGAAGAAAATGTCTGACCTCGAAAAATTAACCATAGCCACCTACATTTTGAATAATCGGGATACTAAAAAAAGCTCCTATCGGACGCTTTTGCTAAGTTATAATAGACTCCCCCGAAATTTCATTTTTACCAAATGACGCGCTCATTTAATTAATCTCTACGATTAACCTTTGGGATCAATTCGTCCCAGACTTACCGTTATTGAGCTAAAGCGTGCGGTATGTAAAAAAACACGAATTTCTAAAAAAAATCGGTCAAGGAATCGGGGAACTGAACGTATTAACAAGAGTCGTGCCGATTCTTATTGATAAGTATAAAGTTATTAAACCAAACTTCTTCCTGACTTGCTATTATTTTATTTTTTTTTTGTTCACGATTGCTTTAAATTATTATTATTTTGATAAAGAATTCTGATCTAAAATTCATAAAGACATCTGGTGAGACAGATAATTTTGATTAGGGAAATTGTATAATACGCCCGTACTATTATCGTAGCAAGAAGAAAATCCCCGAAAAAAGCCCAGCGTTGCCAAGAAAATACTCATGCGCAATTTAGCATTTTTAATTAGTGCGGTAGCTAGGGAGAAGATTTATATTTTTAAGTTAGCGGCCCTGATGATGGGGAGGAACAATGGAAGCACGTCAAGGGCGCATAAATAATGTTTGCGATTCCGATTAACAAAGGGACTTTACCCCGCAAAGGCTGCCTCTAAGCGATTAAAGAGGTGAGCAAGACAAATTGGGGGGAAATAATTGATTTTGAAAGTATTTATTTTCAGTTAGAACGAATTTTTGCATACTGCTTATAATTTTAATTTTAATAAGGGTTATTAATTATCCTTTAAAAATCTTGGTTAGTATTATCATTATTTATTATGCCGTTTAGTTTTGTTTTTCATTTATTTTAGTAGGTATTTATTTAAAGTAGGGCTAATTTGGCAAATTTATTGTCTTTCATATATTAAATAAAAACCCGACCTTTCCCACTATAAGTTATCGGAATCTGATCACCATATCAAAAATGGGCATTGTGATTTCCTAGTTAGCTACTTTTTCGGATATGCAATGAATAAAATATACTTTATCATATGTTTTACCGGTAACGTACTTAAAGGTTAGTTTGGAGGTTACACCCTCCCCCCCAGAGCCACTTTATTTAAACTAAAATGGTAAAAATAGTGTAAAGTAAGGAAAATTTTTCGGGATTGGCAGGTAAACCACCCCTGGGGCTGAAACCCAGAGCCAGTTTTACTTCAGCTAAAATAAAGTAATGACTTTTTTTTTATTTATTGATTGACGTGAAAACGTCATCTTATGCAGAAAACAGAAACAGGATTTTTTTTTGGTTGTTGAAATTTTTCATCTTCTCAAAAACCCCCCACAAGCAATCTCTATATACACCACTAGACCTTACCTTTATTGTTTTATTGTTATGACCGAATTTCGAGTGTCAGAATCCAAAATACTGAAATCTGAAAAATGGAACTTCCGACTAAATCAAAATATAGAATGCTACAATCCCCACAATCAAAATTTCGACGGTTGTGTCAATACCGCTATTTTAAACCTTGTTAAACTCATTGAATTTTATGTCTTTGTGTATCATTGTCACCCTTTGCTGCAACCTATTAATAGTGCCATCTTTGGAGTGTAAATCATTAAAGAAAATAATATTATTTTTATCGAGGAGTTGTTGAATGTCTAACTCGGTCGCTGGACATCGCTCCACATGACTTATTCTTTTAGGCTGACTTCACAAGTAACACTCCTATGAAGATGAAACCATTTTATGTATAAATTGTGACAATAATTTAGAAGAACTAAAGAGTCACTGTCTGTCTTGGTACCATGCACGCAATACTCCAAAATGTCAAAAGGAAATTGGCCTGTTGATTTTTTTATATTCAAAAAGTGACCGCTTTCCATGCCTTTTAAGCTAAATTTAAAAATAGTAGTTTTTACCTCTTAGAATTTTTATCTCAATACCTGAATTTCGATACTATTTGAAAACGAATAGACATAAACATCTCCAACATGCGCAGTTGTTTCTGTCTTTGGCAGAGAAGTCAGCTAAAGCTTTGGAAAAAAGTAGGAACATAAGTATGCGAAATTTAATTTAATTTGTGTTTTCGGACATAGGATAGAAATACAATTTTTCCTAGAATAAAACTAATAACTTACCCAACCTCAATTCATTTTTGAGATGAAATTTAAAATTACATGCATTTGAAGAACTAAAAATTATTTTTATTACTTCATTTTATTTAAATCACTCTCTGAGATTTATTTAGATCTTCACGTTCACGTCTCTAGATGACAAAAAACATGTTTTTTCAATTCCGTCGGTGTCTGTCTGTCTGTTCGCGGCGTAGCTAAAAAACTACTAATCCTATTGACTTCAAATTTTGGTAAAAAATTAAGGGTTATATGGGATAACCTCGTAATATTTTGGTAGCAATCCAATATGGCGAAACAAAGTGGCGGCCTAGTGAAATGTTAAAAAAATTATTGTTAAAAAACTGCTCATCCAATTTTTCTCAAATTTTGCAAAAAACATCAATCAACTGGTAAAATTTTGGCACGAATCCAAGATGGCGCAAGAAAATGGCGGCCTAATAAAATATTTAAAAATTCAGTCTGGAAAAAAGTGCTTAATGGTTTGATTGCAGATTGAGTTAATTGTAGTATAGGCATCAACTAGTAAAATAGTGGTACTAATTCAATTCAATAAAATGTTTGTGGTCGTGAAAAAATCACCCCCTGGGGTTTTACACATTTTTACGTTTTAGCCCCGCTAGATGCCAAAAAGATGCTTTATCAACTCCGTCACGTGGGTCCATCTGTCGGTCTGTCTGGCTGTCCGATTTACTTCAAATTTTGGTCAAAAATTAAGGGTCATATATGGATGACCTGATAACATTTTGGTAAAAATCCACTATGGCGAATCAAAATGGCGGCCTAGTGAAGTCTCAAAAAAATTATTATTAAAAAATTATTCATTCAATTTATTTCCAATTTGCAAGGATTATATTGGAATCAACTGGTAACATTTTGGTACGAATCCAAGATGGTGGAACAAAATGACGGCTTAATAAAATATTTAAACGTTCAGCCTGAAAAAACTACTTTTTAGATTGATTTCAAATTGTGTGTTATAACTAATTGTAATATAGGGCTCAACTACTTAAACTGTGTTACTAATTCAAGATAGCGAAACAAAATTGCGGCCAAATAAAAATTTTCTAATCCTGATCAAAATCACCCTCTCAGGATTTACATTTCTTCACGTCTCTACAAGCCAAAAAGCATGTTTTATCAATTCCGTCGGTCTGTCGGTCTGTCAGTTCGCGACATAGCTTAAATACCACTTACCCAATTGACTTCAAATTTTGACCAAACACTAAGGGTCATATGGAGATGGCCTGATAATATTTTGATAAAAATTCAATATGGCGGAACAATGTTACAAAATTTTTGTGTGTTATTTGGGGTTAAGATCAAGTAAAAGAACAAGCATATTTTTAAATTGTCGACGTTCTGCAACTTAATTGTTGCATCCTCAGGATACATATATATATATATATATATATATATATATATATATATATATATATATATATATATATATATATATATATATATATATATATATATATATATATATATATATATATATATATATATATATATATATATATATATATATATATATATATATATATATATATATATATATATATATATATATATATATATATATATATATATATATATATATATATATATATATATATATATATATATATATATATATATATATATATATATATATATATATATATATATATATATATATATATATATATATATATATATATATATATATATATATATATATATATATATATATATATATATATATATATATATATATATATATATATATATATATATATATATATATCTTGGACTTCTTTCTTGGGTATAGGTTTATTTGCAAAATCAAACAATAGGATTAACTTGACGTTTCGCCTATCATAGCAGGCTTTCTCAAAAATTGCTCATTCCTTTATTTTTTTTTTTGCTTTCCCCACCTATCTACAATTAATTTAAAAAACATTTAGTGGTCTAATTATAAAATGACATTTACAATTTTTCTAAAACTGATTTAAAATTTTATACTATTGACAATAATTATTACAAAATTAATAAAATAAGGCTACATACCTCGAAAAATACATGCCGATTATTCACTTATATTTGAATGATAGGTAGCAAGTTAGTGGTTTGCCAGGCAACTCATGGCACAGTTTTAGGTAAAAAAGTGTTCTTATCGTAGTACGTTTTTTTTTGAGGAATTTAAAGATGTTTTGCTATTTTTTAATTTAAACGTTAGAGTAGAATCAGATATTCACAATGATATACTACATTTTAAAAATAATGGCTTAGACGAAGTTTAAACTATACTAAAATATCAAATTGTGGTATATTTGACTTAAATTTTTTATGTCTTGTTTGTCATTTACTGCATTTTTTTCTTTTTTTATGTGAATCATTTCTTTGATAATTAATTTCTGATACAGGTTGTCTTCATCAATGATTTTGGTTTCAGAAAAATAAAATTCGTGTTTTGTGCTTTTTTCATGTTTGTGTAATGCAGTGGATGCATTCTTTGTATACTTATGCCCTTTTATTCTATTTTTTAAAAGTTGGGTTGTCATACCAATATATTTCATAGGGCAGTTTAAACAAGGAATTTCATATACGAGATTGGATTTTTTATTTTTGGGAATTTTAGTTTTTAATTTTGTAAATAGGGAGCCTATCAGGTTCTGGGCTTAATGACACACAATTATGTTATATTTTCCTAAGATATGTTTTAATTTTTCAGATAATTGAGATGTGTATGGCATTGCAATATATTTTTTTTGCGTATGTCTTATCTTACGTTTTCGTTATGATTGTTATAATATATGTACGTCCTTTGTTTGATAATTATTTTTATCAGTTTTTCTGGGAAATGATTTGCATTCAAGGTCTCTTTAACTTTATTAAGGGCTTCAGGACGGTATTCTGGTGACGTTAAAGATATGGCACGGTTAACTAGACCAATCACAACACTTCTTTTTTGTTTGTATGTATGGTGGGAATTGAAATTAAGATATCGTCCAGATCAAGTTTCTTTTGTAAACCATATAGTTTTTAAATTATTTTCTTTTTGTCTTATTATAGTAAGGTCGAGAAAATTTATTTTGTTTTCTGATTCAACTTCAAGAGTGAACTTTGTGAAGAGTGAAAGTTTCGGATGGAAATTATTGAATGCGAAAAGTAGTTCTTCTATTTTATTTTCTGGAACTGATGCTAAACAATCATCTACATATCTCTTAAAAAAAGTAATATTAAAATTCAATTTTTCAAGAACTTCCTCTTCTAGGTATTCCATAACTATTTGTGCGATTGTAGAGGAAATAGGTGAGCCCATAGCACATCCATCAAGTTGTTGATAAAATTGGTTTTTGTATTGAAAATAATTATTTGACATTATAAGATGTAAGGCTTCTAAGAATTCAGGCTGAGTTAGAGTTGTAAAATTTTTTAAAACATTCCATTTGCCTTTTATAGCACTAACTATGAGTTCATTTGGTATATTAGTATACAAAGAAATTATATCTAGTGATATTAACTTTGAATTTGGTGGTATTGTTACTGTATCTAGAAAATTTTTAAATGTAAATGAGTCTTTTATGTAATAAGTGTTTTTACCTGTGATATTTGACAAACATTTTGACAAATACTTTGAGAGCTTGTAGAAACGAGATTGACTACATGAAACTATAGGCCTGAGGGGAATGGTAGGTTTATGCAATTTGGGTAGGCCATATATTTTAGGCGTGACTGCATTATGAATTGACAAATTTTTAGCTTCCGCGTCAGTTAATAGATTTTTGTATAAGAGTTTTTTTACAAAAGTATTGTTTTTGTTTTGAAAGATGTTAGTTTTTAAGTTAATTACCAATTTTCAAAAACGAATACAGAAACAACATATTAAAACAAGGCAATTCATTAAAGATAATCATCAAATAACCATACTTAAACCAGATAAATGCAGTAAAACCGTTATAATAAATACTACTGATTATGACACAAAAATGAATCAGCTCTTAAAAGATACCAGTACCTATAAACTTTTAAAGAATGGCCCAACTAACATCTTTCAAAACAAAAATAATACTTTTGTAAAAAAACTTTTATACAAAAATCTATTAACTGAAGCTAAAAATTTGTCCTAACCTAACCTAACCTAACCTAACATTCCCTTCAGGCCTATAGTTTCATGTATTCAATCTCCTTTCTACAAGCTCTCAAAGTATTTGTCAAAATGTTTGTCAAATATCACAGGTAAAAACACTTATTACATAAAAAACTCATTTACATTTAAACATTTTCTAGATACAGTAACAATACCACCAAATTCAAAGTTAATATCACTAGATGTAATTTCTTTGTATACTAATATACCAAATGAACTCATAGTTAGTGCTATAAAAGGCAAATGGAATGTTTTAAAAAATTTTACAACTCTAACTCAGCCTGAATTCTTAGAAGCCTTACATCTTATAATGCCAAATAATTATTTTCAATACAAAAACCAATTTTAACAACAACTTGATGAACTGTACAATCGCACAAATAGTTACGGAATACCTAGAAGAGGAAGTTCTTGAAAAATTGAATTTTAATATTACTTTTTTTAAGAGATATGTGGATGATTGTTTAGCATCAGTTCCACAAAATAAAATAGAAGAACTACTTTTCGCATTCAATAATTTCCATCCGAAACTTTCACTCTTCACAAAGTTCACTCTTGAAGTTGAATCAGAAAACAGAATAAATTTTCTCGATCTTACTATAATAAGACAAAAAGAAAATAATTTAAAAACTAAATGGTTTACAAAAGAAGCTTGGTCTCGACGATATCTTAATTTCAATTCCCACCATCCATACAAACAAAAAAAAAGTGTTGTGATTGGTCTAGTTAACCGTGCCATATCTTTAACGTCACCAGAATACCGTCCTGAAGCCCTTAATAAAGTTAAAGAGACCTTGAATGCAAATCATTTCCCAGAAAAACTGATAAAAATAATTATCAAACAAAGGACGTGCATATATTATAACAATCATAACGAAAACGTAAGACAAGACAATACGCAAAAAAAATATATTGCAATGCCATACACATCTCAATTATCTGAAAAATTAAAACGTATCTTAGGAAAATATAACATAATTGTGTGTCATAAAGCCCAGAACCTGATAGGCTCCCTATTTACAAAATTAAAAACTAAAAGTCCCAAAAATAAAAAATCCAATCTCGTATATGAAATTCCTTGTTTAAACTGCCGTATGAAATATATTGGTATGACAACCCAACTTTTAGAAAATAGAATAAAAGGGCATAAGTATACAAAGAATGCATCCACTGCATTACACAAAAATGAAAAAAGCACAAAACACGAATTTAATTTTTCTGAAACCAAAATCATTGATGAAGACAACCTGTATCAGAAATTAATTATCAAAGAAATGATTCACATAAAAAAAGAAAAAAATGCAGTAAATGACAAACAAGACATAAAAAATTTTAGTCAAATATACCACAATTTGATATTTTAGTATAGTTTTAACTTCGTCTAAGCCATTATTTTTAAAATGTAGTATATCTACTCTAAGATTTCAATTAAAAAATAGCAAAAAATTATCTATAAGTTCCTCAAAAAAAAAACGTACTACGATAAGAACACTTTTTTACCTAAAACTGTGCCATGAGTTGCCTGGCAAGCCACTAACTTGCTACCTACCATTCAAATATAAGTGAATAATCAGCATGTATTTTTCGAGGTATGTAGCCTTATTTTATTAATTTTGTAATAATTATTGTCAATAGTATAAAATTTTAATTCAGTTTTAGAAAAATTATAAATGTCATTTTATAATTAGACCACTAAATGTTTTTTAAATTAATTGTAGATAGGTGGGGAAAGCCATATATAACAAAAAAAAATAAAGGAATGAGCAATCTTTGAGAAAGCCTACTATGATAGGCGAAACGAAAAGTTAATCCCATTGTTTGATTTTGCAAATAAACCTATACCCAAGAAAGAAGTCCAATTATTATATACCGGGTTTAAGAAACAAATTGAATAATTATATATATATATATATATATATATATATATATATATATATATATGTTGGGATCCAGTAAAAGAAAACAAAGTTTTTTAATTTGTCGACGTTTCGCAACTTTATTGTTGCATCCTCAGAACACCTTTACCTAGTCCGTTTTTCGCAGATATTTTCCATATATTAAATTTCTTAATGGTTTTAGTTAAACGATCTTGTTGTTAGGGTTTGATATTTCCTCAGCGTGTCCTGAGAATGCAGCAATAAATTGTCGAAACTTCGACAATTTAAAATAGGGCTTTTGTTTTTCTGCTGAATCCTAACTCCAAATAATACACCACTTTAACATAACAACAAAAGGATCGTTATTAGAGACCATTTAGAAACTTAATATCTGGGATATCTGCGTAGTATGTAAAGACTGATAATAGGGGTTTCAATTTAAGATGGTAAAATAAAATAGCGGCCAAATAAAATTTAAAAAAAAATGAACGTAAAAAAATTTTCAATTGGTTTCAAATTTTGCAGAAAAACTAAATTTGAAATGGGATACCTATTGAATTTATTTTAAATTATGCCCAAAAGTCAAGTGTGGTCTAGGTAGAACGGAAATAGTAAACATATTAATAGGAATCCAATATGATGGAAGAAAATGGCGCCCAATGAAAAGACAGTATATGTAACACATATATACTATGACTATGACTGAACTAAATTGGATCACACAACACTCTTCCTAAAAAAAGTAATAATTCATAACGAGGGAAGTCCCGTGTAAAGGAAATTTACTGATTTTTTTGATATGCATTTACAAAGAGGCTTAAAATTGAACACACCTGAATAAAAGTTTTTCCTATATTTTTCTAGGTACCTAGTGGTTAAAACGAGGGTCAAAAATAAAAGAAAATACGCGTTTACCCAAAAAAGGCAAATATATCAGTTCATGTTAATAATTTCGAGTTAAAACAAGGTTTGGTTATTTTATGTAAGGTCGCGTTCAACTAGACTAGTTGAGTTATACTCCTGGAGCCTAGGACTAAGATTTGTTATTTTTCGCTGCGCATCTGATAAACTGAGATATCAATAATTGTGATATTTTAATACTGCTCCTAGATTATGACGCCTTGAATGGTGGGAGGAAGAAGTTGCAAGAAATAAAGTTCATGTGTACTCATCGCGGCTCGTTTAAATTTCTAGATTTATTGGTTACCTATAGCGACATCCAGAATACTAGTCTAGTTTCTAGATAAATAACTCAAAATAAATCTTGTTTTTAGAACTTTCAGCCTCAATTTCTATATAGTATCAACCAGGCACAGGCAGTATTAATCTAGGAGCGCTATCACAGGGTCATAAATTACCCATGTATTAGTTTAACAGGCGCGCAACTCCAGGACTATTATATAGTATGTTTTGGCTTATATATATATATATATATATATATATATTAGGTAAATGTTTACATATTTAGTACAATTAACGAGATATTTAAAAAATTTTCGATTTTTCAATCTAAGAATCCCTTTTACTATAACTAATACGAAAAACCTTTACGTAGCTTTTATTTGCGATTTCGTGGTCTTTAAAATCGTCGATCTGTCACAAAAATTTAATTTTTTGATATTTTTAGTTTTTTGAAATCCACTTTTTCAAAAATTTTATTAAAATAAAATATTCTGACAAATGAATAATAAAAACGTTTCTCATATGTTGCACTCCTTTTTGAACGCACTGTATATAAGTGGCAGGAGTACATCGCACCATGCAGGAGGTGGCAGGAGCCCTTTTTTGACCATTTTATAGTTTAAATTCTTCGAATAGTTAATTTGAGCTTTAAACATCTGCACCTGACTTTTATACAAAAGGAATGTGTTTAAATTTAAGTAGTGGTTTCTTATGGCAATCTAATCAGTTGCATGGTATGAGTTGAGCAAGGGGCATTGTTATTCTTTGCAGTCCACCTCAAGTGCACGACTCTAATCGTTATTTTTTTATCACAATGACTAAAGACACTACCTTGCAAAAGGATTCGAACCGATTAGCTTTCAACCGAAAGTAAGACCATCAATTTGGTAATTAAAAAAAACCTAATTTCAGTAAATATGTCTATGTACTGTTGTAAAGTCCATCCCACCATAACTTGGTGAATTTCATGTTTCATACATTTGGTTATTTTTCTTAATATTTAATAAACCATTCGTAATAAATTTTCTTATAATTTAACTGAGTTCTGGTAAGAACAAAACAAGGTTGACATAAATATTTTCTGTAATTAATTAACCGTGCCTTAACTTTTAAATCCGCAAACTAATTAAAATGAAACCAACTTCAAAAAGAAGTCCTAATCCTCGAAACAAAGGAGAAATAAACGCAAGAGAGCGGAGCTCGCGTTTCGATTATCTTAAAAGGATTTAAATCAAGATACATTGAACGAAGTACACGCGCGGGGTTAAAAAACTGGGGGCACGCTTTTTTTTATAAGGATTCGCGTGGGGTGGACCAGCTCCAGGGTAAACGCCGGCTACCGAGGATTTTAAATCCGGCCAGGACGGGAATGGGATGCTTTTAAATGTCCTCTCTCTAGATAATAATTTTATTCTGAATTTATCTGTTTATTTTACGATTATGAGCAATGATGGATCTACAAGATTTATATCCTCGTACTTAAAATAAATCACACAATTTCTTATTTTTGCTTAAAATATTTGGGCAATATTTTCTTAAATGTCTGTTCAGTCGATTTAAAACGGAAACTTTCATGGTTTTGGTCAAGTAACAAATCATGGTTCTTGGGACTAGACCGTGTCAACCTAGAATAAAGTGTTCAGATCTCGTCGAGTAAAGAGCCCTGAAGTGCCTCGTGCAATCGAAGGCGAAACGTCGGATAGTAACTTTAATTTGAAATGGTCTAATTCCAAGAACCATTATTTCTTAGTCAATTTATAATTAAATATTTTTGTTAAGTTGCGAAAAAGTCAAAACAAAATCTGTATATTTCTTTAGAATAAGGGCAGTAATGTGGATGTGAGACTTATGGGGTCTAAAAATATAATATTTATCAAGACTGGTGCTATATCGTAGCTCTATGCAACTTCTTGTCATGTCGCCCTTTTTTTTCGGCATAAGAAGGTTTAAAATTTAGAAACTTAGAAAACATGCAAGTTACATCCTTTATAATGTTTTGAATAACACGTTAGTCCGCTGTTGTTTCAATCCTGCCATTTTAACTTTTTAAATAATTTTTTTTAAAAAATGTTTTTCCTCGACCACCGCGACGAAACATGGGTTTTTATAAAAAATTATTCACTAAAACCTACAAATTTCAATAGTTGGAAATAAGCAGTAGTGATCTAAGGAAACTTTCACAGGAACACTTTTCACACTAAGACATTTAGAGCCTTATTGGATGTGAGCTAGTGCTGCTCTAAGGCGACTTTCAAAGGAGAACTCTAAAGAAACGAGAAGTTGGAGCCTACTGGAAGCTGATAAGTGTCGATCTAAGATAACTTTTATGGGAACATCTTCAAATTTGGGAACCGGGGAGGAAATTGAATAGGACAAATGTCGCCAAACTAGTCTAGCAGTAAGTACCTAGTTCTAGGAAGAAGAAAGAAATCACATGAAGCTCATTTTTCTGCTTTTACTCTAAGTTAACATATTTAAATATTACCATTTTATTTCTTATAATTAATTTAAAAACATAATTATTTTTGGAAAATATAATTAAACTAACATTAAAATTAAGAAAATGGCAAATTGTACTCTTTTACGTTATCAAGCTGATAATATTCTATACTTTAATGGAAATCCAAAATTATTACAATTATTTTTAACATGGTCGTCATTTTTACACTGCGATGACAAGAAGCGACTATAATAAACCGATGGCTAAAAAAAGGTCGTCACTTTTATATTGCGATGACAATAAGCGTCTATCATAAACCGTTGGATAAAAAAAGGTCGTCATTTTTATACTGGGATATCAATAAGCGACTATGCGAAATCGTCTGGCTATAGCTGTAGAAATCAGATGTCGGCTTCAATACGTCCGGGTTACCAACATAAGCGAATGAACAGTTAGACGAAAACTGGAAGCCAATCTTACCAGCCGTAGACCTGCAAAAGACCCAAAGCTTCTTAGACGTCATCGTGTTGCGCGACTTCAGTTTGCCAGAAATCATCACCAATTGAGAGAGAATGAATGGCACCATGATTTATTTATGGATGAGAGCAGGTTTAGTCCGCGGTCTCATACCACACAATGCTGAATGTACCTTCAGGGTCCTAGGGTCCTAGGGTAGGATACCAAGGGGGCTCAGTTATGGTATGTTCACGGAGTTGTAGTTTAACAGCTGATAGGGACATCAACGAAATTCTACAAGATTGCGTTATCCCGGGTGTTAATTTTCTTGGAAATAATTTTCTTCTCATGCATGCCAGGCCCCATATTGCGAGAATCACCCAACAATACTTAGATGATGTAAAAATTCCTGGTATGGACTGGCCTGTATTAAGTTCAGATGCGAACCCTATTGAGCATGTTTGGGACATGATTGGAAAAAGAATACGAAGTCGTATTTTTGTTCCTTTAACCTTAAATAAGCTACAACAAGCTCTTTTAGAGGAATGGGAGCTTATTCCGCAAGAGGTCATCTGGCATTTAATTTTAGGCATGCCAAGAAGAATGCATGCAATAATTCGGACACGTGGGGGCAATACACGTTATTAAAAATGCACCTGCTTATTTTTTTTCCAGAAAAAGTTATTGCTAATTCTGCGTCAATTTATCTCAAGCCCAATTTTGGTTTTTTCGTCTTTTTGACTGCAACTGTAACAAAACCGTTTTTATTTTCAAATAAATGCAATAATTCGGACACGTGGGGGCAATACACGTTATTAAAAATGCACCTGCTTAATTTTTTCCAGAAAAAGTTATTGCTAATTTTGCGTCAATTTATCTCAAGCCCAATTGTAATCTTCGAATTCAACCAGCTTTAAGTACCTCCTGAAATACAGTGCATAGTAATCAAATTGATGAAATAATTAATAAGTCGCTGCAGTATTTAATAATGAAATCTCCTCATCATAAAATAAAAGTAGATTATGAAATTTTAATATTATTAGCAGGAATAAATTTTGTTCATAAACATTTATTATGTCTATGACTTTGTTCTTTGTAAGATATACACCAGTGGCATATTTAAGAGGGGGTTTAAGGTTTAAAAATCCCCCGGAGATATAAAAATCTATGTAATGAATAACCAAGTTACTTTATTACAGGAAACCCTTTAGTTGAAAAACTAGTTTATACTCTGTTTAATTTATTTCCTATGCCAACACCTAATGGCGAATACTATAAAATAATAATACCAAATTTGAACTATATTAAAATAAGTGAAAATAATTTTTACACTCTAATAATCCATGTCAAGATTTTTGAAAACTAATTCCTTAAAGTTTAATGACTTACAAAATGAAAAAAATCGGTAAATATCCTTTACACTTTTTTCGTTACACATCTTTCCTTTTATTGGAAATAGTGATGTGTGACCCAATTTAGTTCCACACACTAGGGCGCTTCCAAGGGGGGTAGAGGGGGTAATTACCCCCCTCCTCAGACACTCAAAATAAATATTGAAAATTATTTTGCCTCTAATATTTTTAACAATAAATTATTAAACGGAAAATGAGATAGATATTATTGTGATAATATTTCGACGTATGAATAAGATTCCACTGATATGG
Source organism: Kuschelorhynchus macadamiae (assembly GCA_030620095.1). Lineage (NCBI taxonomy): Eukaryota > Metazoa > Arthropoda > Insecta > Coleoptera > Curculionidae > Kuschelorhynchus > Kuschelorhynchus macadamiae. The sequence continues at coordinate 869,602 of JAUTXW010001314.1, forward strand.
CAACGGCAACAACGTTTCGCACACGTAAGGTGTTTGGCGATCTTACCCCCTCGCCACTGTCAGAATTTATACACGAAAAATCACGACGCGGGATGGGAAACGGGAACGATAAATGCTTTTGTTTTATCTACTGCAGTAAAAAGACTAAAATTTGTAATTACAAGGTCTCTTTTTATTGATTACAAAGTATATACTATGTATAAGATAGATTATCGTAATTTTGAAAGTATTAATAGTTACTATTTTATTTCTAAATATTCTAACATTACTTTAGTTTATGAATTTTGAAAATTATGTTAAGTACGGCTAAATAATAATTCTTTAATTTCCTAACCTTTGTTTAAAATTTGCCTAAACGGGTGTTTGTCCCCCCCCCCCTCCGCCAACTGCTACCCCCTTCCATACCAGAGTTCTGGAAGCAGGACCCCAGATAATCATTTAGTAAGACATATACATATATAGTGCCTTTTTAAACATTTTTAATGTTCCATCATATTCGATTAGTACCATGATTTCAAGTTTCTACCTATGCTACATTTGATTTTTGGACATAATTTGGAATATATTGAATGAGCGCCACTTTGCTCCGTCATGTTGAATTCGTACCAGTTTATTCTAATAGCACATTTATTTTTCGTGAAAAATTTGTAGTCAATTGAATAAGAAAATTTTTTACATGGACATTTATTTATTTATTTTGTTTGGTTGCCATTTTGAACTCGTACCACAGTGTTACTAGTTTGTCTCTATATCAGACTATAAAGACTCAAGCTTGCACAAAATTTGAAATTAAACTAATAGTTAGTTTTTTAGGCTGAGTTTTTAAATATTTTATTAGGCCGCCATCTTGGATTCATACCAAAATATTACCAGTGCATTTCTATGTAACATTTGAGGTAATTTTTATAATTAGTTTTTAGTGATAATTTTTTTATCATTTTACCAAGCCGCCAATTTGTTCTGCCATATTGAATATTTACCAAAATGTTAACAGGTTATGCCCATAAGTCCTTTAACTTCTGACCAAAATTTGAAGTCAATATGGTAAGTAGTTTTTTAGCTATAGTGGAAACTAACAAACAGACCGAAAGAATTAATAACTATAAAAAAACGCTAAAAGTTGAAGCTATGTGGAAACTTGGAAGGGATTTTTTCACGATTACAAACATTTTATTTGGCCGGCATTTTGTTCCTCCATCTTGAATTGGTACTACAATTTTACCAGTTCATCTCTATAGCTCAGTTAATTCTTGCATAAAATTTAAAATCAATCTAATAAGCAGTTTTTTCAGGCTGATTTTTTAAATATTTTATTAGGCCGCCATTTTGTTTTGCCATCTTGGATACCTACCAAAATTTTGCTAGCTGATTTTTAGGTAATACTTGATTTTTGCTAAATTTGAAGTAAATTTGCTAAGTAGTTTTTCAGTGATAGGTTTTTTAACATATCACTATGCCGGCATTTTGTTTTACCGTCTTGTCTCTATACCAAAATTTTATCAGTTGATGTCTACGCTATACTTTATTTTTGTGCAAAATTTCAGGTAAATTGGTAAGTAGTTTTATAGTAATAATTTTTTTTAACAGTTCACTAGGCCGACCATCTTAAATGTTTACCAAAATGTAACAATGTAACAATTTCACCCCCTTATGACCCTTGATTTGACCAAAATTTGAAGTTAATCGGATAAATATTTTTTGAGCTATGCCGCATAGAAACAGACAGACAGAATTAACAAAACAACAAGTACTAAGAAAATTGGAAACTCCAAACTTTTAAATAAATAACACTATATATTATCATAAGCCAAGTCTATGAAGTATTCTATTATATGTATTATTAAAAATTGTAATGCTATATATTTTGTGCGAGTATTTATGGTTTAAGGTACATATTAATTAACCTAAGATACGGATCAAATAGATGACATAGTAATTTAATATTCACTAACTGAATACTTTCAAATAATTTTAGATCATAAAAATTTTCAATTGATATGCCCAATCAAGGGGTGGAGGAGTTACATCCCCATAATGCCAAACATTGCATTTCCGTTTAGAGTTACCAATAAACTTATAAATACAAGTACAGAGCGGTTTTAATTCACTTGCTAGTCTGTTCTCGTTTCGAACCTGTCGTTTCAACTTTTTCAGTTTTTTTGAAAGGGTTTTTTTTCCACGACCATAAAGTAATTCTCAGCAGAAAATTCGTAAAATACAAAAAAGAAATGTATCCATAAATGACAGAAATAAATGGAATTAATTGTTTACTATTAATTTATACAACCCCGATTTTAAACGACAGACAAGTCAACGCACATAAAAGAAACGTTAAAAATATTTTAAAAAAAAGCTTTTATTTATAATCTATTGAAATTAAAAATAAAAAATAAATTAAACCCTACATAAACAGAGAACATTCAAAAATTTTAATATTTTCTTAAAAAGGTTTTATTTCAGGAGTGATGATGTCTCATGTCTCAAGCATTTAAGAAAATCTTAACATTTTTAAAAGTTCTGTGTTTATATAAGTTTAATTATTTTTTGCTTTTCAGTTCAAATCTTTTTTAAAAAATATTTTTTATTTCAATTTTATGTGCTGTCAATTGACTTGTCTGTCATTTAAAATCGGTGTTTTCAAAATCAATGATAATCAATAAATTTAAGTAATTATTGTTATTTATAAATACATTTCTTATCCATATTTTACAAATTTTCTCCTATTAATGCTGCGAATTACGATGTAGTCGAGAAAAAAACTTCAAAATTATTTACATACCTATATTTATTTTAATTTATACTTTTTAGCATTATTTTTTACGTATCGTGTATAAGACATTCACGTTTCGATATCATAATATTTTATTGTCAAAGGGATTTATGTACATATTGGATATCATAATATTGCATTGTCATTGGGTTTATATATGTATACGAAATCTCATTCATTATTTTTTACTCACCCTGTAAAAAACATTCGCGATTGGAATTGCTTTAAAAGTTTATAAGATTTGACTCTACATACTAATTAACTAACTATCATACAAGTGAAGTTAAATAATTTATATTTTTATAATTAAATAAAATTACCATTAAACGGAGAGTTTTAAGTTAATATTAGGTTGCTAGAAAAACACACGTTCACCATATTATACAGAGTTTTTCCTAAGTAACCTAAAATAATTAAGATTATTATTCTTCAAGTAATTTTACAAAGAAATTGTCATATAAACGTTGTTTATAAATAGCATGGGCGTTGTATTTCATATATTTTTTTAAATATCTGTATAATCCTAACGGATATATTCATGAAACTTAAATTTACGTACAATTTTACAACTCATAAAGACACATTTTCTCATTGAAGTAAATTTAGCCAATTGCACCAGTGGTGTTCGTGGGAGCAATTGCAATAACTGTTTTATAAAAAAAATACGGATGATTAAGTTCCCGGTCTTTTTTGTAGAGTTGAGGTTTTTCATATGTAAAAAAACTTGAGACATTTATAGTATGTTAAATACAAGTTTTATTTGTAGCATTTAATAGCATAGTAGCATAGAATAATTCAATATTCTTCTTGACTTAAACGTTAAACTGTTTCATTTGCCGAGGTGCAGATTTTTGGTCCCTTATTGGAAGCAAGCACATTTTTTTTTGCATTTGAACCAAGTACAGCCAGTAAATACTCTCCGAACTTTTTCAGTCTCTCAATCAAAATGGCTACCCTCGACACCACTGTGTAAGGCTTGGACGACTAATAGTCTGATATTTATGGTGCTTGTAGTCTGGACTTTTGTGGAATTTGAATTAATTTCCTATAGTAACAATGTCTTGATACATTTTCAGTTTCATCTTGCTTATGAGTTGGTCTCTAAGTCTTCTTGTTGATTTCTGAATTTGACTTTAGGGTTCCAGTCTCAAAAGCCCTTGTGCGTATCGCACCGTTTGCAATTTTCTGGACATGGTATTAATATACCATCTCTTAGATCACTGTCTTAAATGGCAACTACCTTCTAAATTTTATATACCTAGTTTGTTTTTGGGAGAAACTAATTCTTGTAGAAAATTATCTAATGTTTTGCATGAAAGTAGACAATAGTTCTTTTTTTACAGAATAGGGTTGTTTAACCTAAAAAACGTCATTGTCATTCTTTTCGTTAAACAGATCGAGTTCACTAAACACGTCAAAAACTTTTGTTTTGTTCGTTTGGTAGAAACGCATCAGACTGTTAGATCGTTTTTTTTTTGTTTTTTCACTGTGTTGCTTTAATACAAACTTGTTGTTATAGCTCTTCGTCGCCGTCGCTCAGATCTCCACAGCCGCCTGTGATTTGCCTGAATTGTCACGTACAGAGCGTTCCTGAATATTTTTTTCAGAAATGCTTACCAGGTGTCCTAAGAAGTTTTTTTAACTTGGGTGGACATCTGCCACCCGGTACGTTTTGCAACTTTGACATCTTCGAAGATGGTAGCCACTCGATCACAAAAGTGCTTGTGTCTTTATTAATACTAGACCTATTTGTATAGAAATTAAGTTAAAGTGTTGTAATTCATACTATATATTTCAATTTAATTTCAGGAATAAAGTGTTATTTTATTATCACAAAATGAATGTTTACAAGTTAAAAAATATAGAGGTTTCGTCTAAATGGGATTTTTGTAAGTCGAATCATTCCCAAATTTACAGAATTGGTAATAAGGTTTTACCCTACACTCCTACACATGCATGAGGATTTGACATACTTAAAACAATTACATGCCCAATAAAGTCAATGGGATATTCCTTCGTGTGCATTTCTTGTACCAAACTATATTCCGCTACTTAAAATCTGAATTCACAGGGGTCTGAACAATTATGTCATCAATATAGTGTTCCTGAAGGTATGTTTAGAAATAAGATTGTAACAAATGTCCTTTAGTAGTTCTGCTTGTAGGCGACAAATCTTTTAATATCTGAATTCTTCCTATGATGATGATGACCCATAATATCAAAGATTTGCAAGATAATGCTTTCCGTAATAACTGCACTAAGTCCATTCTGTAACAGGATTGCAACTTCTTATGACACCAGTAAGAAGTTACTGCTTGAATAGCTGCAGAAATATAACATGAGTGATTTGTAAGCCTCCTCAGGTTTTGAGTTACGTCACTTCCAAAATAGTAACACAACATTAGTTTTAGTTCATTGTTAGTGACTTTAATGTGTTCATTTTGTATAATAAACTTGTCTCTAACGTAAGAGAGGGTGTATCCATGACACTTATAAAGTCCACGCATAATATCATGAGCTAAGAAAGAAAAGACGAAATTCAAAGTGTATTCTTTCCATCTGATTCCAGTTTTCGTTTATATCTCAGTAAACATCCAGAAATACCATTGTCGTGACAAAGTAGCAGCAAAATGCTCGATACGTCCTGTTGATTACTATTATCATATTAATTGCAGCTTATGGATGGGTTCTGATCTACCCTAAAGTCTGCTACACTTAAACATTCTAGACAATCTTATGGCATCCATATCTTCATTTCATTTCACCAACTTGTAAGCAAAAACAAAATAAAAATTAACATTTAAAATGAGACATTTTAAATATTTGTGTCCACTATTTAGGCAGTAATCCCTCCATAATATTTTCATGAAGTGAAATTAGTACAAATAGTTCAAGTTTAATGGAAATCAGGCTAGTATTAACTGAAATACGACAGTTTTGTGAACGAGAGGCGGCTTATTTTGATGATTCATAGTTATAGGTGCAAAACGTACCAGGTCGCAGATGTCCACCCAAATCAAGAATGCTTATTAGGATACCTACTAAGCATTTATGAAAAAAAAACTCACTGCTCAAATTTTCTTACAGGACCAAGTATTACTACAACTTTGTCTTGGCGGAATACCACCACCTGTTTAGGCTGGAAAGACTTCCTCTCCGGTTATGGTGCGCTTGACCTGTAAGGGAATAATGTGCACTCTTTCGATTATACCGGAAATCGATGTCATCCGATAAATAACTAAAAACTAAGATATGAAAGTGCAAGCCAAACTAAACCGTTTAGATTTTATAACTAGTTAAAGTGGCATTATGTCAAAATTTAAACCTTTAAAAAACGGTTAAAGTTATGAAGTTGAACTCAGTTACCAGTAGATCTGGCAACACTGCGACCACGAACGTTTTTTTAAGAGCTAAATCGCAGCTTCTTATGGTAGTCAAAATTTGAAAGGCATCCGTCTTTTAGTTCGTCAAGTATATATATATATATATATATATGGCCTGTTCCAAGGGACCCGACAACGTACTTGTAAAAAACAACTAAAAATAAAATAAAAAGTTCACCAATAAACTCCGAAATTCAACAAAAAATCGTACCACGGAAAAAGACGAGCAGATGTCCTAAACTCTATAGTTTACCAAAAATACACAAGCCAGGGGCGCCCATCAAACCTATTCTTAGTGCTATTAATTCGCCGTTACAAAAACTGGAAAAATATCTTTCTGAAATTATGCAACCAGCTGTAGAAAAAGCTGATTCATTTGTAAAAAACTCGGAGCATTTCACTCGAATTATACGAGACATCGTTCTTGAAAAAGACGATATCATAGCAAGCCTAGATGTCAAATCGTTATATCCCAGTATTCCCATCGACGAAGCGTTGGACAAGATTGCTATGAACGAGGATTTCCAGGCACATATAATACAACTCTCGGAGCATTGCCTTAGAAACACTTATTTTTCATTCAACGAGCAAATGTATAAACAAATATATGGTGCTCCAATGGGGTCCTCGCTATCACCAGTAGTCGCGAATTTATTTATGATATACTTCGAGAAAGAAGCTCTTGAGAAAGCAAGTTTAAAGCCCAAATTATGGATTCGTTAGGTGGATGACATATTTATTATATGGCAGCATGGTCATGCAGAGCTCGAAAAATTTCTGACTCACGTAAATTCAATCCATCCCAGAATACAATTTACTCTAGGATTAGAGGAAAACAACAAACTAACATTTTTAGATGTTCTGGTCACAAAACTCCATAACGGACATTTCGAATACACCCTGTACAGAAAACCAACACATACAGACAGATATTTAAATGCAAAATCACATCATCACCCAGCACAAATTTAAGCTGTGGCAAATACCTTAATATCCAGATCCGTGCGATTAACTGAAACACAGACGAGACAAAACTAATGCACTGTGAAAAGTTCTACGTGGGGCAAGCTAACAGGCCAATATCAGCAAGAGTGGAAGAGCATAAACTCAGCATCAGAAACAAACAAACACCTCAGCTTTATTCCTACATCATCAGGAAACCGGCTATAAAATAAATTTCGATGGGTGTAGGTAATTGAAAAACAAGGTGATTTGAATAAAAGGGACGAATCATTAAAACTTCCAACAGTATGGAAGAGAATAATCCACAAATCTAAAATCGCAAAAACTCAAGCGCAATTAGCGCAACAACAGCACCATCCGGGAAACATAAATAACGACCAACTGCCGCGCAGATATAACCTTCGGCCCCGGCTGGGGGTATAAAAGGAATCGTCGCAGTCACCAACACTTTAGTCTCTATTTGGACGCGAGAAAGAAAGCTTCGAAAATGCCAAATGTGATTTTGGCGAAACGTGAGCAAAACTGTTCTTCTCAGAACTACAGTAGTAAACGGATGTACACCCGGAATGAAAACACATTAATGTATATTATATATATATATATATATATATATATATATATATATATATATATAACAAGCAACAACAAATCCTTCAAAAAATCAAATAAAAAATTATCTTTTTTTGCCTCATGTTAAAGATCTATTAGAAAAACTAAAAAATGTATTCAAACCACATAATATTGCTGTCGCACATAAGGAATATCAGGTATTACAAAACATGTTCATGAAATTCCTTGTCAGGATTGCAACAGTGAGTATATCTAAATATATATATTAAACCAGTCATATATTTAAAAAACCGAATTAACAACCACAAATATGACAAAAAAATAAGACCGTTCTTACAAACTATTGTCTAGAAAAAAATAATACATTTAATTATGAAAACAAGAGTTTTGGAAATGATTGAAATTAAAAATGCCATAAATTTAAAAAACGACTAAAACAGCTTAGTAAAATATATTACAACATCTTGAAATAATATCATTCTAAAGAAAATCAATTTCCATTTAGAAGATACCTTATATCTTTATAAAATCTAAATAAAAAAAAACCATACAGAAGATATCACCCACATCGATAGCACTTCACATATCAGCATTCAGCCTGAAAAAGTTATTTGTCCAACAAACGTATATTTATGATTTTATTTTCTGGATTCGTCAAAATTAAATGTCTTTTTAAATGTATGTGCTAGTTAAGTGTTAATAGACTAAATGATGTAAATAAATAAAACTCTTTGACACAAGATGATGCATTTGCTACTCATAATTGTTCCTAGGTAAGTGGAAATAAAGAATTATATGCTACAGGGCATGTCTTTGTAATTAAAAAAAATTTAGTTGCCAAACAATTTCTGAGGAAGGTCAAAACAACAAACAAAACCAGAAAATTAATCCAACAATATATATTGTAACTTCGCTGTTTTAGAAAACGACACGTAAATGACCTGCCATTCATTTAGTAGCTTAAGTTAGCCTTAAAAATACAAGAGTTCTAACCACACTACACCACAACTTGTTACGTCCTGGTCGCGCGTTTCGCTAACCAAGTTAGCATCATCAGCAGATGATATAAACTGTTTATATCATTTGCTGATGATGCTAACTTGGTTAGCGAAACGCGCGTCCAGAACGTAACAAGTTGTGGTGTAGTGTGGTTAGAACTCTTGTACTTTGATCTATCTTGCACCACAGTTTCCAGTGTTAGGACTTAAGTTAGCCTTGATTCCAGAAAAGTCCTTTACAGGTTTTTATCTTTTAATTTACTTGATAATATAAAACAATAGAAATTTATTTACACAAAATAGTTTACGATATTCATAATGTCACTTAAGTATTACACCTAAATCAATCTGAAAACATTTCCGAATTATTTACAATACCAGTAAATATCGATCAGATTGTTTGCAATCGAACTTCCAAAACCCAAAACATGTGGCCAGCTCAGGGGCGTGCGGTGAAATTTTAAGAAAGGGAAGCAATTTTTAGAAACTTACCTATTTGTAACGTAATTCGATTCTACAATCATTTTTTGCAAATTCGTCAATGACATCATCATAAAAACGTCGATGCTCCGACATATTTTGGAGAAGTTTATTTTCAACGGACAACAGCGATGTATGCGAAAGTCTCTCCTGCCCCGTTGAATTTCTTAGGAAATTTTGTATACGTTTAAGTGTTGAAAAATTGCGTTCTATTGATGAACTTGTGGCAGGTATTGTCAATACTAATTCACACAATTTCGACACTTCGGTGTAGGCATCTTCCAGCTCCATGTCTTTTAAAAATTGCATTAGTTCCTCAGCGTTATTTTTTGCGCTAATGTCATCAGTTTCGTAAATCACTTTTAGTTCAGATCGCAGTAACACTCGGTCGAAGAACTGGCCATAATGAAGAAGAAGAGATTTAAACGCATCTTCTGGAGAGGTTTTTCCTTCAAATGCATCAAAAAAGCAGAGCTCGAGGAATTTAAAATCATTTAAACCGTTATATCTATAGTCTATTTGTTGCTGAATTTGATCGATATTTCATAAAAGAGGCGTCTGTATGATGTTTGAACATCTCCCACCTTGTCTGTTCGAAGACGCTTGGCTTGTGGCTCTACATTTAACGTCATCGTTTTCTCCCAAAATAGGTCAATCATCTCTTTTTTGGCTTAACATGGACTTAAAATCATCCACCTTTTTTAGGCAAAAAGCAATATCATTTGTTTTAGTTTGTAATACATTAAAAACATTGTCCGAGAATGGAAATATTTCTGAAAATATGTTCAACAAATAATTAAAATTAAAATCTCGTTTCAAACAGTCCAAAAACCCCCTCGAACTATTTATTGCTTCTGAGTCCAACGTTTCATTAATTTCTATTATATTCTTAAATAGTTCAATCAGTGATTCACGATTTTCAGATACTGTTAACACAAGTCTTCCATTATAGTTCCACCTAGTAGGAGCTACTTTGGGCAATCGTTTGTGGACAATGGAGTCCAAAGCTTGTGTACGTTTTGTTGACTTGGAAAAAAAGCAGCCATGCCACTTAAAGTAACGAAAAATACTTTACACTCTTTAATGTGATTGATGGACTGGGATAAAACCAAATTTAATTTATGAGCAAAACAATGGACAAACACAGCACTTGGAAACGTTTCTCGAACTTTAGCTTGCAGACCCGCTAATTGTCCTGCCATCACTGCAGCTCCATCATAGCTTTGAGCAACTAATTTTTTCTCTCCGTTAATTTCTTTAGTAACGTTATAAACTACGGTTATAATGCATTTGCTGTACGCTTTTCGGACAAACCTGAAAATGGCTCTTGAATACTTCCGTCTGTTTTAACGCAGCGTATTACTAAAGATAATTGGCTAAGATTAGTGATATCAGTTGTTTCGTCCAGAACAATAGCAATGAACTGCGCCTCGCCAATCTTCTGCTTAATTCTTTGTAGAATAATGGTTGCAACAGCCGAAATTAAATCATTCTGGATTCGATTCGACGTTCCGCGAAAAACGCTAGACTGCTCTAAATGATTTTTTAAGCAATCATATTTAGCCAATAAACTAAGTAAATTTTGAAAATTTTCTCTATTTGAAGAAACTCTTGTTTTGTCATGACCTCTAAATCCCAATTCGTGCCGTCCGAGAAAACAAACAACATCGGTAAGTCTTCTTAATATTTGCCTATTTTTTTCGACTAGTTCATTGTGTTGACGGTGACTTATTTCCAACTGTTTATTAAGGGCGTGTTCAATTCTGGTTTTGCCGGAGACTTTTTCTTTTATGACGGCCTGCAAATGCGCTTTGGACATAATGTGTCTTTTTACAGCTTTATGGAAATTGTTTAAATCGTAAAAACCAGTTTTATTCCAGAGACCTTTTTCATTTTCAAAAAGTAAACATGGCCAACAAAATATATACTTATATTTTCACACCCTGTTAGCCATTTAAATTGTTCGTATTGTTTTTCCGGATAAAAATGTCTAATACAGTTTTTCATTTTTGTGGTTAAATTTTTCATAGTCGGTTTTGTCCTTCCTTTGGAAATTATTTGAAGCTTATCAGTGAAGTTTAATGTTGAAAATCCCTTTATTATTAAGACACACACCACACATCCACACCCACTCTTCTTACTAAATTCTCCAACATTTTCAATGTTATTACCGACAGCCGAAGTTGACGGTATTTGCATATCCACGTCCGTATTATTGTCTTTCGTATCGCACCATGCAAGACGCGACGTACGTATCACACAACACATGGATAGCCGTTCAAACAAAGAATCTACTCCAACGATAGCTTCCGCCCCCACTTAAAGCATGCGACTGAAATGCAAAAATTGCAAACAGCCGGTGGAAAGTTCAATAACCTCTGGCTCGATTCACAGGAAATCAAGCATACAGGCCTTGGCTGCAGAGAAGATAGCGGCCCGCATAGGTTCTATTCGATTTTTTATTGTAGCCGGTCGGAGTCAAGGCCGCATTTATTATGGGCTTGAAAATTAAGATAATATTTTAGCATTTTTAATATAAACTAAATTAATGGATTCTTATTTCAAAAATTACATTTTAGAAGATGTTTTGCTCCCTTGCTTCTATGGACTGCATGCCTCTGGGCCAGCTAAAAGGGAAAATTGTTACTCATCAACAATCGATCGGCTTGGATTCATGCTGAGAACCAATGGTGAAGTCATTTTTGGGTTTAACAGAAAAAACGGTTACCGAGAATAGGCTCCGTGATGTTTTTTAATAGGTAGAGTATGTAAACAATTACAAGTTTTGATTTTACACTTGATCATGAGATGACATGATGATATCAATTTTCTTCTGTTTTCGAAGTTTTGGTTGTCGCCTGTTAGTTCTTACTTTAAAATAGTCAAGAGTCAAAATCGGAATTTATTTTTATGATTTAATACAAATGCAACTAAGTTTATATTTAATTGTATAAATATTAGTTTTTAGATATTTACACAGGGTACGCCAAACTCAGTGGCCTATTTGAAGTATCTGGAGAACCATTGAATATTTTATTTTGAAAATTTGCCTCTGGCCAGTGGCCATAGGTGAACATAAACGTCCTTTCTAAATATTTTAAAATGTGCGGTATATCATTAATCAATACTCAGACTCTAGAAGGTTTGTATAAAATTTGTGTTTTCGCTATGACATTCAGAAATTTAGTGGCAAAAAATACTTATTAACGTAATTTTGGGAACATAAAAACGTGGGTATCAATCTTAATAAACCGTAAGGTTAAACAGATTCCCATCAGACCAAACATACTTTCCGCAAAATTAACAAAAAAAATGATTGGCAAATAAATTATTAACAATTCTCAGAGGTGTACAGGTGTCCTTTCTTTCACTAAGCGTCACGCCATTTCATATTTCTTGGTGTCATCCCCAAAAAGGCTCTCTTTTTTCGCCGGGGCTTTTATAAATTTATAAAGTGACGGGAATTCATAAGGCCTAAAATGTATTGTGCCCTTCTTATCAACCTACTTTGTCCTTCGGGCAAAAAGGAAAAAAGCTAAGGAAGATAAATTAAAAAAAATGTAATTACGAAAGCAGGGGAAATATTCTCCTTCTCCTCCTCCCCTTGACGTTTTCATGGACGATACTACCCTTAAATTACTAATGACGCCCACGTAGAATCAAGCCTGGGATGGTAAAAGAAGACTTTCACGAAAAGCAAGTTAAATTAAATTATTTCAAAGAAAATATGAAAGTAATAAAGGATGAGACTTGAAAATTGACGGATTGGGTTCATAATTACTTAAGTGTTCTGACGTATAATAAATTAACAGCATGATTTTTCCAGAAATTTCTCAACGATATATAAAGTGTAAGTACTGTAATAAGTAATTAAACATAGGTAAATTAATTTTAGTCAAATTTATGTTGGTTCGAAGTTGATATCTTTTTCTAAATATATTAAATGTAGGTATACAAATAATTATTTTGATTTTTACTTCCGATTTCTAGTGTTATTAAAGAAGAAAAATGTCCTTTTAAATGTTTATAGTATAATTTCCACAATCCAGTTTGTATTAATTAGTGGGCAATAAAAAATAATCTCCACAAGTAATAATACTTTCCTGAAAGGGACAACATAGTGATGATCTTTTAATTTTACTATATGCTTTTTTAGGGTCCTCCTCATTTTGAATTTATTTCTGTGCAGGAATGTGGGGAATGGAATGTATACCGGATTACGTGGAAGCAGAAGCGTACCGCTGGGGGATGGGTTTTGGATTCATTTAAACCTCTCTCCCCCACTGATACTGAAACAGCTTATATTATATTATTTATGATAATCTACAGAATCTTTACTTTTGTTATGTATATTTTGCAATATAATACTTTACATATATTTAATAACAAATTAATATTCTGTGTCTATTCTGATCATTGCAGAGAAGGTAGAAATTAGTTAATCATTAGTTCATAGGATAACCACTAAAATGTATAAAAACCATCCATTTAAAATTCATCTGCTACAGGAATTACGACTAACAGATTTCGATAAAATAATAGAATTCATAGCTTCTATTTTTGCTAAAATTCTATGGTAGTGATGAGTCAAGTCTTCAAGAACAGAGTGGTTAATAGACGCAAATGTCACTATTAAATTCATAACAATCGTTAACGAAAATTTTAGCAAATCAAATTCTAATTTTTTATAACATATTTCACTCTCAGCACGTTAAACAATGTGGTCACAGCAAAACGGTGTTCCGCCACATAATACTACAATTTTTACCAAACATTTACCTAATAATTATCCTCGGAAATGAATATGTGATATAGATATTCTATTCAGTGGTCAGCTCGATCTCCAGATTTGAACCCTTTGGTTATTTTTGTTTGCAGATATTTAAAAACTATTTTTATGATTAAAGATGCATGTTCCAGAAGACTTATTGGTCGGTTTAATGCTTGCATTGTTTCCAATAGACGTCAATGTGAACATATTTTTCGTCGAACCTTCTAGATTTCTGTTTTTTCAGTAATTGTCGGCGGTGGTAAATTTGCCATTCCGGTTTGTTTTTTATTTTTACTTCCCTCGTGGTAATCGTGAAAAAATCGCTCTCGGTGATTTTTTCAGGTTTTCACGTTTCAGGGTCTCTAGATGACGAAAAACACGTTTTCTCAATTCCGTCTGTCTGTCTGCCTGTTCGCTGCGTAGCTAAAAAACTACTTACCCGATCGACTTCAAAAATTAAGGGTCAGATGGGGATCACCTGGTAACATTTTGGTAAAAATCCAATGGCGAAACAAAATGGCGACTTAGTGAAATGTTAAAAAAAATATTAAAAAGCTACTCATCCAATTTCGCTCAAATTTTGCAAAAACATCAAGTATTAGATATCTTGGAACTAACTGGTATGAATCCAAAATGGCGGAACAAAATGGCGGGTAAATAAAATATTTAAAAAATTCAGCCTGAAAAAACTGCTTAATTGTTTGATTTCAAATTGTGTGCCATAACTAATTGTGGTATAGGGCCCATCTAGTAAAATAGTGGTACTAATTCAAGATGGCCGAACAAAATGGCGTCCAAACAAAATGTTTGTTATCGTGAAAAAGTCATCATCTTACTTTCTATTGTCTATTGTCTACTGTCTATCAGTTCGCGGCATAGCTTAAAAACTACTTACCCGATTGACTTCAAATTTTGGTCAAAAATTAAGCGTCCTATGGGAATGGCCTGGTAAGATTTTGGTAAACATCCAATATGGCTAAACAAAATGACGACTTAGTGAAATGTTAAAAAATTATTATTACAAAACTATTGATCCAAGTTATCTCAAATTTTGCAAAAACATCAAGTACTATGTTGGAATCAATTGGTAACATTTTGGTACGAATTCAAGATGGCGGAACAAAATGGCATCTTAATAAAATATTTAAAAATTCAGTCTGAAAAACTGCTTAATAGTTTGATTTCAAATTATGTGCCTTAACGAATTGTGGTATAGGGATAACTAGTAAAATAGTGGTACTAATTCAAGATGGCCGAACAAACTAGCGGCCAAATACAATGTTTGTGATCGTGAAAAAATCACCCTCTCACTTTTGCGCATCTCTACGTTTTAGCGTCGCTAGATGCAAAAAAATATTGTTTTATCAACTCCGTCAGTCCGTCTGTCGGTCTTTCTGTCTATCTGTCTGCCTGCCATTTCGTCGGGTAAAAGACTACTTACCCGATTGACTTCAAATTTTGGTCAAAAGTTAAGGGTCATATGTGGATAGCATGGTAAGATTTCGGTAAAAATCCAATGTCAAAAAATTATTGTTAAAAAATTACTCATCCAATATATCTGAAATTTTGCAAAAACATCAAGTATTACGTTGGCATCAACTGGCAACATTTTGGTACGAATCTAGGAAGACGGAACAAAATGGCGGCTTAATAAAATATTTAAAAATTCAGCCTGAAAAACTACTTAATGGAGTAATTTCAAATTGTGTGCCATAGCTAATTATGGTATAAAGGTCAACTAGTAAAATTGTAGTACTAATTCAAGACGGCGGAACAAAATGGCCGTCAAATAAAATGTTTGTAATCGTGAAAAAATCTCCCTCTCAGGTTTAACATATCTTTACGTTTTAACGTCCCTAGTTGCCAAAAAGTATGTTTCAAACCTTGAATTAGTACCAGAGTTTTACTAGTTGATCCCTATACCACAATTTAAAATCAAAGCATTAAGCAGTTTTTCAGT
Source organism: Kuschelorhynchus macadamiae (assembly GCA_030620095.1). Classification (NCBI taxonomy): domain Eukaryota; kingdom Metazoa; phylum Arthropoda; class Insecta; order Coleoptera; family Curculionidae; genus Kuschelorhynchus; species Kuschelorhynchus macadamiae. The sequence goes on from JAUTXW010001314.1 coordinate 885,497, forward strand.
ATGAATTTTAAAATATTTTATTAGGCCGCCACTTTGTTCCAACATCTTGGATTCGTACCAAAACATTACCAGTTGATTTCAAATATAATAGTTGATGTTTTTTGCAAAATTTGAGATAAATTGGATGAGTAGTTTTTTAATAATATTTTTTTAAAACTTCACTAGGTCGCCATTTTGTTTCGTCATATTAGAATTGTACCAGGTCGTCCCCATATGACCCTTAATTTTTCACCAAAATTTGAAGTAAATCGGGTAAGTAGTCTTTAAGCTATGCCGCGAACTGACAGACAGACAAACAGACCAACGGAATTGATAAAACATATTTTTTGGGATCTAGAGACCCTAAACTGCGAAGATATGTAAAACTAAGTGGGTGATTTTTTCACGACTACAAAAATTTTATTTGGGCATTTTGAATTAGTACCACTATCTTACTAGTTGATCCCTGTATCACAATTAGTTATGGCACACAATTTGAAATCAAACCATTAAGGAGCTTTTTCAGGCTGAATCTTTAAATATTTTATTATGCCGCCATTTTGTTCCGCCATCTTGGATTCGTACCAAAATTTTACCAGTTGATTTCAACATAATACTTGATGTTTTTGCAAAATTTGAGATAAATTGGATAAGTAGTTCTTGAACAATAGTTTTTTTAACACTTCACTAAGTCCAGTAACCAGGTCATCCCCATATGACCCTTAATTTCTGATCAAAATTTAAGGTCAAGCGGATAGGTCCGTCGCGAATAGACACAGAGACAGACAGACCGATGGAACTGAGAAAACATGTTTTTCGTCATCTAGGGACCCTGAACGTGAAGATCTGAAAAAATCACGGTGAGTGATTTTCTCACGATTACAATACTTCCCTTTTACGAGGTAAGTAAAACAACATTCAAACTGGTTTGCAAAAACACTAACAATTTTTCAAGATAATTCCACCCGCTTTGCCAAACCGCAATTTATGGTCTAAATTAAGAACCTTCTTAAACTTATAACTGAATTTTGCAAGTCTGAAAATAAACTGCTCCTCATTTACGCTTTTCGGACAACATTAAATTGGTTAAAAATTCATGTAGCAAACGACGGTTTTTAACATCACTAAAAATCTCCTAATGTAAAACCTCAAAAACCTGAAATTAAAATAATTACCATATTTTCCGTAGGTGAAGTACGCAATTATTATTTATCTTTCCTCGATGGAATCTATGAATTTTTCATGTAATTAATTTTTTATGCGGAACGAAAAAATCCAGTTGTTTTTCTTTCCCTTTTTCCTTCGTTGATTAGGAGACGTAAAATTTCTCATTCGAAGAGTTCCACAGGGGTCTTAAATTAATTTACGCCCATCCCAAACAATGGATACCCTTCTTTAATGGCTCTTTTTAAAGAAATTGCCTTTGAGTTCGTATGCATGCCCGTACTTAATGGCAATTTTTAGTTCTGTCGCCCTTTCAAAGGGATAATTTCTTTTTGGGGAGACGCGTTTTAAACCTTCGCCGCTGTCGCTATTTTATAAAAAAGTAGCCGGAAAAAAGGAAATTCAAACTGATTTAAGGTTAGAAAAAAGCGACTAGAAGTTCTTTGGAACTATAATATGTTTAAACATTTTTATACAAGTATCTGTTTTTAACTTTTAAATGGTCTGACTTATTAAGACACAATTTTTTTGGGGGTTAGTTAAACAAGGAAGCATACTGTCAAACCCTTTGCTTTTTAATCCATTTTCAAAAAAGGCGAGATTTTCAATTCTATGTATTACTTCCCCGGTAAAACGGAAATATTGTAATCGTAAAAAAATCACCCTCCCAGTTTTTTTCAGATGTTTATGCTTCAGGAATCCTAAATGCCGAAAAACATGTTTTCTCAATTCCGTCGGTCTGTCTGTCTGTCTATCGGTCTGTCTATTCGTGGCATAGCTAAAAACTACTTATCCGATTAACTTCAAATTTTGGTCAAAAATTAAGGGTCATATGGGGATGACCTGGTAACATTTTGGTAAAAATCCAGTAAGGCAAAACAAAGTGGCGGCCTTGTGAAGTATTAAAAAAATTATTACTAAAAAACTACTTATCCAATTAATCTCAAATTCTGCACAAAAATCAAGTATTATGTAGGAATCAACTGGAAAAATTTTGGTACGAATTCAAAATAGCGGAACAAAATGGGGGCTTAGTAAAATATTTAAAAATTCAGTCTGAAAAACTCCCTAAAAGCCTAATTTCAAATTATGTGCTATAAATAATTCTGGTACACAGATGAACTAGTAAAACTGTGGAACTAATTCAAGATGGTTGAACAAAATGCCGGCTAAATAAAATATTTGTAATAGTAAAAAAATCGCCCTCTCAGGTTTTACATATATTCACGTTTTAGTATCTAGATGCCAAAAAATATGTTCTATCAATTCCGTCGGTCCGTCTGTCGGTCTGTCTGTCTGTCTACCAGGTCACGGATAGCTTAAAAACCATTTAAGTGATTGACTTCAAATTTTGGACAAAATTTAAGGGTCATATGGGGATGACCTGGTATTATTTTGGTAAAAATCTAATATGACAAAACAAAATGGCGGCTTAGTCAAATGTTAAAAAAATTATTACTAAAAAACTGCTTGTCCATTTTATCTCAAATTTGGCACAAAAATCAAGTATTATGTAGGAATTAAGTGGTAAATATTGGTACGAATCCAAGATGGCGAAACAAAATAGTGGTTTAGTAAAATATTTGAAAATTCACCTTGAAAAACTACTTAATGGACTGATTTCAAATTATTTGGCATAAATAATTGTGTTATACAGAAGATCTAGAAAAATTGTGTTAGTAATTCACGATGGATTCTAAATAAAATATATGGAGTCGTACGGTTTCAGGTTTTATATATCTTCACATTTTAGTGTCCCTAGATGACAAACAAGATGTTTTATCAATTCCGTCAGTCCGTCTGTTGGTTTGTCTTTTGTTTTAATTGTGACAAAAATCATCTTTTTATGTTTTACATATCTTCACGGTTTAGCGTTCCCAGATCCCAAAAATATGTTTTATCAATTCTGTCTTTTTGTCTGTCTGTCTGTCAGTTCACGGCATAGCTTAAGAACTATTTACCCGATTGACTTTTGTTCGAAAATTAAGGGTCATATGGGGACGACCTGGTAACATTTTGGGAAAAATCCAATATGCCAAAACAGAAGGCGACCTAGTGAAACGTTAAAGATGTTATTACTGAAAAAACTAATTATCTAATTTATTTCAAATTTTGCGCAAAAATCAAGTCTTATATAGAAATGAACTGGTAACATTTTGGTACGAATATAAGAAAGCAAAACAAAATGGCGGCATTTTAAAATATTTAAAACTGAAAACACTACTTATTAGATTAATGTCAAATTGTATGCAAACATTCAATGTGAAATAGAAATGAACTGGTAAAGTTGTGATGCGAACTCAAGATAGTGAAACAAATCGGCGGCCAAATAAAATTTATTAAACATCACCGTAAAAAAATCTTATTCAATTAATTAATAATTAAATCTTTCAGAAAAATTAAATGTGATATAGGGATAAACTGATACGAATTCAACTTGACGTTACGAAATGGTTGTGTATGTTAATATAAAAACTATCTATTGAATTTATTTTAAATTATTCTCAAAAATCAAATGTGGTATAGATAGAAACTAGTAAAATATTGGTAGGAATCCGATAAGAAATAACCTAATGGCGACAAATAAAAATGTTTTAAAAGACAAGATATATGTGTTACTAAATGACTATGTAGGTACTGAACTAACTTGGGTTAAACTTTACTATTCCTAATAAAAGAAAAGATTCATAACTAAGGAACTTCCGGGAAAAGGAAATTTACGGATTTCTTTTATTTATATATACACAACTACTCCGGGATATTTTGACAAATTTGGATTAATTTCTCAGAAAATATTTAGAATAGCGAGCATACTGATCAAGCTGTATGTCAGTTTGTGACGTTTGGTCTATCTTGTTATGTTATTTTTTTAGATATTTTTTATAGACCATAATCGTACGGCTATGATTTGAGTATAAACTGTCGATATTATCCGATATTTATATCTTTGACAGCTGTCAAAATATGTTTTTTAAATAAATTGCGATACTAAAAGTTACATGTAACTATAAAAACTGCATTTATAAGATTTAAGTAGTTTTTTTATATAAGTATATCAAAATATTTTTCTCAAATAAATTACGCCAGTAAAAGTTCCATGAGCTATAAAAACCGTATTTAAGAATTTCAAAGGTTCAAAAGTCACGGGGAATAAAATTTTTTTTGACAGCTGTCAAAATATTTTTTTTAATAAATTACGCCACTAAAATTTACATAAAACTGTGTAAACCGTATTTAAAATATTTAAGCTGTTCATAAGTTACGGGGGAAAAACAATTTTTTGACAGCTCTTAAACCCGAATTTCTAAAGAAAAAAAATTACCTGCTTCCACTATATAATATAATATATGCTTTACCTGTATACTAAAAGGCTGCAAATCTCATCAAATAGTGAATAGAAAATTATTTGTATACAAAAATTCAAATAAACTTGACGTGTTTCGTCATTTTTCTAAATATTACCTCAATTTTATACAAAATATGAGGATATAATAAAAAAAAATTACTCACTATTTTTCAATTTTAAAACATTTACCCAAAATATTTCTGTTTTGAATTTGATTATTTCGGATTTGCGTCCTCAAAATATGAAAATTTTCGCCCTTATACCCCTTAACAAAGTCGAAAATCTACCCCATGACACCCAAAATCTAATTCCCTGAGACACTGACCTAGTCTATTTTTGGAGCAAATCTGAAACGATTCAGTTTGGTTTTTGCTTGCCCAAATTTGGTATGCATACACACATCCATACAAATATATTTTTTTTAAAAAATATATTTTTCGTAACCTAAAAACTCTAAAATGTCGGGAAAACCCCAACTTCGAAATTTTTTGCTATTCAATGCTTTTTATTCTACCCCTGTATAACTTAATATATGCTGTATTACTACTTATCCGCCCAGAATAAATAAAATTCCTATTAAGTACTACTGAACTTAATTAACTTATCTGTCTGGTATATATAGGATGTCGAAAGTCAGAAAGCCAAATATCCTGGCATCTCTAGATTAGCTCTGCTAGGGTAAAATACATCTGTAACTATAGCGATTCATTCTCAGCTCATTAAAGACCACATGTTCAGCTGAAATTCAGTACGATCAGTTGAAAAGGAAATTAAGCCACAATATCAGCATTCAGTATAATACAGGAAACGACAGCAAATTTTTTTGAGTAGATCTTGCAAAACTGAGGAAATCAATATCTTCCAAATTGTGGCTATCTCTTTCAAAATATCAATATTTCATTCTGCCAAATTTAAAAATACCCTACAAATTGTTTTTGAGGTCCCCCAATTCAAATGTATCTAAATATATACTCTAATGAGTATATATTCCATACCCACGCGAAAATCAATTGATTTTGCGAGCTTTCTGTTGGTATTAAAAATGGGTAATTTTTTTTTGAAACTCTATTTTACCCAAATTGTCTCTGGATTTGAGACAAATAAAATATAAATGTATGCCTTGTAGCAAACATATGGAGTTTTCTTTCTGCCTATTCGTTTTTGCCCCAGGTGGTACCGATGCCCCCCTACGAGGACTGAAAGCCAAGCTATGTATGCAACAGTTCAAAATTTTTTCAAAAATCGACCTCTTCACCAATCGATGAATGTAGCACCAATTTATAGAGAAAACATAGGTGTTTATTCGGTATATTCACCAAGTTTGTCTAGGATAAATCGTTTACATGCTACAGAGCTGGACATGAGAAACTAGTTGAGAACATAATAAAAAAATATATAAACCAGAGCGTAATTTTCTCGACGGTTTAGAGGTACTTTTGAGCCCAGTAAAGCTTTTCCTCCTCAGAAAAATTGTTATCGAAAAAAAAACAGTAAAATGTGTGTGAAATATAAGGACAAAAACATTTTTTTTTAAAAACCCTGTCATCTTGACTAAGTAGGGCCGGATTTCAGTCCTACAAAATACCTCGAAGATTTACCCTTTTTTTTTCACATTTTTGAGGTTTAAAAATTTTAAAAATATATTTTCCAAACTTCGATTGCACCCATTTTCAATAGGTTTTTTGATGAGACCTCAAAAAAAAAATGTTTTAATTCACTAATAGAGGGTAAACCAAAACCGACACGAAGATCCGTTTAATACCGTTTAACAGCTTTTCCTTTTCTGAAAGCTTTTCCGAGATACAGCGAGTGAGATAAACATGTACCAAAAGTGCAGTTTGACACTACCACGAATACAATTTTTGAATCTTGGCATGGAAGTCATTTTGAATATTTTTTTACAAAAGAGTTTCCTCGGTATCTTTGAAATCATTTAGCATATAGTCTTAAAATTTAGTGCCGTATAATTAGAAAAGAAAAGTAATTTGGGTAGACCTTGAGGTACGTTCTCTAGGGAGTAGGGATCCTTTTTCTCGTTAGGTGTTTTCGGCCATTGCAAAATGTAGTGAATAATGGAATAACTTTATTTTTAGCACAAAATAATTCTTGTGACAATAAGGGAACTCTATGGCAAGATCGGAAGAGGGAAATTCGTCGTTCTATCTATACTGATTATCTATAATCATGGAAGATTTGACCAGTTTGAACGACTTTTTAAGAAGTATTCAGGTTAGTGCCGAAGTGGTTCCATACCGAGCTTACTAAAAAGGGGTCGAGTGCACTATTTTGAATTACTTTATATGAAAAATTTTCCGCGACAACTTTTCAGCAGGAAATTATAAATCTATATGATCGCTATAAGAAAGAGTAAAAAACTAAGATATAAATGTACAAATTTATTATAGATTATAGGTTCTCACAAACCTAAATTGTTAATTTTCATTAAGAATTTTGCGGGTATAATCAAAAATTAAAAAAAAGCTTTTTAAAAAATAAAACTTGACCCATGTTCCGCTTTTTAATATATCGAGAAATTAGAAAAATGTTAAACTAAACTCGCGGGTCCAGCCGACTTTTGTTATCCGAATAACACTAGCTGAATTTTGGTAATGGGTCACTCATCTTGAATCAACCAATATTTATAATCAGCAAAAAATTATCTATTTGATGGACAGTCTTTCATTTAAAAGAAAACACAGTTTAGTATTTTTAACAGCTTTTTGATGTTTAGTTGTTTTACACAATGACAAATTTGTTAATTCATAAAAAATCACTCAACTTTCATAACTTAAAAATTTTTGTAGCTGTTAAAATAAAGATGGTGCTTCAACATATACGGAGAAGCCCTTTATAAAGAACATGTTTTAGCACACTAGTTCATTAAATCCCTGTATGTTAAGTTACAAATAACCTAGAGTGAGAATTATTTTTAAATAACCTCTATTTGCAGAACCAAAAATGAAGTTTTTTTTTCTTTGTTGACCATGTCTTTATTTTATATTTAACAAATTTAAAAAAGTCGATTACGTATCGGATCAAATGAGATTTTCCAAAATAATAAAACTGAAATTTTGACTAAGTGTTTTCTTGGGGGCTTATTAGATGGAAAACCGATATCCCATCACCTTATTACATCAAATGATTAAAAAGTCATTAATCTTGTAGCTCTGGAGTATCATTAGACGCTTTCTGTTTTTTCATGTTTTATAAGGAGTCTAATTTCCATAATGAAATTAAATTTGCCAAGCCAATCTATCTGATTAAAAAGTTCAGGATAGCATCGACATACAATGAACAATATAAAACATTTTATGTGTGGGCATCCCAAACTAAGTTGCGCTTTCTTTTGTGTAATATTGGGAATATTAATAAAAGATTTTAGATTATTTAAGAGTCGCAAGTTCTCGCTCTTGGCAAAAGTTGGTGTATAAATATACTTTACCAGATTAAAATAACTTTAACTCAGACCCCATAAAAAAAACATTTGAAAATCAACATAAAAACTAAATATCCGTCAACAGTCGGGGATTTCTTTGTGAAGCATGGGGGGCGGCGTGATAGAAATTTAAACTTACTTTTGTAAACCGATTAACTGAATAAAAATAAATTTATTTGATATACGTGGTGTAGTGAATTGAGCGTACCCCAAATTTTCGGCTGTCTCAATTTACTTTAGATACACTTTGCCAGAAATTATATTATTTTATAGTTAGCATTCTTATATAACATGCGTATCATAAAATCGGTTTTACTCAACCTTTTCCACATTATATTCATTCATACAATAAAAAATCGACAAAAACCTTACCCCACATTATACTTGTGCCACCCACACTTATTATGTTCTTTTTTTCTCAAATGCCCACCGACTTGCGAGAGTTCCGCTGTTCCGCCAAGCTATACAGCACGAATTATTCAACAATGTTTAGAAATGTGTGTAAAATTGCAATATGTTGTTATTTAGTGACCTTTTAAAATATTTAAGTTGCACCCGATATCTCGTTATTTAAAAATTCAGGCATCTTACCGTGAAAAATACATTTCTAGCAATAAACACTTTTTATAAATACATTTTGTTAAATTAATTTGTTAACTTTCTTCGTAGACACCCCGTATATTGCAGATTAAAATCTATAGAAATTGATTTTACCCATCTTAGGAGAGCTCAAATAAAGTAATTCCAATCAAATTTTGCTGATATATCAGTACGAGCTTAAAGCTCCTCTAATCAATTTTTTTATAAAAAAAACCGAGTTAAGAAAATACTAAAAAGTACAAATAATGTTTTACTCAGTCTTGGAAATCTGACTTTATGAACTCACGCCCACTAAGATTTACGAAGTTCGTCACAAAAAAGATAGATATTTGTGTAACATGTCCAATATCTCAACAGTAATATCTAATTATTGGCATCAAACTTGTTTGATGCCGGCTTTATGCAGTTATATTTCCAATATGGAATAAAACATTTTTTACTTTTTAATATTTTTCCCAATTCGGTTTAATTTTTTTATAAAAAAAAAGATTTTTCTAGTATTATTTCTAAGAAGTTTTATTGTAAAAATACATATATAGAGAATTAACAATACACGTTGTTGAAAATGAAATGATTAAAAGAAGTGATCTATGAGCCCCTAAAAACTCAAGAAACCATATGAAATATATTATTTCCATCACAAATCTCAGTTATTGACACGAAAAATATTCTGTGTGCAGAATAAAGTTATTTAATTTTATCAAGATATGTTTTTCATGTCGAATATCTTTTTCAAGTCTCCGTATATATAAAAGGACACTTAGTATCGCGTGGGCAGATATCGTAGATACATGAATATGGCATGACTTACGTCTAAGCAATATTCTAATTAAAATTATTAGTAGTCCTTAGCAATTTTATTTTCACTTTTAGGACATAATTCACCAATATACCTCCGTAAATTATATTTTAAGTATGCATCAATATATAACATGCGTCAGAAAGACACACACGTATTACAAATCTGTTTTATTCAACCCTTTTCTAGCAAGAGAAAACACATTATATTCATTCTTACAATAAAAAATCGATAAAAACCTTACCCCACATTATTCGTGTGTTACCCACATTTTTTATGTTCTTTTTTCTCAAATGCCCACCGACTAGCGAGAGCTCGACTGTTCTGCCAAGCTATTCAGGACGAAGTATTCAACCCTAATTTTTTTCCAACCCCATCTAATTACGTTAGGGGTTCTTAGAAGGAATTACTTATCCTCCACTGTTCCTGTTTCCTTGGGTCAAATCCTCCTGCAGGTCGTTATATTGCTGTCCCGAATCTTACGAAAGGTGAATTTATTCTGTTTAAAAAAAAGGATTCCAGGCGCTGAGATTTTATACTAATGAATGGAACAAATTTAGGTACAGCAGTTTTTGATAAACACTATTTGATTGATGTCCTGTTTTTTATAAAACATGCAATGTGCATATTGCGGTCCTCAAACTTATTTTGTTCAAAAAGGATTCTAGACGCGGTGAATTTTACTTTATCGTATTAATTTATTTCATTAGTCCAGTAGTTGAAGTTTACAAAAAATGGCTAATGGACCAAACCTTTTTTATCTTGTACCCGCTGTGGCATGTCAATAATGGCTTATGACGAGACTCGCACATGTTATTGCAAAAACTCTTCTCTAATTTGCAAAAATCCATTTTCGGCGAATATGTCGAAAAATATTCACAGTTTTCGCTAAAAATAGATGGGAATGTATGTTTCATTTTCATATCTTAAAATCGCCCGCTAACAGAAAATTGAAAAAATTAGACAATATTTAGAACAACTTCTATAAAATCGTTTGTAAGGTGAAAGTCATGGCTACAACGTACGTTTTATATTTATCCACAACTTGCGGGAATATAAAAAACATGAAAAAATATTTCTCTTAATATTTTATTAATTTAATTAACAAAGTTAATAATTGTCTTTTTGTTGATACACGTTTATAGAGCTCGGGCGTGGGGTTTTATCTTTCTTAGCCCATAAAAAAACAATATTACTATAATAAAACCCTTACTTTATTTGTCTGGAATAAACAATACTCTTGAAAATTTTGTTTTTTTTTGTACTTTCTCAGATTTGTAAAAAATTGCTTTTTCAACAAATTGCCTGCTAAACGGCAAATAAAAAAACTTATAAATAATCTATTTTTATATAGCATCGTTGGAAGGGATGAAATTTTTTCTTTGTTTTAAGTGTTTTATTTTTTCTTATAGGGTTTCCAGTTTTTTAACATTTTAAATATTGCCTTGCTACTGTAAACATCTGATAGTCCAGTCATATAGTCTCAAAAAGGGGGGTGAATCTCGGAATGAAAGATCCTAAGTTGAAAATGTTGTAAAAACCTTTGTTCTGACGTTTTAAAAATTGGCGCAAAAGTCTCATAAGATCTCGAATTCACGTCTTAAGTTATTCAAAGTCAAAGTCCGCCAAAATGGGTTTTTTCGTAAATATCTCCCTTCCTATGCGTTAAATGATATTTATATATATATTATAAAACTTGTAAAGCATAAAATTGTCTACAAATTGTTATTAATATAGTAATAATGAAGTTAACTACTTTAAAAAATCATAGTTATATTCTCGTTATCATAATTACATTTTAACTGAAAAGAAATTAACCCCCGTATTCACTCAAAAGATACAAGAGTATGGTTGCCAAGGCAGTAGAACTTGTTAGTTCCCCAGTTATTGTTTGCTTGTGTCACTATGGCAAAGCTAATGTAAAAATACATAAATATTCGCCTAAATGTTTTGACAAATATCCTCGTTGTAAAAAACATATTTTATTTATACACGCCTTTAGTGGCTGTAACTTCAGCGCTTTTTAAAAAGGGGAAAAAAACTTTTGTTAAAGCATTAGACAAAATTCCCGATTTGGATCAATTGGTTGAAGTATTCCAAGAAAAGAACTGACCTGCACAAACATTGTTTCAGAATCAACTACCCATCTTGTTATCAATATATAATGCTCCAAAAATCTGAGGACAATATCGATAATCTTCACTACACGCATTTCGTCAAATCAACAAAGTTCCACAAACTTGTGCAGCTATCAACTCTTTCACCAATAAGTCGAGCAGCTCATCCACATATAAATCGTGTCTACTACCAAATTCAAACTTGGTTACGGAATGATTTAGAACCTCAGGAATGGCGTTGGGTGCTGCAAAATAGATGTCTTGAACCAACAACAATTTTATTAACACCAGCACCAGATGAACTGCTAAATACGATATTTTGCAACTGGAAGAACGGTTGTGGTCCCCGCCGCGGATGAAGAAAATCATGGTTACAATGTTCTGCAGCTTGTGACCAGTGTAATGGATAAGCATGCCTTAACGCTTTATCGTATCAAAATGACCTCAATGAAGAAAGTGCATATGACCTCGAAATTATGAATTATGAATAACGAGGACAATGATAATGAATTCGACATGCTACGAATAATTAGCAATTGTAGTAAATGTATGATATATGACTGCTAAATAAACTTATAATTAAATTATTTAAATAAATAAATAAATAAATAAGGCCTTTAATAAACATATAAAAACCAACAAGAACATTACATTATCCAGGAATCATCCCTGCGCTGGCGTAGTCTAGCAAATAAATGTTACTCTACTTAACCAGCAGAGAGACTATCCTGTGCTATGGAATGCGTAGGAAAATAAAATACATAATTAGTTAAAGTTGACAAAAAATGGCGGTTTGTTTGTTAACATGGCAAAACAGATTGACACAAAAAATTTTTGTTAAATTCTTAGATCACAAAAATATAATAATATTCAAGGTTACAAAGCGTGCGAGGGCGACGAAATTAAAATTAAAGAAGTACGGAAGGAATATAAAATAGTTAAGGTGTTTCTTTGGGAAGATCCATACCCTCAGATTAAAATGAGCTTAAGCTATGACAGAAAAGTCCTGCAAGCCTTTTGCCTATCTCTAGGCAATAAATTCAAAAGGGAAATTGAAATGTATGAAAAAGTCTTTTAAACAACGTTGTTCGAAAATGAGGCATTGTGTATTTATCCTTGAATCTTACATTAACTGAATGCTGTGATTCACGAGATTGAAATATGTTATTCAAAGAACAACTAGATTTGGGATGATTAATAAGTTTAAAAACAAAATTTCCCAGATGATCTATCCATCGATTTTCCATACGTAACCAATTTATTTCATTTATTTTATGAGAAATATGTCCCCCTTTAAATATATCGAAAATTAAACGACAACATGAATTTTGTATGACCTATATTTTATTTATGTCCAAAGAATTCAGACATGGAAAATAAATAAAATTACCATAATTAAATTGTGAAAGAATTAGGGATTCTGTGAGCAATTTTCTTAGATGAAAATTAAGAATCTGACGATTGGCAAATAATATTTTTAATTTAAAAAACGCCTTTCGTCTAAATTCCTGCACGTGACTGCTGAAACGCAAATAAGAGTCGAAAATTATACCCAAATTCCGAGCTTCGTCAACAAAATTTAATACATTATTGTCTATAGAGATATTCAGGTTTCAAGCTAAAAAGTTGCATTACCAAATATCATCACATTAGATTTTTTTGAATTTAAGTTTAGATTATGTTCTTTAGACAAAGTATTAATTACATTTAAATCATTATTTATTATATTATTAGCCACTTCAAACTCTTCGGGTCTAAAGGAAAAATATATCTCGGTGTCATCTGCGTTTGCTATTATCTTACAATTATTAAGAGACGTTAAAATGTCAGCAGTATAAATGCTGAAAAGAAGAGGTCCCAGGACAGATCCTTGGGATACACCAGACAATATAGAAAGTTCTCGTGACTCACAGTTATTATAAGAGATTTTCTGCGATCTGCATGATAAATAGGATTTTACTGAGACGTTATCAAAGTCGAAATATTTCAATTTGGCTAAGAGCAAGTTATGGTTAATAGTGTCAAAGGCTTTTGAATAGTCAAGTAACACGAGCACAGTGACAAGACCCTGATCAGTATTTACAAAAATGTTATTGGTAATAGTTGCAAGAGCAGTGGAAGTACTAAACCCGGGTCTAAAGCCACACTGCACTTCAGGCACTATGTTATTAAAAATGGCAAAATCAAAAATTTTAGAAGCCGCAGGCAATATGCTTATGATTCTTAAATCAGAAAAGGTTTGAAGGTCCTTATTTTTGGGAAGTGGGATACCTATTGCAATTTTCCATTTATCAGGAAAATAAGAGTTTTCTATGCAACAGTTAATAATATGAAGCAATATAATATCAATATGTGGACTACAATATCTCAACACTCTAAGTGAAATATTATCAGAACCAATGTTATCTTTTTTTAGAGAATGTAGAATTGTATTAACTTCTTCAACATTACTTAATTTGAACTAAAACTGAGTACTTCTTGAGGAGTAACTATCGCTATAAAAAATTATTTTATTATCACAATTATCGGATACATATTGAAAAAATTTTGAAAAATAATAAATAATAGAATTGGGGTCTGAAAGATTAGCTGGCAACTCTGCCCGACCTTGTTTATTACAATGTATATTGAGATTACGCAAAGCAGCCCAAGTTTTACGATGCTCACGCCTAGCAGCAACTAAATTAAGAGAGTTTTGTTTTTCTCGTCTTATCATAGACACGGAAAGATTTCTTAGTTGTTTATAATTATTCCAGTCGACTTGAGAATGAGATGTTTTATATTTTTGTAAAGCTTTATTTTTATCTTTAATTAACATTTTTAAATTAGGAGTTAACCATTCTGCCTTTGGTTTTGTAACTTTGCGACTTACTATCGGAGCGTGTTTATCAAATAAGAATATAATAAAATTATTAAAAATAGTATTTTTTTCATTTATGTTATTATTGTTAAAAATAGAGTACCAGTCAAGAGCTGCAAAATCGGAGATAAAACCATCATAATTAAAACGATCAAAGTTACAATAAGAAATAACCTTTGGAATTACTTTATTCTTAATCACAGAGAGATCACAATATGCTACTCTGTGATCGGAGATCGTATCTGCATTAATTGTACCACATACGTTTATTGCAAGTGACGTGGAAATAAAAATTGGGTCAATCAGAGTGATCGTGCTAGCTAAAATTCTGGTTGGTTCACTGATAATTTGAGACAGATCATAAGTTTCAAGGCATGATGAGACAGGATTTGGCAGGTTAAAAAAATTAATGTTGAAGTCTCCTAGACATATGACGTTATTGTAAATATTACAAACAAAAGCAAAAATATTTTCTATATCATTAATAAATGTCTCAAGAGAAGCTTTAGGTGGTCGGTAGATAACTTTCACACAATAGAATTTGTTACAAAGTTTTATTTTCAAAAATAAAAATTCAAGGGATTCATTGATGTCAAAATTAAATGAACCCCTACCCTGAGGTCTATCTTTACGAAAAATTTTGTAGCGAGGAATCGTAAACGTGTCTGGAGGCACGTCTGCATTCAGCCACGTTTCAGTAACCACCACTATATCGAAATTGTTACTCAGAACCAAAAAAGAAAAGTCATTGAAACCAGTGAACATGGATCGTATGTTTAAGTGGGCAATTTTCATTCTCCTAAAATAAAATATGCGCATAAATGAAATAACTGTAAAATAAAACTAAAAATATATATGTTAGAAAATATATAGAAAGAAATAATCTACACACAAATATAATCACTCTGACCTAATAGTATTCAAGAGCGTAAAAAATTATTTTAATATATGTGTCAACAAGAGCTATGAAATACATGTGTAATAAATTGTAGTATATTGAACTAGCAAAATAAAGTAAAAAATTAGAAATCAAAATCTGTTGGTATAATGGATTTTTCAAATTAGTCTGAGCCTCAGAGCAATAACATAAGGAATTAATATACAAATCAAAATAATACGTCGGTTTTATAACATGCTGTAAATATGTCTATGAAAGTATACAAGATACAAGGTTAGCCCTATACTTATTAAAACAAAATTCATACAATTCCTAAAAAACAATAAAACAAAATAGTATCATCTCTTTTACTGCGGCGAAAAAACGTATTTTTTTAAAAAAATCATATTTTTTTTTTCTCAAAAAAAAATAATAGTTTCATTTTAATCGTAATATTTGTCATAAAATGGGGGTGTAGTGTAAAATATATTCCAACATCTATATCAAACAAAAAGCAATTTCGGTAAACCTAAAATGTTAATATTTGGCCATCAATACGGAACTATAGATAGAATAGATTATTAATTTATTATACCGATTCTGTAAGATATGATATTAATGCCTATTGAAAATAAGCACTAAAGAAATTACAAAAATAGTACATATATAGTATAAATCAAAGAAAGTAACGTAGTACAAAATGATGTCAATATTATGTAAGAGACGTTTATGAAATGAAGCGAAAAATTTAAATGTACATACCAGATACGTCGCGACACTAATCTATAAAGTCACCACTTTACTATTATTTTCCGGCAAATCAGAAGCGTCTTTCGCTTCACTATGTAAAACCTACCTGAAAAGCATTTAATTTCTTTGCAGTTAAAGTGTATTTATAATAATGAGAATATAACTCCGATATAGTTAAAATAATTCACTTCATTATTTATATAAAATGAGTAAGTATTAATAAATGAGAATTTGATTTACGAATAATTGTAAATATAACGTAAAACATTGTTAATGATTAAGGTTTGTTAATAAGTATATTTTTTAAATAAATAATAAGTTGTATAAACACTACTCTATCTGGGCAGCGATTGATCCTATAAATGTTTTATAATTTGTAGAGAATTATACTCTCTACAATCTTTATAATAGATATTCACGAAAAAATCGTTATCGCGACCTTTGACCTTGAATAACTTAAGATGCGGAGACGAGATCTTACGACACTTTTGAGTCAACTTTTAAATTCGAGAGGTTTACCCCTAATATGACTGGCCTATGACTTTTTCCGGTAAATCACAAAATACGAAATTAAAGATGAATTATAAAGTTTTCTATTCGTTATAGTCAACATCGCTTTTGGTGTATGTAGAAAAAATAAACTGACTTTGAAACAGAAGAAACATTCATCACACTGTAAACGTTTCGACAGCTGCTGCATTGCGCGCGCTTCCCTCCATATGCTCAATGTATGTGTACACCTATACTTGTATAAATACTCTGGTACTCTCCACGTGAGCATATAAATGTATAGACGTTGCTCCAAAATTTGATTAATTTTAAACAATCTATGCTGTCTTCTGTTTCACAGCAACTTAGCAGTGTTGGTTCTGCTGAGTTGATTAGTGATGAATTTGTCGTGTACTGTCGCTATTTGTGCTGTTCGCTCGTTTTTTAGGAAATGTCATCACCCAGATTTTCAATCAGATGCGGAAGGCTCATGGACTTCCCTGGAAGTAGATTGAAGAAAAAAACTGCACTTGCATAGTTTATATTAGCATAATATTAATTTTTAACCAAATTACAGCAACCGGGGACAACAATAGGATGACGTCCAGTTAATAAAAAATGTTATTTGGAACCATGAAATGTTGACCATATATTCAGAAATGATCGAATTCTTTTCATCTCTTGAACTGACGTAATGTAACACAATATACCATATTTCACCACCCCTAATAAAACGAAATATTTTTAACGACACAAGAGTTAAAGCAGTGATAGACCACGAAGGCATGAGGCCAAATGTTATATCGTAACATTATGCCGTAGTTGCCTTAATAAATTTGCTCTCTCTGTTACTGTTACAGAACGAGGAGGCGTTGGTCCCTCAAAGTTTTCCATATCCCGAAACATGCCTTCGCACTTCCTCTATAAAAAATGCGATAATACCACTATGGCTGTTATATGTGGAGTTTATAATAACTGTTCAGTCAACGGGTTTTCTATAAATAGGGGCATTTTTTTCGAGAACTCGTTGACGTAAGCATGTCAGTTAACAAGAAACCAAGTACATACAATAAAGAAACGTGTATGGTTTTCCTAAAGGTTGCTGCAAAATTCATAGGAACATTTTAAAGGCCCGTTGCAAATAATTGAACTAGCGTAGTTTCAGCACAATTATCCAAAATAATAAGAATCATATAAAAAAAATTCATTACATATGTGATAGAAATTTAACAACAGCTTCTCTAACGTCTTTTGAGATGTATCCTGAATGAGGTCTGTGGTAGGCGTGAACTAAAAACCAAAGTGAGGTGGTTTTTATTCAGTTTGCATGTTATGTTCTTATTATATTTGTAGCCAGGTTTCATATATGTCTAACGTATTGGCCAAATTGAGCCATAAGCATATTTGTGAATGTTGTGAATTCAACAAAACGTGAAAAGAAATTTGTTTTTCAAAAAATAAAATCTAAAAACACCATTTTTTTAGATGTTAGAAAATAGTCTTTATTAAGTAATATATACAAAATATATACTAAAAATAAAATAAAATTTAAAAAGTCAAATATAAAAAAATTCATCCAAATCCGTTCTATTGTCCCTATAACCCTAACACAGAAGCCGTATTACCTCTTTGAATAGCGAGGCTCATCCTTTGGATAATGAAGCTTTTTGCTTGGTTGCACCATACGTATGTGCTTATTTCATTACAATCATATGTCTAATGTGCAAAAATTTCAAACCCGTACAAAAACAATTTTAAAAGCAATTAACAAATTAAGTTTTCAAAAAAGGAAGTTTAGTTTTTTGCAAATAACTCGGAAACTATTAACGTTTAAGAATTATTTAAAAAAGGTTTATAAAGAGAAAGAAATTTCCAATGAAAAAGTCCTGAGTCTCGGAACTCTAATCTCTATTATTAATAATTTTAATTTAATATTAAAAATAGAGTTCCACGCGGCTAGCGCTAAGCCGTGAGATGCCCCAAAACTGACCGTAAAAAGTATTTTTTTATGTTATTAAATATTAATTTAAAAATGAAAAAATTAAATAATTTCCAACTGAAAAAAATCACTGATTTTTCATAAAATGAGCCTATTATTAACAATTTGTTTGGTGTTTTCATTTATATTCCAAGTCTGATAATTGTTAAAAAGAAGCAACTAAAAATATTTTGCTTCGCGGAGACTTTATCACAATATATGTTAGGTTATGACATTGCGATGTTTTTAATTGTAATAATTTATTAGTTATTAATAATTGAATCTAACAAAAAACGTTAGTTTTTTACTGTTTTTGTTAGTTTGAATAATTAAGAACTAATGTATTACAGCAATTAAAAATTCACAGAGTAACACTGCGATAAAGTCTGCAGAAAGTGAAATAATTTTTTTTTTAAAGATAAACGAAAACTCTAAAAATAATCTTAATTAACAATAGGCTCATTTTATGATAAATCAGCGAAATTTTTTTCAGCGGGAATATTGTTGCTTTAGGTTGTCTAGATAATACCATAATTATTAAAAATTTTAAAATTTATATTTAATACTATAAAATTTCTTTTTTACTTGTTATGGCCGGTTTTGGGACAACAGAAGGGCTGAGCGTTAGCCGCGCGGAGCTCTATTTCAACATTAAATTAAAATTAATAATAAAGTTCCCAGAGTCCGAACTTTTTTATTGGGAGTTTCGCCCTCTTTTAGAATACTCTTTTAAAAATACTTAAATGTTAAAAATTTTCGAATTATTTGCAAAAAACTAAACTCCTTTTTCTTCATTTTAATTTGTTAATAAGTTTTGATATTGTTTATGTACTGGTTACAATTTTTTGTACATTTTTCTAGCAGCAGCAGTAGCAAGAATTAATACGATATTGAGTTTGTGAACTTATGTGCTGCATCATTGGCACACCACTCTGCAAGTTTAAACTGTAACCTCGCCCAGAAAACATTTAAAATGATTCATAGTAACATATTTTTTGAATCGGTTTTTCATTTGACCATATCAAGATAAATGCTTGATTTCTATTTGAAAAATAATGTCTTCCTGAATATGTCTCAAAATATGTTTTAGAACGTGATATTAAATTTCGTGTTATAAGTGTAACATATTTTAAACCTATTGTTTATATTTTTCAAATGAAGTTTTTACTGTGCACATTTGATTGATTTGAAACTGAACTAGTTCTGTCGTGTGCGGTGGTCTTTTAACGTGGTCCTATATAAAATCAAAATTTTAGAATATTACATTACGGTTCTCTATATACAAATTTATTATTTTCTAAGTTTTTGTTAATTTTCAAATTAATTTCTTAAAATTGTTTGTAATGTTTAAATTAATATGGAATCAGCATTCGCTATAAAATATCTTGAAGCTGTCGTTAATAATCTGATATTTTTCCCCATATAATTTGTTTTTTGAGTATGTATTGACACTATACGGTAACTCGATGGTATGCAATAGACCTTAAATATGTTCATAAGTTCAGTTCTTGCTTTGCCTAGTAACATTAAACATTTATAAGATGATAAGTATCATAACATCAAAACACCTCATAATCAAAATAGGATAGGGTTTCCTTATTTGTTAAAATAATTTAAAAAGGAATATTACAAACATGAACCGTAAAGAAAAATTTTAAAAAATCATTAAAACTATTGAAGATATAGTGGAAAGCGGTTCTAAAAATGCAATACAATACAGGTGCGTATTTAAAATACCGTGTTTATGATTGTCGCCAGCAGACGAAACGCCGAAATTAAAATCTGGGGTTGTAGTTTTATAAAGGGTAAAAAGTTGTTATAGAAATTAAAAGTTTGTTTATATTATTTTTTTTTTAAATAAAGTCAGAGAAAAACTAAAAAATTTAATTTTTCGTTTTTTGACGAAGTACTCGGAATTATGTAAATTTCTCGGTATTTGGGGAAAGTAATAAGCGTCTTGGCATAAATTAATAAAATCAACTATACAGTGGTCAATGATTGATTGTGCTTAAAGGGATAATTTTAAACCCTGCAATATTGCCTTTAATGTTATTCATTATATCGCTTATTTCTTAAATTATTGCACTGAATAAGTAACTTTAATGTGAATATAAATGTGTCTAAATTGGCTTAGAAAATGGGGTAACAAAGAATATGCAGATATATCGAGGTAAAGAAAGATAATAACACTTTTTTATATATGTTTTCTTTTTCCTAAAACCATTTTTTCATGTCCTCAAAAAGATTTAATTAAAATAAATGACAGGAATTAAAACCGCAATATAGACAAAACTATTCTGAATCATTGAAAATTTAATGCCATGTCCATCAAGCTATGTCATACAGATTAGTTTCATTTACTCGGTCAGGCCGATAGATCGAAAGGGTGTATGCACCTTCTCGCCTTTCACCCTTCCTATTTTTTATTTTCTATTGATTGAAGGTCAATGCCACGCTTGACTTCATTTTTTCAGTTCGTGTTTATCTAGTAATTCCGTAAAAACGAACCAGGAAATGAGTTAAAAGCTATTAGAGCCAGCTCGACACTAATAAATAAAAAAATGATTTAATGATTCAATAAAATACACACTAAACATGATTAATGGTGGTCAGTACGAAATTTTATATAATTCGGGAAGTATAGACATCTGAGAAAATCTAAAATTAAGCTAAATTTCGGATTCTGTTTTTATTAAGAACAATGATATTCTGAATGCTGATGTATTTAAAAAATATAAAATTCCATTGGCATGAGGTTTAATGACCTGGATAATCACTCAATTACACCAACATCTCCAATCCATCTCTGTCGGAATTCTCTCTTTACTCGTGTTATGGGGTTGAGTTCTTTTTTGTTGGAACCATAAAGCTTGGTAATTTGCTAAAGGTATATCCCTGGTAAGTAATTTTGAAATCAGATGTTCTAAAATGTTACATATGTATCTTAGATTATCTTAATATTATTTTCAATTTCAATTAATGCTAAAATTAGTTTGATTTCGTGTTGTTATATAACGACTGTAATTGAGTCAATTTTTGTTATACCTTTTCGTCAGTCCAGATATGCTCATTGTGGTGATTGAATATTCCACTATTAATTGAAAAAATGTGTATCCTAATATGTTTCTCTTAAAACATTTATATAGATTACCCCCGATTTTTTTGACGATAGGAAAACCTTTTTTGAAACTCAACAATTACTTCATTTTCCAAATTTAATCTACAAGGTGATCAAAAGTTCAAAACGTTTCAAAAAAGGCAAAAGTAAAGTACCTACATTTTTAAAAATACCCAGAAAAATAATTAAGAAAAGTTGTTTAGGATATATTTTTATATCTAAATATGAAATCATATCTCACTATCAAAAACTTCCCAAAAACGCTTAGGTTTTATTAACACCCTGTAGTTTTTCATAGTTTAAATGAATCTAATACTATAAATGAAACTTTAAAAATAAATCTGTCAAATTTAATGTACAGGCTGTTCAAAACTTCAAAAAATTGAAAAAAAAAATAAAAAGTAAAGCAAAATGAAATATTAGCTCACTATTGAAATCCAAACAAACTATTTTTCGTAAATTTAGCGTAAAGCTTGCTCATAAAATCAAAGAGTTTTAGAAAAACTAAAATCTTGAATAGTGAGCTACGATTTTATACTTGGAATAAAATAAATTCTAACCAACTTTTTTTAAATACCTTTTTTCGTATTTTTCAAAATAAGGATACTTTAATCTTGATTTTTCAAACCCTTTGAATTTTGAGCACCCTGTACATTGAATTTTAAAAATAAACTGATTTTTGGAAGTTTTAAGAACAGCAAACATTTTTATTACCTCCGCCCAGAAAATGCTAGAAAGTGCTTGACACGACGTGGTAACACGATCTGACAGTTAATGAATTTAATAATATAGCAATTATTTTCTACACTGTCATAGAAGTTTCCCAGGCTTACGTAATTCAAATCCACGTTAATAAAAATTTACTTTAAATACCCGGTCCGTTAATCTACTACTTTTTAAATTAAAAAATCATGGTTCTTGGGATTAGACCGTGTCAAAATGGAATCACTTTTCGGCGTCTCGCCTTCAATTGCACGAGGCATCTTCAGGGATCTTCACTTCACGAGATCGGAACACTGAATGAGCTCGGAGAGACCTGTGTTTACCGAAGCGTGACTCGGTTTCAACGTATGATGGAGACTGAAGCCTGCATCTCGCATCTAAAATTGTTAGGATGCTTATAAATTTCAATAGATTCACTAATTTTGCGTTTATAGAACCCCGAAGCCTATGTAAGAACTTTGGTTTCTTTTACATTTATGACATGTCCAGTAGAATGTTGGTGTTCAGATACAGCAGATTGTACAATTTCTTTCTTTCTGATACATCGTTCCTTAAGGCTAATCGATATGGATCGTCTAGTTTCTCCAATATAGACATCACCACAGGGACAAGGAATTGCATATACTCCTTCCGTTTGAAAAGGAATAATGTCCTTTGGCGATCGCAAACACTGTCCAATTTTCTTGTGATTCCGTGTATAAATGGAAGAAGTACATTTCCCATCGGTAATTTCTTATTAATATCATTTCGTGGAGTAGGATTGTTATATTTTCTAATTAATCGTCTAATATCATCAGTGCAATATCCATTCTTTTTTCTCTTTTTCCGATTGTAAAGAATTTTGTCACAAATCGCGAAGGCTTTGTAAAGCAACGAATTAATAATTGATTGCTTTTGTGCTGGATGATGATGGGAATTTGTATTTAAGTACCTGTTCGAATGCGTTGGTTTTCTGTATACAGAGTATCCTAAGGAACCATCCCCTTTCCTTTGTACAAGAACATCTAGAAAACGAATCGTGCCTTCTGATTCAATTTCCATTTTAAATTTTATATTAGCATGTTGTTGATTCAGATGATCAAGAAACCCAGGTAGGTTTTCTGGACCATGACGCCATATTACAAAAGTGTCGTCTACATATCTAAACCATGATTTTGGTTTTAGTGCAGACGACTTTAAGGCTTCCACCTCAAAAGCTTCCATGAAGATATTGGCTACCACTGGTGACAGCGGAGATGCTCCTGAGGTTTGCTCATAGAAAGTTCCTTGAAAGACAAAATACGTTGATGTAAGACATGCTTCAATTAGATCTAAAAGTGAGTTGTCAATACTATTATGGAAATAAGTCTGATATTATGGAAATTGAATCATTTATAGGCACATTCGTATATAGTGATTCTACATCGAAATTGATTAAGATATCTTTGGGATCTAATTGGATTGATTTAAGTTTTTCTACAAAATGCGTTTCTAATATATGAATGTGTTTTTCCTGTAAAATTATTAATGAAAGATATTTACCAATTTTGTAAGTTGGAGATCCTAATTCACTGACGATAGGTCGAATTGGTACATTACCCTTGTGTATTTTAGGTAGTCCGTAGAACCGCGGAATTCTTGAGCTGCTTTGCCTTAACATCTTCTTCTCCTCTGCTGGTAGGTTGGATGCGTTTATAAGGTTGGTTATCCGTCTTTCAGTTTTGTTGGTCGGGTTTGCTTGGATCACTCTGTAGATGTTGTAGTCCAAAAGTAGTTGTATTCTCTTCACGTAATCTGCTTTGTCCATGACGACAGTGGCATTTCTCTCGTCCGCTGGAAGGACCAAAATGTCTGTATTGTTGTTTAATATTTTTATCGCTGCTCTTTCCGCAGCTGATAGATTCGACTTAGGCGGGATAGAATTTTGATGATCTTCGCTGTTTCATACCTTATTGCGTCAGCTTCTTCTGCTAGAAGTCTTCTAATTATCGCTTCAATGGATGACACTATGTCTTCTACGGGTATGTCCTTTGTTGTAATGGCGAAGTTTTGGCCTTTAGAGAAGACGGCTTTTTCTGTTTCAGTAAGGATTTTGGAAGATAAATTTATAACGGTGTCCTGTGGCGGTTTTAGTGGTCTTTGGCTTTTTCTGTTGCTTAATGGTAACTGCTTGATGTATCCTTTCTGCTTGCGCAGTGGTAATGTCATAGAGAAAATATAATGTGTAAATGTAAATGTTTGATATTTAAGTATAAAAGCTAATTTTTGAATATTTAATAACTTACGAGTATTTATATCCAAATCACGTCGAGCAGCTTTTATCCTTTCTCATACCAATGACATACTGGCTCGTTTGTAGATGTTCCTCGCACTTTTTGATGTTATGTGGTGTTTTCGATCGCCAAAGGACATTATTTCTTTTCAAACGGAACGAGTATGTGCAATTCCTTGTTCCTGTGGTGATGTCTATATTGGAGGAACTGGGCAATCTATATCGGTTAGGCTTAAGGGAGAACTGCACGCAAAAAGTGAAAAACTAGCGACAAGGTCTAGTCAAGTTCAAAGTGAGATGAAAATGTACCTACGTTTTAGAAAAAACTTCCTCCACGTCCGACCTCAAAAAAATGTGTTATGTATAGGTAATTTAAATTACATTTCGTTTAAAAATGGGTTCAAAACGGTTCACGCGCTGCAGAAATACAAAGACATGAGTACGATTTATCATTTCAAATTTTGCAGTTACGTAGACAAAGGATCGATGCAAGGCGGTAAAGAGCCATTTTGTGAAAAAAAAAATATGCGACGGCACTTGCGTCAAAAAGTAGTCGAAAAATGGTCGAAAATGGACAAATCTATTTCTATTTTATAATTCTAGATTAGATTTTTTCATAAAAAATCGCATTTGGTGCCCAACTATACATATTTCTCTATAGAAATCACATTGAAGCTAATACACATCTTTGCATCGGTTTCAGGATTCTAAAAACGAAAAATTAGAGAATCTATTGAAATGTATAAGCATCCTAACAATTTTAATAGACACGGGCTTCAGTCTACATCATACGTGGGAACCGATCGTTACACCGAGGCACGCTTCGGTGAACACAGGTCGACTATAAATAGCCGGTCTGGCTCTCTCAGCTCATTCAGTGATCCGATCTCGTGACGTGAAGATCCCTGATGATGTCTCGTGTAATTGGAGGCGAAACGTCGTGTGATTCTATTTTGACACGGTGTAATCATAAGAACCATGATTTTTTAATTGACCACAACCGTGAAAGCTTTCGTTCTATGCTACTTTTTAAATGTTCATCTAAATAATACGTGTGATTCAGTACTAAAACTCACTACTTCAGTGTTAAAATGGAATTATTTTTAGACGTTTCATTTTTTTTTGTAAAAGGCTTGTTCATGGTTCTTTACTACATGATCAAAACTGTGAATCAGTTAGTATTCTAAGATCATGCAGTTACGATTCCTGAAAATGTATCGTACAATTGGCAGCGAATCATAGAACGCGGTCTATAACCAAGAATAATAAATTTCTTAGCTATTTTATTTGTTTAGTTTTGGAAATAAATATTGCATATACTTTTTAAATCTAAACATGCAAATACACTCCTGCTCTGCAATATATCAGCTCCCAGTTAGAATCCAACCAACCCATAAATCTCCGAAGAGATTCCAAGAAAAATAATTTCGACAATGAAATTTATGCAGTCGCGCGAAAGGTCCGTAGAGTCGGCGGCAACGGCGGGAAAGAGTTAATATTGATCCGTTTTTTTATTTGAGTCACCCCCACGTTTTTTTTCACCCTCGTTTTTTTCATCCCCGGATGAGTGTTACTATAGCAACTGTATAGCAGGTGCCAGCGAGCACGCAACAAGAGTATCATGTCACTTTCGGTTTCTTAGGTGCTTCTCAAGCGGCCAATTACACGTTTTTGGTTTGTTGACACCGGCACAAACGAAAACAGATCCTTGTTTTCTTTGTTCCGTTTCCAGCACGCAAAAATGCTGCCAAATATCAAATATATCTGATGTTTCGGAGGTTATTTAGGTAATAATTTTTGCACAAGCATATTATACTTTTTTGTTCACTTTCAATTTATATGTGAAATGCTATAACCATGCCAGAAATAAATTTTAACTATTGCATAATAAAAATAATAATGTCAACGCGTTTAAAGTAGATATCGTTACAATGCAATATCAGAAATCAAAGGATCAACAAACCATAACAAAATTTTCGTATTTCAGTAGTTCCGTGCTTGATAGGTAGGTAGTCGATAATGTAAAATATTTCCTAAACTCCTTTACGGCGTTTTGGATGATATCATTTTCAAACTACTTCAACTTTCAAACTTTAATAATAACTAAACTAAAGTTTAATTCTAATGAGTCGCGTATGGTAAGGTGTGAAATCTCCGCTCCCTTGGTATTCGGAATATCTGCACTAGGCTTACTGAATATTTCCCGAATCCTTTCTATGAAAGCTGCTTCTATCAACTTTCTTTTTCTTCAGTTATGCTCTTTACGAAAAAAATTTAGTCTCCTACCAATGCATTCGGTATTGGTTTGACCAGATGTGTTCCACATTGCTTAAATTTGATATTTTTCTCTTTTATGTGTGCTTGAAATGTTCTTTGACTCTTATGCGTTATTCCTTATGGATTTGAAAAATGCATTTTTTCTTCAATATACTTTGGTTGGCTTGATGTTGAAATTTCTCTCTTGACGAGGCCTTACCCCCAGGAATCCCACTAGTTACGTGCCTGATGTGATGTGTTTTCATGCTTGGTATACATCCGTTCACTACTGTCGTTCTGAAAAGAACATTTTTGCTGATTTTCGTTTAATATTTGTGCAGGGATTATTAAAAATATCTTAGTTGGACCATATTTTTTTCCAAATCGACTTACTGCTGATGTCTATTACAACTTCCTTAAGAATAAATTGCCAGAATTGATTGAAGAACGAGAGCTTTAATGTGGTTCATGCATGACTGCGCCATTTAGATTAACAATATCCTCCTCGTTGGATAGGTAAAGGAGGACCTCACCCATGGCCACTCCGTTCGTCGGATCTGAATCCATTTGTTTTTTATTTCGGGGGTTACCTTAAACAACTTGGTTTGTATTACTACTATTGAAAATGAAGAAGACCTTCGAGTGCGTATTATCAGTGGTTTTAATACGATACGCGCCAGTCCTGAAAATTTTCAACCCCCTAAGAGACAATTTAGCACGTCGTGTACATGAGTGTCTGGTTGGTCCATGGAGGACATTTTCAGCAGGGTATTTTACTTTTGTTCAAGTAAGTTCATTATTTAAAGTTTTTAAATCATTTATTAAAATGATTATTATTGCTGTACTAATCAGGAAATTCGTGTAACATTAGCAATTAAATTACCTTTTACCCGAAAATGTAATTTTCACATCCTGTGCGACAGGTCCGTATTACTAATTTTTGCAAAATTAAGGTACTCTTTACCCAGATCTCCGGCAATGAACTAATTGTAAATTTACCCCTTTATATGTTTAACAAATATCATTAGAATATCGTTTGAAATAAATTATTAAAATAAAAAGAAATTCAAAAAAAGTAACACCCTGTATTTCGAAAACGAAGCGACATTTGGAAAACTTTTACATTTTATTTTCATCTTAAAATTAGGTAAGTAGTATCCCTATTCATTTTGTCATTGTTGCAAGCTGTTAAAAGAAGAAGTTTTTTGTTTTTGTGTGGTCCATGGACATGCAATAAAGTGGTCTTAATTTTTTCTCGAAAGCAAAGCGAGATACGAAAACAACCCAAAGAAGTTGTTCGTTTAGTTTTTCTATCCGAAAAAAAATATAAAAATTACACAAAAAGTCAGTGGCATATATTTTTTCCTCAATAATCATTCCATTTTTATGCCTATGTTTGTATTATGGCTATAACTGGTGAATCTCCACGCTGTTGCACTTCGACCCCAAACTTAGAGCTAACTTAGCACCGAGTCACCGAGCTTCCACCGATACACGAGCTCCGCGATTTAATGTGAGCGCTGTAAAGTAAATGTTGACTCTTGAAACCACCTCCATCGTTCTTGTCTTCTTTATATATGCCTCGGTTATGTCTGTCGCTGATCTGCCGACATCGCATTCTCAATTTGGTGGAAGAACTGCATTGCAGACAATATAGTGGTAAATATCTAATACCTTCTATACACGAAGCTTTTCATCATAGCAAAGACCTATTATGATTCGAATAGACAACATATAACGTGATTTAAGTCTACTTATTTAAAGAAACAATACAAAATTATGCTTTTAAGACATAGGATTGCCAGGTAACGTAAGAACGATATATAAACCAATTTAACCAGCAGGGAGGTTGCGCGTTACAGACTGGCAACTATGAAAATCTCCCGATGTTGAGGTCCCTTTAGGAGGTCTTTTATTTCACATTAAATAGATCATGTGTTTAGAGTATAATTGGTCTTCTGTCCTGTGAACTGCCAATTAAAACTATAAGAAAGTTGTCTTCTGCTTTTTGAATGTAATGAGCCATTTGCAGAAAAAAATGTTTTAATATTTTTGTCGTAAACGGCGCTATTATGGTGGGATTTAAACTTGCGCAAAATTAAAAAAGTAACTTTTACTTAAAAATTCTTCTTTCCTTATAACAGCAGTTAAGATCCTACACATCGGATAATAATTCTTTTAAAGCATACTTTATCCGAACTTTCATTTTTGTTTTTCCGTAGTTACCTGCGTGTTCACTTTTTTGCGCTTTTTTAGCAAGCTTTATACATAGCATAATCAGACCAGGAAACAGAAAATAGATTTTGAACCAATTTCGACGAGTAAATTCCAATTATCAGCAAAGTTGTAAAAAAATAAGGAAGTCAGCACGTTTAATTCCAAATGCTGCCCACACAGTTAATTTTAAGCAAAATAATAATAATATAATATAAACAAACGATAAGAATTTTATTCTCAAACTATCCGCATCTTCATACATTTAGAGTAGTTTTGGAATGGACGCTCGCTTTTTTCATTGTTGTTAAACTTAAAGTATAAAAGTTGACAATAATTAATGAATCTGAATAAATTCCCATTTAAATTAATTAGATATCGGTGTACCTAAAAAATATTTTTTGTTTAAAAATTGCCTTTCTTGTAAATATTATTAACACAAATTATTTCCTAGTAATTTTTAGTACTATAAACTTGAATATTTTATAATGAATTGTAGATCCAAAATTCATTGATACTTTAATATGATGTAGTTTTTCACCTCTTGAGCAAATCTTATTGTTGTGGCCACAAAATCGGTCGAGAAGTTTTTGAGCCACAGTACGTCTAAAGTTAGAAAAAAACTCTTATGTTAACAGTACATATCCATATTAAACCCGCCATGTTATTTAAGATAAAATACACTATTAAGCAATTGAAGTGCAATTTTTTAAAATTTGACGTAAATGTAAACGATTTTTTACATTTTGTAGGCTTATGTTTTGTTAATATTTTAGTGGTATGTGTGTTTTAAGGGTTGATTTGGTCTGGTATATACGAGGGATGAGACAAAAATAGTTTTTTACGCGAACTTTATAAACAGCGAGAATTTGCAGATCTGATTTTTTTTGATTTTATATGTATGTACTCAATAAAAAAGTTCTTAGGAAAAAAAAACAATTTCTCAAAATTTTGATATCTGATTTGTTTCTTTTTTAATTAATTTTTTTCTTATAATAGGCATTTTTTTCAACATTTTTCTCTCTAAATTAAACACTGTTATTAAAAGGCTATTCTTTTAATCGTTTTGGCTGCTCCAAGGACATATTGAAAAAAGTAAATACAATTTTGCCTTTCCAAATGTTCATTTTACTTCAGGGGCGTACTAATTCATATTTTTAGACTGTTACATATCTTTCTTATTTTCTTGAATTAGACTTTGTCTCCTGAATTCCGTAAAGGGTATTTTTACTTTTTCTTATTATTTTTTATAAAAGTGACTTCAAACCTGGGGACGGTTTTTAAATTTTATAGAATTATTACCTGTAGACTGAGTCATTTTGATAATTTTTTGAACTTAATTTTTTTTAACTTAACTACTTTTTAGTTTTACCGGGTTGAGTATGTTTTCTTCTTTATGAGTAAGTCTTCGTATACCGAGTGTCCAAAAAATATATAATTATTAGAACCTTTATACAGGGTGGAGCACAACTTACCCGTCCTTCTCTAACTACTGAACGGTACTTTCTTTTTACATGAACCTTGCAGGATATATGTAGATCAGATAGAGCTACAATTCTAAGTTATTCTGAGGTATACACGGTGCGTTAAAAATACGTGGCATGTTAAAGTTACATTTTTTATGAATTACACTAAATTTTATTGTATATTTGAATTCCCCAAAAAAATTAATTTTTATTTAATTAAAGGTTCCCTGTATTTAATGATGGCATAACTACGCTTAGTAAAAAATACGGAAATTATTAAAAAACTATTGGATTTAGATATAACTACAGAACCCTAAATTACAAATAAAAGTGTAATTTCTCGAAATTCATCGTTAATTTAAATTGTTTGCTTGTAAACACTTTTTTTACATTTTGTAGGCTTATGTTGTATTACTTTTTTTGTGGGATTTAATGTTTTGAACAAAGTTTTACGCAATCCAGTAGTTAATGCTTTGGTATCTTCAGTCTATAGCTCATATGCTATAGTGCTATATTTATTCAAATCGAATAAATTATTGGTTTGGAAAATCAAAAGTTTTAGAAAATACCATAAAACATACACTGCTATCATTTATATTCACGTGATTGGTTAATGGGACCGAACCGCAAATGTTAATTACGCAACGCCTCAAATATAGTGAGTAAAAAATTAAAATCAATTAAAATATTTCAGTTTTTTGTTTCGGACAGCCTTAAAAAAGTAAGTTTGACAATGCGTAGCTTTGTCGCTATTAAAACTTTTCTTTACCTCTTACTTTTCATCCTGTATAAAGTTTATGTTATTTATATATTTTTTATACAACCGATATTGAAAAACTAGTGATAAATAAACTGTACATAATTAAAAAATTGTATAAAATTTTAAATTTAAAAAAATGTATTTATTAACATAACTGAGTTTAATAAAATATTTAAAAATTATTCTGCCTATGGTTAATAAGTTATTGCTACTAAATTTACTTCACTGTTACTGGGTTATTCTGTTATGCAGATACAAGCTAAACTAAGTGCAATTGTATAAACATAAAAAAATTTGATAAGAGTCAGGAATCAAAGGACAAAATTAGGACTAGACCACAGTTTTTATGTAAAACAAGAAATGGTTGAATGTACTTTGTTTCCTATATTTTTATGTAGAAATAAATCTATTGTTTTTTCAAGTTTTTTCTTTGTAAGACAAGATCGTCTAATAATACACTGCAAACCGTTAAAGTTAGGTAAATAGAAGACAAAATCGAAAAATGCAAGACTACACAGGGATTTAACTTTTAAAAAAGTATATTTTTCTTTTGCACTTTTTTGACCATCCTGCATGTTTCAAATTATTTTTTTGGATATGTGACTATGTATATGCTACAGCTTTCACATATCAGTTCTTTTGAAACTTACATCACAAATAACAAATTTATTTTATCTGACTTATGTATTGGTTTCCCATTACATGAAAAACTACAGAAAAAAACATTATACCTAATTAGGTGCAATTTCTCTTAAGAAATGCCTCGAATTGATAATAAATAAAATTCGTTAAAAAAAATTTAGTTTATTAAAATAAACAAAATTACTCCGTGTAGGTTTATTATTTGCATTCAATTAAAAAACAACTTTAGCTTTAAAATCACATTTCCAAGAACATAAAGAAAATAAATTGCTCTAAAATCACATTTTCAAAAATTCAAGAGGTAAAATCTGATATAAGAAAAGGTATAATACTATCTGAAAAAGTTAATTAGTACGCCACTGAAATGAAACTGACAGAAATCCAAAACGATTAAAAAGTAATTCTTTAAAAAAGAATGATTAATTTGGAGGATAAAATATTGGAAACAAATCATTTTTTAAAGAAAAAAATTAATAATCAAAAAAATAGATATTCAAAATTTCGGTATTTAGTTACATTTCCTATAGTCCATGTATTAAGTTGATAGAAGTAGTAAGTATTGGAAGTAGATACACTTAAAATCAAAATAATTTCAGATTTGCAAATTCTCGGTATTGACAAACTTTTGTACTATCCCTATAATATATACCATATAAAACTTAGATTTCACAAAAAAATTTAATAAAACATGAGCTTACAATGTAAACAAGCGTTTGCAAACAAAGCATTGAAATTAAAGTTGAATTTTCTTGCACTTTCAAAATGCAATTTAGGGTTCTCTAAATGTAAATGCAATATTTTTTTAATAGTTTCGGTAGTTTTTGGTAAACGTAGTTATGTCGTCATTAGGTGTATGCAAACCTTGTTTAATTTCATGTAATAAATGAAAATTTTATACACCTTTTATTGAAGAATTGAAATATACTATAAAATAGAGTGTAATCCATTAAAAAATGTACTCTTAATATGCCACGTAATTTTCACGCACCCTGTATACCTATAATTGTAGCTCTATCTGATCTGCATATATCCTGCAAGGTTCATTTAAAAAGAAAGTATCGTTCAGTAGTTAGAGACGGACGTGTAAATTGTGCCCTACCCTCTATAAAGGTTTTAATAATTATATATTTTTTGAACTCTCGATATATGAAAACTTACTAATAAAGATGAAAACATACTCAATTAGGCATAACTTTAATTAAAACGAATTGGGAATTTAAAAGAAATTAGTTTTGATGTTAAAAAAATTAAGTTTAAAAAATAATCAAAATTACTCAGTCTGCGGGTAATAATTCCCTGAAACTAAAAAACCGTCCCGAGGTCTGAAGTCACTTTTTTCAAAAATAATAAGAAAATGTAAAAATACCCTTCACGGAATTCAGGAGACAAAGTATAATTTAAGAAAATAAAATATATATAACGGTCTGAAAAAAATAATTGGTACGCCCCTGAAATAAAATTAAGGTTGAGAAACGCAAAATTGTATTTTTTTTAAACCTTGGAGATGACAAAACGATTAAAAGAATAATATTTTTAATAAGAGTATTTAATTTAGACAGAAAAACGTTGGATAAAATGCGTATTATAAGAAAAAAAATTAAAAAAGATACAAATCAGATATCAAAATTTTCAGAAATTAGTTTTTTCCTAAAAACCCATTTATTAAGTACATACGCATAAAATCAAAATTATGTTGCATTTGCAAATTTTCTCTCTCTTAAAAAAGTTCATGTAAAAAAACTACTTTTGTCTTATCCCTAGCATATACCAGACCAAAGTAACTCTTAAAACTCACATACGACAAAATATTAACAGAACATAAGCCTACAAAATGTAAAAACTCGTTTGTAAACAGACTATTTTGTTTACAAGTTATAACCATTTAAATTTAGGTTGATTTTTAAAAAATTGCACTTCAATATAGGGTATTACTACTGATTTACAATTATAAAGTATCCTTTAAGATATGATTTAATTTGGCTGGGTATTACAAAATACGTTTTCAACATATACGTAAAATCCGCCTTTACGTCCACAACTTCCCTCGTATAGAATTTCAGTATGTACATATAACCGTCTATATATGCATATAGTAATTATCCGATAAGTAGTTTCTTGATAATGATTTATTACATTTATTTACATTTTGTGAGATCTCCATTTTGTTTCGCCACACTTGATTTTTACTAAAATGTTACCATTTCATCCCTTTATGACTTCTGTAGATAATCCGATGAATAGTTTTTGAGCTATTTCACATACACAGAACGACAGACAGATCGACAGACCGATGGACTGGAAAAACATGTTTTTCGGGATCCAGGGATCCTAAAATGCAAAAATTGGCAAAAATCTCGAAAGGTGATTTCACGATTACAATACTTCCCTCTTACGAAGGAAGTGTCAATTATTGTAATACAGGGAAATCACTAAAATGTTTATAAATATATACCGACTGATTTAAAAATAAATACTAAAATTACATAATACCAAAGATCATAATTAATTTGACAAAGATAATTTAAAGTTTAAATTTATGTTTGTCAGTCGTATATATTTATATATATATATATATATATATATATATATATATATATATATATATATATATATATATATATATATATATATATATATATATATCGTGTGTATATTACAAAACAATTTACCTTTACATACACTTATTTTATTATTGATGCCATCATCTTATTTATATTTTTCTATTTAATAATAAAACTTACGGTTAAGAGTGGTGGGTTGTTATACGGGGAAGTAGAAATCCTTCATATGTCTATGCCAATCGGTCTTTCAACCTTAAGTGAAATCTAGGAAAATAATTTCATTTGACATATTTCAACTAAAGAGCAACATTTCTTAATCTGAAACATATTCTGGACAGGGAATATTTTTTAAGATATTTTAGTTTATCATAAAGTAAGCGGTTTTGATATTCCATTTGCTTCGTATTACTTCTTTCTTATACCTACTAATTTGCCCTTTACACAAAAAGGAAAAATACGTCTATAGAATGAAATATAGGCCAACTTTGCAGTTTCCTGGAAACGACGAACATATGCGAGTCATTATGTTAAGAGAATTCGGACAAAAAACCCTTAAAAACACCATGATGCGTTATAGGGCCGCATAACGGGTGTAAGGGGTTTGCAAGGTTTAGGCTCGCTTCATCCGCACCAAAGCAAAACCCAAATATTTTCCTTCCTCGTGAATCGGAGTTGATCAACAAGCATTTTTCACTGAGTCCTCATTTTTATATAAAACAAATTACTTATCCCACTTACTTTCTATTCAATAAATAAATCAGAATTTCACTAGAGCGCATTCCAGCTACTTACTTGCTCATTCATCTTGTACAGGCGGAAATGGATCAGAATCACTGTATGCGCCTCTTGTCTTCAATTCAATCAATATGGGTGGGATTGCCTTCAGATTAAGAGTTTTCACTGGCGAAATGTATCGCATGTATATATATATATATATATATATATATATATATATATATATATATATATATATATATATATATATATATATATATATATATATATATATATATATATATATATAACCCATAACAAAATAATAATTATTAGGGACTGCACATCACTATTTTCAAAAAAAAATTAATTTCGAAAAATTGGGTATCGCACTCGTTACGTTCCACCACAATAAAAAATAAATTCTAAAGTAAACGCTTCCTTTTGTCACAAGCTGCAAATTCGCCTGAACTGCACTGCATGACAGCACACATTTTCATGTACTAGCTTCCAATTATTTAGTACTTTCAAAAATTGTTCATCATTTTATGGGAGTATTCCCATTAAATTAAAACATTGGCTACCTCCATTGTAATAACAAATGGTATGATTTATAAATTTAATGACATACGAATAAAAAAAATTCAAAACAATTGAAAAAATGCATTCCGTTATTCTTATATAATTTATATAGGTCATATATAAAATAAACTTAGTAACGTAGCATCCTCAGCACACTGGATTTCCGTCCAACGGGCGACACTTCCGCTCTCTCTTTATTTAGCAGCTGTAATTATGTTTAAAAAAGTTTAATACTTTAATAAAAATTAAAATAATGTATATATATATATATATATATATATATATATATATATATATATATATATATATATATATATATATATATATATATATATATATATATATATATATATATATATATATATATATATATATACATATACAGAGTTGTTCAAAAACACAAAATTCATATCTTCTATATAAGTCATTTTTCACAAAAACGCTGGGACACGTTGAGTGGTTTAAATGATTGTTCGTCTTTTTGTAATATTTTCAGCCCCCTCCCTGTAACTCCTTTATTTGTAAGCACCCCAACTTTTTTTAAATGGCAACTTAGGTCATGTGGAGGCTCTATGAGAAGGTCGTCTAAAACTGAATCCGATACTAGCAACAAAGTTCACGTAAGTTTTTCATTAAAACTAACTATCAAAATAGATCCTTGTAGTGTAATGCGGAACGACTTTGGTTACCATCAATTTATTAGACACTATCATCCTATCTAGTGACTTGGGAAAATTTCATTGAATTATCTTGAGGTGATTGATTAAACGATAGTGGTAAAAATTATTGTTTATATTATTATTATTATACGTTCATGAGGATTTTCTAAATATCACAAATTTTTGCGATGCAAACTGCAAGTAAACATGTAGCCAAATTCTTGAAATTCTAGGACAGTTTTTTCTCACATTGTTTATTCCGCAAATATCTACACACACAAAATAATAAATTCAGTTAATCTTTCGGTTTGATCAATGAATTGTAAGCAAGTGTTAATATTTTGGAACTTTGACATTTTTAAGGTGTTCTCAGAAATGCAGCGTATTGAAATTTTGATATTGTTGGGTTATGGAGACAAAATACGGAGCCGTGATGAAGTTTGTGTGTTGTTCAATAAAAAATATCCCGATATTACAATTATGCGGTAAAGTGTGTGTATATTTCGCAAATTTGAAGAGCATGGGGCAGTTAGGGATTTACCTAAAACGGGCCGACCACCCGCCTTAACTGAAGGCAAAAAACTTGGTATATGGTCAATAGAGCTTCTGTACAGCGATTATTAAAGAGCCAGAATTATCACCCGTGTAAGGTGCAAGTTATACAGGAACTTCTTGAAGATGACTACGGTAGGAGATTACAATTCTGTGAAGAAATGATGAGAAGATGTCTATAATAACATATTCTTTTAAAATATCTTCTCCGATGAGGCTACATTTTATTTGAATGGATTGATCAATAGATATAATAATCAATTCTGGTCTGATCAAAATCCACAGTGGGGGACATAAACAACATCCCCAAAAAGTCAAATGGGTGGGCTGGAATAATAAATAACCGAATTTTAAGACCATATTTCTTTGAAGAAAATCTTATTGCTGAGCGATACTTAGATTTAGTAGTAATATTTCCTAACGAGGGTGATCCAGATATTCTCCATGAAAGTTTCAACAAGATGGAGCACTACCGCGTTTTAGTATAAATGTTTAAAGGTACTAGGAAGACATTTTTCCAAATTCGTGGATAGGTCGACGGGGTCCCATTGAACGGCCCCCAAGATCTCCGGACCTTACACCATTGGATTTTTTCTATGGGGGTATTTAAAGGAGCGAGTGCTTAAAAATAGAACAAACAGCTTTGGGGACATAGAAGATAGAATAAGGATGGAGATTACTAATTTACCAGCCGAAAGTATTCGAAGTGGAGTTGGTAGAATTTACAACGGACTCGGTATGTGCATGTCAAGTAGAAGGTGGAGATCACTTTCAGCATTTGTTACATTAGCTGAATCGGGTAAGTGCTAAGGATCCCCCCTTTATATATATATATATATATATATATATATATATATATATATATATATATATATATATATATATATATATATATATATATATATATATATATATATATATATATATATATATATATATATATATATATATATATATATATATATATATATATATATATATATATATATATATATATATACCTTCTACTTGACATGCACATACCGAGTCCGTTGTAAATTCTACCAACTCCACTTAATACTTTCGGCTGGTAAATTAGTAATCTCCATATATATATATATATATATATATATATATATATATATCATGGAGAATATCTGGATCACCCTCGTTAGGAAATATTACTACTAAATCTAAGTATCGCTCAGCAATAAGATTTTCTTCAAAGAAATATGGTCTTAAAATTCGGTTATTTATTATTCCAGCCCACCCATTTGACTTTTTGGGGATGTTGTTTATGTCCCCCACTGTGGATTTTGATCAGACCAGAATTGATTATTATATCTATTGATCAATCCATTCAAATAAAATGTAGCCTCATCGGAGAAGATATTTTAAAAGAATATGTTATTATAGACATCTTCTCATCATTTCTTCACAGAATTGTAATCTCCTACCGTAGTCATCTTCAAGAAGTTCCTGTATAACTTGCACCTTATACGGGTGATAATTCTGGCTCTTTAATAATCGCTGTACAGAAGCTCTATTGACCATATACCAAGTTTTTTGCCTTCAGTTAAGGCGGGTGGTCGGCCCGTTTTAGGTAAATCCCTAACTGCCCCATGCTCTTCAAATTTGCGAAATATACACACACTTTACCGCATAATTGTAATATCGGGATATTTTTTATTGAACAACACACAAACTTCATCACGGCTCCGTATTTTGTCTCCATAACCCAACAATATCAAAATTTCAATACGCTGCATTTCTGAGAACACCTTAAAAATGTCAAAGTTCCAAAATATTAACACTTGCTTACAATTCATTGATCAAACCGAAAGATTAACTGAATTTATTATTTTGTGTGTGTAGATATTTGCGGAATAAACAATGTGAGAAAAAACTGTCCTAGAATTTCAAGAATTTGGCTACATGTTTACTTGCAGTTTGCATCGCAAAAATTTGTGATATTTAGAAAATCCTCATGAACGTATAATAATAATAATATAAACAATAATTTTTACCACTATCGTTTAATCAATCACCTCAAGATAATTCAATGAAATTTTCCCAAGTCACTAGATAGGATGATAGTGTCTAATAAATTGATGGTAACCAAAGTCGTTCCGCATTATACTACAAGGATCTATTTTGATAGTTAGTTTTAATGAAAAACTTACGTGAACTTTGTTGCTAGTATCGGATTCAGTTTTAGACGACCTTCTCATAGAGCCTCCACATGACCTAAGTTGCCATTTAAAAAAAGTTGGGGTGCTTACAAATAAAGGAGTTACAGGGAGGGGGCTGAAAATATTACAAAAAGACGAACAATCATTTAAACCACTCAACGTGTCCCAGCGTTTTTGTGAAAAATGACTTATATAGAAGATATGAATTTTGTGTTTTTGAACAACTCTGTATATATATATATATATATATATATATATATGTATATATATATATATATATATATATATATATATATATATATATATATATATATATATATATATATATATATATATATATTTTAATTTTTATTAAAGTATTAAACTTTTTTAAACATAATTACAGCTGCTAAATAAAGAGAGAGCGGAAGTGTCGCCCGTTGGACGGAAATCCAGTGTGCTGAGGATGCTACGTTACTAAGTTTATTTTATATATGACCTATATAAATTATATAAGAAAAACGGAATGCATTTTTTCAATTGTTTTGAATTTTTTTTATTCGTATGTCATTATATTTATCAATCATACCATTTGTTATTACAATGGAGGTAGCCAATGTTTTAATTTAATGGGAATACTCCCATAAAATGATGAACGATTTTTGAAAGTACTAAATAATTGGAAGCTAGTACATGAAAATTTGTGCTGTCCTGCAGTGCAGTTCAGGCGAATTTGCAGCTTGTGACAAAAGGAAGCGTTTACTTCAGAATTTATTTTTTATTGTGGTGGAACGTAACGAGTGCGATACCCAATTTTTCGAAATTAATTTTTTTTTGAAAATAGTGATGTGCAGTCCCTAATAATTATTATTTTGTTATGGGAGTAGGCATGAGAAATTTATGCCGGCTGTGCGCAAATTAATTATGGACATTTTTATTATATACATAAGTAGGTGGACCAGTACCGGCAGGAGCTCGAAGGCACTAGGTGGATTGGTATCGAGTTAGCTCTAGGTTAGGCGCCTTAGGCATCAACGTTAAAACCTTATTATGGAAGGTGGACAACCCGTTGTTGATTAGTGTTGATTGCACTAGGTAGATTATTACCGGCTTAGCACCAGGATAGGTGCCGTAGGCATAATCGTTCAAGCCATAATATAAATGGCGAACAACATCGAAGTGCTTCATTGGCGGAAGACTAATATTCGGCATCGGCACAGGGGGGGTTACTGTTATGCATTACAGTCGGGAGACAAACATGAAAAATTTCAGCTCCATACGATAATTTAAGTTTGGCAATAATGTAAGATAGCCTTTCTTCAAATTGTCATATTAAGGAATATGGCGCATTGAAATGCAGTGAAAATATCGATTCTTTTTGGTTTTTTAATAGAAAAAGTGGTTCATCCATTTCTTTTATTTTCTTAAAACAGTTAAATGAAGGTATACTTTCTATTTTATATTATTATATTCAAAAATTATCAAATTCGGTGGGTTTAATTGTTTACAAAAACCTGAAAGGCATAGAGTTATATATATTTATTTATTTTGTGTGTATTTAATTTTTTCTATGTACAAATTTTAACTTTTGATACCATAAAAATATTGACAATGTTATTTCAAATTTTTTTTTGGCATCTTTTTATTATACATAATATGTTTGTAACATTTTTTAGTATTTATACATCTTTGAAACCTTTTTTGAGAAAAGTTCTCTTTTATTAATTGCACCTAGGAGTAAGTTAAATAATTTTTATTGACATATTTATTTGTTTGTTTAACACAAATGTTCCATTTTTAGCTCGGAAGAAGAAGAAGAATAAATATATATATATATATATATATATATATATATATATATATATATATATATATATTTATATATATTTATATATTTATATATATAGTTTAAAAAATTGTTTCTTGGACTCCTTAATATATCGTTTGTCGTTGGTTCTTACATTATTCAAACGTAAACGACCCAAAAAGTCGTTTGTGACTATAAGTTCATTCTATGTATTTTAAAGTAATAAGTGTAATAATAATGTTTTAAACGTCTTTTACCTTTTTATGTATGTAAATGTGTTGTTATGTCCTATATTTCCGACTAACCATTTTGAATATGTAATATATAGAAATATCTTCCTCAAATTAATCAACCAGCTGTCGAAAAAGTTGATAAATTTGTAAAAAATTCGGAACATTTCAGTCAAATAATACGAGACATCGTTCTTGAAGAAGACAATATCATAGCAAGCCTAGACGTCAAATCGTTGTATCTCAGTATTCCCATCGAAGAAGCACTAGACAGGATTGCTATGAACGAGGATTTCCAGGCACATGTAGTACACTTCTCGGAGCGGTGCCTTAAAAATACTTATTTTTCATTCAACGGGCAAATGTATAAACAAATAGATGGTGCTTCAAGAAATTCTTGAGAAAGCAAGTTTAAAACCCAAATTATAGATTCGTTATGTGGATGACATATTTATTATATGGCAACACGATCATAGAGAGCTCGAAAAATGTCTAACTCACGTAAATTTAACCCACTCCATAATACAATATGCTCTAGAGTTAAACTTCCATTGTTAGATATTCTGGTTACAAAATTGCATAATGGACATTTCGATTACACCGTGTTTAGAAAACCAACACAAACATACATATATTTAAATGCAATATCACATTATCACCCAGCACAAATTCAAGCTCTGGCCAACATCCTAATATCCAGATCCATGCGATTAACGGAAACACAGACGAGACAAAACGAACTTAATATAATATCTACTGCTTTAAAGAAAAATCACTATACAAATCTCACCATAGAGAAAGCTATTAATGCACAGGGTTTCCGAGCAACGAACAATAAAAATTATGAACCGGGAAAGCAACAAGTGGTCTTACCATATGTAAAAGGCACAACAGACAGAATCAGAAGAATTCTTAGGAAACACAACATACAACTAACACACAAGCCATAAACAACTTTAGGTAAACTACTTGGAAACCCAAAAGATAAAATCAAGTGGAAGAAATAGGCTAATATCCAGCAGTTGATAGAAAAGATTGATGATGATAACAATGAACCTTTGACCTAGTTCTTACACAACCATTGTCCTTTTGGACATTCGACTGTTTCTATGTCTAATTTTAACAAAGAAAGCTTATAGACCGTTATTCATATATAGATGCTGGAAAAAAAAATCAAGAGCTAAGGACTCCTTGATTATTGAATTTTTTGCTACTTGGATAAAAAATATTTATGTGCAGTTCTTTTTCAATAAGAGGTTTATTGCAATGCGAAGTGCCACTAAAAATCAAACGTGTTTCTAAAACTTGTGCATTAATTCGATTCTAATAGATTATCTCACGAAGAAATAAAAAGCAGATTAAGAAAAGGAGGGTAGTAGACAATTTTAATTGCGTTGGAACTGTTAGCCCACCTTTCAC
Organism: Kuschelorhynchus macadamiae; assembly: GCA_030620095.1. NCBI lineage: Eukaryota > Metazoa > Arthropoda > Insecta > Coleoptera > Curculionidae > Kuschelorhynchus > Kuschelorhynchus macadamiae. Next base: position 927,996 of record JAUTXW010001314.1, read on the forward strand.
TGTGAAGTACAATTTTATTCATTATACTGATATGACAATATATTGATAATGAGTGATTTACGAAATATTAGTTGAATACATGTGCAAATGTGAAGGATGTATTTGAACGTACCACATCTTTGGTGCAGATCGTCAAATCTAAGACTCGAAAACCAAGATTCCATATTTTTCACGTAAGCCGTTTCGCTGATGCATTCTTTTTACCTCCTTCTTCACCTCATATTACGAGGCGAATCGGTTAGAAAATGGAATCGTGTGCCGAAAAGCGTCAGATGACTTGTGGCTCAAGGGGGTGAATACTACATGCTGTTCGATTGCCGTTTTTTACCTTTTTGCCTTTTTATTATAAAAACGAAAATAGGTCATTGGTTGCACGCGTCGTTCTTTCGCATTATTTTTCGATTACCCTTCCTTTGTGGAGATCTACCTCGCAGTGTAATGGTAAAACCAAATAAAATAAAGTTAATAATATTAATTATGGGTATATTTATTATTTTTTATTATTTTTTCCTCACAGTTTTTCTGTTTTTTGTGTCACTTTTCCAAATGTTTGTGATATTTTTCGATACCCAGGCGATAATTTTTTAAGTTGACTTCTGAATATAGGACTTATGGAATTATTTACTAGATTATATAAATACTTCCCTTCTAAATTCATAACTAAGCACCATGTGATTAAAATTTTTGATTAGCTTAGGTGTTTATTTCTAGAAACTTGTAACATAAAAAGATAAGATTAGTCAAAAGACAATTAAAGGTTAATTTTATATTTGTATGTCTGCGAATTAACTTTACAAGAGGACAAATGGACTAAAAATTGAAAGATACAAAAAAGTCACCCTTGATAAAAGTTTTTGCTTGAAAAATAAATAAGGTTCGCCGTATCAAAGATTTAATTTTTTATACAGGGGTCATAGAAATATCTAAAATGTTATTTTGCGTAAATGTAAAAATGCCTCATTTTGCAAGATATGAAAAAAGTCAATCTTAATAGCAGTGTTAAAAATGAATAAGATTCGCGTTATCAAAAATTTAATTTTTTGTGCAGACGGCATAAAAACTACAAAAATGTTGTTTTGCGTAAAAAGCATACGTTATTTATAATTTAGTTTTAGTTCTTCAATCTGTTAGTGAAACTCCACTTATATCCTTTAGAAATCGTGCTAAACAACAAAAAATGGCATATTCAGACGATTTTAAAAGAAAACAAAATATTTCAGTTCAAACTCCACTTTAATCGAACGTTGAAATAGATAGATAAAGTGAAAATACTAGATTTTTGTCTGTGGGCAGGAGACAAAATTGTGAAAATTGATTTTTATAAGTTTAATGTTTTCTGATGAGTGCCCATGATAGTGCAGCATCCTAGGACGTCAGGTACTGGTCTCGAGAAAACTCCGAATTTAGAATAATGATGCGAAGACAATATTATACAAAAGTAAACGGGTGGTGTGCGATATCTGTCCATGGCATTATAGGCCCGTATTTCTATAATAACACTTGCAACAGAATATCCTATTTAGAAATGCAGAATATATTTTTTAGCAATGAATTTGAAAACCACCGTTTTAGCAGTCCAAATTGAGAAATTATGAGGAAAACTTTCATCAGCACTCAAAAATTACTTTAAAATGTGATTATTATACATATTAAAGGTAATTTTGATTTCAAACATCTTTCTGACTGTTCTCATCGAAATGCTTGTTTTTAATTTAAATTGCGGCGTTGCCATATTCCTAATCAAAGAAATACCTGTGATGTGACAGTGATGATACACATGATATAAAAAAACATATAATTAATTTATGATTAGATTACGTTAGGACTAGTTAAATATGCTGTAAAGAAATCACGCGGTAGCACGCCAACCGAATTCCGAGTGTATACTAAAAGGAGGATGTTTCTGTAACAAAACCTTTTTTGTTAGGTGGATCTGTCCCCTTAACCTTAGGTTAAGTTCATCGACAAAATCTTCATTAAAACTAAAATAGTAACAAAAAATAATAACATCACAATTCAGTTGTCCAAGGAACTTTCAATTAGTGATTTCACTTCCTTTAGCAAATTGTTAAATGTAAAATCTGGCAACGTTACTAAATTTTTCGTTTTAAGGCTGTCAAATTGTGATCGAGGGTGATTTTTAATTTATTTTTTTTTTAGAAAAACTCTTGCATATTCCCCAATTTTTATTTTTGAAATGTAATATTATAAATGGGTACTTTCTGAAAACAAACATTTAAAAATCGTCTGTCTGGATAGTTTACTGGACTCAAAAATTACACTTGAATAAGACGTATTTTGAATTAGAATATTTAATTAATTTTGATAAGAACTGTTTTACTTTAAATAATAATTAATTATTTCTTTAAAAAGTAATGTGATAAAACTGATACTCGTAATTCTAAATATTATAACGAAATCTTGCATTTCTGCTTGGGGTTTAAATCAAAACATATTTAATATTTGTATTTTTGAGAGAAAATTGTAAACAAGGTATACTTTTTATGCAAAACGACATCTTTGTATTTTTTATGCCTTCGGTATAAAAAAAATGAATTTTTTGATAAGGAGAACTTTATTCATTTTTGCAGCAAAAAACTTTTATCATGAGTAATTTTTTTTCGTATCTTGTAAATTGAGACATTTTTACTCTCACGCAAAATAATATTTTTGTTGTTTTTATGCCCCCTGTATAAAAAATTTAATTTTTGATAACGCGAACCTTATTCATTTTTGAAGCAAAAACTTTTATCAAGAGTCACTTTTTTTCGAATCATTTATCCAGACATTTTTACTCTTACGCAAAATAACGTTTTTACATTTTTATGCTCCCTGTATAAAAAATTAAAATTTTAATAACGCGAACCTTATTTATTTCTCAAACAAAAACTTTTAGCAAGAGTGACTTTTTTCGTATTATTTAAAATGAGACATTTTTACTCTTATGCAAAATAAAATTTTTATATTTTTATGCCCCCTGTATAAAAAATTAAATTTTTAATAACGCGAACCTTATTTATTTTGCAACCAAAAACTTTTAAGAAGAATGACTTTTTTTCGCATCTTTCAATGTTTAGTCCCTTTGTCTTCTTGTAAAGTCCGTCTGTGAACATACTGTATATACGCTCAGTATAATGTTCTAATTCAAGTTTAAATTCTCTGTTAGTGAACATAAGTTTTACACGCGTCAAGAATTATGATGTGGCTGGTTAAAAACTAAGGATACAACAGTTAAAAACTAAGGATACAACGTTTATTATCACAGATTTGTACCTCTAGAATAATGATTTAAATATTCAATAAACGAGAAAAATGCTTGCTTTGAAAGTACAGTCTTGATTTTTAATTATAATAGTATTATAAATTATAAAAGGATCTAGAACAGAATTATGGAATTTGGATCATTTGCAAGCCTTCCGCCGCTGCAATATTATGTTAAAACTATAAGAGATATGTATTAGCTTCAATGTGATTTTAATAGGGAAATATATATAGTTGGGTTGAATTTTTGTGAAAAAAGCAAATCTAGAGATATAAAATAAAAGTAGATTTGTCCATTTTCGACCATTTTTTGACCACTTTTTGACGCAAATGGCTTCGCATATAATTTTTTTCCACAAAATGGATCTTTCCCGCCTTACATTGATTCTTTGTCTACGTAACTGCAAAATTTGAAATGGTAAATCGTACTCATGTCTTTGTATTTCTGCAGCCCGTGAACCCATACCTATACATAACACATTTTTTTGAGGACGAGCGTGCAGGAAGTTTTTTAATGCGTAGGTACATTTTCATCTTACTTTCAATTCGACTAGACCTTGTCGCTGGTTTTTCACTTTTTGCATGCAGTTCTCCCTTAAACACATTTGTTAAGTTTCATTGTCCTTGAAAAAGTTTGCATCATATGGAATATTTTTTTATTAGGCCACACTAGAAATCTCAGAAAAGGGCTTATTTTTTTAAATATGGAAGAGTATTATTAAAAAACCTTGTTTATTTCTTAGTTACAAAAGCAAATTATTAAAAGTTTTCAAACAACTTTAAATTTCGATTACACTCCCAAATCATTTTCTTGTTATTTTTATTTTTTGTATTGATATGTATTTACTATAAAAATTATACCTAAAATTTGTAAATCACGCCAACTTTGAATCAAACGTCACATACATTTTTATTTTTCCGAAAAAAGACAGTTTTTATGAAATATTTATATATAAAAATGATGCTGGCACGAAAGAGTAGAAAGGCCACATCCAGTTTCTTTTCATTTCTCATAAAAAAAACGAAAATCCGTAAAATTTCCCTGAATTTTGTATCTTTTTAAGAAATTTCGTAAAAAATACGAATTCGGCATGTAAAGAAATACCCTAAAAAATACAAAATTCTGTAAAAAATACAGAATTCCCTAAAATTTCACGGAATAAAAAATACAAATTCGGTAAAATTGTACGGAATAACCTGCATTTACAAACAATCTCACAACCCTCCTCTGTAAGCTAAAAATTCTAGCTAAATGTAAAGAATGCCCTAAAACAGTATATGCACTTGGCCATGAATAAAGAGTGATCTTATATGTTACATGTAGGGCTTCACTGGGAATCTGGTTCATTTCTGTGTGAAATGCCCTATTATTGGTGAGGACTAACGTAGATATCTAAACATTTTATGCCCTGTAGTCTGTGGATTTTAATAATACGTTTTCTAATTGATATGACATCTTTTTATATGTTAATTTCCTTTTAACAAAGTTTATTTGCTAGAAACCAACTTTATATCTCCTTTGACGTTTAAGTTGAATTGCAATTTAAATGATTTATATCTGTACCTTTAGAGCTAGTTGCAGGTTCATTTGCGAATAGTACAAGCTGCGATACACATGATATAACAAAATGCGTATATATCGTCCCCTATCTCACGTACTGGTGTAACTCGCATTTTGTAAATTTTTCAAGAGAGATAAAAATAAATTGTATTTTAATCAAAACTTGAGGTAGGGAAACACATTTTCAGATGTCTGTTAACAATTCTAATATTGGTAACCATTTTGTTTAAAAAATATATCAATCAACTTTAAAACTAAAAACGTCAATGCTGTAATAAAATGACTGTTTCATGCAATATCATGTGTTAATGACAAATAAAATTGCTGGAATTCCAGTTGTCTTATGACAGGTGTAAGTCTACAGTGACTATACGAGAACAGTGGCGATAATAGTGGTTAACGTTTTGATTGGCTGAAGCCAATATCCGCCATTAATGGGCAAAAATTTTATTGTTTACCATTGATCTTATGGGAATTTCGTCTAGTTTACTTCTCTTTATTTGCAAATATATAATATATCGTTACTTGATTTTTGCATTAATCGAAGGCGAGTTATTTGGACTTTGTATTTTAACAATATTTATGTGGCTTGGGATCAGCTGTTTACAAAAATGTGATGATTTAGTAAGGCCTGTTTTTTAACAATATTGTAAGGTATGTTTTATTATTGATTTCATAAGCATAAAATAAGGTTTAAGCTTGATAAAAATATAAATTTTAAACTGTATAATAAATCCAAAAACTTAAAAAATCAGTTATATATGTCTATAGGCTATTTCCTCCAACAGAGGACCAATACAAAAAATTTAATGTTGATTATATCCATTAGGATTCTTTGGTTTTTAAACATTAGTTAAACTTAATTTTTACTTGTTTTTAGGGCTTTTATATATTTGTAAGTTAAAGTAAAAAACTTAAAACCCTATTTCTCACCACTGTGTTTAGTGTCTGTGCTTTGAATTTTAATTTTTGTTTTAGATTTATTGATTACATTTTATGGTAAATTTGGCTCTTTAGCTCATGCCTAGACGAATGTATATATTTATGTTCAACTAGACCTTACAAACAAGGGTTCTTACACCATACCGTACCTGCTTAGAGAGTTTATTCGGATCATTTTATATCAAATTATTTTGAAATAGAACGTGAACTATTAAGTAAGTAGTTAATTAAACTACATATACCTGTATGCTTTAATACTTACAATTACATGTATAATTTTTGGTTCTGGCTCATGTAATTTACATAAAATTATGTATTCATATATCAATTATGTGATTTGTAAAATGAAAATTGTTATTCATTGTAGTTAAATAAATTGGAAAAGTTGCAAGCAATATCAAAGTAAGTTTTCTTCAATTTTTACCTGGGTATATTTAAAATCTGGAAAATTTTGCTGTTAAGAACTCGCTACTAAATTATGAATCTTCGTGGTAAAGTTGCGTAACAGAACATACTGATTATGTGATGTTGCAATAAATTGCTAGTTTAATTTTTAATTAAGTATGATATACCGTGGGCTAACAAGCAAAAAGTACTAGGTCAACTGTGTTCACATTTGACTTGGTGCTCTTTGCTTGTAAGCCAATATGTGAAAATCTGTCTTCCAATACCTAATTTTTTTTTATTAAGTTCATATGATATTTGACCGATAAATGTGAGTTATTGCATGCACAATAAACAGGGCATTTTTGTGTTTCTCGAGTTTCATTTCTTTTCCAGGCATTGAATTTTTGGTAAGGCATGTTACAATTGGAATATATTTTTTAGTTTGATGGTTCATTTGATACTGCCAATTTAGCAACGGAAATATCTGGGTACTACGAGCAGAACACAGAGAAACTAGTTATAACAGCTTTTTAATTATATCAAAGGCCTCGCTTTTGGAATGTTTCTTCCTTATATGAACCAGATTTGGGAACAAATGAATAATTTATAGCAATTATGAATTGGTGTCAATTTTATGATTATTAATAAAATGAAGACTTGTCAAAGTATATAAATAAATTGTTTTTAAATATTACTTTGTTAATTTTATTTTCTCAGGTCACAAATAAATAAGATTTCATAAATGTTTTTCTCATAGTTCCTCGTGTTTGTTTTGAAGGTTCGTGGATTACACTTTCATGAAGGCTTTAACAATAAAATGCTATTTGTCATATCTTTTATTTAGATATACATAATGCCTACACAATTTTTTAAAAATGCTTTGTAATAACAATGCTACTAATAGAAAATGTGTAATATATTTTTATTTAAATATACTTAATAGTTACCTAAATGGTTAAATTTCCGAACATAAGAATTAAAGTAAGTTGGTTTGAAAGAGCTGCCTACAAAATATTTCTTTTATAAAAAAGATTTATCCTTATACTATCTAGTTAACCCCTAACTGGATTGGTCACATTTAATCAGTATGGCAGGGGCAATTCTGAACTTTGTAATTTTTTTTTAAAAAAAAACAATGAATTGTAAACATACTGGCTCATAATATGTATGTTTTTTTCTAAATAATTACTTTGGGTAATATTACAATTATACAGGGTGAAAGGATATATGTATGTGGAATATTTTCAATCTTAAAAGTGTATTTGAAAAAAAAAACAAATTGGAGATATTTTTTTTACTCGAGAATATAAAAATAAACCTGAATTGTAAAATAGCAGGTAGATGGGTTGCAGATTCTGCAGTTTAAATGTGATTTACAATTAAATTTTCTACAGAGTAAAAATTGACCCTGCCAGATCAGTTAACATTTAAAAAAACAATTAAAACAGATTATTCAAAATTATTTTAATGCCTTACTAGCATATTTACTAATCAATTTTTTTTTTCTCACTAGCTATCTTTAATTTGAAAACTACATATCTACTTATTAACTTTTGTTTTATGTTAGGACAATTCAATATGTCGGTATCAATTTCTAACATCTTGCTAATAAAAAATGCCTTTAAATCTACATTTTGTGAAGAAATTACTTTTTAGTATTTTCGAAAAACACTTTCCATTTCTATAAATCTCTGATGACTGGAACCGTGTTTTCGAAGCAGGCTTTTTAATTGGCTTTGGCTTAGAAAAGAAAAGAATTGTGGGTACTGAATTTGCCTTTAATTTTCTTGTACCATCTTCACTTGTCTTCTCCCACATATCTGGTGCAAAATAAACCTAAAAAAAAAATAATTTAAAAAAATACATTTTGCAAAAAGCTATGGTTTTGATAAAATTAATTAAACTAAATTGCCATTTTGTCCTTAGGAATCTATTTATCCCTTTTCATTCTAATAACCCATTCCTTTCTACGACTAGGATCCTTAGGAAACACCCTCATAAGGAAGCCTTTTTTGGCAGAATTCCAACATCCTACTGTAGCACAGCCCGGCATAACGATCTGAAAAAAAATATGAAAAAATAGTAGGTAATATTGTGAACTTAACCATATGTTTGAAATCCTCGAAAACTCTAATAATTTAAAAGGCTCAAAGTGAACCGGAATGCATTGCAAGGACATTCCGGTTCATGAAAAAATTAAAAATTAATTCCTTCCTAACTCAATTTTTATGTTCTTGGCTCTATTGCTACTATAGTAGAATGGTTAAGTCTAAATACAAGATTTTTTCGTTTGAGCATTCGTATTTAATAAAGTATGTTATTCAAAAACTGTTAATGAAGCCATGTAGGATTGTTTAAGAAAGATATAATAAAAAATACCTTATTTGCAAAGAATAAACACTAATTTATCTACATAATTATCCCAATATTTCAAGGTACATAACGGAACCCGAGAAGAGATCGCTCTTCCTAAGTACTGCAAAGAATATTTATATGGTATTTGCAGTTTACATCACTATATTTTATAAATCAGTTTAAGTCTATTATATATTTTCGTTTCCTCTTTTTTACCGAGGGAAATCTCGTAACTCTAATTTAATAATTTACTTCTAAATAAATATTTTCACAAGGAAGGCTTACACAAACAGGGCTTATAAAAACAGTATTTTTATAAAAACTTGCTTACCTAAATGTACAATAATTAATTGGGACTCAAACTTCATACATAAATGCACAACACTGGTATTTTAAAACTGAAGATATTCAGGCACAAACTATTTAAAAACGCAAAACAAATATGCAAAATTGCCGTTTGCGCACATAGAAACAACAAAGATTTAGCCCATTAATGGCGGATGGGCGGAGCTTAGGCTATATTGTCGCCACTGTCCTGTATAAAGGCACTGTATATTGAGCACAGCGCCACTAAGCACACTAATCACACTAAGACTATTTTTCAAAAAAAAAAAAATCATTTAATCATTCTTGTTAAACATTATTTCCATGTTTCCATTTTATGTTTTTACCAGTATCGGTTTCTCTGACACTTAAAATGCGATGCTCTTTTGATAACAATTTAAAATCGGTATATTGCATTACTATGACCTTAGAGGGATGCTTTCTTCGGGCTAATTTAATAACAGGGTATAGCTGAGATGGGATAAAAATATCGCCGGCACCAGATATTACTGTGGATATTGCGCTGTGCGCCGAATCGCCCTCATTTTGCCCGTGGTTCGTCTCGCAGAGAAATTTCTTCGATGCTGTCCAGTTTTGATAAAGAATAAAGTAACGTTGCAGCAATAGTGCTGTTTTTGTTCTGTCCATAGCAGCCATCATCAAATAAACAGAAACTTGACTTTTGGTTATCCTCCTCTAAAACTTTAAACAGGCATGAGGCAATCTCGGAAGATCCACGTTTGCCAACAGATTCGTTTCAAACAAAACAAAAACAATCTTTATTCGCTATATGATAAAATGTGAAATTAAAAGTTGACTTTTTTTAGCTTGCGCATCTCCTTCCAAATATGTAAGGCAAAGAAAACATTGCCTTTTTGAGAGACAAAAAGGATACATTTTGCTCTTTAAAAACTCCTTTATGTATGATAACTGCATTTAAGTTTACTTCCTTCAAGAAACATAAAAAACATTTTAGGCAAAGAGAGGTCTGGATGGATGATTCAACTTTTGGAAATCTACCAGCTACAAACTCTCTTTGTGAAGGCAGATTACCAACCACAATTTACTAAATTTTAAGGTTAGAATTTAGTCCGTCGCTACATGAACGCGTGTACTGTAGATACGTTAGCTCTCTTTTTCGTAGCAAATAAATTTCATGCAGATGAAGGGACGTAACTGCACTTACGCTTGTACGTGAGAAATATTTGGTGTTGATTGTCAGATACACCGAATCCAAACACCATAATTGCCGTGAGACCGTGAGAGGTACATTTACGGCACTTCGTGAGATAAAAGTTGAGCCTGTAGGGAAGACTCAATGATGTAAATCATTTTTTCGATTTTTGTCAGTTACGTCTTTACGTGAGATAGGGGACGATATGAGTTGCTTATTTGAATGTCATTAGCACCAAATGCGAATAAGATTATCAAATCATTGTTTTTACTGCCTGAATGGGGAACATTTGTATCAAAATTTTTGGAAACGAAAATGCACGAAACTGGACTCGCCTGGCGTAGACCAAATGGTTCCATTATATGACTAAATGTAAATTTTAATTACTAGTGGAATTCGTATAGCACCCTTTAAATCGTTCAATGTAGAGGATTATAGTGGGAAGAGGGCAGGCAAATAAAACCACTATGGTAATTTATATCCCAACGTTTCGTGGTCAATTACCACTTTCTCAAGGGCCTATAATAAAGAAAAAGAAGAAGACACATTACATTTGGTCGTACTATGATAAACATATCATTAGTATAAAGCTGGGTTCTATGTAAAATTATGCCCCAGACAAAGACAAAAAAAGCAGCAATCTTTCTCTTACCAACTTTATTAATTAGTTAAAGAACCTACCTACTTACAAAATGTCCTTACTTACCTACTTAGTGCCTTAACAAATCCATTCTTTTATGTACCACCTGCAATGCTCCTACCCCCACCTTGTACTATCTACACACAAATTGTGGATTTATTCCCTCCTTCTTCTTGAATTTCATTTGTTCCTTTTCCCCCGATCCTTCTGAAATTTTTATAGCACACGTATCAGATAAGAAGTTTCTTTTAGTCCAACTTACACTTAGCTTTTTTCCCAAAAAAAATCGAAAACCCTTTGTCATTCTGGATTCTGTAACGGGAAAGGGTGACGTCAGAGCCACAGCGCTTATGCGTTATTGAGTCTCCTGTACCCCCTCCTTGGTAACATTAATTAACACGTTAAGCTTTTAAAATGCCTTTTACAACTGATAGCAATAGCTAAAAGACTGCACGCTGCTCGATATCCGAATCAGCGTCCTTTATTCCTCGAGTATTTTGCCCAGCTTAGTATAGCGTTTACATAGCACTGGTAGCTTGCGGCCTACGTTCCGAAGATATAAAAATGGAAAAACCCAGGAAAATATAATTAACGTTTTGGCATATACTGAATTTAATCCCCATGTTAGAACTTGAGCATTGTCTCTTACCTTGGGCATATCACGCACTGCTGGTCAAAATATTTTGAAGGATCAAAGGTAAGTTCTAATGACACTAGAAAATATATTCCTTCCCATAATGTATTTTTTTATTTTTAGACTGCACCCATATCATTTAGTTTTACATCAGACCCTAAATGAATAAGATTTCGACCGAAGGTTGGATTATTGTTATTGGATGTTAGGCATGATTAATGAAAATAGACAATTTTAATCTCATATTCGGATGAAGCAACCAGTGACGGTAATGTCAATATGCATGACATGCATTATTGGTCTACAGAACTTCCTCATTGGTTAGGCGAAGTTCAACTTCAAGGACGTTAGAGTCTTCAAATGTGTTGTGCCATTCTGGGAAGCAGCATTATTGGACCGTATATCTTCGATCGACCATTAAATGGCAAAGTGTTTCTAGATTTTTTGGTCAACCAATTACCGATTTTGTTAGAAAATGTGCTACTGGAAATACGGCAAGATTTGTTTGTGGAATTGGACGATTGTCCAGTACATTTTGCGAGAACATCTAAACGCGGTATTTTAACATCGGTGGATTGGAAGAGAGTGTCTATTTCCATGGCCACCCAGATCATCAGACTAAACCTGTTTGGACTTCTATTTGTGGGGGTGCTTAAAGGACATCGTATTTCAAACTGAACCTACAACTAGACAAGACATGGAAAACCGGATTCGGAATGCAATCCACAACCTATCAAGAGCCGAAATTAAAGCTTTAAGTCTTTTTTCAGGGCCACAATTTACATAAGAAAGGAAATTTCTTAAAAATATGAAGATGTTTTCAAAATCCGTTGAATTTTCTCATTAAATCTTCTTTCACCTATATTTTAGGTTAGGAACAAGATATCGAGGCGCGGTTTTCACCAGCTTATTTGAGCATCATTGTGCTATTTTGTTTTCATGAAAAGTAGAAGTACCAATACATTTAATTTTTTTAAGAAATTTTTGTCGTAATATCAAAAACTGCCCTCTAGTGTCGACATATCAAATTACAGTCACCACAAATAAAATTTTGTTGTCTAAGAAAAGCTCCCTGCAACGATCACCAAGTTTGTTGAAATCCGTTCAGCCGTTTTAAATTACAGATATTTATTTACAAAAACATTTGAACACTCTCCACCACATTTTTAAAGATAAGGCAAAAAGTGTTTAACAAAAAAAAAAGAAAGAATTTATCTCAGCTTTAAAAAAAAATATATTTTTTATATTAGAGGAGAATTCCGAGAAACACCGCTTTTTCAAGATTACGGTTACGTTCCTTAGCGACCATCTTAGTAACCTGAAAATAATTTTCTTTTGGCCACTTTAATTATAATTTTTTTCCGCAAATCTCAGATAAATATTATCTGATAGGTACTTCTGGTACTCGAAACGGGTACCAACGGTTTCTCTTGAGTATTATAGAGATCATCAAATAGTACTTTAAAAGTTAGAACAGAAAAATTATCCCAACAGGTTTCTATACGTATCGACTCAAAAAACTCAAAATATCGGTTTTCATTTGTTTATAATTATGAAAATTAAACTTGTAGGTCCAACCAATTTGTGTGATCCTAAATAATATCTGTGATTATCTAATAATTTTAAGCTTTCTTCTAATGTAAATAAAATTTCGAGAATTTTCATGTATAGAAATGTAAAGATGGTTTAACCGTGATAGTATGGTAAATTAAAATCTGCATTTTGATTTTTTATGGCATATTTTCAAAAAATTTAAAAATAATAAATTTTATGTTTATCAAAATCTCAAAAGAAAGGTTTTAGGGCTGCTGTGTCTTCATAAAAGATGGATCCAAAGAATAAAAAATTGTAGCTGATTATATTTTTCAAAATTTGGCAGTTCTTGTTTTAAATTCTCTGTAAATTGGATGCTTATTTTTTGTGGTCCGCTCAAGAATGCAAAATAAAATAAATACTTTTACCTCCGCTTTTCTTAAGTGATTTTAAAAATCTAAATTGAAGTAATTTTGAGTTTTATTCGAATGGTACAAGAAATTCAGCGGTTTTCGTTTTCAAAATTTTTAAACATAGTTTAAAGTCCCATAGCCACACATGAACACAGTATGCAAAGTTGATATTTTAAAAAAAATTGGGGTGCACATTAGATCGTGGTCACCCGGAACATTTTAAATAAATCTGCAATACACAGGTCAGTTTCATGAATTAGTTTTTAATTCGATTTCTACTGAATATAAATAGAAAGTATATAATTAAGGTTATACTGTTCCCTTTCCCCTTTTTAACAGGGTTTTATTATCATCGAAATTCGATTTAAAACACGTGTCGCGATGGATATGTGGTTTCAAGAATAAATTTTGAGAATACAATTTTCTATGGTTGTCGATTACATGTGTGTTACCACGTAATTGAGTCGTTTAACGATTTCTTTCTATTGCATGAAATAATCAATTTTGTATTAAGATAATGTTCCATGGCAAACATAAAATAATATATAAAAAACGTCAAATCCAAAGAATTACTCGTCTGTTTTTAATTTAAATTTGATTTTTTTCTTTCTCGAAGGGTGACATGCAATTTGCAATAAAGTTAAAGAACAGGATTTTTTAAAGTAAAATTTGAATGTCTAAAACGTCTGTAAGGCGCGAAATTATTTTGTTAAATATTTTGTATAACTTTTGTATTAATATCAGTAATTATTAAAAAATGGCCGTCGATCTTAGGTCCTGGCTTGGTTCCGACTCTGACGGAGGATTGTGATCATCAACTAACTCAAAGCAGGGAGTGAGCTCAAGAAAACAACACTTTACATTTTCGTGATTAGTAATAGGGAACTTGTACATATTTTTGTATTGCTTAATAATGTTTAGTTAGGAATGTCTAGAAGTAAGATTCTATAATAGGACGCCTCTAAAATAAATAAAAACTGTATAATAATGTTCAAACTTTCAATCGCTACAAAACCGTTTCAAATGACCTCATAAATGTGCCAAACCGTATGACGTCATTTAGTTTATGGGGCAGCAGCTATCGCTTCGTCTTGTTTATTTTCCATTTGGATTGTATTATTTGATTGTTGCATGAAATGATATTCTATTTATGGAGTATTTCTGAATTTTGTGCCCGCTTGTTATAATATACCAATTATTAGCCCTAATAGCTGAGTCAAGTTTTTCACTTCTTAATCCTGAAGAACAGTTGCGCTGTTGACGGTTTTCTTTTAAATGTTTGTTTTTGTATATCATTTAAAATCGGTAACATATTGGTACAACAATAATAATTTTATACACAGGACGACTCAGAAATAATTCAGAGTGTGATATATATAAAAGTTCAAGTATATTTTTTGTCCAAAAAGAAATATCGCCGTTGTATCGGATGTACAACTAAGAAAGGAAACCGGCTGTCTCTCGGAAACCGTTTATCCCATGATGTTGAAAAAATTTTTCTTAAAGTAAAAGTGGCCAAGAAAAAACGGTGGAAATTATTTTTAAGTTTCCAAGTCTCCTCTAGAGGGCGTAATACGCGTAGTCAATTAGAAGAGGCAGATTTTCTCAGAAATTCACCCAGTGAAGGTATATCAAAATTGACTTCATATTAATCTCTGCTAAATTACGAATAATTTTTATTAGGGTTTTTTTTCTCTAGCTTTCAAATAAAGAGTAAATGGTAAAGGGTAAATATTTGTTTTTTAAAAAGGACATAACTTAAGTAATCATTAACGGATCTTGATGATTTTGATCTTGTTGGAAAGGGCATTTATTAGGCTTTCACATAACGTATGAATATATTATTTTAATTTTCATTCCCATCGCTAGATGGCGCTTATTGGCAATTTCTTAAATTTAACGTGTTTTCTTAAAAATTTCAAAAGGGTTGATATATTTATTATAGACCAGTGTTACGGACCACAAAAAAATCAAGAAAATGGCGCAAAAAGCAAGTTGATATCTTTTTTTTTTAAATGAGATATGAAGAAAAAGTAATTTTAATAGTTTAATTTTGGAGCAAGTTGTTAAAAGACGCATTAAATAAGTGTAGATTAACAAAAGATGTGGCATATTATTTTTTCATTTTACCATTAGATAACTAACGGAGGAGCCAGAATAGCTATTTGCAAAAAACTAACAAATGAAAATATAACTATGAATTGTTCTAAGAAATAATAAGAAGCGGAAAAGGTTATACAACAAATAGCGAAAACTGATCAAAAGTATCATGCTAACTAATAATTAGTGTCAAGTGAACTGGTCAAAGTGCCTGCCATCATTTTGAATGCATAAACGGAGCCTCTCGATAATCGATAATCTCGATAGCGTTTTGAATTCGGTTGATAAGGTTCTCGCTCGTTGTTAGTCGGATATTAAACAGCATGTCCTTTAGTCGTCCCCACAAATAAAAATCCAGACAAGTTAATCTGAGGGGGCCCCTTGAAACCGACCGTCTAGGAACTATCTGACATTAACAGAGAAATGAGCCAGATAGCCATCATGTTGGTAAATCATCCTCTGTCTCGTCTGTATATCAATGTCTTCCAATAAATCTGATAGCTAATTTGGGAGAAAGGTTAAATAAATTCTCCCATTTAAAGGTTCATCGAAAATTATTGGACCTAAAATTCTATTACCTATTAGGCCACACCAAACATTGATGCTCCAGCGGCCTTGCATCCAATGAGGATTATGTTCCGACCAATAATATAAGTTATATAAATTTACCCCACCATCGGAACGAAACGTGGCTTCATCGGTCCATAAAAATCTTGAAAGGATCTGGGGATCCTCATCTATCATACCAAGAAGCCAGTGACATTACAAGTAAATGATTAGATCACTGTCTTCCACGATTTAAGGTTGAACAGTGTTAAAACGAATCAACTTATATTTTTCGGAAATCTTTGTATTTCCGATACTTACTCTATATAGTGTTTTTTTAATATATGGGGAAGTAAAAATATCAGCCAATCTAGTGCTTAAGGCGACTGGGTTACTGTAAGGATTCGATGGTGGGGGCGATGAAAACTACCAGTAGCACGAATACATCTTGCTAATCGTGTAAAAATCCTTTGCTGATATCTATGTCTACCGGGGTATCTAGTAGCATATATTCTTGCTGTAATGATAGCATTTTAAAAGCATTCAAAGTAAACTACAAGCATATGATACCCTTCTTCATTAGAAACAGGCATTTTTCTTTCGTAATACATACTTACTACAAACACTAATCTTAATAATAATTTGACAACTAATTTTGTGATAGTGTTTTATTTTGACTTTGGCACTTAATTTTTGCCAAAGCCTGCTACTCTTTTAGCACGTCGCATAAGTAAATAGTAACCCATTTGAGATACGTTCTTTATGAAAGGGGGTGTTTATTAAAGCAAATAAGTTAAAAATGAATTAAAAAAGTAGAAGAATACTTAAAATATTTGTAGTATAAGAATAAGATTAGTGTTAAAAATTAATAATTAGATACCACGTAAAAAGTCGTTTAAAAATGCTTGAGTTTCTTATAAGTGTCAAGTACTTGCTTGCTCGTATCTTCGTAAATAAAAAAGATATCAACTTTCAGTTTCTGCTATCGTCTTGTTTTTTTTGTGCTCCGTAACACGTTAAATTTAAGAAATTTTCAGAAAGTGCCATCTGGCGATCGGAATGAAACATAAAATAATATAATTCATTCGTCGATTTAGTGCCTAATAAATGCCCTTTTCAACAAGACCAAGATCGTCAAGATCCGTTAGTTATTACTTAAGTTATGTCCGTTAAAAAAACAAACATTTACCCTTTCCCTCACCCTCTATTTAAACAGCTAAAGAAAAAAACCTTAAATGAAAATTATCCGCAATTTAGCAGAGATTAATATAAAGCTAATTTATAAGATAAGATACAGCCGGCCGCCTTTCTTAGTTGTACACCCGGAAAGATCTTAGGCTGTACCCATATAAGATCCAGCTGGTGCACAGTTGAAAATTGATCCGTGGTTTTACCGCAAAACTGTGTTTAGCGATCCAAAGAACATTCAACAAACCCCATCGCATTCAGATAAAGGTGCCGTTTGGTGAGGTTTATATGCTAGTGGCATAATCGAACCTTATTTCTTTTAAGATGGTGCTGGAGGGAACGCTTTCAATGGAGAACGTTACGGGATGATGATTAATGAATATTTATTTCAAAATATGGTGGTATTGATCCAGACGAGATGTGGATGCAACAGGATGGCGTTACGTATCACACGACAAACGAAGCAGCAGGGTTGCCAGTCACCCAAAATTGAACTGAAAGAATGCGCTACCTCGTGAACAGCCTCGATGGCCACATACTCCAAATTATTTTTAAATTTTAATGCCATAGAATGATTTTCCAAATACAATTATTTGTTTGATCAAAAACTATTTTCTTTTATTGTTTTTTTCATATCTAAAGTTCTATCGTCTTTAAAAAAACACCCTTTACTATGATATTTGCATTCTTAGAACGCAGATCACAAAACAAAAATGCTTGAGGTCAAATTCATTTGCACAGAATTTCAGGAAAATACAATTTGTAATCAGATTATTTGTTACCATTAGTCAATAAAAATATCAAACGTTAAATTGATTGAAACAAATATTTAAGGAAATTGCATATATAAACATGTGGACTAGTCTGCCACGGAATGATTCGATACGCAATATAAAGAATATTATTTGAATAAAAAAAAAATAAAAATATTTTTAATAAATTGAGCACCCTCGTCAGCTGCTCATGAGAATTTCAAAACCCGGCGGATATTTTTTGAAGGATCCCAACTCTCCTGAAAGGCAGCAAGTTGGGATCCACTAATAAACCATATTTACAGTCATTTATTCGGAGTATAATTGGACTTTGGTTTTACTTAGGATGGGAAGGTTGACCGAGTCCAGCAACGCTGCAAAAACGAACCCATTTATCAAATTTTTAAATAAAAATATCAGTTTTAAAAATAGAGCAATTCATACACAACTTATTCAATTTTGATTATAATCACATTACTTCTATAATTTAAAGGAATAATTATAATAATTGTTTTAATGTGATTTTTCCAGTGAAGTCCTAGCTATCATATATTCGTATATATTTTCTGATTAAATTATTCATATTAAAGGGTCTATACTGCGGCACGCACTGCCGAAAAAAACGAGGGATAAAAAAAGGGTTGAAGATTTGTTATCCCCTTGAGTTTGCACTCTATCGATTTTTTTATGGTTTTAAAAGCAAGTGAGCCGTTTTTTTTTCTGTGGGGGAGTCAAGTCAGAGGCGGCGTGAGGGCTTAGTTTCTTTGGAGAAAAATCAGATGAAATATGGAAAATAAATACTCACATGTGCCCAAATTAGGCTTAAAATGTTTATATATTTGTTCACGATTTTGTCTTTTTTTTTGTCATTGAACCAAAAGTTAGTATTGTAATCACCTATGAACGACCGTGGCGGTATAACCACGCTGTCTATAAGCTACTGTGTATGTATTTTTCAAAAGCGTTGGAGGAATCTCCGACACCTCGCCTTTACATATAGGGTAAGGAGATATGAAGGCCACCATAGATGGACCATAGTTTGGACTTTCAAAAAGATGGATGTAGAAATTGAAGTCCCCTTAAAGGATCAAAACCTAATAAAATTATAGAAGAAAACTAACAAAATAAAAAACTATCCATATCATTTTCAGGGAGTACAGGGTTTTAAATCCTTGTACGGGACAATCACCGTGAGTAACAGCACAACAAAATAGAATATTTATTTAACTATTTATTTATTTTATTTACAATTAGGATGCCAACAGGCCAGGAGTCCAATTATGACACCCGCGATTTACAGGTTAGTGACCACAGATCTTAGATTGACTTATATATAACTACAGACAACTACCATAAACAAAACTATTTTATATTTACAAAACAAGATTTGCGATGTTAATACCTTTAACCTTTTTCTTAAAACTAACTACTAAAGAGGGTATAAAATAAATCAATATATTGATAATAAATATTGTTTAGGGAGGTTATACTATTAAGCGGCGAGTGTTTAGCCAGGTTTATTCTACAAAAGCAGTTTGCGAAGAGGAAGTTATTTCGAAAGTTACGCAGAGGTATGTAACACATTATACCAGACAGCAAGTCCGCAAGGTGCATCTGTAAGGTTGTTTATAATTTTATAAAGAAAACTGACGTCACTGTGAGTGCATCGGTGTTCAAGAGGCAATAATTGAAAGTTCGGATAAATTAGAATACATGTTGTACACACCGTTCTGTTTAAAATCTAAAAATCTTAAAAATTTGTTCTGAATGCTTTCCAGCTTGCTTTTGTAAATAGCATATTGAGGTGTCTAGACGACAGAGACAAAACCTAACCTACCATAAACATACGCGAATTACAAAGATCTGATAATAAAACCCAAAATTTTGTTGCATTTCGAGGCTATGTGAGCAATGTGATCTCCAAAAATCATCTTTTTGTCGAATATCACACCGACATCTTTAATTTTATTTACATTTTTTAAAACGTTTTTATTCAAATTATAATCACATTCAAAAAAATTAAGGTTTCGAGTGAATGTGATAAATACACATTTATCTAGGTTAAGGAAAAGCTTATTACAGGTACAGTATTTAGAAAAGGCGTCTAAGTCATTGTTTAACAGCAAACAGTCACCAAGACACCCTACAGGTGAAAACATTTTCATATCATCTGCGTAAAGTAAAAGTACAAAAATGTTTTATGCCGTTTAAATAAATAACAAATAGTAATGGACCCAGGTGAGATCCCTGGGGCACACCCGATGTTACGTTATAGGCTGGTGACTGGTGACCGTTTACTGTCACGAATTAATCTATCAGAAATTGATGAAACAATTCATTTTAAGATGTCCCCGCGTATACCTATTGCTGCCAATTTTGTAATCAAAATATTATGGTCTATTTTATCAAAGGCTTTGCTAAGATCGCTATACACGGAGTCCATCTGTACCTGGGCATCCATAGATGAAGGAATATATTGCGAATAACAAATCAAATTTGACTCAATAGACATCTTGGGCTGAAATCTATGTATGCTGATCGTTTATGATATCTAGATTAGTAGATTTAAGTAATATATTATAAGCAAGAATTTCTAGAATGTTTCCAAAAATATTAAGTTTATTATGTCTATAATTTGTAACACTATCTCTAGCACTATTTCTATAAATTGTTCAAAAGATTGTTTAAACACTATTGATAATGGCCGATTAAGGGAGAATTTCGTGCTCGAATAGATCTGTATGTCTCAAGAACTAAAAAATTCAAGGTCTTATAATCAGATTTCAAGCTTCAAAGATAATTTTGAGAGATAGATGCAGAGAAAAATTTTTGGCCTCCATCACAAGGCTGCGATAAAAATGTATCGAATAAGAACAAATTAAGAACTGAAAAATTTCGATATCGTAAAAGAATTTAAAATCCTTACAGTTAGAAATCGTGTTTTTGTGGTATTAATAGTGACCGATAGTTATTTATACCTAAACGTTTATGGAAAATCCTTCCAAGTAAACCAGCGGGCAGAAAAAAATATCTTCGAGCTTTCAATTAATTAATCTGGAGCGGTATACTTAACATATATTATACAGAACACAGAAAAAATGTAACCCAATTAATAACCTATCATCAGATACCTATCGATATATCGATTTTTTATGGCTCTATCGATAAGTATCGATATATTGAAAAAAAATCCCAGCCGCAGTTCTGGACGCACTGGTGAAATATCACCTGTATAAGATTGTAGTCCGCCTTGATCCATACCGAAGTTTTTGTGCCAAGGAAGACGAAAATATCAAGCATTTGGTTTTTAAATATGACGATTTATTGGACCGCTTTGTTTGGGGGACACCTATGGGGTAGACTAAAATGCACCTTCTTTCAATTAAAACTTCATATCTCTTAGAATTTACTAGATCCGGGTTAACAGCCTCCTATGCACGTACTTCTGACTTCGAACAAAGAAATGTCGTCCGAGTTTCTATATAAACTAACTAGTTTAATCTAAGTTAAAATTTTGAAGATTTGTTAACGAAAATAAAAAATTAGTTTTCACTTAAAAAAATGTTCCTGCTTCAAATTGATTTGCCATTTATATTCAGAATTGCTGGGGTTATTTTTTATATTAAGAGAAAATATATAAATAATTAAAAACTCACTTAATGACACTATAACTAAATAATAGCTTATAAGAAAAAACCTAAGACAAAAGGTTGCTCCCTCTCCAAAAAAATTAAATTAGTTACTTTCATCTTTTATTTTCATAGGTTTGTTTTTTCGGAACTATTTAACCATCGGGAGCTTTTCACTAAAACATGATTTCTAACTGTGAGGAGTTTTAATTACTTTTGCAACATCTGCATATAGATTTTTGAGAATCCTGAACATGACATGAAGCCCTATTCCTTAGACACCTTCTGGTAGTTAAGAGGTATTACTTCCTGAGTTCGTTAATTCGTTCCCTCAATATGCCAAGCTCTGATGGCCAGTCAAGCAGATAAGGCTAAATCTATTGGATCTCTAGAGGTCGTCTGCATTCGTGTATAGATCCTCCCTTAATTGCCACAGCCTAGATATGCTTGTCATAGTACCCTCTGGAAAGGTTCTCCTGTACGCCGGCCAAGATTTCCGTAAAGCCTGGTATACATTTACAAAAGTAAAATTAATGTTTACTACAGATCACTCCTCTATCAGAGAGGATACAAACGAACAAAGGGTTCTTTAATCCAAGCAAGCGAAATTTCAAAACCATGTTATGTCGACCTAAAAATACATCTTAGAAATCGGGAAGCCACAAATATGACAAAAAAAACTATTTCGCAATTATAAACAAATAAATAAACCACACACACGTCGTCAAAACTATATAATACAATAAAATTAACGAACGACAAGCTTGGAAGCCCAGCAACTCTATCCGAGATCTGAAGTATAGCACGGCTAGTTAACATAAGCAACTAAAAAAACAAAAGAAAAAAATATCATAAGTAATTTTAAGACCTAATATTCTTTTATCGTGGTTGTACTGTAAGATATTGGTTTTAATAATAACACTATGAACTACTTTACCCGAGACTTTACCACCTTATTTGTTCATTACCCAGCACAAAATAAACCACACACACCTTCAAAACAATATGGTAACATATAACACAATAAAAATAACCACAACGAGCGACAGACTTGGAAACCCAGCAACGCTATCCGAAGACGGAAGTATAACACGTTTTAATTAGTTTAAAAAGACATGTTCTGTAAATCGCTAATACTTATAGCAGTCTTTGTACCGATACTTGGAGCAGTTTTTTTTGCAAAACAAAAATATATCCACAAAAACTTAATTTATTTCTTGCTGCGTGTAACTCAACAATTGCGACACCGCCATTTTCATACTGATTCTGGTCCCGCAAGCGTCGTTGCCGAATTTACTACTTCATGGCCCGATCTGGAGTTGGCCGTGGCAGAAGTCTAAATTATTTATTCAGCGTAAATTGTAGAATGAATATTTGAGGCCATTTCTAGAGTATTTCGCCACTGAGGTAAGGCATAAAATATAGTTAATTAACATAAGCCACTAAAAAAAACAAAAAAAATGTCATAAGCAATTTTAAGTTCTTCTGTTCCTTTATCGTGGTTGTACCGTAAGATATATTTATCACACAAATTTGAAATTTAACCGGGGGGGGGGGAGGTTAAGTGGGACTACGTGACTTCTTTAATTATGAAACAATATATAAATATAAATTTTTCTAAAAAATATGTAAATAAAAAAAGTCGTTTTCCGATTGTGTCTTAATAATAACTATATAAGAGTTCCACCAAAAAAATCTAACTACGCACCAGTTTTCTATTAGACATATTACCTAAAATTAATTTTCTCTGTCAAAAATAAGGAAATGTTATTAAATTACAAGAAAACGCATATAAAACAGATAAACAAAAAATAAGCTTAAGTAAGATACTAAAACCATTACTTAAACAAGCTTAATCTATTTGCCATCTCTTACTATCTTCTTCAGTAATCCTAGAACAAACGCGAAGATTTCAATAATAACTTTTCATCTAAGATAATTAAAACTGTCTCCGTCTCTGAGCGGAATTCTTGTACAAGAGAAAATATAAAAGGTTCGCGAGCCCATCAGTCTAAGCGTAGGGTAACCCTATCGTCGCTGCTGGGGTATAAGACAAGAGATCGATATAACTCTTCCGTGGGGTGAAGGAAGCGCGCGTGGGGTGAGCTCTGCTACCCAGAGAGTTGAAACGCTACCCCCCGAAGCTCTATCGATGTACGAATTTTGAGACAAAGATTTGACTTTGTGACTTTTATAGGGTCGATTTTGTTAATATGTCAATGAAATAATGCCTAAACTATGTTCATAATATGTTTTATTTGAAAATGAAAATATTTCTGTTTAGGTGTTAGTTAGAGTTTTGGAGATAAAGAATGTTATTTATTTGACACGTGAACAAAAACAAATTTTAACCTATTTTTCAAATATTTATTAGAAAATAGATATAAAAATCTAAACTGTTGGCTATAAATAGCACAGTTTTTTCTTTTCAATATAAACTGTGTAATATAAATCGTTTATACCAAAAACGATAGTCCTAGGCAAGTCCTTTAAAAATGAAAATATATTTTTATTTCAATATTGCTTTGTTATAATAACGGTAACACAAATATATTTCCTTTTTTTATAAATTTTTTCTGTATATAAGGTTAATCTAAGGGGGTGAAACAGTTCTCTAAAAACAGAATTAACATGTTAAGTTTTTTTAAAGGGTGTAAAATACTAAATCTTAATACATAAACTATTAATATTTTTAAAAAATAGCGAGACATGATCAATTTATTATATATATTGCATATAAACCTCAATTTGAGAAAACTAATGATGAACATAAATATATGGGGAATTACTATGACAAAACACATTTTTTTATTGTTACTTACTTTATTAATAAAACTAACTGGCATTTTGCACATTTTTGTTAAATTAACCTAATTCTATCTGACTACCCGCTTTAGCACAAAAACTTTATACCGGATCTTGCATGACCATATATTGCCAAAGAATTAAACGTAATTGTAAATTTTAATTTTCTGATGATTTGCCGTAAAGGCACTTATTCGTTTTGTTTTATTTTTTATTGTTATTGTTGGCATCTTTGGTTGAATATACATTGTTCCACTGATAATTATAAGAGAGAAAAATACATTTTACAAAAATTGCATACTTTTTTATAACTCTCTGTATAAATAAATTAGTTTCAAAATATTGAATTTTTTTGGCTCGTCCGAGTCATTTTGCCGTTTAAGTAATGCTAGCAACTTTTTAAGTATACTTTATAACGTTGACCTTGCTGCCCATACCGTTGAAGCTTTTCAAATTTTTTAACTGAAACAACAAAGAATAAATTTAGTAACTATGAATTATGTTTAGAATGCGACTATCCTATAAATATAAGTAGCAATCCTACAATCTTGTTTTCCTACCAACTAGCTTGATTTTTGAAAAAGAAAGTCAGTGTAAGTGTTTCGTCTATTCCTTTTACATTTTTTATTGATTTCCGGTGACAAAATTGCTTTTATGTTTTTTCGTACTTCATTTCATCAGGCCACCTTCATTCGGACCACACAATTCTGCAGGAACATTTTGTATTGGATTTTTTTCATGAAGATTGAAATTCCGGTTGAAAGTTGATTATTTATATTATAAAACAATGTTGTTTCAGCTTGCTATGTTACTAAGAAACCTTAGCAACTACTTTTTATAACATGCCATTTTAAACTTCTTAGGTCGTATTTGCTATGCTATAAAATTGATTATTAGTGTTATATAGCTGATTCAAAGCCAAAACATGACAGGCACACCCATTTCAAATATAATGAAAAATAGACACGTTCCCTTTTGAAAAAATCCGTAAATTTTTTTACCCGTAACTTCCCTCGCTATGAATTCTTCCCTTTATTAGGAATAGTGAAGTGTGACCCAATTTAGTTCAGTACATAGTCATTTAGTAATACATATACTATCTTTTCAAACATTTCTTTCGGCCATATTTTATTCCATCATATTGGATTCCTGCCAATATTTTACCAGTTCCTCCATGTCACACTTGATTTTTGGGTATAACTTCGAATAAATTCAATAAGCAGTTTTTATATTGACACAAACCGCCATTATGTTACGTCATGTTGAATTCGTACCAGTTTGTCCCTATATCACATTTAATTTTTCTGCAAACTTAAAAATCAACTAATTCGTACCACAATTTTACCAGTTTGTTTGTATATCACACTTAATGCTTGCACAAAATTTGAAATTAATCTAATAAATAAATAATGTTGTATTAGGACGTCACTTTGTTTTGCCATCTTATATTCATACCAAAATATTACCAGTTCATTCCTATGTAACACTTGATATTTGTGCAAAATTTGGGGAAATTGGATAATTACATTTTTTAAGTTTCTGTAGGCCGCCGACTTTTACCCCGCATATCGGATTTTTACCAAAATATTACCAGACCATCTCCATCTGACCCTTAATTTTTGACTAAAATTTGAAGTCAATCTGATAAGTAGTTTTTAAGCTATGCTGCGAACTGACAGACAGGCAGATAAACCGACAAACAGACCGACGGAATTGATAAAACATATTTTTTAGCATCTAGGAACGCTAAAAATTGAAAATATGTAAAACGTAAGAGGGTGATTTTTTTTCACGATTACAAATATTTTATTTGATCGCTGTTTTGTTCCGCCATCTTGAATTAGTACTATCAATCTATTAAGTAGTTTTTTCGGGCTGAATTTTGAAATATTTTATTAGGACGCAATTTTGTTCCACTATTTTGGATTCGTACCAAAACCTTACTATATACTTGATTTTTGGGCAAAATTTGAGATAGATTAGACAAGGAGTTTTTTAGTAATAATTTTTTTAACATCGCACGCCATTCTGGATTTTCACCAAAAAATTACCATAGCCATATGACCTTTAAACGTAAAGATCGGAAAGGATTTTTACGTTTAAGGGTCATATGGGAGTAAAAATGAGGATATCTTCAATTTAACCGAAACTGAAACCAATTTGCATCAGGTCAAGATTAGAGTTCTTGAGGTGTGTTTAAAATTTTGTAAATGTAAGTTTTTACTTATTAATTATATTTTATACTCTAACTTTAAAGTTGCAATATGAGTTTCATTTAATGTTGAATATATGGGTCACCGTAATTATAAATTCATACAAAAAAGATTTGATTCAAAATTTAAATTTTTATTAAAAAACCTTTCAGGTCAGATTTAATGTATATTTATATGCTGTATAGTGAATTTGATGTTACAGGCTAATTGGAAATAAATTATTTTAGGTTAATACGAGGCTTAAAATAATGTATAAATAACATCCAACATAATAACATCAATATAAATATTTCTTTCAAGTTATTATTCTACGTATTTTATCAATTGGATAAAGTCATTTATTTTGATGGTATTGATATTACATATTTCATATTTGTATTTACCGGTTTTAGGTCGTGTAATATTTTCAGTAATCTTGTTCGAAGTCAAAAAAATCACGTGATATCAGCTTAACGTGACACGTAACATGTTGTGTGTGTGTATGTAGGTGAGTTTTTATGGCACTGGAAATATTTCCAACAGGCCAGTCTAATTTTATTTACTTTTTGTTTCTATTGTATAGATATATTTATCAAATATATAATTATTTTATTAGGTTTTGTTTATTGCAATCCATTTGTTTTAGATTAAGTACATGACTGAGAGTATGTTGTTACCTTATGCTTAGCTCTTTTGAAGTCGACACTAAGCATTTATCAGTCGTATTTTTGACGTAAACTTTATCAAAATTCTTTATTACAATTTAATTAATATTGAAAATTAATCCTCTATCCATAAGGTCGCATGTCGATTGTACATTAAATTCTGGAAGGAAGTTCTGCAAAGAATTTTAATCAAAATGCCCCTTCTTTCCCCTATCGCGCAGAAAAATAACAGGATGATTTCAAATCTGCTTTGGCCGAATTTTCAATATTCTCTTATATGTAAATAAATGAAAAAATGCTTATTAAGATTTTTTGTGCAGTCTCTTATTAGACACACAAAGAAAAAAATGGCGCTTATTATCGCAAAATTCGTGTAAAATTGACTTATTGATTCGCTTGTTAATGTTACGTATGTTAATGTGATATATCTATAAATAAAAAGTAGGTATAGAAGAATTTTTAAATAATTGTTAACATTATAATTGCATAGTTATATCCTAAAAGTAGAATTATCTATTCTTTCAACATCCCACTTTTTCCACCAATTTTTTAAAGTTCAAGTCTATTGCGCTATTTGGCATTTATTTTACAACTTAATTAATACCTTACGAAAGTACCTTAAAAATTATATTTTTGCCACACTTATGTATGTTGATGTTTTATATAATGGATATTTTCTCGAATAACACATAGAGACCATAATAAAAATAGTAGAGTGTGAGGTTAGGAAACCTGTCTTGAAGTTTCATATCTACTTTATGCAGTACCTCTGAGTAGTTTCTGCAAGACTGAGTAAAGAATATTAATTAGCTTTGCTATAATAGCACGTTGAAACGTAAGCTTCTTGCTCTAGCAATATACTAAGCATCTGAATCTGACCTGAAGAGCTTAACAGGGGCAGCAGCTATCTGAATCCTGATGAAGTACGAACGTAAATGTAGCAAGGGTTTTTTTTCTAGGCCTATAGCTATCCTTGAAATAGTAAAGCTGAAGTTGTTTGACTCAGGAAAATTCAAGTTGAAGTAGCTAAATAATAGTTATTATCATGATTCTGATTATGTATTATCATGATATGATCTCGCTGCTAAACACTGTCATTATTTAATTTGGGAAGCATATTTATCTTGCACTGTATTTCAACCTTAGAATCTGCTAAGTATTTTCCACTTAAAACTAGGAATCAGTTGCGTATTTTGGTTAGTAATGGTGTGTACTTTATACTAGTTAAAGTTTAATAACTTTCTACCAATCTTAACTATAAGTTATCCTCTACGCTTGAGGTAAACATTGTTTGTAATTCAATAAACGTGAAAACTGTCTCCGCGAAATTTTGACGTACTCTAGCTCAGCGTCAGTTGAAGGTCTTATTATTAGAATACAAATAATGTCCATTTAGGAAACCATGGTTTTTGGGTTTAGACCGTGTCAAAATTTAATTACTTTTCGACGTTTTTCCTTCAATTGCACGAGTCATTTCCAGGGAGGATATTTTACTCACGCCGTCGAAACACTGATATAACTGTCAGCAATTTTTCCGGAAAAAGAAAATCGAAAAAATATCGTTCAAGTTTCACAAGGGAAGTTAAAATGAGTATGAAGTAATTATATTATGTTTTTTAGTTTAATAATCAATGTTCTTACTATTGTTTTAAATAAAATGTTTTTATAATAAATATCATTTATTGAACTCAGGAAATAATCTTACCAAATATTTTTCGTGCATCTTGGACACTCGTTTCAAAAAAATTTGTTTAACAAACAGCATTCGCGCAAATGAAAAAATCGTCGTCTTCGACCCGGGTTTTTAAAACCATTAACACTGATGCTATTTGTTAAACAAATTACTTATGAATTAGTTTTTCCGAAAATTGGATGCCCTAAGTTATAATTACCATAGATTTTTTAATAAATAAAATCCCAAAATCGACGCAAGAACTTTGGCTTCTTATACATTTATGATATATCCAGTGGAACCCTGATGTTCAGATACAGTAGATCGTATAATTTCTTTCTTTCGAATATAATTCTGATGTTTGTTACGTATGTTAGATCGGCGAAGTAATACGATTAAGATTGCAACTATCTGTGGTTCGGTATATAAATGGATGAAGTACACTTACTACACGGTACTTCCTTACAAGTTTCCTTCCTACATTTCTAAAAAACCGTCTCATATATTCAGTGCTATATTTATTCCTTCTTAAAGCTTGACTCCCTTTTAAAGCCTGAGTCAGTTTCAATCATTTCACAAGTTGTTTTAGCTCGGTCTTATTAATAGGGTTCCCAGAATCTTGAAAAACAGGCAAAAAAAGGTAAATGTTAGGAGAATCAGAAACTATCACGTAAAAGTCAGGCAAAACGATAATTTTTAATAAATGTCTGAAAAAATAAAAATATTTGCCCACTGTTGGGGAAAATGCCAAAAACCGTTGGTTTTTATTTTATTTTATTACACAAAATTACTAAGGCATTATTGGTGGCAGCTGGTATAATACACGTTTCGTGATATCTTGACGCACCTCGTAGCGCAAAAACATATAACCACTAAATTAGGTAACCCCTAAAAAATAATATTTTATCTTCTGGCGTCTCATAATGACATCATTTTGATCGCCACTTTTAGTGTCAAAATGTCTAATTTTTTAGGACTGAGAACTCTAATGGATTCATTTTAGTCCTGAAACAACGCACTTGACAACGTGTATTTCACTCTTACAATTTCAAGCCAATAACAATTAGATATTTTTGAGAATTCACCTGGTTAAAATCGAATAAATAGCATGGTGGGAAGAAAGCAAGGTACGCTCGCCAGCCAGGGCATCTATGTCAAATGTGAGGTAGCTTTCGAAAAAATTGTAGTGGGCCCTGGAAATAAACTTCAATAAAAATTTTAGGTTGGGTTACTAGTCTAACAACAATTTAATTTCTTTTTGTACAAAATAAATTTTACTTTGGAAGGAAAAGATTTAGATTCATTTGGATATTAAGAATCGAGAACAATATGTCTTGTGCGGTTACTGGATGCTTCAGCCACAATAAAACGAAGGACAAATGTAATATAAAGTCTCATAGATTTTTTAAAAAAATTGATTTCTACAGTACAGAGATTAACTAAAGAGTTAAGAGTTAACTAAAAGTTAGGACCTTTTCTTTTAGTGATTTGTTTAGATCATGGTTATTAGTACTCAGACACTAAAGGGGTTATCTTTTTTTAGTCATTTGTGGATCAGATTAGGAAATTTTGCTGTAGTAGATAGTATTTTAAACACTTGTCCGTTTGAAGTTATTAGAGTCTATTAACTTCTAAATCTTAAGTTCTGTAAAAAGCAGCTAAAAAGTTACAAAAAAAATACATTTTAACATTCTGTTTTTAAACTGTTTTATTTATAATAATTTCATTAACATTTTCTTTCCTTTCTCTTTTTTCATTTGATTATTTAAGCTGTATTTATTTTTTGTTTGTCATCAGTTGGTTTTCATTCTTTCTTAGATATCCTAGATTGATATTTCTAAAAGCTTACTTTAATTTAGTTAATTAATGAATTAAATATTCCTTTAAATATTAACTTTTATACCACTCCACCGTCAACATTACTAGTGTATGGAAAATACAAGGAAATAACATCAAAAGTTTTCGTTTTGGGATTCGGCAGATTTAGTAGGTACATCTGCAATGAAATTGCAAAGGAGACTTGGACAGGTTATGTTCATTATCAGTTGATAGGTAGGTAGGTAATTCTTAAGTTGACATGATTTCCACTTTTAAAAAATATTTTCGACGCCTAGTTATATAATTCTTAAATTAAATATACTTTTGTACATTATAGTGTTAACTACTCAAAATTAATTTCAATTCCAGAAAATTCTTAAACCTTACATCAAACTCCATTAGTTAAACGGATACTGAGTGTAGGTTTCTTAAAGTGTAAGGGATTCCCAACCTCGGATCGTGACACAAATTAAAAATGTGATGTGCAATAAATATTTTGTAAAAGTAAAATAAATTTAACATACCTATTTTGATTTATTTTTAACATTTACTTTAATGAGGTAATTGTCATAGTTCCTATCAAACTAAAAATAATACTTAAATATTATATTTAGGCTTGTCTAACAAAAAAAAGTTTAAGTCTTACCTAAATATGAAAGGTTAGGAAAATTAATCATTATAATAAGATATTCA
Source organism: Kuschelorhynchus macadamiae (assembly GCA_030620095.1). NCBI lineage: Eukaryota > Metazoa > Arthropoda > Insecta > Coleoptera > Curculionidae > Kuschelorhynchus > Kuschelorhynchus macadamiae. The sequence continues at coordinate 959,280 of JAUTXW010001314.1, forward strand.
TAATCCTCTAGTTTTTTAAGATTTTTTTGAAATAACAGTTTGGTATACTTATCCTAATAAACTACATAATTTTCACATTTTATATGTATCACTAGAAAACTAAATAATACATACCTGCACTTCAAAGGATATATACTTATATTCCAATAAACAATGATCTGCAACTATCATACGTCGAAAAGTCGACGAAAACACACAAATAGGTACGAAAAATAATCACAGAAATATATTTTACCTCTACCTGTCAAATTAACGTTGGCTCATAACCACAAAAAACAGAACATAAACAAGGTCTAAGATGATTTTATAATTAATAGTTCTTTAAGCGATAGACGTATTTCCGTCTCTCTTTTCACCGTAACCATAAAAGAAGATAGAATTATGACCGATACATGAATTCCGTTAACAAATTTTAGCAAAGGTGTACTGTAATCTTTTCAGGCCCTTACGCAATAAAAACATGGCTAACCTGTCATTTTAATCGGTCCAGGGTTCGCCTCACAATATACGTCATTAAAACTTGCGCATAGGCACGCCTTAAATAGGTAACATCAAAATTTTATCAGCCTTTTGAACCAATCAGCAATCCGAAAGAGTCATGTCAACCCACTGATGAAATTTTATTTCTATAGATACGTTCATTGTTAAAATTATTATTATTTGACCTGTCATGTAGTTGTCAGCCAATTTTCGTCAGAAAAATGATGCAAGTACTTCTAATACTCGTTTTGGGCAAGCCTTATTAGAACAAAAAAAATATAAAATTTCGTTACAAAATCTACTTTCATCAACACAGTGAAAACTAAATAATCCATTTGGCATCAGTTTTTTTTGTAAAGAAGGTAATACGAATTGGTTTCCTCTACTCCTATAAGTAAAATTCCCGGCATTCTAGAAGACTGGGGTTTCAATATGAAAAGAAAAAATAGAGAAAACTATAAGGAGATGTGTGTAAAATCAATAAGGAATACCATTACGAAGATGATTTACGAAAAATATTTTAACGAATTCAAAATATCATTTGATCCATTTAGTGACATATGTTTAAAAAAAAAATTGTAATATGGGAAGAAGGGTATTACAAGAGAGCTTAGATAAAAGAAAGGTTAGTGCGAAAGCTTTAACTATCCAAGATATTTATGTTACCTATGTCTTCTCTCTGGAATGAAAATTATCCAGATGGTTTGCAGTTTAAATTCTTCCATATATGTGCTTTTGAGTTGGCCTGGAGGGAAAATGAAGCCGCTAATTGCAAAATATCTTTCTTCAAATATGAGATAAATATCGAGGGTAACTTTACTAGAAGAATCGAGTATGTAATTCCTTAATTGTGTGGTGTTTGTGACCTATGTTAGTAGTTAGGTTAAACATTTTCCCGGAATAATGGACGGTAGGTCTGCTTAAATTTTATTTATTACCAAGCAACGTTTCGATGCCTTTATTGCGTCTTCTTCAGACCAAGTAACTGTTTAAGATCTAATCACTACATCAGTTACAGCAATCACTTTGTTACAAGATGGAAAATGCAGATATTACTTTTAAATTATTACTTGATTATTATATATTCAATAACCATGTCGTGTCAAAAATTTTAAGTAATAATTTAAAAGTAATATCTGCATTTTCCATGGTTGAGACCACTTTGTAACAAAATGATTGCTGTAACTAATGTAGTGATGAAATCTTAAACAGTTACGTAGCCTGAAGAAGATGCAATAAAGGCATCGAAACGTTGCTTGGTAATAAATAAGATTTAAGCAGAACTACCGTCCATTATTCTCGAAAGATTTTCAATCTAATATAATTCCTTATTTTCTAAAACAAATCAAGGTGGATCGAGAAACTGTGCTAGTAGTAAGTGGCTAATTCGAAATAAAAGCAATGTTGATTTTTGTCCCGTAAGGCTATTACAAAAACTTTTGACTAAGCGGAATGATACACTTTTTTTTTACTATAAATCCTATATGAAAAAGTGGTGCTTGGTTGAAAAACACACCTTTAGGTATAAATTCTCTCGCATAATGGACCAAAACTTCCGCAGACAGAATTGGTCTTGATACAAAACATAACAAGGTCACAAACCACTCACATCGTTCTTCTACAATATCAGTTCTTGCGAAACATGGTGTTAACGAGCAAGAGTTAGTAAATGAAATTACTTATTCCTGCTCTTCTAGATCGTTGTCACTCTTCGTGAAATAGTCATGATGAATACCACTCGAAGGAAAATTTGGACGGGAAATTTTTCTCTTGTTCTATTCAAGTTGGTTGCTGTTTGGCAACTTTGTTCTACATTTTTACTTAAAATGTCATTCGCCAAATTACCCAGCAACAAACTTTTATAACAATAGAAGAATGTCAGGCAAAATTTTCTGTCTTGGGGTTTTATATATGAGAAAAAGACTGCTCATCGGTAATATTTTTTAAGAAAATGTTTACTATGTTTAACTCAATTGGACTCAATCAGAAGATAAAGTTTCCTATGTAATTCTCATCGGAAACAATCATTATGAGATACGCCTTAGCTGACTCCTCGTCTGATAGAGTGGCGGCTCTCGTGGATTTAAGGACGAGTGAAGCGCAGCGTAGCTAGGTGCACAGCGCCGAACTCAAAAGAAGCGTCGCCGTAGGCGATAATTTTTCGGGGTGTCATGCCCAAAATGGCTAGGTTTTAACCTTTTTATGATGGTAATTATCCATAGCTTTGGAGCGTTTTTTAATACTTAGGAGAAATAATATGAATTTATATGATTTAAAATATATATTTTTCTTCTTAAAAAACTATATCTTAAAGCTAATTTCGATTCGATTCGATCTATACAAAACTGCTTCCTCCTCCGATGATCCGAACGCACTAATTTACATTAATTCTATAACAAGCGAACAAGTGCCTGCAGCCTGCAGCAGCAATTTATGCTGCTCCCATCTCTATTTGTCTTCATCGGATATTCACCATTGCGTTGCCATAGAAACTGCCGTAAACAAATCTAAGCGCGAAAGCCGGCGTGCGGGGAGAGTCTGATGCGGAATTTGTTACTGCTGATTGTGATTTCTCAACGTGTCGCTCTTATGAAGAGATGTTCAGCGCGCTACGTTTCTAAGTCATTATTACTTTTTGTGTATATAACGCACTAGTTTTGATAGAAAATAATGGTATAATTAAGTAAATAATGTGAACTATTTAAAACATACTACATTTTTATAATAAAAATGTAGATTATAGAATCCTTTATATTTTAAAAATACGCACGCATGTTAGTGCGGAAAGTAATTTAGTTTTCGCACTAATGCTTGAAAAAGACTCCCATTGTATTATAATTTTGACTTGCATCGTATTATAATATTATATCATTCCAGTTAGTTAAATGCTAAGTAACCTTAGTTATAATTGTTTCACCAATACTGCTAATAGACAAGTCTCGGTTGCGATGACACTAAAAAGCAATAACAACAATGTATGCGTCTGTGCGTGGTTTAGTTTGCGTAGTTATTTGTAATTTTGTGCTTTTCAAAGACGGTTTCGCCACTCAACATGCAAGACAGACCAAAATGTAATTCCTGAAAGTATTTTGGAAGAAGCAGGTATTGCCCGAAAAATCCCGCCATAGGTTTGAAAAAGAATACAAAGTTTCTACACAATGGTGCGAGAAGAAACAGGTAAAATCTCTTAAAGAAGAAGTATTTCTAGTCTATTTTGGTGAAAAATCTAAAACCTGCAAATATTCTACACTATGATCATCAAAACAAAGATGTGTATACAGGTAAATATTCAAAATTAACAGCATTTTTGAAACGGATAAACGTAGAACACCGTGTAAAGAAATCCAAAGTTTTTTCAAAAGGGGAACCATTATTGGATTGGCAGGTGCATGTCGTGACGAAAATCCTACTAAATTAACTATTGATAACATTGAAGATAATGAGACCCTACTAATCATCAAAATTCCCGATACAAAAACTCCTCACCTTCAGCTTTTTAGGAAATATGTGGCTCTACGACCTTCGAACACACCTCGTAGTCGTTTTTTTGTAAACTACAAACAGGGAAAATGCACAATAAAATGTATGTGGATTAATGCATTTGGGAAGATGCCATCTAATATTGCTGGATACCTGTGATTGCCCGATCCAGAAATGGACTCAGTGTTGTAAACAATGTAATGTAAACAATCCGACAAACTGTACATTCATTATAAACATTATAACCAACAATAAATAATTGTTTAATAAAATAATATTTTAAAAATATAATGTTTTTTTTATTTGTGAATAAATGTAAGGAGTATCTGCGTTTTGTAACTATTTTTTGAAAGTGCTAAAGGTAAATGCAGCTTATGAATTCTAAAAATCATATTTGATATATTTTAAACTTCTAATTTCTGATCAAATCTAATCTGAAGTCTCAAGTAATCGATTATAATAACTAAAAATTTAACATACTTCATTTCACCCTCACTCAACTGCATTTGCTAATATATAGGTACATAATTTATGCAACTCCGCTACGTGTCGTTCGGTAAACTGGAGTCGCGTGCGGAAAAGTATCACTTTGGGCACTCGTTAGGTAAATAATTTTAAAAATTTTTCTTTGACGTCGGATTTTTTTATAACATTTTTATTTGGATGTATTTCGAAACGCTACATGTAGTTTCTTTAATTAGAACTAGGCCAGAAAGATAAAATTATATAAAGTACTCATTTCATAATAAAACTATTAAATATATTATACTCTTTTCACTTTAAGATTAGAGGAAAACCTGTTAGATTAGCGGAAAACAGATTTTTCTTCCGTTGGTATAAGAGACATTAGTTATGAATAAATACACATGTTTAAAATAAATTCTGATTGTTGCCAGATATTTTATAGCTAGACAATCGTGAACCCAGGTAAATCCAGACTGAAAAGAATATTTAACTATAAGGCTTTTATAATAATCCGATCCGTCCAACCCCTTACTGATGATGTTTGCAAACATTGGTAGACGTAACAATTGTAAAAATTATAACTTCTTATTGCGCACTATTAGAAAATTAAAAAAGGTTTTAGTTCGCAGAAGCAATAAAGTATCAGCGTACCGCCAAAGGGTAAAAAGGCTTACCTGGTCTATATTGAAATTTTAACTGGAGCAATTTTTTTTACGATTACGAGTTGTAAATGTATTCCCAATCCAATATAAATTGGGCCAATAAGTTGAACTAGTTTGGTATTATGCGTGATGACGCGAGACTACGAATTTAAATTTATTCTAAGCTAGCAACCGAAACTTTAACTGGTTTTACCTATTCTTATCCTTATACCTACCTACTACTACCTATTATCTAAGGGTAATTATTGTGCACCCGTTTATTTGTTAAATTTCAAAATAATGCAAAACTTAAAAAACTGATATTTGGAAATGTGATACATTGTAGAGCAACTTTTTAACTTCAACTGAAATACCAAACTGTATGAGTTTACAGGATATTTTGCTCAACATTACAAATAGTGAATTACGTGAACAACTCCCATTTCCTGGAAATAAACAGATCTGAATTTATATACAGAGTGAAGTTGCCCCAGAAGTCGACAATCAAACTTAGTAAGCTGATAGAGGAGGTCATTTAGACTTAAAATAATGACGTATGTCCTTATTCAATTTTTGATAGTTTCATGGATATTTCGATTTTAGCGTTTTTTTTTTTCGAAAAGGTGTGCTGTGTTCACGAACTAAGTAATTAAACAAAAAATAGTATTTAGTTATAGTAATTATATCTAATATCATTAGGTTACCAAATTGATAGATGCATCTTTCCTAAAAAAGCATTTCCTTAATCGGTGTTGACCTATATGAATTGAAAAAACTATAATAAATAACAATTTCCTTTTACAAGAATTTGGTTTATTTTTCATTCATTCATATTATATATTTCATATTACACATTGGGTTATTAAGGTTAGATTTTTTAATTCAACATTATTACAATGTTTCTCCATTTGCTCTAATACATAATCGGCATCGCGGAATAAAATTTCTTCTGATCGATCGAAATGCCCGTTCATTATACCAATTATTTAAAATATTCCCATAAAAAAATTAAGGGGGTTAAGGTCAGGTGACCGCGGTGGTTACTGTATGATACTTGCCCTTGTAATCCACCGATTTGGGAGGTATCTGTTGAGATACTATCTTACCATTAGCGCGTAGTTGGTAAGAATTTAGTTCTGTATAACGACATATGCCCTTATTCGATTGTTGATAGTTTGAATTTTGCGTTTTGCTCGGAAATCATCTGCTGTAGTACGAACTAATTAATTAAACCAAAAATAGTACATGGTTATATTCAATATCTTTAGGATATCATATTGCTAGATGCATTTTTCTGAAAAAAGCATTTTCCTAATCTGTGTTAACCCTATTGAGTTGAAAAAATATATTATAAAAATCATAAAAAAAACAAAGTACTATGAAAAGATAACTCACTATCAGAAAAAGTTGTCCATCCAGTGATAAATTTAAAATAATGTCACATTTGCATTTTCACAGCAAATCTCTTCTTATCTATTTCAAATTCCAGTAAATAGTTTTTGTCAGAAATGCATTCAAGAGTGACACTTTTTGTAATGGCGATAGCAGATAACCATAGGTACTAGTAATAAATATGAAATTTTTTTAATTTGCTCAACTGCTCGATCTTGTAAGACCACACTTGAAATTGATCGCTTGAACTTTTCAAGCGATTTTGCTGTTTGTGCGATTTTCACTATGGATATTTCGAATTTTATAATTGCTTACAGAAAAGAAATGTTTCAAGTGGAACGCTACAAAATGCCTTACACCCACCGCGAATATGCAGAAACGCACTATGTATATGGTATTTTCCTAGTCGTTAAAATTATCCTGACTATGGGTATTTGAAAATGTACATTCAGCTCGATGGGACTCCTTCTCACTATGCGCTAGTGGTAAGACAGTATCTGAACAGACACTTCCGAAATCGGTGGATTGCAAGGGGAGGGAGGTACCATACCACCGCGATCACCTGTCCTTAACCCTTTCGATTTTTATTAGGAGGATATTTTAATTGCAGCAAAAAATAAAAGACGTTACAGATATTATTAAGAACAATGCACGGGCAATTCGATTGATCAGAAGAAATTTTAAACGGCGATGCCGATTATGTATTAGAGCAAATAGTGAACTCCGCCTAGACTAAAAGCAACTCTCGCTTCCATAACCTCCTGATACCGGTCGTTTAAGCGCCGCCAAACAAAAAATCTGCCATTTGGACGAAATAGTTTAAACCTCAACCAACAGGTATAGAGTGTACTATTTAAAATAAGAAAGATGATACTCGGATCTAAGACAATAAGCACCCTGTATAAATGCCAGTAATAAAAATAAAAAATATAAATGCAAATAGGAAACTTGAGTATTGAAATTTTTTCTCTATCTTTTATATATTCTGACTGAGGTACATACCTCGTTCATACGTTGGTATATTAACATTAATAAGCATCTGTATCTGAAGAAGTATCTTTTTGAAATCTTGTTTATTACGACTGTGTTGCTGCATTTCAGATAATAGATACCTAAACGCAATGCCATTAGTATTTAGAGCATTTTCGATGTCTGATCAAAATTTTTTGTTATCGGTAATACCGAAATGAAATTAAAAGACGTTCATTTAGTAAATATAATAATCTAATCCGCGAAATCAGAATGAAAATGAACCTATAGAAAGTGTTTTGTTTTTTTTTCATAAATGGCACCACAGTCAAAATGATTCTATTACTATATCCAGAGCTGAAATAGTTACTCAAAAACGTAACTAGATACCAGTTACTTTTTTAAAAATATCTCAGATACTTTTAAAAAATACATTTAATCAAAAAGTAACTAAGTTCCTAGAAACTGTAAGTTACTTTTCAAAAGTTACAAGTTACTCAAAAAGATACTTTGTTTTTTGAATTCGGCATAGGTACTATGTTTGTTTTAAAGACGTTATTAGGTACTTTATTAGATTATATATTAAGAAAAATAAGTTATATCAAAATATACGACTGAGGGTGCTGCTTTAATATACTAAAATACACGTAACTAAATGTTAAGAAAAATAAAAAACTACTTCCTCAAATGTACCTCAAATTTTGCACAAAAATCAAGTTTTATGTGGGAATCAACTGGTAAGGTTTTGGCGCCCAAATAAAATGCTTCACAAACTAATGTTAAAAATAGGTATAAATTGGTACAAATTTAACATAACGGAACAAAATGGAGGTGTATGTCATTGTAAAAACTATTTATTCAATTTACCCAAAACTACGCCCAAAAATGAAGTTTGGTATAGTTAAAAACTGGCAAAATATTGGTAGGAATAAATAGTTTTTCAATCCCTTCGTTTATTTTTATTTTCTGTGATCACAGTAGCTACTGAACATAACAGTAAGTGAATTAAAAGGAGCAAGTTACCTATTAAAATGAAACTTTTAACATAACAATGAATTACAAGGTCCTTTTTAGTACTAAAATATAAAAGAAACTACGTGACATACCCTACATCCTTAATATTTATCATTTTTCTTTAGCTCATTAAGCAAAAAAGATAAATGTGGGTTTAATTTATATTCATATTCCATTTAAAAAATAATACTTTTTACTGATTTACTTTTTTGACGCGCTTATTTACGGGGACCAATTTTTACATGATGCACAAGTGGTCACTACATAATATTTTAAAGATGGTTTGTTGCCAAATTTAATCTATAAAACATAAACAATGCAGTGATGTTTTCTTACCCTGTATATACTAATTAGTTTCCTGTCAAATTTTTATTACTTACATAACTTATTACCTAAACCCCACCTACTTAATATTTTTAATATTTAGAAATAAATAAAACTAGTAGAAAAACCCTATGTATTTCAAAATTCTTATTTCTAGTTAACCTACTTATCTTATTTATATGATACAAAACTAAACCAACAACAAGACTAACACGAACTGTTTGCTTCTGATATCGTAGTAACAATGGTAGAAGAAGTAGTAATAAAAATTTTGTGAAATTGGGACAAAGAGTAAGATCCATATCCACGAGTGCAGCTGCCGCGTGTTTCCGGGATTTTATAGGATACATACGTTGAGGTTGACCAGACTACCAAATATGTAATAATTATAACTAAAATACTCTTTTGTAACTAAAGTTACTTTTTATAACTAAAGTTACATTTTCTAATGAAAGATACTTTTCAAAAGTAACCCTTTCCAGTTACTCAACAGAAGCATCTAGTTACAAGATACTTTTTAATAATTAAAAAAAATTAAGTTACTTCATAGTAACTTACTAACTTTAATGTAACTTAGATATTAGATACTACCAGCTCTGACTATATCGATTTGATATATAAACAATCTTCACCCAACATAAGCAGATTGAACAATGCTTTCGATTCCTTAAAGATGTAACCCCTTTTCAAGCAGAGAGAGTACATAAAATGTCTTGTTACAGTGCATGAACATGTTTACCACCAAATCTGCTTTTTTCTTGGCTGTTTAACCTTTTTTTACTCCTTCTGGCTAAATATTAAAAGCAACCATATGTCGAATTTTATAGATCTCTAAAAGACAAAAATGTTTACACAATGTTTACCTCGACCCGTTTTGGAAGGTATTGAACTAAGAATTCCAGTGGTAGAGTTAAAACTGTTATTTTTACCCAATCCAACGCCCAGGAAATTAATTTTGAAGATACTCCTTGACGGATAAATAAAGGACGATCCATCCTGCTGAAAAGCGTCGCCGTCGTCGTCTTCAATAGTTGTTGCAATTTAAGGTATTACTAATTTTCCAACAGTCGCAAGTATAAGCATCCGATAAGAGTTTGATTAATAGGAAAATTAACTAATTACCTTACTTATTAAATTTGTCAAATTACTTTATTTAACCTTTTATTTTAAGTTTTTGAGGATGTTGTGTAGGAGCCTCTTCAAACCAGTGAGGATCTTCATCCTTCCAGTAATGACAATCGACTCTGCTGTTCAGAAAAGATTTACGTTAGCAATTTGGTTGCGTTTCAGTTATTTGTAACATTTTCGTTAAGTTCTTGTACAAGGTAAACTTTGTATGGGTAAAATGTATATTTTATTATAATTTTGGAAACTATTGATTTACCCACACTCAAATCAGCAGCTACTACTCAAACAGCCGGTTGCACAAAACTTAATTGCTGTTTAAAATATTTAACTGAACTTTCAGATTTGACAAGCTGCTTATAGAAATCTAGGAAATCACCGTCAAATTTGATATTCTGTTAAACATTCTAAACTTTAATTGAGCTTTCTACAACCGGCCGTTAGTGATAGCTTGGGTTGAATAGTAAATATTCCTAGAATTTAAATTTCAAGATCTTCAGATTTAACAGAAGGACGACCAAATCGTGGACCATCTGTAATGCTCAAATCTGTTAAAAACTTGGAAACAATATTTCTCACAAAATTTGCAGAAATTCGTATAGTTTGATTTTACTCAACAGTTTGGTTGCCCTGCAATACTGCAATTTCTATTACATTTTCCACAAAGAAAAATGATATCGAATTAATATCTTCATTAGTATGAACTATAACGAAACGAAAGGAAACGAAAATAATTAAGTAGAAATAACACAAAGACAAAAGGCTTAAGCGTTGTGCTTTTATCAATAACAATGACAATAGACAACATTTCATCATTTTTTTTGACACAATGTTTCTCGCTTCTTTTTCATTTCTTTTCTGTTCAAAAACGATGTAGAGATTTTTACAGGACATTTTTATTTTTCAAAGGTCTGTCTAATTTGAGAAAGATGCGAAAAATAACAATTTGCAAAACTGCATCACTGCGTAGTTTTCTACGAAATTTTAAAGTGAGCAAATGTACTATCGTGTTAAAAAAAACACGCGTATAAGTTTTTTGAATGTTAATCAGCAACGTAGCCATGGCGGTTAAATAATTTCATCAATTCTGAAGATAATCGCTAATAAGTTCGAAACGGTGCATCACAGACCCGTACTCACATATATCGTTGAATTTTGTGCTATGCTAAAGTATAATAAAATATAAGGTACTTTATTAAAAAATATATACTTTGTGCCCCCACCCTGTATATAATAAAGCAATAAACCTAAAAATATTATAAAAGTAAAGATACTTTTACTACAAACAAGTTTCATAAAAAGCTTTTTTTTGTATAACTTATAGTTTCCGAGAAAAGGTATAGGACCTTAATAAACGGGCCACCCTGGACATACATAAGTTGATAGAATTCGGTATTTAAAACAACTGTTGGCATTCATATAACAGTGAAGCTTGCGCACGAAAAAAAAACGAAATATATTCTCTACCCTTATTGAAAAAATTGTGTTAACTTCCTTAAAAATTAAGTATATTGCATTTCGCAACATATGAGCAAAGATTACAGAGTCGCGGCAAAATCGTTTGAGCGGTTTTTGAAATACAGAGTGTTAAACCCCCATGTAAAATACTTGGGGAAAATAGAATAACACAAAATAAACCTTTTTAATAAATTTAGAATATAGTACTTTCCATATTAAAAAAATAGGCAAATTTCCTCTCCCGGAACATTCTTCGTAATGAATATTTCCTTTTGTTAGGAATAGCGAAATGTGGCCCAATTTAGTTCCATCATTTAGTAACACATATATAAGGCCTTTTCTAATATTTTACTGGTTTCTGTCTGTTGAATTCGTACCAAAATTTTATAAGTGTATCTATATATCACATCCAATATTTGTGGAAAATCTAAAGTCACTTGTAAAAAAAGGTTTTTTACGTTGATTTTTTAAACATTTTATGTCCCGCTATCTTGAATTCGTATCACAATTTAACCAGTTTATTCCTCTATTACGCTTAATTGTTGCACACAATTTCAAACCAATCTAATAAGTATATTTTTTCAGGCTGCATTTTTTTGCTTTTTGGATTTGGAATATTACAAGTTCATTTCTATGTAACACTCGATTTTTGTGCAAAATTTGAGGTAAATTGGATAATTAGTTTTTTAGTAATACTTTTTTTTATACTTCATTAGGCCACCATTTTGTTCCGCCATATTGAATTTTTACCAAAATGTTACCAGGTCATCCCCACATGACTCCTAATTTTCGATCAGAATTTAAAGTTACGTAGTTTTTAGCAATGCCGCAAACATACTGACAGACAGACATAATTGAGAAAACAGGTCTTTTGACATCTAGGGATCCTAAAATATAAAAATTTATAAATTCCTGGAAGGATGATTTTTCATGAACACAAATTTGTACCACAATTCTACCAGTTATTTTCTATATCTCACTTAATTCTTCCACACAATTTAAAATCAATAAAATAAATAGTTTTTCTAGGCTGATTTTTTAAAATATTTTATGAAGCCGCCATGTTGTTTCGCACTCTTGGATTAGTATCAACATTTTACTAGTTCATTTCTAGTGTTTGATTTTGGTGCAGAATTTGAAGTAAATTGGATAAAAAGTGTTTTAGTATTAATTTTTCTAATATTTTCAAATCTGTTAAAAACTTGTGAGAAATATCTCACAAAATTTTCAGATACTAATATAGCTGGACTTTTCTCAACATTTTGGTTGACCTACTGCAATTTCTTTTACATTGTCTATAAAGAAAAATGATATCGAATTTATATCTTCATTAGTAGGAACTATAATCAAACGAAAAGAAACAAATATAATTCAGTAGAAATAGCACAAAGACAAAAGGCTTAAGCGTTAGTACATGTGTTATTGAATTCGTTTCAAACCACAGTAATATTAAGAACACTTTTTTATCAATCACAATGACAATAGACGACATCTCATTTTTTTGACACAATGTTTCTTGCTTCCTCTTCATTTCTTCTCTATTCAAAATTGGGTCGACGTAGAGATTTTTGTCAGACATTTTTTTTAAAGGTCTACAAAATAAAGTAAAATTCGATATAGGGTGCTATTTAAAAATTTAGAAGTCGAATTCCCTCACGCCACCTCCAAGAGGAATGGAAAAAGTTTAAACAACCAAAAAAGCTGATTTGTTGGTTCAAATGCTGCCAATGTTTTAACAGTTCAGATTTACTAGAGTGGACGTCCGCAGAACCATTTTTAGAGAGGTCAACAATGTTCAAACAAAGCAGGACCGAAAAATAACTTAAACAGAGGTATCTATAATCCACTACTTGTACATTAACGTAACACTCCAAAAGCATGGTCGGAAGGAAATTAGATTTCGTCAGGGGGGATGGGGGGCAAAACCAACTTTTTGCATAATACAGACGTGATATACAATATTAGCAGTTTCCAGGGGACAAGCGCCCCCCCCTCCTTTGCTCACCTACCGGTCGCCCACGTTTACCAGTACTCGAAATGTTAGCCCATACTAATAGTTTCCGGACAACCTGATTTATTTAAAAAAAAAACTCATACCTAATATGGGGTCCGTCTGACTATAAGGCCCTAGGCCCCGGTCTATTGTAACATATGTATGTAAGTATATGTAAGTTGATAGAATTATCTAAAACAAGTGTGTTTAAAAAACTGTTACTACTCTACTCTTTAATATATTTTGTAAAGGACATATACGAATTTAATGGAAAAAAATCGGTCAAATACCTCAAAAATTAAGAATATTGCATTTCGCAACTGTCTGTCCAACGTTATGTCGAAACAAAAAAAAGGCAAATTTCCTCTACCCGGAACTTCCCCCGTAACGAATCTTTCTTTTTATTAAGAATAGTAAAGTGTTACTCAATTTAGTTCCGTCATTTAGTAATATGTAAGGTCTTCCATCTTTTTTTGTGGGCGTCATTGTTCCACCATATAGAATTCGTAATAATATTTTACCAATTTCTATCTATACTACACTTAATTTAAAGTATAATTTAAAATAAACTAAATAAGTAGTTTTTTACATCGTTTTTTAAACATTTGATTATACCGCCATTTTATTTCGTCGTGTTGAATTTGTACCAAAATTTTACAAGTGTATATCACATCTAATTTTTGTACAACATTTAAAGTCAGCTGTATAACAAGGTGGTTTACGTTGATTTCTTAAACATTTTATCTTCCGCTATCTTGCATTCGTACCACAATTTAACCAGTTCATCTCTATATCACGCTCAATTCTTGCACAAAATTTGAAATCAATCTAATAAGTAAGTTTTTTCAGGCTGCTTTTTTTATTTCTTAGAATCAGTACCAAAACATTACCAGTTCATTTCTACGTAACACTCGATTTTTGTGCAAAATTTGAGGTAAATTGGATAATTAGTTTTACAGACAGGCATACCGACGGAATTGAGAAAACAGGTCTTTTGGCATATAGGGACTAAAATATAAAAATCTACATAATCCCGGAAGGGTGATTTTTCACGAATACAAACATTTTTTTAGCCTCCATTTTGTTCCGTTATCTTGAATTCGTACCACAAGTTTTTTCAGGCTACTTTTTTTTATTTGTTAGGACTTGTACCAAAACATTACCAGTTCAAATCTGAAATAAATTGGATAATTAGTTTTTTAGTAATACTTTTTTTTACATTTCACTAGGCCACCATTTTAATCCGTCATATTGAATTTATTTTTGTGTATTTATTTAATGTTAATTTCAATAAAAGGATCTGAAACCCCTGGGTTTCTTTGGTACATTTGGAGCACATTTTACGTTACTACTTACTATTTATCTGAACTCAGTAGCAACTCATTTTTTTGCAAACACAATATTTGTTTAAACAATGTAACATGGTTTCCTGCACAGTAGCTTTTTCTGACTTTACATCTCGAATGAACCAACCCTAAGAGTAAGCTTCTATATATCTACAAAACATTTATTGTAGAGAATTTTATAAGCTTTCACAGTGTGACCACCGTGTTTATCAAATGTCATAAAAAAACGAATTACCGCTTGGTTAATGGTTACGCTTTCTTCTGAAGTTTTTTTCTACATTAACATGGCCCTCAAATTTAACACTTAACTGTTTTAATACATTTTACTGTCTGGAATCTTGTGTTATACTTACTAAGGGTTGGTAGTTGGTACTTTTGGTCTTGAACGACCGATTATTGAGCATTTAGTTTAATATTGGCAGGTATTTTAAACTTTGATCATTTTAATCGGATCCCTTTTAATAACTTAAGCTATACTAATATATAAAAGACTTAGTTGACTGACTCACTCTTCACGCTCTACCTCAAACCGCTTGAGGTAAAAGGCTGAATTTTGGCATACAGGTTGATTTTAGGGTGTAGAGGTTCGATAAGAAGGAATTTTTAAAAACTCAAATTCCAAGGGGGTGAAACCACGCCTTCAATATTACAATATTTTTTATTTAAAAAACGGTCAGTTTTTCAGAAAAACGCTTGAGTACGTGTTTTTTTATTTATTTTTTGCGTATTTTAGGCTTTTTTAAAAATTCATACAAGGTGTTCAAAGGGGTGAAATTGCCACTTAAATAATACAATATTTTTTTATTTAAAAAACCAGTTATTTTTTCGAAACGCACGTGTTTTTTAATTTATTTTTTTACATATTTTAGGATTTTTAACAAAAACATACAATTTATATAAAGGGGTAAAACCATCCCTTAAATATTATATATTTTATTTAAAAAACCGTTATTCGGAAAACGCTTGAACATAATATGTTTTATATTTTATTTTTTTACATATTTTAAAATTTTTTAAAAACCCAGACATGGTGTCCAATGGGCTGAAGTTACCCTTTTAACGTTATATTTTTTATTTAAAAAACTGTTAATTATTCGGAAAAACCCTTGAACACTTGCTTTTTATTTTATTTTATTATATATTTTAAGATTTTTTGTAAATTCGTCGAGTTTCTACACTCTAAACCCTTCAGGAATCCCTCCTCACGAGTTAACTTTAAAAGTGGAGGCACCAGTGATGCTTATTCCAAAATTAAAACCACCAAAATTGTGTAATGGAATTCGGCTACAGGTTAAAACATTACAAAACAATGTAATAGAGTCTATTATTATTTCTGGTCCTGGTCTGGGAGGAACAGTTTTTATATCCCTTTAATTCCGTCAGACTAACCTTTTCAGTTTAAACGTGTACAGTTTCCTTTAAAGCTTTGTTTTGCCATGACAATTAACAAAGCTCAAAGGCAATCCCTAAGTAGAGCTGGAGTAGACTTGCGCTACGATTGTTTTTCGTATAGTCAACTCTATGTTGCATGCTCTAGAGTAAGTTCGCGTAGTAGCTTGGCTATTTTACAGCCAGATAATGCAACAACAAACGGATGTTTATACAGAGGTACTCAAATGAGGAGATTTAAGTACCTCTCTACATCCCTTCCAATATAGTCATATACGCGAACGAAGTCGCGGATACCCGCTAGTTAAGATATAAAGTAAGAGTTCAAGATATCTTGGACCAAATGAAAAATTATTTGATCTTAAAATAAAGGCTTTGAAGGAAAATAAAATAAAACACAATAAATAACGAACAATAGTTTAATAATAAAATAGGTATATTGACATCATGAAATTACTTGGAAATCGTAAGTAATAACACATATTTTTTACATATATAGTTAGATCGAGACAGATCACAATGATTTATGGGAATTAAGGGCATTAACACTCAGGATACAATATTAGACATAGTATTTTCAGGAAACACGATATCTTTGATCCTATTACTCAACATTTAGAAGAGATAGAATAAATACATTATTTTTGGGGAAATCTTATATATTTTTAAGGAGATTAGAATCCTTAAAAGTTACATCGATAAAAAACATTAAACATCATAGAACGTTTTTAATAAGTTTGTACTTGACTGAGGTAGTTGACGTACAGCGGAAAACAGCTTTGCTTATTATATACAACTTTTAAAAATATGATACTCTTAAGAAAATCTATAATAAAAAATCAGTCTTCTGGAGTTTCTTATTCAAAAGGGGATTAGGTACACTTGAATAACGTATACGATTCAAAAGTAAAATGTCCAAAACTCAAGATGGTGAATTGTAATTATTAGTAATATTGAAATTCAACCCAATAAAAAAAAATTTAAGGTATTTTTATATGCATTGTAAACATACTAATTTATTGTCTTAAAAATGATAGATATGCGTTTATTTGCGATTGTATTAAATAAATAAGATGGTAACGATATTAATACACCATGTGAGTAATAGACAACCCTGTATAAGATTGGTAAATGCAGTGAAAGAGGTGAATAAATATTTCAGATATTCGGTTTTACAAACTCATAATGGCACATAGAAAAATATATAACATGTCACATTATATCCGAATATTGCAAAGAATTATAATAATAAAAGATTTTATTTTGGACCTAAAATTGGTACAGTTGAAAGTAACTGAGAGCCACGTTTCACTAATTTTAATAATAGATCTGGTTTGTTTGGTATGTACAAGAATTGGAAAATTGTAAATGTATACTTAATTCAAGAAAATTTATTTGAATTGCTTCAATTTTACAAAGTTATAAAATTAGTGAAAACAGTCTAGTCACTGACTTTTAAATAATTATCTTTATATTTACATTAACAAATAAAAAAAATCAACAATACATCGAACAGCCACCATTTACATACATGTAGTATTTCTAGAATGAAGATATAAACAAACACACATATGAATTTATATATACAATAGGTATTTATACATTCTCCAGATATGTCCCATATTATGTACAACAAATATACAGAGACTGGGTTGATCTTAAATATATATAATATTCTAAAATAATATTCAAGGCACCGAGTACCACAAAACGAGCTTAGTTTTTCTTTTAATTAAGCTACCGAACATAAAACAAGGACCACAATTAAGCTCTGAATATTATTTTAAAATTGCATAGATTTAAGACCGTTATAAAAGAGTGCAGGGCAAATTGTCAAATAGCCACTTTTTTTAAGGCTTTATATTATAACAATGTAGCCTATGAAAAGAACAAAACTAGTTTTTAACCGGATTGTATGTCGCAAAATAATAGACCTAGAAAAGAATTTACAGATTAAATTCTAATGCAGTCGTATCGTTGTTACAATAGATGAAATTACATATTTTATTGAAATGTAACCGACAAAAGTTGATCAGGTTTGTGGTCGAGAATGTTTTTTTTTACAGTGAGAAATCTAGGATAGGACAACGTTAACAGAAATATTTTTATGCTGAGCAAGAAAAAGGGGTCAACATGCTGTAATCCGGAAGTTGGAGTTAATAATCTTTTTTATGTGAACATTTTAAAAGTATTAAACCATATTATATTTTTAATTTAATATACCGGGTGCCACTAATAAGTGGTTCTACTTATAATTTTTTTCTTTGCGAACTATTAAAATTAAATTTTGCTTAGTTTATTTTTAATTTTTTCACTATAATAACGTTGCCATATTTTCTTTTATTTCCCCCTTTCTGCAATCAATTCTTTCGTGGGAAGTATGTACACGTCACATAAACAATTACCCTCCGATACTTTTTCAGGTCTTAACATTTCTGGGCCTCTAGATGCCGGAAAAAATGTTTTCTCAATTTCCTCGGGTTGACTGTCTGTTAACGGCGTAGCTCAAAAACTAATTAAATGTTTAAAAAAAATAGATCTGAAAAACTACTTATTCAACTGATTTCTTGAAGTCTTTACAAAAATTAAGTGTGATATAGGAATAAACTGGTAAAACTTTGGTGGGGAGTCATTATGGTGGAACAAAATGACTTCCTAATAATGAGCTAAAATTTTGCACAAAAAACAGTGATAAATGGTAAAATTTTGTCAATGATATATCGCAACACAAAATAGCGGCCTAACTGAATATTTAAAATATTCGGTAAAACTTCATCTTCTAGAATAAAAACTTTCTTTTTATTGAGGAAAATAATGATTCTAACTGGTTTTTTTATTACAAAAATGTTGGTATGTATGTATATATTGATGTTAGATCTGGACAATGTTATTTCCACATGCCCAAAATAACCTTCACTTTGAATAAGAAGAACAAGAAGTCTTTAAAAATCAGATACCAGTTGGAAATATTATTAAAATTGAATATATTTTTCATAATAAAACAAGAGTTTTATTATGAAGTAATTTCTGGGTACGTGGGTACAAAAATAGGTAAAACCCTTTAATAGGACTTTCCTTTTAATAAAATTGTCTCTTTATTAAGAAAAAAGACATATTAATATGTATATATGTATGGTATCAGATTACTAGCAAAAAATATCTTTTTGGCTAACCCGATAAGTCAGCCTCTTCCCATTAAAAATAAATTGAGGATTCCTAAAAATTTCCTTTAACTGGTATTTAAACGGATGAGTATAAAAGATATTTAGTGAATAAGAGATGGAAAATCTTTTTTTTACATTTTATATATATATATATATATATATATATATATATATATATAAAAATTGAGAAATGAAAAAAAAAATTTAGTCTTATTTAATCACCAAATTCGTTTTAATATATTGTCTAGAAAAAAAATTATAGGGATGAGTCACTTATTTGTGAGACACCGTAAATTACCGATTAATAAAATAAAAATATTTTATTATACTTTTAAGTTTTTGCCTCAAAATTTAAACGTTTATCAAGATAACCGAACCACAACCATCTCGAAAATCATACAGTCTGTCTGTTATTAGCGAGATGTTGCCTGGCATGTTTTTCAAGTATCATTGACAATGACAAGGGTCCCATGTTTTAATTATTCTCAAGGCTCCATTAGCTATTATCTCTAAAAAGGCTTTGCGTTTTCTTATTATTTTTTGCCAGTTGAAAGAAGACCCTTTCAATTAAGATCTATTATTATTTCACTATGCAACCTGAATTTAATTTTCGAGGCGCTTGGACAGAATTTACCTCAGAAATATACATCAATTTCGGTGTAGGATTTTAAATTTATCATGGAATCGATAGATCTGATAAATTAATTTGTCTCCAGACTGAAATGTTTTTCTGACATTCAAATGCATTTAGTTCATTATTATAAAATCTGATAGTTGTTAGTTTAAAATCTTCTATAATTATTTAACATTTTTCAGTCGACTAATATGAGAGTAGAATATATAAGTTTTAAAAATTATTAATTCAATTAAACACTAGCAGTCAGCAGTATAGTTAGGTAGAAATTTTTGAAATTAATTTTATAATAGAAATAAATTTTCTTCATACATTTTATTGATCCCCGAGTTGTGATAGTAATTTCAAATAAATAAAAAATCCCAATATAAATCCACAATAACAAAAACATAAAAGATAATGTTTAAGCAAACCAAGATCTTTTTAGTTTTGTCATTGTTATTCAAATATTTAATTTTTTTCTTCATAGTTTACCCACGAATTATTTTCGATTTAATAATATAAGTGAATATATATATATATATATATATATATATATATATATATATATATATATATATATATATATATATATATATATATATATATATATATATATATATATATATATATATATATATATATATATATATTAGGTTTTAAGTATTTGAAAAAATTGACTGCTTAATTTGTTATATATGACAAGTTATCTCTCTAATACTTTGCTTGTTGTAATTGTCACTAAAATGCGGGCTAAAATGTAACTTCTATTACTAAGATATTAACTGCAATTTTGCTGTTTTAAAAAGTATACATTTTTGCCATATCAGCATTACCAATTGCTCCCATCCCTGTTTTTTTTAATGCGACACCCAGTTTATGTGTATTTAATCATTTAACCGACTGATTGGTGACTAGATTATTGCTTCAACTTAATTACAAATTACTTTTCGTTTTAGTTTAATCGGTGGCATTTAACAAACTGGTTTAATTAACATTTAAAAGTGTATAATAGAAGTTTAGTGAATGAAAGGGATTTTTTATGCTAAATCACAGCATTTTAAACAATATAATTATCAAAATTAAAGAATCGGTAAATTTCCTTTACCCGGAACTTCCCTCGTTATGAATATTTTCTTTTCTTAGGAATAATGAAGAGTGACCCTCATCTGGGGTTCATAAGAAAATGTTATACATTCTTCTATGTATTAGTTGTTTTATTAATAATTAATTATTAATTAAATTAATAATTTTTGTGCCAAATTTGATATAATCTAGATAATTAGTTTTTTAGTGATAATTTTTTTAACATTTCACTAGGCCGCCATTTTGTTACGCGATATTGGATATTTACCAAAATGTTACCAGGTTAACCCCATAAGTCCTTTAATTTTTTACCAAAATCTGAAGTTAATCGGTTAAGTAGTTTGTTAGTTATGCCCTAAATTGACAGACAGAGAGTCCGGATAAGAGAAACTGGATAAGCACTTTTTTTAGTAAAATTTCTTAACACTTCACTAGACCGCCATTTTGTTCCGCCATATTGGATTTTCACCAATTTTCTCCCCTTACGACCTTTAATTTTTGACCAAAATTTGAAGTCAATCGGATAAGTAGTTTTTAAACTATCCGCGTACAAACAGACAGAGAGACTGACGGAATTGCGAAAACATGTTTTTTGGCATCTAGGGACCCTAAAACGTGAAGATCTGTAAAAACATGAAAGGGTGATTTTTTCACGATTACAATACTTCCATTTTTCAAGGGCAGTAAAAAAACTTATATACAATATCATCAAAGAATACAAACGAGTGGCAGAAATTGGGAATTCGAATGAGCAAAAAATGGCAAAATTTTGTTCTATTTAACACCAAAGACCAAGTTTCTGTTTCAATACCTTAAGATAGAAAAAAGAAAAGACAATATTCATACTTAATGAACTCATTTTGGGAATACATTTTAATTGTAATAACCCATACTTTAATTCAGCTAAATTGGTTGTAATTTTTCAGTCTTAATATTTTGGAGCCTATTTAGTCTTGCCAAATTCTAGTTCATTTGCAAAGAATAAATATCTAACTAGTTAAATATTAAACAGAAATAACATACATGAAGTTAATATAGGGAAGTTGCCTAAAGTAAAACTTTTAAAATGTATGCACTTTTTGACTGGAAATAGGAAATGCACAATTTGAAATAACAATACATCCCTAGCCGAATGTGAGTTATATGAAATATGAAACATTTTATGTAAAAATTAAGGTAATAAATATATTTAGACGTGTCCCACCGATATAATAAATAACCGCTTCTTGAAATCGTCGAATATTATGTATAAAACCTAATTAAATAATATTCTTATAAATTCTATCTTATAATATAGAAAATATTATTATTAAGAAAAATCCATTTATGTTATGAACGAGGATGGCGATACAAATTTTAGAGGAATGGTATAAAAACCATTGTGGCACAAAAAAAGTACAGTTAGGAACGAACAAAACTATGACATTTGTGGGTATTAAATCACAGCCACGTCTGGCATTTCTGAAAGTTACAAAAGTCCAAATATCCGCAAAACCGAACGACCACTAATTTTCGAATCAGACAAAAGCGTTTTGAAGAAAAATACAGAAGGGACTACACGTAACCTTCCATTTATTACCCGGCTGCTTATTGCTCTAGTTTCTTGCAAAGGATGCAAATTTTGCGTTTTTAACAGTCCCACTTAAACCATAAAATTGCCAGGTATACAACACGATGACATAACTGTACACTTTTTATGGTAATCTTTTTGTTAGAGATATTTGAATCTGATGCAAAAGAAAGTTTTTGGAGAAATTATAAAATGAGATTTTTACGACTCTCAGCTTAATATTTTTTAAAACGTTTTTTTTTACCTTTTTTAAACGCGGTTTTTGACAACTTGCCCTTGACTTTGGCGATCAAATAAACAAACTATATCAACAATAAACTAATTCCTAGGAACTCGCATACCTGACTATCAAAATATCCCGTATCGTACCGAATTAAATCGCAAATCTGTTATAAACATTGCCGAACATTTGATTTGGCTTTTCAAGCCAAAAAAAATGTGTACCTTTAACCTTAACAATTCCTAATTTCACCTGAACTTAAAAAATAATGATTTGCAAATTGACTTATTACCTATATTTAACTAAATTTTGAAGTCTAGTGACTTAATGGTCGGTTCATGAACATTCCTACTGGTTCATGATGATATAACTCATCATCTTCACAATCTTCTTTGTAACTTGGACTCCTAGACATTGGAGATCCAACTCCGCTACTATTCGAGGTCATTCCAGTACTCATACTCAAGTCTTCTGGCTCGGTTTGTTCTGGCAAATGTACCTGAAGTGGCAAACTAATCAAAGGAGTGCTAGGCGGATGGAGAATTCTTGGCCTACTGAGATCTTCTGGTTCTGGTGTGATTGCCTCTTCAGGTTCAGGAGTTATCGGTTGTTCTGGCATGGGAACTCCGCATTTGTGGTGCATGAGATGATGTCTTCTTCTAAACCTGCTGCGACAGCGTTCACACGAAAACGGTTTTTCATTTGTATGGATTAAGATATGAGCTTTTAATTGATTGGAATCCGAAAATTTTGCTGAGCAGTGCTCACAAGAATAAGGCCGCTCACCCGTATGAACACGGAGATGTCTTCTAAGATTAGCTACTTGAACAAATTGTCTATCGCAATGTTCACAGTGATACGGCCGCTCACCTGTATGTAACCTCATATGGGTTTTAAGATGGTGATCTCTAGTAAATCTTTTATGGCATTCGGGACACTCAAAGGGTTTCTCACCTGTATGAGTTCGCTCGTGATTTTGAAGTACGTGCTTATAGCCAAACGACCTATTACACACTCCACAGGTAAATTGCTTATCCCTATTAGCTTCTTTTACGTCCGGCCCCGAAGGAGGAGATATGCTGCTGATAGGTGAACTCAGAGGCAGAGTCGTGTTGTCGTCTTCCACCGTTTTCCACTTATTTTTCCTACTTTCCAAATTTGTACTACTTGTCACCACATTATTGTTATTATTATGATGGTTTATTTTTCTAATTTTTTGGGCTGGAGAAAGTTGCTCGTTGCTGGTGGGCGGGGATGGTGGAGAATTGGCCGGCCAGGCTAATGGAAGAAGACTGGGATGGAAAAACGCTGGATTCGAAATTGACAATCCGGACGCTGCCATTAATTGACTTGCAACTAGTAACTGAGATGGAGTGAACATGGTGGTATTACCAAACGATGGATATCCTACTGGAGGGAAAGCCGTTTTAAGTGAAGGGTCTTCAGGCTCCACTTTAATATCTCGTGTATTGAGGATATCTGGAACTAAAATAAAACAAATTAATATGTTGGCAGTAAAAGCTTAATTGATTAAAAACTCAGTTACGATGGATTTAAAAAATAAATTCGTGTATCTATGAAGTAATATATACTAAAATTTAATAGTTAGAATAATGTAAATTAAATTTACAAAAAATATATATATTTATCAATAATTGTTAGTGCAAACCAAAGTTATTTATTATGTTTTATTAAGGTAGTCCATGACATTATTATAGTAGAAAATAAACTTTCTCAAGCAGCATAAAAAAATTTCTTTGTTTAATGCTAGATATTTAAAAAACATTAAAATGCCGAATATGCTATGTTAATCTTTGTGTCGTTTATCCTACATTCTATTTAACGTATTTTTTTTTCAAAAAACCTTCTGTTGTAGTGAACTTCAAACAATATATGAAAGGTCGCACGAATGTACTTTTAACAAGGCCCGCCAGGAACTAGCAACTTTGTATTGAAGTACCATAGTACCACTCGAAAAAATGTTTGTAAAAGTAACGCGATATAAATATATGGGTGTCCCAACCTATTGCACACATGGCATTTCAGTCCTATTGTCAATCTTTGCTCTAGCGTTATGTGTCCAAACACCCCATCCCTCAAGACGTTTGACAATAGAGCTTAAGACGATGTATACATAATAGCAAAGACGTTAGGTTTTGCATTACCATCGCTCGAACGATTATACAAAAAAGCCCTTCTCCGTTTCTGAAATGCCCCATTTTGTGTCATTTTCGTAGAAAATACAAACCCGTGCCTCATCATGATTATACACCTTTCATTTATGCAATATTGACAGGATTGGCTTTTGTAGTTTCGGACGTTTTACTCATAATTTTTCTCAATTATTTATACCCGACTGATCATAAGTAAATACCAAATACTAGCAAACAAAACCTCTCAAAAAATAACAATATCAAAAATAAAAAGAAAAACCAATTTTCATGTTTGAAAGGGAACGGAATAAGTTGGGGCAATTTAAAGAATATAGAAATATCATATAGAACCAAAAAATTAAAAATGTATATAATCAATAATAAAATAATAACTTATATAATTTTATTTCATTATTTAATCAGATTAATTTCAAATTCTATGCAAGAATTAAGTATGATATTCTCTATGTCATCCTTAGTCATAAACTGGTAAAAGTTGTGGTACGATTTCGAGATTCAGCAAAATGGCGGCCAAGAAAATGTTTAAAAAATGAAAGTATAAAAAGCTTCTTATTCAATTGACCTCAAAATTTACACATCATTAGATGGGATGGAAATATCCCATCTGAATGGAAAACAGTTTGCCAGGAATTCAACATGAAACAATAAAAATCAATGTAAAAACACACATTTTACGAAAAAGATTCATTATTCTAGCAGGTAAGTTTAGTTTAGTATCTACAAATGTTAAACAGTGTTGAAAAGCTGCTTATGTGTGTAAAGGAGTAACAAAGTTTTGATAATGTCTAGTATCCTGTGTATGAGTGAGATTTGAAAAATGTTTGCTTAAGTATGGTGGCTGACTCTTTTTAATTACTGTATATATAAGAGCATACATATGGTATTTCCATGCTTATTATGGCAGCTTCATTTAGATGAGGGGTTAAGTAGTTTCTATAAGATAACCCATATGAAAATCTGATACAAGTATTTTGATTTTTTTAGCATATGTCTAGAGCCGGATTTAGAAAATCTACATAAAAGGTGTCCAGTAAGTAAATGACTCTCGGGAGCGTATAGGGTAGATCAAAATAACCCTAGTTTGTCAATAAAAAAATTCTTAGAGTGCCCATTAACCGAGATACAGGGTACCAAAATAGGTATCCAGAGACTTACTTTTTCAGTTCTAACTTTTAAACAGATTTGTATAATTTAATGACATATTAATATTTTATGTAGGCCATAAAGTCCCATCCGAAAACTATTAATTTTATTTAAATAAATATAGATTATTTCTTTAAATAGGAATAATCAAAGTATTTAAAAAAATAATTTACAGCTCTGTAAACTGACATCTGTCAAAATTTTTGCCCAACGAGTGTGGTGGCAAGTGCGTTCATGACTTTCCCTGACGATGTTAAATATAAACTATTAAAATTTTATTAAATTGTGCAAGTGAGGCATTTAGGATTTTTTTTCTATGACAAACTATTATTATCTTAACCTCTCCTATACGCTCCCGAGAGTATGCCATCTACTTGCCTAACACCCTGCATACATACGCCATATTCAAATAGTGAAATGAATAAGCTTTCATATCGCAGATATCTTTGCCTAGATGATAAAAACTGTCTTAGTTTAAAAACGTGTTTGAGAAGTAAGTAAGCTAATCTCAATTCATTAATTATGTGATATTGTTTCCTAGAACCGGTTTGGCAAGATGGAATTATTTTTTGTTGTTCTGAAAATAAGAAAAATTAAAAAATTATGTATCTCAACATTTGTCTACCAAAGTTTTAGACATACAATAACAAAACTATTTCTGAATTTAAAAAAAGTTAAATAGTGACAGTATCACTTATTTTATAGCAATAAACATTTTCTAATAATATAAAACATTATTGATATTTCTAATATTTATAAGGAAACAAAAATAAACAAATTTTGACTCCCAATTTTGCATAAAAAAAATGAATATACCAAATCACAAAATAGCCTATTTAAAATTTACACATTGCATATAGGCACAGAAAAGGGAAAATTCTAAACTCTATTTTTGTATGGGAAACCGTCGATCGAAGAAAGATATCGTTGCTCTGTTGCTCATTGATGCTCCTTCTACTATTTACAATGAAATTCCCGCATTTTATGGTCGAAGCGCCTGACTCGACATTTTCCTATTCAAAATTCGGTTATGTGGATTTTATTTTCATTGTGTTATCACGTTCGATTCTCAATAGTGTCACGCGTTTCATCTATCAGAATAAATCGTTTTTATTTTTCAGGCTCTGTGACAGTGCGTGATGATCCATCATCGTCCTCGCATTCAAAACGGACATAATGCACAGGGAAGAAACTGCTTCATTTGTGATATTTATTAACTCGATTGTGATAATCAAATTTTATGTTTTGATGTTGCTGGGAGAAATATAATATTTTGGAAAAAATGATTGGGAGTTGTATCTCGGGTTTTTATCTACAAAATAAAATTGAAGAGTAGAGGTAAACAAAAAGAGTATATTTTGTTTTAAACATGTCTTGTCTTTAGTTCTAAAGTGACAATTATATTTAAAACAAAGAAAACTTGTTTAAAACACTTATTTTTAAATCTGCTCTTAATAACTAAATCTTATTATTCTTTGTTTACTTTGTTTATTAATATTAGCTTGATGTATTTATTCAGTGAATAACTATATTTTGGTTTACACGATTAAAACATTATTCTTCAGACTAGATTTGTATAGAACTATTTTTAAAAAAACCCATTTAAGTTTTTTTATATAGCTTTAAACAATTTAAAGTATCTGTCTTGATGTTTCCCCCTTCTCTGTATACGTTCGATGTTTTTTAATTCTTATGTCAAGGGGTCTTTTCGTTTCTCCAATATATAAGATTGACCACACTAATTATCACGCATCATTGTAACGACTCTACAATATAAGGTCGCAATTTTAGGCTTAACCTTTAGTTTACACTTGATAACGATTCGAGATACGATCATTGATCGATACGTTGTGAATAGTTTAAATAAAAGACAAAGAAAGTAATGATGTTTTAGGCTCGTTTAAAATATTTGTTTTTTTATGAAATTGGTTTAAATACATATATAATTTAAAAGGTTCTTTTAAAAAATGTAAACATCTTGAACTGAGGCATTTTTTAAGATACCAAAAGGATGCTCTTTTACTAACTTTTTCTTTAAGCTCTTAATCCATAAATTACCTTTTTTAGCAAAGCTACTAAACTGTTCTATAACAAGGCTGCGGTCATTAATTTTATTTATTTATCAAGCATACAAGCCTTTTCTTCCTTCCAGAAAAAAAATTAACTGAGAGGGAATATTTATTAAAATTAATTAATTAAAAATGTATTAAAATGTTTCAGATACTTTTCTCCGTAACTAACGAAAAGAGGATGTAAAGAATAACCATAATAGTGATATGAACAGTGATTTCTTATTGCCCCCAAATCTATGGCAGGAACCACTTTCAAAATATTTATTTTAAAAGTAGTGTTGCTAAAAGTTGCAGTTATTAATAATAATCTAAATAAAATGGCCACTTTCTAGACATATCTTCAACTGCACTGTATTCCAAAACACACGAAAAATAAAGTCACATATATGCTAAAACACTAGTTGTCACAATAAGTTAAAAAAAAGTTTACCATTATTACAATTAATCAAAAAGTGAAGAATAAGGTTTTCTGAGTACGATCCATACGTTTACCAGCCACCCACAGTAAGCCACCATAGGGTTTGACATGTTTTTGATTTCCAATATTTCGACAAATTTATACCCTGCCTTTTGTTAAATACATTAAAAAGTTATACTGTATTCCCTAAATATATTAGTCTTGTACATTAATATTGAGTTAATTCATTTTTAATA
This sequence comes from Kuschelorhynchus macadamiae, assembly GCA_030620095.1. Classification (NCBI taxonomy): domain Eukaryota; kingdom Metazoa; phylum Arthropoda; class Insecta; order Coleoptera; family Curculionidae; genus Kuschelorhynchus; species Kuschelorhynchus macadamiae. Next base: position 988,052 of record JAUTXW010001314.1, read on the forward strand.
TTACAAACAGAAATTTGTTTAAAACTAAACTCAGACTTTGCGACGAATGACAAAATAGTAGCTGTTACTATAAACATAAACCATTAAATGTGAGATAATCTTGATATTAGATATCAATAAGAAATTTGAAATATCAAAGTAATAATTCGTATCCCCGAAAGTTACTTTGAATTGGGAGTATAAAGAACAGTTGTAATGAATCATTAACGATTAGGACCCCTCCCAGGAGACCAGGCAAAAAGAAGCGCAGTCGCGAGCCATTATCCTTTCTCATTTATCTCCTCCCTTCATTAGTCCCGTCTTCCGTTCCAAAATAACCCTTCCGCCGAACTTCGAGTTTCCATTACGACGAATCTCCCTTAAAAAGAAACGGGGATAACGTCTTCTTAGTCTGGGCAATTTTGTTTTGTAAAACATGTTAATATTTTTAATAAATTATTCGTATAATTAAATATTTAAAATTAGATTTGACACAATTAATACCAAATTAAAAAATGAAAAGACTAAGATTTCTTATCAAAATACTAAATATTTTAGGTTTAGTCATGAAAATATTTAAGAGAACTATAATAAATTTCTTAGCATGAAATACACGCCTAATTAATGAAAGTTGATGAAAATAATTTAATTTTATAAGAAAATACCTACCAAAATGTAAGGGTGGGCACTAAACACATTATTAGATATCATCGCAATGTTTTGAGGTGAAATATTTCAAAACTAAAATACAACAGCTGAGAATTTAACAAAATATTTACTGAAAATTAAGTACATAAAAGAATTTTAAGTCCTCGCTTCCGTTTTTCTTAATAATAATTTTGTTAATGGGGATATCTTAAAAATAAGAATTACACACTAAAGAAAATGACATAACCTTGCAATTCAAACTTGAAAGCACGTTTAGCAAATGTTAGCAATTCAATTTAAACTATAAAACGTTGGGATTTAAAGATATATTAAAATTCTTAGAATCAATTTTCTAGATTTAAAAGTGGATGAGAACAGTTATTTCACCTTAAGCAAACCACAGTCAAATTGAAATAAAAAAAATAGGTAAATTTCTTTTACTCGGAATTTTTCTCATTATAAATCTTTGAATGTGTTAGAAATAACGAAATGTGAAGCAATTTAGTTCTGCACATAGTTATTTACTAATATACATACTGTCTTTTCAAACGTCGGGCGCCATTTTGTTCAACCATATCGAATTCGTACCAATATTTTACCTGTTTCTACTTATGCCACTCTTGATTTTTTGAGATAATTTAACTTAAAATGAAAAAGTAGTTTTTACGTTGATTTTTTTAAGACCGTCATTTTATTCCATCATGTTGAATTCATATCAGTTTATTCCCATATAACATTTAATTTTTGTGCAAAATTTGAAGTGAATTGGATAAGAATTTTTTTGATGTTTTAAACATTTTATTTAGCCGCCATTTTGAAATCGTCCCCTATGTTTTAGTAATGTATCTCTATAAAACACTTAACGCTTGCACAGCATTTGAAATTAATCTAATAAATAGTGTTTCAGGCTTATTTTTTTTAACATTTTATTAGGCCACTTCTTGGATTCGTACCAAAATTTTAAATAATGCAAGTAGTTTCTAGCTATGCCGCGACTTCGCAGGCAGACAGACATACCGACGGAATTGAGAAAACATGTATTTTAGCGTCTGGAAATGTTTTAGTGAAGGTATGAAAAAGCTTGGAGAGTGATTTTTTTCCACGATTCTAACCATTTTATTTGGTCGCCATTTTGTTCATTTATCTTATCACAATTTCGTACAATCGTACCAAAATTTTACCAATTCATCTCTATATCACACTTAATTCTTGCACAAAATTTGAAATCAATAAAATAAGTAAGATGTTTACCAGTTGATTCCTACGTAATACTTGATTTCTAAGCAAAAAATTCACGTAAACCGAATAAGTAGTTTCTTGGTATTAATTTTTTTGAACATCTCACTATGCCCCCACTTAGGTCATCCTCAGTGAACCTTTATTTTTGACCAAAATCTGAAGTCAATTGGATAAGTACTTTTTAGCTATGCCGCAAACAGACAGACCGACAAACAGATAGACCGACGGAATTGAGAAAACATTTTTAGGCACATCTAGGGACCCTGAAAAGTGAAGATCTATAAAAACTTGGTTTTTTCATGATTCCAATATTTCTCCTTTCACGAGGAAAATACAATTGTGGTAATTTTAGGAAAACCAGATTAACAGGGTCAATAATTAATTTCTCGAAAGCTGGTTCAAGTAGAATTTTCCTAAACCTAATTATTATTAGGAGACCGATGCCAGTTTTAGGTTTTAAATGGTACATTCTGTATATTGTATGTATTGACTGTTAAATGGATCTCTTTTTGGACAATATAAAAATATCCTGGCTTCGGTATCTTCGCCTTTAAGGTCGGATTTTAAAATGTAGGATCCAAATTACGGATATTTAAAACCTCGAAGAAAAGACAAAGTATTACATAGGACGCACCATTTAAAAATAAAACTAACATAAAAGATGAAATAACAGTAGGCCTAAGAAAATATCGGACAGTATCATTTAACAAATTAGTTATGAAGTAATTTTTCTCTTAACAATGTTTTTTTGAATTGCGTAAAGTTCTAGATATGGGCTGTGGTGAACATTCTGAGAAACCCTGTATATTGGTAAGTAAAGTCCAAGTTAAAGTTTAAAGTAAATTATTATTTTCAAGATCTAAATGTTTCGTTATTTAAATATCATCAAACTCATTGTACATGCTTCTGAATTTAAACAACAAAATCTATATAATTAAATAAGAAATAAATATAATAAAAAAGCTGGTTTGCTAGGTTTTTACGAGATTTAGTTGCGTGCATTGTAAAGTAATATTTTGGAAGACATCAAACTCAATAAGTTATTAGTTTATTTAAGCTTTTCTCAAATGGAATGAACACTCCTTTTTGGCCGGAACTTTGCTTGGGAATTTAGTTGAAGATTTTAAAGTTCTAATTTTTTAAGTTTAACTTTTTGTACAATTTTTTATTAATTAGTCCAATTATGTTGACTTTCATATTCTGTGCAATAAAAGAAATTACATAAAACAAATTAGAAATTGACTACAGTTTTTAAAATTTTTACGCTATTCTTCTTACAAGTCTCTGCCCTGTATAAAGTAAAAAAGCTGAGTTAATAACTTTTCAATTATCTACTTATGTATCGCAAGTGCGAAGCTATTTTTAATGATTGTAAAATTAATTTTCTAATACCCTTATGGATCTAAATTATATTAGTTTTTTTTTTAAATGTGACGCTTAAATCGCCATTATTTAAAAACGCTTCCGGTACGCCAAATTAATATTAAATTAGATCCATTATCGACCTATAAAGAAGTACTTTCAAATTTTTGCTGTTAAATTAAGTAACACGGCAAATGAAGGTACCATAAAAGAACGAGTTTACAATCACCATCGCGATGTCTTATCTACATCTAGTTTAACTTTTAATTAAAATTTGTAACACCTTGTGTACTACATTCGAATTTTACTTATTATTAAAATATGGGTTATATGTAATAGGCAAAAAATTATTTTATTGTTAAAAAAGGTATTAAATATACTGCTAAGGATTCTCAAGATTACAAAGACAAAGTGTATCGCTGATCTAACAACCCATGTTTCAAATTCTCATTTTCCATTCCTTTTGTTATAATTATTAGTTGCCCCGTGTCTCGAAAAATATGTTTTCCCGTTGACATTATTCTGTCTGACGAACTGTTTAAGACAGCTGAAACAGCTTAAAAACCATTACTTAATACACTTCAAAAATTACAGAAAAATCAACTGTCATTTTCAAATTCCATATTTAGAAACAAAATGGCACTCAATAAAATATTTTAGAAATCAATAAAGAGCTTTTATCAGCGGAAGTAAAATATATAATATCCTAAGTGTTTTGTTGCAACTTTAAACGTAAAAAAACGGAGTAATAAAATTTTTAAATTAAATAATAGCAAAACGAAAATTGGTTTGAGGTTTTCGTATAGAAGAAAAAATTCATGGCTAAAGTAATATTTTTTTTTAAATTAAAAATAAATAATAAAAGTACTTTTTTTCAAAAATATGTTATTTCCTTGTTTAATCACAATTTCGAAATGTTTATGTTATTTTGTATCTCAGAAGAGTGTTTACAATTTCATTATTCATTTCCTCCTTCCACCTTCATTGCTTTAGTATGGGTTTTGGTGAGGTTATCTCCAAAAAATTTTAACCGGTCCTTAGAAAATTTTTCTATGGTACGCGAACATTCTGAATAGAACTGATTTTTTTTCTGGTATATGGGGCTGATGTCATCAAAATTAGATATCAGATAATAAGGTTGTATTTGTTCTTAGGATACCAGTAACCAAACATTTCATATCACTATATTGGATAATACACAGGTTTACAGCACATTATACCAAGAATACAAAAGAACATTACACGAGATGACGATTACTTACTTCATATAGTACCACAAAAAATGTGAAGCTCAGTTACTTAGATACTCCAGTCAGCTACCCATGACATGGTAAACTAATCCTATTGGCATCTAATTATAACGCCCAGGTGCCTGATCGAAACTGACTACTGACTCATAGCAATCTTCTTCCAGTTATCGTCCAATGTGACACAAGTGAACTTGAGACGAAAATCTTTACAAACCATTGTTAGTAAAACTACAACCACTGGAAATGTAATGCGTTAGTTGAAAATAGCCGAAACCATTCCAAATATTTTGTTGAAAAATAAAAAAGTCTCACGTATAGGAGTCATCCTATCAACAGTCTAAAACCGTTAGAAGAATATTTAAATGTGACACAACATAGACCAAATCAATACTCGAAGGAACTTGAACAGATTAATGAAGCAATCCGTTGTAACCGAACTCACATATTAGTTCACCATGCTCATAGTAAAATTACATTTTATGATATTAGCAACCATACACCTTTTCTGCAAATTTCGACGCGAACCATCCTTCAAACTTAACCTCACGGGTGCAAATGACCGCCTACGGCCGCCACAGCAGAAACTAAGAAGTTGAGTCCACACGCAGTTCAGGAAGCTAATCCCCAAGAGACAGACTAGAAGATACTATGAGTCTCTTAATTTATAGCAGAAGTTACTGTAAGGCAGCAAAATTTCTTAAAAAAGTCCACAGCTAGGCGTACACATGAGCGTCAGCCATTTCTCGTATCTCTAATAACCATATATCCATCAAATAGAATGGACTGCTAAAGGCGACAATGCGTTCGTGATGCCGAAATTAATTCCTTTAAGTTAGTACATACGATCTTAACCGAGCAAGACCGAGGTTTTAAATTGGACATACATGATTGGTTCCTTTGCATCAGTTTTACTGATTTCGAATGTGAGTAGTAGAAAGTTCAATTAAAATTGTTTTAGTATTTAAATGAAAGCATATATTTGACATACATAGTAGTTTTCCATATATGTACGTCAGTAACTCTGACAATTTTGAGTATTTACCTTTACAATTATACAATCCACGCCACTGATCCCAAGACTTACACAAACTTTGTTCATGTTTTTACTATACTAAACATGTTAAGCATCTACGCTAATGACTTAATAAGGCTTTACGAGTTAAAAATATATAGAAAAAATTCTCAGAAATTCTACTCTAATGGGCACGGTGATTCATAGATATTTAAATACATAATGTTAATATTCAATAAGGCTTAGGTCCAGGTAAGTTATACTATATTTTTTTAAATGTTCGGTACGTTCCTAAAAATGGCAATAATCTACATTAATAACCTCTACAAGTTGTCACAATATGTTTTTTTTTGTAAAAAATATAAAAATTTGAGTTCTACGCCTATGACTTCTCGCAATATTAAAACATGATCTTTGTTTTAAATTTTACACTCCTTAAAAAAGTTTTCGCCTATGAGACCTAAAATGTAATCCCCGTCTAAGCTATATTTACGACAAAATTGAAATGAATCCGTTTTCTTTTCTAAAGTTATCGCATTTCTTCATTCATTATTTCGAATTTCTGAATAATATAGTATTTTAATTATTTATAAATAAATATAGACTACAATGTATTTGTGACTAAAAACTATCAAGAAGGTAAATAGTAGTAATAATGATAATAGTAACTATATTTTATTAAACTTCCTGCATTCTACGAAAATCCGTACATTAGAGTTACTACTAAATATATTATACAAATCAGAACCAATCTACATAATATACGTATGTATTAAAATTTTAAAATTAATCTTTTTGTACAAACAAAAAAAAACATAACACCAAGACAAAAATTATTTCCTGAACGGTACAAATAAACCTATCATCGGTTGGGAATACTTGATAATGCAGAATTATCAAACTTTTAATCAAAGTTAATTATTATCTTAAGATAAAATTCTAAAAAACGTTTTTGATACATATATTTGCGACTTTTCCAAACATATAAAAACTCTCCTGGTTGAAGAGAAATAATAATAAACCTGATAAGTTACAAAGTTAATGACATTTGGTAAAACTATAAAATAAATTACAATTGAAATTAAGGTTTTCCTTGAATTATAAGGTTATGTGTCTAACTGCCTATTGATATCTCAATTTAAGTTCGATGATGTCATGACATTATTTTGTTAATATCTCTATTTGACACTGATTTGTTATTTGTTAGTCATATTTGTCATGTTATTCTATCATTTTTTAAGACAGCGGTTGGCAGGTTTTTAATGTCAACATTTAGTGAGTGTTATATCTGTTTTATTAGTTATTAGGTTTCTTTAAATATTTTATTTCTAATTACTATATAATTTGCTAAGTTGACGGAAATTTTAACTAATACTCCTTAATGCCAGTTATACACATACAAATTAGTTAATATGTATTTACAGACCAACTATATTCTAGTTTCTTAAATGAAGACTAGGGTGACATTAATTAGATCTTATTTTAAGGAATTTAATAATACATTTAATTTATTATTCATTGGTGTTTTATCCTAAGGAACCTTTTTTTTTGTTAGATTACCTGAATACTTAATTTTATCGCCAAAGTATAAAAAATTGCCTAAAGTTAAGTATAAATAAGTATTGTCAAATACTGTCTAAAAATTTGTTCAATTCTTATTCAGTAAATTTTATTTTTCGAAAAAGTACAATTAGAATTAAATACCTCTCTTGGGGGTGCTTTCCTGAAGTAACGGCATGGCTAACAACAGAACAAATCACAGTCCTTACAAACAGTCCAAATTTTAAAATAACTTTATCACAAAAACATTACATTCAACACAAAATTCCAATTTGTCGTAATTGTCGATCGGGCTGCTATTAGAAAGTGTTGCACAACTACTTGTTTTGGCACATGAGCGCTTACTGACTATGAAAATTTTTACACACTTAAGGGATGACCTACGCTAAACTCCATCCCCCACCAGCCGTGGAGGGGATAAGTGGAGGGGAGAATTAGAGCAGCGAGCACCCCCTTGAGCGCGATTCAAACAGAGACGGCAGAAGGTAAGGGATGCTAAAGGAGTAATAACGCTCGGGTCAACGACGAGGTTTACCGAAGCCGGCTTTTATCGGGGGTGGCAAAGCGTATTGTTGCCTTTAAGCACTTGTGCAAATCTTAATTTGGGGGTGCGGACGTTAACTGAATCAATTAACGCTAATTACTGGCCACAAATTTAAGTTTTTGATAAGTTATCATTTTTAAATATGACATATTATATCAATGAATTATAGTAAACTTACGCATGACTTAAATGTTGAATTAATACGGGAATGGAAGAAATTAACTTATACTAAAAATTATAGAGCCTTTTTTATTTAAGAAATCATAAAGAAGTAATATTTTATTGCATTGTATATTAAGAATTTGTATTGTTTTATACACTTTATACTACTATTTGCTCTTAAAGTCGTCAAAAGCTGCATTATTAATTTCGGGTATTTAAATATGCTGTTCTAGTACAGCATATTTAAATACCTCAGGAGAATTAGGAAATTTTTTAATTAATTTGAAATTACGCTTTTTTAGGACTCTAAAGGTTTAAAATTTCTGAAAAAATTGCCTATATTTAATCATATATGTTTTTCAAACTGACTAAATTATTTTAATAAAAGCCCAATAAAACATATAGTTACTATATAGAGTTTCTTCACATCGCCTTCGCAAAATAATGCTTATTACTTAATTTGGGTTTAGTTATACATTTCATTAAAATTACTCAAAACGTTTTTTAGTTAGGTATAGAACACAAAATTTTTTATTCAATTTCAGTAATGTATTTGTATAGAAACCCGTGTTGTGTGTTGTATTATATTATATTATATTCAAACTTTTTATTTTTTTGAAGTGTTATGATTTTACATTTTTTTATTTAAAATTGGAGTTTTAAATGTATTTGCTTGTTTATTTAAACTGTTAAAAAACGGTTTAAAATCAAATATTTAATAAAAGAATATTAATTTTTTATCAAATTTATTTTGAAAATACATTTGGTATCTTCATAACTATTTGTAGGTATTTATTATATTTAAAACATATTTTATGTATTTATTTCAATTTTCCAATTTGTGAGAAAACAACGGAAAAAACATGTGTTTTTTACTTTCACTCTAAAGGAAACTATTTTAATCGTGAAAAAAACCTCCGATATTTTTCAGATCTTCATGATTCCTGGTCCCTATATGCCGAAAACATTATTTCTCAATTCCGTCGGTCTGTCTATTACCCAAAAATTTGCAAAAAAATAGTTGTGATATGGGGACGGCCTGATAAAATTTTGGAACAAAGCCAAGATGGGGGAATAAAACGACCTAATAAAATATAAAAAAACATGTAAATACACTACTTCATCGATTGTTTTCAAATTTTGCACAAAAATCAAGTGTTATATAAATATAAACTCGTAAAGCTTTTTGTACGAATCCAAGATAGTGTATCAAAATGGCAGTCTAATTAAATGTTTGTAAAATCGGTCTGAAAAAGTTACTTATTCAATTAATTTTGATGACGAGTCATTATGGTGGCACAAAATGGCGGTTTAATTAAATGTTTTTAGCTTAAATTTTTGACAAAAATCAAGGATGGCATAGATAAACTGGTAAAGTTTTAGCTATGGGCTATTATGGGGAAACAAAATTGTGGTTTCTGGCCTAATTAATTGGTTAAAAATTTCATAGTATAGAGACTCCTGCTCATGGGTGAAAATAATAAATGTCTTAAATGATTTCTTTTATGAATTATCTAAATAAACTTACAAAATAATAAAAAAATATATAAATATTAAAATAAAAATAAATTGATAACTAATAAAAACAAAATTAAAAAAATGGTATACTGTAGTATCGAAGCAATGGTTTTATTTAAATAGGTATGGTAAGTATGTATGTATGTATGGTCCTAACACTGGAACCTGTGGTGGAAGATAGATCAAAATAAACAGTTTATATCATCTGCTGATGATGCTAACTTGGTTAGCGAAACGCGCGTCCAGAACGTAACAAGTTGTGGTGAAGTGTGGTTAGAACTCTCGTATTTTGATGTATGTATGTATATCAAGTCTGGACAATAGAAGTTGTAGAGAAAAAAAGCGTATACTTGTTTCCAACTGAATGATTGTTAGATATGTAAATAAAACAGATGTATTATCATAAATTCTTATTGGCGTAAGCCTAATATAACTTTTCAAAAAATCTGTTAATAAAAACAATTTTAAAATGTAGTAAAAACGGTAGAACATATGTATATATACAAAATAAATATAAAGAAAAATTCATTTAAAAAAATTAGCCTTTACCAAAAACACTTTTCGTAACGAATTCTACCACACAGATAACAGAGTTTATATATACATATATTTATCTGTAATAACGTTATAGATATTGTGTAAATTGTTAATAATACGAGAGATTTATTATAAGGCAAGTTCTGGGTACTTGGGTGCAAAAATAGGTAAATCCCTAAACTTTCCTCATAATGAAATTTTCCCGTTAACAAGAACAGTGGCAGATATTAATAATTATATCATATTTATAAAGTATACCAAAAAGCTGTATGTATACATAAACAGTGTTTTATGCGTTACGACGAAAGTTTCGGGTGAAACAACTATTTTTTTCTCATTTTTTCCCGTTTTTTTTTCTAACTGTTAAATCTCTAGGTCAGACCTTAGGATAATTAGGAAGCAGCCCTATTTTTTGTTAATTGTGGCTTTTCGAGAGATCTTTTGAACCAGCCAAAGTTTACATTCCTAGACCCTTCGTAAGTTTAAAAAAAAATACAAAAACATATTTCCAATATCTGTCAAAATATTGTAGAAAGAATATTCATGTAATCCCAAAAAATTAAGGGATACAAAAATGCTTCAAATGATTATATCAAAATCAATCAAAAAAATATTCTTTTTCGTTGTTTAAAAATTAAATTTATGTGGGAAATCCGTGGCTATAATATGTGTTTATACACAATGCGGTAGTTACTGAAGCGTTCTTCGCGTAATCAATATTCATGCAATTTGGAAGTTGATTTGTTTTCTCTACTTATACAATAAACGATGACCACTCATTATATCGAATGATAAGATCAGAAACACCTTGTTGATTTCATATACAATGTCCTTGAAAAAATTTGCATCATATGAGATAATTTTTTTATTATGCAACAATACCTTTTGCTTCACTAAATATGAAAAATTGCTTAGCACATGACTTGTGTTACTTGTCAAAGTTGACATTTATTAATAGAAATGGCAGAAAAAGGACTTATTTGCTAAAATATGAGAAAGTGTTATTAAGAAAAGTTGTTTATTTTTTAGTCTTACATACGTATACCTTCAGCAACTCCAAATTTTAGTTTTTAAAAATTTTTGGAAAAGCAAATTATAAAAAAATTCAAATATTTTAAAATTTCGAATACGCTCCGAAGGCGGTTTACTGTTACTTTTATTTTTTTGTATTATAACTTGTATTTACTACCAAAGAAATGTAATTTAAATAATCTACACCTAAAATCACTTTGCATCACATTTAAAAAGTGGTTTTTATTTTTCCCGGAATTTTACAGACAAAAGTTAACAGACTGCTCAGTTTACTCAAATAAAATATTTTTTTTTACCTAAGACCATTATTATTTTTTAAAATTTTCGAAAAACAGGAAAAAGTTATAACAATTAAATAATGGAATTTCTGTTAAAAATTTGGTATTCATTTTTAAAACTGAAAAACAAACAACTTTTCTTAATAAAACTTTTCCATATTTTAGCAAATAAGCCGTTTTTCTGCAATTATCAGTAATACATTTTAATGTCAATTTTGACAAGTAACAAGTATTGAATCAAAAGTTATTGCCAGTACTAAGTTTTGACAAAATTGCTTAATAAAAAAACTTATTTGATGCGAACAAGTTCAAGGACACTGTATACGACACATGTAAAAAATAAGCTCAGAAATGAGGAAAACTATGAGGGCTATTTTTGTTCAGAATATACTCACTTTTATTTTTTATAATTACGTAATTGCTTTATCTACAATTGCAAAAATTATAAACATCTTTGCAATTATTTGAACATGCGGAAGGTGGCAATAAATTTGGCATTTGATCCTCCAAATACTGGACTACTAGGTTAAGGAAGGCAATGTGATTAAATTTTCCCGCTGATCGTGTTTTTAATAAAATAAGCTGTATATTTTTAAATCGTCCAGTGTAATTCATCTTTATCTCTTTATCCCTCTTTGATCTGTAAAGCTATGTCTATTATAGCTTGCATATTACAGTCAAATTGAAGTAAGCAATAGGTACATAATTTTTTTTTCGAACTTTTTAAAAATATTATTTTAAAGTTGTTTAAGAATTCTCTGGATGTAAGTTTTATTAGATGCAATAGTTTATAAATAAAAACATGTTACTTCGTTTGTAACAGGGAAGTATTCTTATCGTGAAAAAATCTCCGTCCGAGATTTTTTTTCAGATCTTTACGTTTCAGGATCCCTAGATCCCCTATGCCGCCTGTCTGTTCGCGGCATAGCTGAAAAACTACATACACGAATGACTTTAAATTTTAGTCAAAAATTAAGGTTCTTGTGGGGATGGTCTGGTAACATTTTGGCAAAAATCCAATATGGCAAAATAAAATCGCGGCCTAGTGAAATGTTAAAAAAATTATTACCAAAAACTGCTTATCCAATTTATCTCAAATTTGGCACAAAAATCAAGTATTATGTAGGAAGCAACTGGTAAAATTTTGGTACAAATCCAAAATATTTAAACATTCATCCTTAAAACTACTTAATGGACCGATTTCAAATTGTGAGCCATAAGTAATTGGGGTATACAGCTGAACTAGTAAAACTGTGGTACTAATTCAAGATGGCGGAACAAAATGGCGGCTAAATAAATATATGATATGATAAAAATCCCATATCCCGGAATAAGATGGAGGCCTAGTGAGACGTTAAAAAAATTATTACTGAAAAACTAAATATCCAATTTACTTCAAATTTTGAAGATATATGAATATAAATAAAAACAAAATGGCCGCCTAATAAAATATTTAAAAAATCAGCCTGAAAATAGTACTTATTAGATTCATTTTAAATTTTCTGCAAGCATTTAGTGTAATATAGGGATAAACTGGTATGGTGGAACGAATTCAAGATAGAGGTACAAAATGGCGGCCAAAGATTTTTTTTAAATAATTGTAAAAAAATCTTTTTCGATTGACTCTAAATGTTGAATTAATGAGTTAATGAGTTAATGTAAAAAATGAGGGAAGTTCTGGGTAAAGTAAATTTAACGTTTTTGTAATTTTTTTTACGTTTATTTTGTTTTATAATTTTTAGAATTAACTGTTTTAATAACTTCACTTGTGCTTATTCACCTGTTTAATAATAAATTTTATTCAAAATTCAACGAGACGAAATACGGCGGGGTTATCTTGTTTAGTTGAGGGGTTCCTATGGCCACCTTCAGGCTCTATCGTCAGACCCTGGATACCACTTAAGTCTATAATACGTGCCAAGACAAATTCGACAAGTCCAAACGGGACGGAGTTATGTTGTGTAGTTGAGGAGTTCCCAGCTCCATCATCAGACCGGCTCCATGATACAAAAAAACTTGGAACTCAAAATTTCTAAAATAGCTAATTAGAAAGTGAAAAATATGAGATTAAAGTCATTTAAAATGTTTTTGTTCGAGGCGTAGTTTTTAGGTAATTTAATGGACACTAAGTCAAAAAATTCATATGGTGCATATTTTTACATAGCTGTATATACCTGCCACAAATCAACATCGGGTAATACTAGAGACATGTAACAGGCTGCCACCTTTTTAGTTTTAAAAATATCAAAAAAATTAAATTTAAGACGTTTGTATAACTCGAGAAGAGGTAAGTTTTCTATTAAAAAATAATTAAAAACTACTTTCGGTTTAACCGGAAGTGACCCCTACTTTTTTATTTTAAATAGAACCCTATACATTTTTACTAATTATCGTATTCAGCTTAAAATTAGCTTATCAACGATATGTCACAAGGTAAGTTTTGTTTTCAAAATGGAGGCTGGACAGTCTTTTTTTGAAAAAGCAACTTTGCTGCTTTATACAAAAATTACAGTCACTATTTATAAAATACTTGTTTTAAAAAGTCTAAAATAAACTAATTTCTTTATGTTTTAGAGCAACCTTTAAATGAAAAATCGTCATGGGTATTTAAAGAATTTTTAAATTTTCTTCACTTCTCGTTTAATTCAAAAGAGCATTATTGTCCAATATTTTTTTTTTCACAGTAATTTTGTAAAATTGCCTTTTTGGGAATGTGTCGTATACTAACCTTTATTTCCAAGATAGCGTCATGCCAGACATTTTTGACAAATCGGGAGAGTTAAAATCTAAAATAACTGGCTAATTTATAGTCATTTTTGAAAATAAAGCTTACCATTTGACTCGACATTTGCATTTTAAAAAATTGCAGTAAATTGCTCTTTCGGTAAAACAAAAAGTGAAACAAATAAAATATATATTATTTCCCAAAGGATGTTTAAATCGAAGTGTTCTGAAAAAATTAAAGTTAAGCTTATTTTCGACTGCTTAAAACAAGTATTTTTTAAAAAGTGACTGCATTTTTATCATGACGGGCCAATATTGAATTTTGAAAAAATGGCTGTCCAGCCGCCATTTTGAAAACAAAACTTAACTTATGATATATCGTTAAAAATCTAATTTTAAGCTAAATAGATAGTCCGTTAGATATGCAGGGTCCTATTTAAAATAAAAAAAAAATTCTTTTATGGAGTTATAGAAACATTTCAAGTTTCAAGAAAAGGTAGCAGCCTGTTACATATCTCTTGTGTTACCCGATGTTGGTGAATTGGGCTGCAAAATCAACACCTATTTTTGTTAAACTCATAAAGTTAAAGAGAAAATTAAAAAACCGTTTGGAGAGAATGTTCACTATCACTTAAAACTTAGGTAAAAACTTTTAAATTTGAATTCTTTTTTATGCTACAGCGTGTTGAAATATACGTACATGATCTTTCGAATTGGTATGTTTTTAACTAACCTTGCCACATTTTTTTCACACCCTGTATATGTTGTGCGTAGTTCAGACCATGCACATTATAAAAAAATATGACTTAAGGGCCCTCGAGCAAGAAACTTTATATCAACTGGCTATTCAAAAGTTACAGCTTATTAGAAAAATTAATTTTTTTGATATAAAAAAATCATATCACAAAAAATATCAAAAATTAAAAAAAAAGTTTAAAATTGTTTTTTACAATTTTACCAAGGATTACGCTAATTTAACAATTACAACTAAGAAATTGTTTTTGTAGATTTCCGGAACAAATAAAAAATTGAAAAATTTGCAGTCTTGTTTACCTCCCTGTATAAATATTATTTTAGCTTGGGTAAGTTTTACGCCTAACATGGATTATATGTAATAAAATTTGCAAGATACAACTTAAATCCGCACCTCAGTATCTGGTCTCGTTTTAAAAATATTCGAAATTAAATCTTACTAAAAAATGCAGGTGAACTGTTTCAAGTGGCCAGCAGTTTATATAAAATAACGTTTTAACAGTTAAACAAAACTTTTCATGAAGAGTAACTTTTTGGCCTAAAATCACAAATAAAAAAGTTGTCCATATGTTGCCTAAATCCACACATACGCGCTGTATATTGTTTAAATTTGTGAAACGTTATTATTTGATGCTTTAACGAAATTACGTGTCTGTTTAGTTTCTAAAGATTTTCAAATTTCATTTTAAAATGTAATTTTGCTATTAAAATAAATAATGAAGTCTCTAAAAGTTCAGTGTTTTACCTCAGCGAATGTCGTAATTAGCTAACTTTTCTAAAGGAGCTCAAAAGCTTAACATTAATAAAACCAATTTGTGCTCTTCAAGCAGTAAGTCATGCAGGGAAGTTTTCTTTCAGCCAAATATATATATACACTTCAAAAGCATATTGTTCATGACAGGTTTGCCTTTGATGTAATTTACTTGGTATCTCGTTCCCCAGTTAATCATTAATGAGAAAAAATGCTTTATGCTCTCATTTTAGATCCAGAAAGTTCTTAGTATTACACAAAATACTCGGGAAGCATATTAGAGTACATTAGAGGTAGTAATATTATGTTTACTTTGGACAAATTTTTCTTGACAGTTTTGGTTTTAAAAGATTTTCGAGTTCAATATGTTATTTTGAAGTAATAATATATGGTAATATTATATTAGTCCCAGGATTATTTTTTAGCAAACGTGGCCAAGAGTAATGGCTGGAAATTGTATTCAAGTTTCTAGAATGGCCAGCGTGGACCTAATACTAGTGACTAACGGTTAAAATAGTGATATCTCTTTTATTAAGGCAGCACGTGTCCGAGAGCGTGAAGCTTTGGGTTTACATCTGAGTTTAGCGTACCTGGGTTTGAATCCTAAGTAGGTGCACGACTTTTCAAGTCTGCAGCCAATATTAGTGGTTAAATAAGTCCAAGAAGAAAGAGTGTAAAATTAATTTCACTTTCCACGCTACCATTCACGCCTGTAACCATGGCGGAGGGAACCGAATGTTCTTTTGGTAGTTTAAGGGTAAATTCTCCAGCCATCACAACATAGCCTCTCAGGTCGATGGGTTGCCCCAGCTCAGACTAAGCTCCGGAAGGAGAAAATTATGGATAAATGCACAAGTTTGCGAGCCCACAACCTAAGCACTCACATCTTTTTTATTAGGCGGGGCACAGCAAGTCTCACGATTTATTCTCAGTACCACCAACATGATTTTCACCATGGCGCGTCATCATCATATCTGCTTTCCATAGAAAAAAATATTGCAATTGTTGTAGCAGTTAGTTTATGCTGCTTTGACAATGGAAAGAAAAAACAAATACATGCAAATTCTCTGAAGATATTAAGAAAGAGCAATGTTTCGATAAGAAACGATAAATAAAAAATCGGTAAATTTCGTTTTTATTAGGAATAGCGAAGTGTGATCCAATTTAAGTTCAGTACATAGGCATTTAGTAACACTTATATACTGCCTTTTAAAACATTTTTATTTGTCGCCATTGTGTTAGATCATATTGGATTTAATATTTTACTAGTTTCCACCTATGCCGCAATTGATTTTTGGACATAATTTAAAATAAAGTCAATAAGGAAATTTTATATTAACACACAGCGCCATTTTTATATGTCATGTGAAATTCGTACCAGTTTATTCCTGTATCACATATAATTTTTCTGCAAAAGTCAAATGAATAAGATTTTTTTAAGAAATCATGGTTCTTGGGATTAGACCCCGTCAAATTGGAATTACTATCCGACGTTTCGCCTTCGATTGCACGAGGCATCTTCAGAGATCTTTACTGCACGAGATCTGAACACTGAATGAGCTCGAAGAGAATCAGGCGGGCTTTTATACCCGACTTGTGCTCACCGAACCGTGACACTGTGTTAAGATCGATTTCCACCGTAACCCGTATCTCTATTGAAAATTTTTGTATGTTTAAATATTTCAATAGATTCTCTAACTTTTCGTTTATAAAAACCTGGAACCGATGCTAGAACCTTGGTTTCCTTTACATTTATGAAATGGCCAGTGTTATGCTGGTGTTCAGCTACAGCAGATTGAACAATTTTGTTTCTTTTTAATACATCGTTCATGTTCCTTAAGTCTAGTTGATACTGAGCGTCCTGTTTCTCCCACATACACTTCTCCACAGGAGTAAGGAATTTTATATACTCCTTTTGTTTGGAAACGTACAAGATCTTTCGCAATAGCACCTAGCACCATTCCCGTAGAAGACATAGTATCTTCTGTTGAAGCAGCAATCAGAAGATTACCAGTGGAACAAGCCGATGAAGTCAGATATGAGACAGCGAAGATCATTAAAAACTCAAAACCACCGAAGTCAAACCTCTCCGCAGCCGAAAAAACAGCAATGAAGATCTTAAACGAAGACGCACACATTCTGGTACTTCCAGCAGATAAAGGCAACGCCACAGTCGTCACGGACAAAACAAAATATGTGGAAAAGGTTACTCAACTTTTGGACAACAACACCTATAAGGTTATGCAGGCAGACCCCACAATTAGAATACCAAAACCAAGCAGCTCCAGGACTCCCAGGTTCTACGATCTTCCGAAGATACACAAGGACAACGTACCACTTCGATCGATCGTCAGTGCAATAGACTCGCCCACATACAAACTAGGTAAATATCTTTCAAATTTTCTTAATCCATTTACTGGAAAAACAGATTCTTTTATTAAAAACTCTGCACATTTCGTGGAAAAACTCAAGACAATCCAGTTGGATCCCGAAGATATTTTGGTCAGTTTCGATGTAGAATCACTTTATATCAGACATACTGGATAACAATTATCTTGATAAGAACTTAACAGACCTAGTGGAAGCTTGTCTTACATCTACTTATTTCATTTCTCAAGGACATTTTTATGAACAAACTTCAGGGGCAGCTATGGGATCTCCTCTATCACCTGTGGTAGCGAATATCTTTATGGAAGCCTTTGAGAATATTGCTCTAACATCCGCTCCACTAAAACCGAAGCACTGGTTTAGATATGTAGATGATACTTTTGTTGTTTGGCCTCATGGACAGGATAATCTCCTTATATTTCTGGACCACCTTAATCAGCAACAACATAATATCAAATTCACGATGGAAATTTAATCTAATGGAACAATTCCCTTTCTAGATGTATGTGTTCAAAGGAAGGAAAATGGTATATTAGGATATTCTGTGTATAGAAAACCGACGCATACAAATATATACTTAAACGCAAATTCTCATCACCATCGAGCATAAAAGAAATCGGTTATTAACTCACCAGTATTCAGAGCTATTTCGATCTCTTATCAAGGTTCTTTAACATCGGAAACATCGAAACTGACCGAAGCTCTCAGAGGGAATGGCTATTGCACTGAAGATATTACGCGTTCAACTAAAAGACATAGTAAACCAATTCCGCCAAAGGAGAATGATAAAGAGCCACCATTAGGTAGTGTCGTTCTTCCCTACATACATGACACTATAGACAAAATAGGACGATTACTTCGGCGGTCCAACATACGTACAATTTTCAATACACATAAGGAGATTGGACAATGCTTGCGATCCCCGAAAGATCTTGTACTTTTCCAAACAAAAGGAGTATATAAAATTCCTTGCTTCTGTGGAGAAGTGTATGTGGGAGAAACAGGACGCTCAGTATCAACTAGACTTAAGGAACATGAACGATGTATTAAAAAAAAACAAAATTGTTCAATCTGCTGTAGCTGAACACCAGCATAACATTGGCCATTTCATAAATGTAAAGGAAACCAAGGTTCTAGCATCGGTTCCAGGCTTTTATAAACGAAAAGTTAGAGAATCTATTGAAATATTTAAACATACAAAAATTTTCAATAGAGATACGGGTTACGGTTTACATCACACGTGGAAATCGATCTTAACACAGGGTCACGGTTCGGCGAGCACAAGTCAGGTATAAAAGCCCTCCTGAATCTCTTCGAGCTCATTCAGTGTTCAGATCTCGTGGAGTAAAGGTCCCTGAAGATGCCTCGTGCAATCGAAGACGAAACGTCGGATAGTAATTCCAATTTGACACGATCTAATCCCAAGAACCATGGTTTCTTAATTGACCAAAGCCGTGAAAGCTTCCGTTCTATGAATAAGATTTTTTTTACTTTGATTCTTTAAAAATTTTGTTTGGACGACGTTTTGTTCCGTTTTCTTAAACTCGTACGAAAACTTTACCAGTTTATCTCTATATTACATTTAATGTTTGCACAAAATTTGAAATGAATGTGTTTTCTGTCTGAGTTTTTGAATATTTTAAAAGTCCGCCAGTTTGTTTTGCTATTTTATATTCATACCAAAATATTACCAGTTCATTCCTATACAAAACTTGTTTTTTGCGCAAAATTCGAGGTAAATTGGATAGTAAAATTTCTCAGTAAAATTTTTTTTTAACATTTCACTAGGCCGCCATCTTATTTGGGCATATTGGATTTTTACCAAAATATTACTAGGTCATCCCCCTATGACTATTTTTACACAAATTTAGTAGATAAACACTGCCTAGGATGGAAAAGACAGACGAGATAATTTTAGATTTCCGAAAGAAGACTATGGAAGACCATGATCTTGTTAATATACCAATTCCACACAAATATATTTTTCCATAATTTGATTTTTCAAAAGTTTTAAAAATGTTTGTCTGAAAATAGTGGTGTTTTGTATGAAATAGTGGTCAAAAAACACAAGTCCCATTATGCGGTCGTTTATAATACCACACCACACTTTAACATTGTCCTTGCCTTTTACTTGGCTTTACCAAATGTTTATTTGTCTCATACTATTAGGGAGTATTTTTTGTCATGCATTCCCGCAGTGGAAAAAATGGCCTCGTCTGTCCAAAGGATTTTATTTAAAATCTCTCTATCAAAATGCAGGTCCATAATTTGCATAAAAAAATCCAGTCTGGTCTGATAATCAGCATCATTTAAAAATTGAACTGGCAGAAACTTATATGGGGATATTTTGTTTTCTTTTAACTCGATGTACGCTGGTCATCGAAAAATTTAAATCCCTTTGTGCATCTCTTAAAGAATTGGTAGGATATTCAATGATATATAATAAAACCCACATTTGAAAATCTTCAGACACGACTGAACGGACTTTTTCCCTTTTTCTATATTTCAAAACTCTATGAGTTGATAAATAACTGCAATTTTTGTTAAAAATTTTCTTGTTTGAAATCCTTGCCCTGGGAAATATTCGGCGATAATCTCTTAATACAAGTGCTGGACTTTTATTATTTTCAATGTAACAGCAGTTATACAATTTAGTCGCTCTTGACTGGAATATTAAGCCATTTTTTTTAAATATATCAAGCAAACACGCACCGATACAAGGAAACGTTTTTAAAGTGTAATTATTTTAAGTTTAAATTTTTAATAAAACAACAACCACAAAAACAAAAATAATATTTTTTTGAATATGCAGCATCACAATATTCAAGAAAAAATCAGTAAATTCCTTTAACCGGAACTCTCCCTATGAATTATTACTTCTACTGGGAAGAGTGAAGTGTGATCCAAGTTAGTTCAGTACATAGTCACAGTATATATGTGTTACATATACTGTCCCTTCATTTTTATTGGGCGCCATTTTGTATTCCTATCAATATGTTTACATTTGTTTTCTACATATGTCACACTTGACTTTTGGGCATAATTTAAAATAAATTCAATCAGTGTCCTATATTCACATTTAATTTTTCTGGAAAATTTAAAATCAATTGAACAAGATTTTTTTACGGTGATTTTTTAAAAATTTTATTTGGCCGTCATTTTGTTTTGCCATCTTAAATTGAAACCCATATTATCAGTCTTTACCTACTCCGTTGGTCCGCAGATATCCCAGATATTAAGTTGCTGAATGGTTTTCATTGACGATCCTCTTGTTGTTATGTTAGAGTGGTGTATTATTTGGGATTAGGATCCAATAAAAAAACAAGGGCCCTTTTTTAAACTGCCGAAGTTTCGCCAATTTACTGTTGCATCCTCAGGACACACAGATTTTATATCCTGCCTGAAAACCATATTAGTCTTTACCTACTCCATTTGTCCGCACATAGTTCCTAACCCCAAATAATACACCACTCTAACATAACAACAAGAAGATCGTTAACGAAAACCATTTAGAAATTTAATATCTGCCAACCAACGGAGTAGGTAAAGATTGATAATATGGGTATCATGCAGAATATAACATTTATATGTGCCCTGAGGATGAAACAATAAAGTTGCGAAATATCGATAATTAAAAAAAACTTTTGGTTTCTTTTATTGGATCTTAACCCAAAATAATACACCACTCTATTATATCACGATTTTGGATTTTGGAAAATATTACCAGGTCATACCCATATGACCCTTAATTTTTGATAAAAATTTACATTCAATCGGGTAAGTAGTCTTTAAGCTATGCATCGTGCTGACAGACAGACAGACATACCGATAGACGGACCGACGGAATTGATAAAACATATTTTTCTGGCATCTAGGGACGCTTAAATGTAAAGACGTGTAAAACCTGAGAGGGGAATTTTTTTACGATTACATATTTTTTTTAAATGTGTTCAGATTATTTGTTGGGTATAGATTGACAAACAAAAATCTTTTTTGGCTTTTTCGCAACTGAATAAATATTGTTTATATTATGTATCGAAACTACTAAACAGACTAGTCTACATGTTGAGGTATGCAATTAGGTTAAAAATTTGCTTCAATTAATTTAAAGTTAAATATTTTTATTCAGTTGCGAAAAAGCCAAAAAAGATTTTTGTTTGTCTACATATTTTTATTTGGCCGCCATTTTATTCGGCCACCTTCCCTATAACACAATTAGCTATGACACACAATTTTAAAATAAAACCATTAAGGCTGAATTTTTAAATATTTTATTAAGCAGCCATTTTGTTCCGCCATCTTGGATTGGTACCAAAGTATTACCTATTGTTCCAATATAATACTTGATGTTTTTTGCAAAATTTGAGATAAATTGGATGCGTAGTTTTCTAATAATATTTTTTAACACTTCACTAGGCCGCCATTGTGTTTCGCCATATTGGATTTTTACCAAAATATTACCAGGTCATCCCCATATGTCCCATGATTTTTGACTAAAATTTGAAGTAAATCGGATAAGCAGTCTTTAAGCTACGCCGCGAACTGACAGACGGACCGACGGAATTGATAAAACATATTTCTTGCCATCTAGCGACCCTAAAATGTAAAGATGTATAAAACCTGAGAGAGTGATTTTTTTATGATTTCAAATATTTTATTTGGCTGTCATTTTGTTCGGCCATCTTGAATATGTACCACTATTTTACTACTCGATCCCTATATTACAACTAGTTATGGCACACAATTTAAAATCAAACCATTAAGCATTTTTTTCAGGCTGAAGTTATATATTTTTTTATATTATGCCGCCATTTTGTTTCGCCATTTTGGATTCGTACCAAAATTTTACCTCTTGATTTCTCCATAATACTTGATGTTTTTGCATTGCATAAACTGGATGAGTAGTTTTTTAATAATAATTTTTTCGACATTTCACTAGGGCGCCATTTTGTTTTTTATCAAAATGTTACCAGGTCATCCCCATATGACCCTTAATTTTTGACCAAAATTTGAAGTCAATAGGATAAATTGTTTTTAGCTACACCGCGAACAGACAGACGGACCGATGGAATTGACAAAACATATTTTTCGTCATCTGCGGACTCTGAAACGTGAAGATTTGAAAAATCCCCGAGAGTGATTTGTTCACGGTTACAGTACTTGCCTTTTAAGAGGGGAGTAATAATTGAAATTTTCTGATAAATTGCAATTTTCTCTGTATATATATATATATATATATATATATATATATATATATATATATATATATATATATATATATATATATATATATATATATATATATATATATATAAGAAAAAGTAGGTATTGTAGTGATCATTTGCATAAATAAAAAATATAGTGGGTGTTATATTTAAAAAAAATCGACTTTTTTTACTTTAGAAAGGTGCAAAATTAGGACATCAGGTATACATGGAAATATTTAATTTTAAAAGAACTTCAAATTTAAAGAAACTTTTGTAAGAAACTCTTTTTCGTATCTATTGCGGATTTCCAGATAGTATACTGGGTAGTTTTATGGGTAACACGATGTACGTTGCGTGACATTATATTTACTTTAAGGTCGTAATATGTTTCCGCTGTTTTCCGATATAATAGTAATTTATAATTTATGCAATGAAGGTACCATTAATCTGTGGTACCCTTGTAGATGGATTAAAGTTCTTGGAGTTCGGTATGTGTAGGTGACAGTAGTGGTTGAGTGGGTATTTTTGATAACCGTAAGGAAGATTAATTTTATCAAAACACGTAATTTTGTATGTACTGGTGTTCTAATTAGTAGACTGCGATTTTGGTTAGCTTTTCTTTTAGTTTTGCTTAAAACACGATTGAGCCGTGTCGTCCAAATTGGGAACGGATATGACGTCGATCGAATACCTTTCCTTAGCCGCTTCTTAGAATTTCGCTGTAGTAAAAAATATATTTAAAAAAAGTGCCAAAAGTCTATCTCTTCATACATTAATGAGAAATCTGTGGTTTAAGCGCCAAGTCGCTTCTTTATCGCCTTTGTATTCTTTATTTTTTACCAGAAGGAAAAAGAACTCCATACAATGGATGCTTGAAATATGCAATTTAAACGACCTATAATGTGACAATTCTCAAAATCGTTGTTGTTGCCAAATCTAAATTTTGCTTCAAAAATGACGCAGCACTTTACAACGTAAGTATAGCAAGAATAAGATGTTAAAGTCGACATTCAAAAATTGAACAATATAAATGAAATTAAGTTCAAAATAGACCATTTGTTACATCTTGAGTCATTATACTTCATGTGTAGGTGTTCCATTGAGACATCGAACCATGCAAAAACTTTTTCGTCTTTTAAGTGAAATACCACCTATAAAAATATGCTGGTCTGCTTCGGTGAAGTGTCCTTTATATAAATGATGTCCTTTCGATTTATCATTTTACGTGAATGCTGAATGGAAGCCATATTGAATTTATACGCTATGTCAATGACAACTGTACGTTTGTCGGAGATGAATGACCTGGAAAAAGATTATTTTAATAGAAATTGCATTCTGTTGCCCCCTACGTCTGATTTAAAAGGATATTCGTATGCATTGGAGCGATCCTTAGTGGCACTTGAAATATAATTTATTGTATCCTCAGGAAAATTTAATTAAATATCCAATATTTTCTTAAATACGGTAATATATTATAATTGATTACTGAGGATATTATACTTAAATATTATTTACAATTTGTGTTCAAGTAGACATCAGTGGCAACTACATAGAAATGCCTACATTTAAACAAATTGTTATTATTTGGAACTTCCTTCTAAAGTACCTTTTCTTTTATGTAGATAAATGGTGAATAATCAAATGACACAGTTATTTGGGTATGATATAGAAGATTTTCGTTTTCCACATCTAGTAAGATGTTTTTATAAAACAAAAACAGATAACGTTGTTAGTACTATCGAAATTCACTAACTTGTACTATGTATATTATTTAATATTTGTATTTTTCCCAAGTTTCTAATCAATTTTTGCAGCGTATCCATTTTCAAATATTCTTCAGGTATTACCATAAACTGTGACAATATTTTGAGATGTAAAATATAAATGGTTTGTATTAAGGATTACAAATTCTTATCTTAAGAAATCATGGTTCTTGGGATAAGACCATGTCAGATTAGAATTTCGATCTGACGTTTCGCCTTCGACTGCACAGGGCATCTTCGGGGATCTTTACTCTACTGACTACTAACTCACAGATATTTAGGCGGGCTTTTATACCCGACTTGTGCTCACCGAATCGAGACCCCGTGTTAAGACCGGTTTTCATGTGCGATGTAGACATAATTCGTACCTCTATTGAAGTATAAATGTTAAAAATTTTAATAGATTCTCTAATATTCAGCTACAGCAGATTTTTTTTACTGCATCGTTCGTGTTCCCTAAGTTTAGTGGATATTAATCCTGTTTCTTTTTCCATATACACTTATCCACAGAGGCAAGAATTTTAAATTATCCTTCTGTTTTAAAAGGCAACATCTCTTTCGGAGATGGTGAGCATTGTTCAGTCTTGTGACGTATGTGTATTGAAGATTGTACGCAGTTTCTACAGCTGAAGTAGTCCTATTTTATCTTTAGTGCCATGTATATAGCTAGGAACAACACTACCTAACCTACGTAATTTGATACGATGTCTATAAAATATTTTAAATTTCATTCTTTAAATTAAATTTAAATTTAGGTAAATGAATTTTTTTTTGGAAT
The DNA here is from genome assembly GCA_030620095.1 of Kuschelorhynchus macadamiae. NCBI lineage: Eukaryota > Metazoa > Arthropoda > Insecta > Coleoptera > Curculionidae > Kuschelorhynchus > Kuschelorhynchus macadamiae. The sequence continues at coordinate 1,013,537 of JAUTXW010001314.1, forward strand.
TATTTAAGTTATTATATTCTAATAAATCTCTAAAAAAATTAATTTTGTGAAAATTTCAAATTTTTTTTGACAAAATATAAAATGTTGGTTTCCATTTGTATTATGATTATGAATTTATATTTATCCAATTATTTTGGATGATTTGTAGAATGTTTACATATATAAAATAGTACTAGAAAAAGTGAAATATAGAAGAATAGAATTAAATTCTGATTTCTTTGAATTTAAACTAATATAACCTTTTAATCTATCCAAAATTCAATTTTTTTTGCATTTTTTTTTTAAATAATAATTTACGTGTTCATGAAATTTAAGTTTATTTTATATTACTACTCTTAAATATTGATGCGATTCAACTCTAACAGTTCTAGTTTTAAGCAAGTGCTTTTAGCTCAATCTGTATAATCAGCAAAAAAATGGAAATTACAACTTTTAAAAATCATTAATATACAAAATAAACAATAAAGGACCTAAAACATTACATTGAGGACAAGTATATCTAAAAAAGGAATCGCTTCATTCGATTCAGTGTCCATTGTTAATTTAGTATTTTGATGTTGCCGATAAAGGTGCTGCAGAAATTTTTCTGTCCAAGAGTCCAAACAACAAACGTGTCATCTATTTTACATATCTGAAATTACGTTTAGGTTTTAGTGATTTATCATTATACTCAAAGGACTTCATAAAAATATGCGCTACAACAGGTGATAGAGGAGATCTTATAATTGACCCTGAATGCCTTTGTTCTATATCCCTACCTTCCCGTCATGATCTTTTTTTATAGTATCACTCTGTAAGTCCAATAATTTCTCAGATTTATGATTTATAGAAGCGAACAAAAAAATCGGTAAATTTTGCCTTACCCGGAACTTCCCTCGTTATGAATCGTTCTTTTTATTAGGAATAGTCAAGTGTGGATCCAATTTAGTTCCGCAAATAGTCATTTAGTAACACATCTACTGTCTTTTCAAACATTCTTGATGGGCGCCATTTTCTTACACCATATTGGATCCGTACCAATATTTTACCAGTTTCTACGCATGGCACACTTGATTTTTAGGCATAGTTTAAAATATATTGAATAAATAGGTTTTACATAGTTTTTTTTTAAAGATCCCCATTTTATTCCGTCATGTTGAAATCGCAGCAGTTTATATCTATATCACCTTTAATTTTTTGTGCAAAATTTCAAGTCATTAATTAATTAGCTGTCATTGTTGGTAATGTTGCACTTAGTAGTTTTTTATTACCTATTACCAGGTCATGCCCACAAGACTCAGAATTTTTTACCTAAATTTGAAGTCAATTGGGTAAGTAGCTGTTAGTTACGCCGCGAATTGACAGGCAGACAGACAGACGAATGGAAATAAGAAAACATATTTTTGGCATCTAGGGACTCTAAACTAAACGATTGCAAATATTTTATATGGCTCTATTTTGTACCCCCATCTTGAACTGGGTACCACAATTTTACCAGTTCATCTATACCACAGTTAATTCTTGAACAAAATTTGAAATCAATCATCAATGTATTAAGTAGTTTTTCAGGTTGAATTTTGAAATATTTTATTAAGCGGCCATTTTGTTTTACCGTCTTGGATTTGTACCAAAATTTTACCACTTGATTCCAACCTAATACTTGATTTTTGTGCAAAATTTTATTTAAATTGAATAAGTGTTTTTTTTAGGGATAATTTTTTTAACATTTTACTAGGCCGTCATTTTGTTTCGCCATATTGGATTTTTACCAAAATGTCCTCAAGCGATCCCTACATGATCCTTCATTTTTTTATTAAAATTTGAAGTCAATCAGGTGTGTAGTTTTTTAGCTATGCCGCGAACAGACAGACCGACAGACAAACAGACTGACGGAATCGAAAAAGACATGTTTTTCGGTATCTAGGGACCTCGAGACGTAAATCTCAGAGGGTGAAATTTTTACGATTACAATACTTTGCTTTTACGAGTTAAGTAAAAAAATAAAGGTGGAACATTCATCCGAATTATTCATTTCCGGTATTGTTATTAAAATTGACGTTGCATTATTCCTTTAAAAAGCCAAAGCACTTTATGGATCAAGAAAGAAGTCGATTTTGGCTCAATAGTTAAAGAAAATTAAAACAATTTGATACTCTTTATTGCATCTTCCCCACTTAGACCTAAAGTCTCAACACAAAATTGGTAAGTTCGTGAGAGAGTTGTACTGCACCAATTTACATGATTTTTTTAACGATCGTCTGGATACCAACACCTTTCAACACTATTTTTTGTATTGTTTTATTACGCATTTTTCTGTAAAACCAATATGTTTTCCTTCGATAACATTTCTAGACGGTGTGGTGAATACACAATGGTGAAATTCATCGCGCCATCTAACGTAAAAGGCAGAACAAGGTCTGCCGGACCAGCTAGTTATTATAAATATTAAATTAAATCACAAATTCACCGACGTAACCTCGTATCAACGGTATTTTAGTAGTAATTATCAAACCTGTACGTGTATGACCATTTCCAAAGACCCTAGAAAAATTAACAGAAAATCTCGTTTGTGCAAAATCTTCGACATTGCTAAAAAATTAGAGTCGAAGAATTAGAAAAGAGCCCGAAATTTTGTTTTTAAATTTGAATAAACCTGGAAAAAATTAAATAGTTAGCAATAAACTTGAAATACCTAAGATCATAGGAAGAAAATTTGACTAAAAAGAAAAAAACAATAGTTGGTTCCGTAATAAAAATCATAGAATATATATGTCGAAACGTTGAGATTTTACAGCCACTCATTCAAAAAGGTCTTATGCATTTTCTGCGACGTATGTCAATAAATAGTATATTTAAAAACAAATAAAAATTTGGATGGTGTGAACACCACAGAATTTATTATACTTTGCTACATTTTTGGCAGATGGCTGATAAGAAAAACCAAGACCAGGTCAAGAGCAAACAGGCAAATAATGATAGGGCAAAGGGCTAATCGAAAACACATTAATGTAATCTTGCCCGAAATGTATATTTGTTTAAGATAAAGTAACGCTGAACATACACGCATACATTTGTTAATAAGGTTGGAATAGTTGTCTTAAGTTTCAAGGCGCCATTATATTTTCATACTGGGATTCATGGTTATTCCAACTTTATTACATTTTTTTTAGGCAATAAACAAAGAAATAAACCGGTCAACAAATGAAGTTAATCTGTTTTTAACAGCTTTTATTTAACTTCACTTGTATGTTAGTTAGTATGTATGGGTCAAATCTTGCAATTAACTTATGAGGCACTTACCGTTATCGGTATATTGACTGAAATTTGGTTATTTAACAATTTATTTGAGTTAATAGCTATTTTCAATATGCTTCAATATCACAATAATTTGATTGTATGTAAAATATTTAAAATTATGCTGTTTAACTTATTTTGGATAAAAATTTGATTAAAAATTTAAATGTAGGTATAACATGATGTCTAATAAACCCCTGAAAAAAATTGATTTTGTGAAGATTTTAAATAAAGGTCTGGTTTTCTCTTGTATTATCGTTATGAATTTGATTAAATTTTCTTAATACATTTAGAAAGTATTTAAGACATATTTTGAGTAATTTTATGTATAAAAACCAGGCAATTATATTTTAAAAATTTTCTATATTGGTCCAACTTAATTTTGCATAATTCTGGTGTATCTATTATAGACCAGAATTATTCTCTTTGCTCTATTTTGGAGTATTTGTAGTCTGTTTCATTAGACTGTTTACACATGTATAAAATAGTACTACAAAAACTAAAATGTGGAAGAATACTATAGATAAACACCAATTTCTTTTAATTTAAACTAATATAACCACTTAATCTATTTAAAATTCCATTTATTTTTTAGAAATATTGATTAAATTATTTATTTAAATGCATAGGTAATTTACGCATTGTTCGTGAAATTTAATTTCATCAATTAAGGTTTACTATTATTACTCCTAAATATTTATATGTATTCATCCTATCAAATTTACAGTTATTGCTTTTAAATACTAACCTAACTCAGATTATTGAACAAATTGCAGTTATTTCAGGATTTCAAAATTATACATTTTGTTTTTAGTACAATAATTTTCAGTTTATTAACTTCCATCCATTCTTCAACAAGTTCTAACTTGTTATTTATATTTGCAACTAACTTAAAACAATTGCTTTCAGCCAACTAAATTTTTGTATTAGCAGTATAAAAATGGAAATTGTATTTTACTTGATAACACATTTTCGCATTTAATACTTTGTTTTCATAAATGCGAACAAAACCACTCATAAACTTTACCACTTATTCCATATGTTTTTAATTTTGATAATATTTTTTTCTTATCTATAGTTTCAAATGCTCTCTTAAGACCAAGAAAGATTACACCCACGTTCCTTTTTCTAGAAACTGTTTCCATTCATTAATTATAAATTGAACTATAAAATTTAATAACTGATTATAAACCAACCTCTCTAAAACATTCTCAACTGCACATAACGTATTTATCGGCCGAAACCCATCCATTTTACCAGTATTTTTCAGTTTTCTACCTTGGACAAAAGTAGCTATTTTTAATTTGTCCCGTAAATATACACTTCCACTATATAAATTACTGTTTATAATTGCAATAAAAAATACTAGCTAGAATACTACTTACTATTTCATTAATTATATCTATAGAAAAGCTATTAAAACATTCAGCAACTTTTTACTTATTTGATAAAAAAAATATTAGCACTGACACAAATATCTTGATATTCCTCACATTTTTTCCCAGAGAATAAAGTTTTAAGTGCTTTCCACATATTTTTTGGATCACATTTATTTTCATCTATTTAATTTTTATAAATATATCAGTGACTAACTAACTAAAAAGTAAAAATATGTACAAATATACAAGTATTTTGTCAAAATTATAACCATCCTTCAAGATTTTGTAAAATAATTTCTCATTCCATTCAATTAAATTAAGTTATATTGAGTACATTTTGAATTTGGATACACAAAACAGTCAGTATTCATTAAAGTCAATCCGTTTTCGTCTATAAGTCTCCCTTTTCTTATTTCCGTAAATATCTGACAATCGTACATGTGTACCAAATTTTACAGTATCCGACTAGACGAAAAGAGCTTTAAAGAACAAAAAACACCCTCTCCTGTTTTCTATTTTTTAGTAAATAGTGCATTTTAGCACTGTTTACGTGAATTTACCTTTGGAAACTTTTGTCCCGTGCTTAATTTTAAGCGACTTGATTAATAATATTGTTCTAATACATAAGAAAAGACAAATTGTTTGCTTCACGAAACAAAGAAATAACTTTGTGATTTTTACATGATTCAAGACAATTTTAAGTTTAAATTTTCTTTGGGGCATTTTTTACTGATTTAATATTTATAGTCTGGTTTCAGACCTAAACATATAAACTAGTCAAAAAGAAACATTTTGAATAATTCATATTCTCGTGGGGATGTCTTTAACCCATACTATCTTTCATGACAAAAATTTCGCCTATTAGGGCCCTTTTGCATTCAAAGAAACATTTAGCCTTCAATAATACCTACTTAGCTGAAGGCAATATTGCTTCCCTGGTAAAACAGAAGTATTGCCAGGAAAGTATTATAATCGTCAAAAAACCATCCTCGGAGATGTTTTCAGATCTTCACGTTTTGGGATCCATGGATGACAAACAACAAGTTTTCTCAATTCTGTCGGTCTATGTGTGAAATGTTAAAAAAAAATTATTAAAAAAACAAATTGTCCAATATACCAACTGTTGCACAAAAATCAGGGGTTATATAGAAATGGACTAGTAGCATTTTAGTATGAATCTAAAAAATCAGCCTCAAAAAAATGCTTACTAGATTAATTTCAAATTTTGGGCAAGCATTAAGTGTGATTTAAGGACACATTGGTAAAGTTGTGGTAATAAAAAATCAACGTTAAAAAATCTTATTCAGTTGAGTTTAAAATTTTCGGAAAAATTAAACACTGATAGGAATTCAACATGAGGGAACAAAATGGTGGTCTCAAAAAAAATCGGTGCGAAAACTACTTTTTCAAATTATTTTAAATTATGCTCAAAAATCAAGTGTGACATAGGTAGAAACCGATAAGAAATTAGTACGATTCAAATATGGCGGACAATAAAAATGATTGAAAAGACAGTATAAAATGTATTACTAAATGACTATGTGGGGAACTTAATTCGGTCATATTTTACTATTCCTAATAAAAGGAATGATTCATATCAAGGGAATTTTCGAGCAAGGAGTAATTACTCCCCCCCCCCAAAAGTTCGGTATTTTATATAAAAAAAATTTATAATAAAATAGTTAAAGAAACCTATAAATTAAGACGCGTTCAGTGAATGGTAATTTTTGGAAATGAATTGCTAATATTGGCGTTTGACGTTAATTTTGTAATTAAATTTTGCCTCGTACGTGAATACCTATGTCGAGCATTTACAAGGTGATTGTGGTAGTTTTAAGTTTACAACATTTTACTATTAATCAAAAAGTAATACATAGGTAAGCATTTAAATATAGGCATTTAGATTTTATTTATTTATACCTACTTACTTCAAAATTAGTTTAGTTAAGAAATTAGATTTTATATTGAAAGTTAACTACTTCACTACTTTTATATATTTTTTTTAGTTTTTTAGTTGTTTTTTTAAGTTCCTATTGTTCCTATTAAGACTATAGTTATCTCTTATTTTTGGCTGACAGCCGATTATTTTTAATTATTTATTTGTTTAAATATTTATATTTGAAATGTATCGCCAGTCTTTTATTTGTTTGTATAATAATAGGTTTCTAAAAGTTCCGATTAGACTTTATATTTTGGCAAAGCTTATAAGTGATGGTATTTATTTTTCGTATTTTGTGTTGATTTAGATAATAAAATTCTGTATTTCCTCTCATTTAATTTGAGATAGAGTTTCAATATTCCTGCTTCCGTTACAATAAATTTAATAAAATCGTAATAGTAAAATTGCAGTATATATTGATGAATAAAGAATGTTATACACGTTTTATCGTGTGTAATACTTATGTATTACATATTTTGACATATTAACAGTTCATGTGAATTCTCCCTTTCAGGCTTCGCAAGCTGTTTTATTTTTCGGGAAAGTATAATGGAATTTTTCCAGTTTAGTCGTTACCCTCCCTTAAGAAAGTCCTGTAAAGACGCCCCTGATTTCGATTAAAGAAAATTTACCGATTTTTATTATATTTTATATAAACGTAGGTTATTTAGAAAGTACTCAGAAAAATAAAAGAAAACTAAACAACTAACTTTGGGTAAAGGATATGTTGCATGAAATATAATTAGAACTCAATGTATAATTTATTTATGTAAAAATATATAGGTTTTTCCATTTAAAATAATGAAGCTGATAGTGGCTCAATGAAAACGACTCGCCCTGCATATGAAAAAATATTATAAAATAAAACAAAGCAATAAACTTTTTTTCGTAACTCCTATATCTTTCCAGATAGGGACTGGATTATCTTACCACCCTGTACATTCTACATATGTCCACATAACATTAAAAGTGTAATTTAATTTCCTTCCTAGGATTTAAAATCATTGACCAGTATTTTTAATTTGGCCTTAAACTGAACATCACTAGGATTTTTTATTTATTATGTCCAATTATTTTCCGATAAGATTTAAGATATAAAACTATATTTTTTTTGCTACGACTGTTATAGAATATTAGCAATACGATATCGTTTTTAATTATGGAATCACCTCCATTACATGACTTGTAACGGTATAATCAATCATACCATAACAAGTGTTGGAATATATACTAGTAGCAACTTGGCAATCATTATATTTTTAAAGTCGTAGAGAAAGTATAGTCTAAAACAAGTGTGAAATAGCATATTCCGCACTCGTAAACCATCACTTCACACACTCGTGCAAATTCTAAACATGTTATAGAATATACTGTTCTTTCTTATTTTTCCTTCCAATTATTTTTACAAAAGAGATAGGATTTTCTAACGTAACATGCTGCGAAATCTCCCTACGAAATTTCCACTTTTCGGGAATCTCTGGGTGCACCTGGACCCGGAACGCGTGCTTCACGTGGTGACTCAAACCGCGGCGTGTGCGTAAAAAAACGAACCCGATAAAAAGGGGCTCACGCACGATTTTCCGCCTCGGCCCGAAGCTTTTAGCTCGAAATTAGAATAGGGTTGCCATTGTGACTGTTTTTTTAAATCGCCAAGTATGTGTGACAGGGAAAATGAAATTATTTATCTTGTTAAAACCCAATTAGTAAGAAGAACTAATTGCTAATTTAATAGTTTTAATATAATATTAAAGAATATGAACAGGAATGATTTTACACCCCGGAGATTGATTCCCCCCCACCCCCGGACTTAATATAATAGTATTAATCATTTAAATACCTACAATTTAGCATATTTTTTATAAGTACAATTTTGACTAATTAATCTAATATAAACTGAGTGAAACAACTAAGATTTTGAAATATTGACTTTAATTGATAAACTTTCACGGATTTGCATTAACCAACTCCCACAATTTTCGAAAAGCAGTCTTCGCTTGATGACTTAAAAATTGCAGTCACTCAACCCAACATGTAACAATGTAAGGTAAAGGTGGGTTCGCGTCATGCTTGAAAGCAGAATTATAACATCTTCTCTTGGGAGCGTGACAGTGTGCTCGTCCGTGGTCAAAGGATGTCCGTGGAATTCTTTCGCCACTCTTGTGGTATCTTATTGTGGATGGGCTGCTTCATACTCTCAACGAGAGCGGAGTGCATGCTCAAAGCGACGCTGCTGATCTTGCCATTATAGTAATAGGCAAATTCTCAAACACCATTAAAAGGCTCATGCAGAGGGCTTTGGCAATGGTGGAAAAGTGGTGCCAAAAACATGGTCTGTCTGTTAATCCGGATAGGACCTAAATGGTACCATTTACCCACAAGAGGAAAGTGGACCTTGAGAGGCTCACCCTCTTTAGGAAAAAGTTGAGACCTTCCGGGTCGGTAAAATATCTGGGTGTCTTATTAGACTCCCGACTGACCTGCAGAGATCATATTGAAAGGATCACAAAAAGGACCACAGCATGTCTATGGGCGTGCAGACGGTCCTTCGATTCAACTTGGAGTCTAATACCTCGTATTGTCCAATGACTTTACATGTCAGTGGCTAATGATCAATTATGGCGACTTACGAGCGATCTGGGGTGGGAATCTATGGGGAGAGAATCAAGAGTCTTGCTCTTGGACGGTATTCGACTCTATATCAGGCTGAGATTACAGCAATCTTGGGATGCGTACAGAAAAGCCTTTCCAGAGGATATCACGACAAGCATATCTATATATGTTGTGATAATCAAGCCGCGATTAAGGCTCTGTCCTCGAACAGGGTCAATTCGCTGCTAGCATTGAATGCAGGAGAGCCCTAGAGACGCTGTGTGAGTCCAATAGCCTTATTTGGGTGCCTGACCATCAGAGCATTGGAGGTAATAAGGGGGCGGATCAGCTGGCTCGGGAAGGTAGCAACACTGCTTTCACAGGGCCGTAACCTGCTCTTTGAATTGCTTCTTCACCTGTCAAGGCTAGGATTAAGAATCGCACTGTCGAGGAATTCCGTGCAGAATGGCACGAGCTAGCAGTACTCAGGCAGTCTAAGCTCTTCATATCAGGCCCTTATAGCCGTTCTGAGTCTAATAGACTTCTAAATCTAAACAGAGGCCAAGTTAGAACTATTACCGGGGTCCTAACTGGACACTGGCTGGTGAAATATTACCTGCATAAGATTGGACTCGACAACGATCCGTACTGCAGGTTTTGTGCTGAGGTAGATGAAACTACCGAGCATCTAGTCTGTCGATGTGACGCTTTAGTCAACGCCAGAGTGCACGATCTGAAGGAGTTCTTTCCTTTCTAAAAAGAAGTGTGCTCTTGGCCTGACACGCCTACTTGGGGGATAGCACAATGGGCTCCAGTGAGCCTAAGTGCTGCTCTTGTCGGAGTCCCCATTTATGTCTAATGTCTAAAGTATAGAAAATTAATAACTTTAAAATAAAACATTATCGATGTTCCAGGTTAGTCATGATTTACTTCAAAACACTAGAAAGTCTGTTGAATTGTCTTTAAATTAAGTTTTGTTTAGCCCTCTTACTTGTCGACTTTTTAAGAATATTCTCTTTTACTAGAGAAATCTGCTTTTCATTCACTTTTCTTTTTCGTATTTTGGCAAATGTTAAGGCAGTAAATGACAAAAACAATAATTGCTAAACCTGTATGCAGGCCTATACAGTGTGTAACAAAAATATGGAACACGTGAAATGTTTCAGTTACCCTTCACCTGATTTTAATGGAATGCTGTATACTTCGGCTCGAAATTATGCCTGATTCAGTGGTGACATTTACAACATTGCCAACTATTGTTTACCGTTTTTCTGTAGTTGATGAGAACTTTTAATTTTTAAATAGAATACCCTATTTTTTATTTCGTTTTCGAATTCTGCTTAGAATTCTCTATACTTTTCATTGGAAGTAAGTTTTTCTAAGGCTAACTGTTTTTGAGAAAATCATGGTTTAATATCGATATTTGAATGCATCACCCATTAAAATACAGGTACACGAAAGCCTACGTGATACGTGATATGTCTGACCTGACAATGTCAGTTTGATTTACATTGTTTGATTTTGAAACCCAAAGACTTGGAAATTTTTATACATGGCAAGATTTTTGTAACATTTTTAGTGGATTATTATTGATTTAACTGAAACCTGATTTCGTGAAACTGCAAACCTAAAAGATGCTGCACACTCTGGTAGACCAAAAAGCGCCATAGATTGTGCTAGGCGATGTCTATTGTGATATTTATTAGAAGAATAAACAATATAATACAATAAACAAAAAATTAATTTAAACCTTGATGAAAACTAACTAAGATGTTTAAAATGTTGTCCATTTACTTCTTGACAGTAAACCAAATACTGTGCAAAAACATTCAGAAGAATATCAGTTTCCTTGAAGCTTAGTTTTGAAAAACACATTCTTACGGTGGCCCCACAAGAAGTAATCGTGGGGCGACAAATCTTACGATCCAGCTGGCCACTCAATTGCACTCTTACGTTTAATCCATTTTTTAAAAGACACGACATCCCGATATTAGCGAATTATTCAATCCAATTGAAAACAAATTTCATCATTTGGCGCTGGACTATCACCTGAGAAATACTATTCAAATATTTAATACGACCGATAAAACAGTAGCAACAGCTACTTGCGATTATTTGGAAATAGCTGTGTTTCTCAAAAGACTTAAATATCTTTCTCCATTTAATGTTTCTTCTTTTATTTTTGGACCCACTATACCAGCCTAAACATTTACTTTTTGGGGATATTTCGCGTATCCAATGAGGATGTTGCTGGGCCCAATATTAACAATTGTGCCTATTAACTTTCCCATTTAAAAAAAAATATTCAATAGTCAGAGAGAACTATTTGATAACCAAATTTTGATTGACGTTACAACGTTCTATCAAGGTCTCACAAAATTCCATTTGCATATATCTTCGGAGAGTTCTTGCACTAGAGTTATTTTGTGCGGATGAAATTTTTCGGTTTTTAGAAGGCGATCTATCGACATGTACGAAATGATGTTTCCTTTTCCTAGGGTTCTATTCTAGTTCTATATAGGTGAGGATTTTCCTCTACACTCAGTAAAACATCTAAAAGTTTATCACTATCTGTTGCGCTCTTTGGTCCGCCAGAGTGTGCACAGTAGATGTAACTAATGGCCTTCTAGTATTATATTTGTTAAAATATTACAAACATCTTGTTGCATTCTCATTCTGTCCCCATGACCCAGTATCATTAATATTTCAATTCTTGGGCTATCAGTTAAATGATTCATTTTTGGAAATTGACGATGCTAACTATACTAACATTGTCAGGTGTGCAGGTATTTCAACATTCATTAAAATTTCGATATTAGACCATGATTTCCTCAAAAACTGTCAATTTACGAAGAAATTTCCTCAAATGAAAAGTGTCAAGAATTCTAAGCAGAATTCAAAAATGTAATACAAATAATAGTTGCGTTTAAAAAATGAAAGTTCTCATCAATTATTCAATCATTATTCTAATGCGCATTTTGGTCTGCCAGAGTGTGCAGCATCTTCTACGTTTCCAGTTTCACGAAATTTTTTCAGAACTTTACTTACAGTAACTTGTTGGGTTTGTTTTCTGTTCCCATAACCCAGTATCATTAAAATGTCAAGTCTTTGGGTTTAGTTAAATCAAAAGTTAAATAATCCACCTGTATAAATAAAGGTAAATAAAACTGACATTGTTAGTTGAGATATTTCAGGTAGGCTTTCGTGTGCAGGTATTATAATAGGTGATACATTCAAATATCGATATTAAACCATGATTTTCTGAAAAATAGTTAATCTTGCTTCGACTGAAAAATATCGAGAATTCTAAGTGAAATTCGAAAATGCAATAAAAAATAGGATATTCCGTTAAAAAATATAAGTTGTCATCAATTACAGAAAAATGGTAAACTTGGCAATGTTGTAAATATCACCATTTAATCGGGCATAATTCCATGCCTAAATATACCAAATTTCATTAAAATCAGGTGAGTGATAATTGAGATATTTCAAGTGTTCTATATTTTTGTTACCCACAAAAAATTCCTCTTTATTAATTTTTCCTTTTAAGAGGAATAGTAAATTTTGAGGTTATATAATTTTCTATATAGTTATCTAGTTGACACATATTAAAATTCTGTTATATTTTACTTTTCTATGGGCAAAGGAGGAAATCATTATAAGCCAACTTCAAGGTAATTATAAATAAAACTCATCTGTAAGGGAACTGGACCGATTTTTCTGGTTAAAATCCGAAACGTTCGACTTAATATATCAAAACGCGAAATTTAAATGAATTTGAACAAAACATAATTGTAGTTACTAAATTAACATATTTAAAACGTATTTTTCTGTACCTTAAGCTGATCTAATTTCTAATTTAAAATGTAACTAGCTGGCCCGGCAGGCCTTATTCTGCCTTTTCCGTTAGATGGCGCGATAAGTTTCCAATGGTTTTATAAAACTATGGGGTGCATTCACCACATCGTCCAGAAATGCTATTGAAGAAAAAATATTGGTTTTATAGTAAAAATGCGCAATAAATCAATACAAAAATATTGTTGAAAGGTCTCGGTAACCATACGCTTACTGTTTTAAATATATAGATAATTTAAACGGCATTTTAAATTAAGATATGCGCTATATTATTGTCTGGGAAGTTTGACAAAAAAAAGGGGCTGTATTTTTTTCTAGAAAACTGGCATAAAATATAAATTACGAGCATATTTTTGCCCTTAAGATTGAGGCTATGTTTTAACAAAATTAGTGTTGCCCGAAATTTTTCCATATGGTTCTAAATGGTTAAGTAAATATCAAAAATATATATATTTTTGTAAAACTTATTTTGACCTACATTTTCATCGTCCCCCATACGAAGATTTTTTCCCCCAGAGGAAACTCTCTAAATTCAATACTGATCATGGTATTATTATTTGTGTTTTATTTTCAATAAAATTTGAGAAAAATTTTAATGTCGGGTGAAATCGAGAATATCCTTAATAACTAAAATAGGATTGCTGCAATACATTTTTTCTTCATATCGAAAATTGTAAAGGACCATCTTAAAAAATTTAGTTTAAACTACTTTGTATGATTAGGGCAGCATATATAGAAACTTAGATATGCAGTCACTTTTTCTGAGTTTTTTAAAATAATTTTAACAAGATTTACATAGAAGTATGTACTAAAAATATCAACATTATGCGAACGAATTTGACTGATCAGCTTAAAGTGGCTGTTAGATATTGTAAAAAATTAAAATGATTAACAAAATTGAACTTCGTGCCATTACAACTCCGTCCATTAAAAACCCCAAAAACCATATAAAACTAAATATATTTTAAAATAACCCCTCCTCTGTTATATATACTGACTGTCATAGGGATGGGCAATAATAGAATTTACTTACTGCCTATCGATAGGTATTGCTATCAATCGATAGTTTGGTATTGCTTGCTATTAGTATTTACTAAGAATCGTAAACCATTTTACGGTTCTTGAGTATTTAGGATAAAGGCAGTTTGGAAACTAAATTTATTGAAGAGCAAAAAAAAACTCCTCACCTTTGTATAACTATCGATATTATCAGCTGCCTATCGATATTATCGGATATTTATTGGCATTATTGCACACCTATCGACACTTATGGATATCTATCGATCTGTCGATTGTGGTATTTATCTATTATTATTCAATATGTCGCCGACCTATCGATATATAAAAAAAACCGCCCATCCCTAGTTGACACAAGAAATGTGCAAAATGGAAAATATAATTATACGCTTCCAAAAGAGAACGCAAAATGGCACATTTCCTAGGAGTTTTACTTTACAGCCCAGCGGCAAAATTAGCGAAACGCTCGTTCAATCCTAACAACCATAAACCACAAACATCTGATTTGTTTAAGATATTTCATATCAATTTTAAAAGAAGGCTTGCTTTATAAACTATGCCAAATATTTATATCAATTTTGACGGATGAATTTCATTACGATACCGTTTTTTCGTGTTAAACTTTTTTTTCAATAAAACATCTTAAGAGTGTTTGCAGAAAAAATCATGTGTAAAATACGAGCGCAAAGTTACTTTGCCGCCTCAACTTTTTCGCTCTGTGTGGAAATGTATCACTTTGCAAACATTAAATAAGAAGAAAGATATTTGATATTTTCAACTTTCAATAAGATTTATAAACCTGACGGAAATATAGATTCCTCTCTAGGGTGCTCTGTACCTCACGATGCGGCGAAATAACTTTTCTGGTTCATTATACAACAAATTTCAAGGCAATTTATTAAAACATTTGAATTTTGTCGTAAAAAGTCTTATTTTTTTATTATTAAAGGAATAAAATTCAAGAACCAGCATCCATTGATACCAACAGTACTTTTAACAAGCCGAGTATTGAAACACTCAATGTTTGGCGACATTTACTAGGTCGTAGTGATTATCTTCGTGAATACACATATCACTGCATATACCTAATATATAATGACTTAGTCTTAAGATTAGCTTTTAGTTTAACCCTGATAACGAGTAGAGATACCACACTAGTCGAAACGTCTAGTAGAAATTAAAAATACAATGCTCGTCCGACTTGTAAGTTCTTTTAATAATCATTCATTGCCTACCGCTTTCAAAGAAATCTTAAAATTCATTTTACAGTGTTTTTTTCATTTCACTATATTTTCAATTTTCATGTCACTATATTTGCATGAGCAGTTTATGAAAGTATTATGTAAAGAGTCGCGCCCAGGTAATTTTTATTATTCTCTATCCCGTAATTGTTACGCAAACTCACAAAATAGTGGATTTAGAATTCCTGACTCCTAAATTACCCATCTTAAACTCAAACATGAATTTATTGTTATAATCATTCATTCATAATATTCATTAGCAAATCTGTAAAATCTTAGGACTAAAACCTCAATTTACTATGCAACCCCCAAAAATTTATTGATTTAAACAATGGTCACTAGTTCTAATCTAAGTAAACATCACCTAGATTGTATTTGAAGGTCATTAGATTAGTAAATATGTGTTCTAGAAGTTACTTTTGTTACTTGTTGTTTTATCAGCAATGATTGACATTTTCACACTAGCAGTATCGTCGACGGAAAATAAGAACAGTAAATGCCCGAAGACTGATTCTTGTAGGTCACCAATCTCGATCGTAAGCTAGTTAGATTCCACATTATTTAGTATTACGGATTGCATATGCTGAGACAAGTATAAGGCGGCACCAAAATGCTTTGGACAGATCGCAGAACACTGCCGCAGCACTCTCACCATTATGTACAGAATATATATACAAGAAATAGGCTTGAAGTTCGAAGGTTACTCAAGATTTCCCCCATTTTGTTTAAACCCTTGAGAAAATTTACCGTTAAGAAAAATATATTAATGGTTCTCAGGAGGACATCAAACACATTATCAAGTAACTCCCGAAAAACCCTTGATGCTATATTGTCCTAAACAGATTGATTTGTATCTGGACAGAAATGTTTTCCAAATATTGTAGAGCATTCTTAAAACAAGTTATATCTCTTGTTAGCATTGTCCAAATTGAACAATAAAATTGATTTAAATGATTACATCTCACACTATATTCGCTCAGACAGATACTGACACAGGTGCGTAGCCAGACATTCAGTTTGGGGAGGAGTTCAAACCAGAAATTGATTTCAGGAGAGGTATGGGTCCAAGCGGTCAAACCTCAGGAAAATTAGGAAAAAGCATGTCTATGCCAAAATATTTTTAGAGTTTCGGGATGGCCTAGACCCAATGGCTGGCTACATGCCTGTATTGACAGTATCTGGCCAGCTATGTAAAGCGTAACCGTTTTATAAAACTTGAGTGACACCGAGACTTTTGCCATTTAATGTTTCATACTTCAAACTGGGGTAAATTAACTTATCTATATTCTGTTATTTAAAACTATTTTTAAGGGATAAGGGAATAGTGATTACAAGGCAGAATATGTGGACAAGACAGGCAGAATATGTGGAAATAATACATATACAGCGGAGAAGAAAACATTAAGCCAAGCAGTGCCATGATTGGCTTAATTCTTTCTTCTTAACTTCGATCAACCACAAGTGCAATAAATTCACTCACGGGATTTTGGTTATAAATGTACCTTCTCATTAACTTTCGTATTTTCCTAAATATCAAAAAAAGTTTCAAATTACAGGATTTTTTTGGTCTAGTTTACAGATATACAGAGTGTCTAATTTTTTCTTTTGCACAAAAATCAAGTATTATGTTGGAAGGCATTAGTAAAATTTTGGCACAAATCCAAGATGAACAAATGGCGGGCTAATAAAATATTTAAAATTTCAGCCTGAAAAAACAACTTTATGGATTAAATTCCAGTTATGTACCATAACTAATTGTGGTACTAATTCAAGATGGCGGAACAAAATGGCAGCCAAACAAAATGTTTATAACCGTGAAAAAAAAACACCCTCTCAGGTTTTACATTTCTTTATTAGCGACTATAGAAGTTAAAAAATATGTTTTATTAATTATGTCGCTCTATCTGTCAGTTCGCGGCATACCTTAAAAACTACTTATCAGATTGACTTCAAATTTTAGATGGCCTAATGAAACATTAAAAAATATTACTAAAAAACTAATTATCCAATTTATCTCAAATTTTGCATAAAAATCAAGTATTATGTTGGATTTAACTGGTAAATTTTATTACGAATCCAAGATGGTGGCACAAAATGGCAGCTTATCAAAATATTTAAAAATTCACCCTGAAGAACTACTTAAACAATTAACTCCAAATTGTGTGTCATAACTAGTTGTGGTATAGGCATCAAATAGTAAAACTGTGGTACTAATTCAAGATGGCGGAACGAAATGGCCAAATAAAATGTTTGTAATGGTGAAAAAATCACTTTATCACCTTTTTTAGCGTCCCTAGATGTCAAAATAAGTTGTATAGACTCCGTGGGTCCATCTGCTTTTTCGTGGCATAGTTTAAGAACAACTTACCAGATTGACTTCAAATTTTAGTCAAAAATTAAGGGTAATATGGGGATGACCTGGTGGCGGCCTAGTGAAGCGTAAAAAAACTAATTATCCAATTTATTTCAAATTTTACACAAAAATCAAATGTTACATAGGAATGAACTGGTAACATTTTGGTATGAATCCAAGATAGCAAAACAAAATAGCGATGTAATAAATTATTTATCAAAAAACTACTTATTAAATTAATTTCAAATTTTGTGCAAGAATTAAGTGGGATGTAGAGATAAACTGGTAAAGTTGTGGTAAGAATTTAATAAGGTGAAACAAAATGGCGGCCAAATAAAATTTTTAAAAATTCAACGTAAACATTTTTATTCAATAGAAAAATTAAATGTGATATTTGGATAAACTGGTACGAATTCAACAGAACCGTAACGAAATGGCGATGTGTGTCAATGTAAAAAATACTAATTGAATTTATTTTAAATTATGGTCAAAAATAAATAGGTAGAAAGAAACTGGTAAAATATTGATAGGAATTCCATATGATGCAACAAAATGATGCCCAATAAAAATGATTCAAGACAGTATATATATATATGTGTTACTAAATGACTAAGTTCTAAACTAACTTGGGTCACACTTCACTATTTCTAATAAACGGAAAGAATCATAACGAGGGAAGTTCAGGATAAACGAAATTTACCGGTTTTTTAAATATAACACCATGTATATTATTCGTTCAAGAAAATTGGCCTCTTTATGCTGATTGTAAATATACCAGGTTTAATACCTTTATTTTTAAAGACACTCAAAACATTTAAGAAAAATCCGGCCATAAGAACCAATGTATTCCCATTGACTCCACTACGCAGCAGAACGTTTTCCGTCTCTCTTTAACACATTGCCTCTGATGGTAGGGTTTTTGTCAAATTTCTCGGGCGTTTTTAAGAATAAAGGTATAATTTTCCTGATTGTATTTATAATCAGCAAGGAGATACCCATTTGAAGGACGTACAATATACATTTAAGCAACCAAAGTTGATGTTCATTTCAGAAAAACTAAACACCCCGTATATCTGCAAACTACATGAGAAAAAAATTCGTACACTTTGAAGAAACATGTGTATTTAACTTTTTTTGATATCTGTAAAAATACGAACGTTAATGAGGGGGTGGATTTTTAACCAAAAACTCTGTACAAACCAGGCAAGTGTCTTTCAAACTTATTCAATTTATTTACAAGAAAAACAGATTGTTTTATCAAAGACTTAACTTTGGTCTTACTTTGATTAACAAAATGTTTTAGCATTCTCTGTTGAAAATTGTTAATATTGTATATTTTTTATTTCAGTGTGCATATACTTAAAATCTATATAACAAGGGGAGGAGTATTATTACACACGATAGTAAACTACGTTATATTAGCGCTCAAATTTTCTGATATGATTTATAAAGTATATCGCCCTTAATATTTAATATTTCAGTATTTAAAATGTCATTCTGAAAATTACTCATTGAAGTGTAAAAAAATAAATGTATTGTCACGTGCTTTAAAAATTCACATCTGTCAGTTTTTGCCGATATTCGTAAAACATAATCCTTATAATTTGGCACTGGCCAGATTTATATAAAAAAGAAACGTGTTCTTTATACCGTCAAAAACAAACTTTTTACAATGCTTTTCGATAAAAAAATGTCGGGGGTACTTTAAAACCCAGCTTGCTGCCGGTCAGTAGCGGTTACAAAAAATATCAGGTGGAGGCTAAAAACGGTAGAAAAATATCAAATCTGGGGAAAAGAGATCGCGGCAGATGATTATATTATTCAGAAAATAGGAGTGATCGACAAACGGTCAGTGTTTTCATTGAAAAAGGTCCTCTATTGTCCGAATTTAGGGTCTTACCTTCGGTTTTCTTTATTGGATCATTTCTTTTTTTAATGCAGTTTGTTTGTTCCGGGTTAAAACTCATATCTGACCATACCAGAAAACATTTAACGAAATTTTAGTTATATGACATTTTTGATTCTATAAGGAAAAGTGAAGGGATATCGAAATTCGTAGTTGCCTTTGAATCGTATCTTGGGCGAATATTTATACAGTAATTACAGTATACAGGGTGTTTCATGAAAAAGTGTACATGGGATAACTGTGGAAAAAAGACAATAAGATGGTTCCAAATCAGGTGCCAGATATGCCAAAACCCTCTTCTTTACCGATGTACAGGGTGTCAAATGAATTTCTGGCAAAATTTTCACAATTTTCCTGTTTATTTTAAACTATCTAAGGTTTGATTTGGAAACTTAAGCATATATTTATGCAATCAATACTTTAAAATACCATGTATCAAAATTTTTGTAATTACAGCTCCAGACTTAATAAAATTATTATCATTTATTTTTACATAAACAACACACTATAATAATTTTTTAATAAAATACACAACATTCCACCTCGAACAATATGCCTTAGTTTTTGGCCGCACTTTTCAAATTTGTTTCAAATTCAAATTCGTTTATTTGTCAAAGTAGTAATTACAACATTTTCTAAATAAATTAATTACATAGCTAAGAATTGTCAAAAGCGCATTGCACAGCGATTATAAAAACCGATGCCAATACCCCAGGCAGTGGCGTGCCAAAAGGACCCGCAGGGCCAGCGGCGCGGGGGGGGAGCCCGGAAATTAAACCGGGTATTCAAATAAAATATTTTTTCGATCATTGGAAACGTTAATAATAAGATAACGTAATATATAAACCCTATGAAACATTCGGAAGTGACAGTACTTAAAATATTGGTTAAATTAAATGACTCAGAAATTTTAGAAAAAGCTTAGTTTTTAGTGGAGAAATATTTAAATGATTTAACTTCACAACTAGCAACTGAGCTAATTCAGATAAAATCGTTATTGTATAATAACAATAAAAACCTTAAAACAACTCGTGAATTTGCAAACTATATTTTCGAAAAAAAATATATTATTGTTAAGTAGTATATCAGAACTGTGTTCTGCATTCCAATTATTTCTTGTCCTTCCAGTTACCTCAGCTCAATGAGAAACATAATTTTCAAAGTTAAAACTAATTAAAAATGTCCTTAGGGTTGACCATGACTCAAAGTCGTCTTAGTTTTTTACATCTTATCTGAATAGACTAGCCTATACAAAACAAAAAAGACTATTCTACCACCAAAGAAAACAATTCTTGTACTCTTTGTTTTTTAATATTTTTACTTCCCTCGTAAAAGGGAAGTATTGTAATCGTAAAAAAATTACCCTCCGAGATTTTTTCAGATCTTTACGCTTCAAAGCCCCTAGATGCCGAAAAACATGATTTCTTAATTCAGTCGGTCAGTCTGTCTATTCGCGGCATAGCTAAAAAACTACTTACCCGATTGACTTTTAACAAATTTTGGTCAAAGGGGGGTGATCGGGTTAAATTTTGGTAAGAATCCAGTATGTCGAAATAAAATGGCGGCCTAGTGAAATATTAAAAAAATCGTTACTAATAAACTACTTATCCAATTTATCTCAAACTTTGTATAAAAATCAAGTATTCTGTAAGAACCAACTGGCAAAAATTTGGTATAAATCCAAGATGGCAGAACAAAATGGCGGCTAAGAAAAATATTTAAAAATTCAGACTGAAAAACTACTTAAAGACTTGATTTTAATTTATGTCCCATGAATAATTGTGGTATACAGATAAACTAGTAAAACTGTGGTACTAATTCAAGATAACGGAACAAAATGGCAGCTAAATATAATATTTGTAATCGTAAAAAAAATCATTTCAAGTTTTACATTATTTCATGTTTTAGCGTCCCTGGAGGCCACAAAATATTTTTTAAAATTCCGTTGGTCTGTCTGTCGGTTTGTCTGTCTATCTATCATTTCATGGCATAGCTTAAAAACTAGTTATCAGAGTGACTTTTGGTCAAAAATTAAGAGTCATACGGGGATGACCTAGTAATATTTTGGTAAAAATCCAATACGCCGCAATAAGATGGAGACCTAGTGTAATGTTAAAAGAAATATTACTGAAAAAATTAAGTATCCAATTTACCTCAAATTTTGTACAGATATCAAGTGTCGTATAGGAACGAATGTCATCATTTTGATATGAATATAAGTCAGCAAAACAGAATAAATAAATAAAATATTAAAAAAATCAGCTCGAAAACACTACTTATTGGATTACTTTGACATTTGGTGAAAGCATTAAGTGTGACATAGAGATAAACTGGTAAAGTTAGCAGAACAAAATGGCGGCCAAACAAAATTTTTAAAAAGTCAACCCAAAGAAATCTAATTCGATTAACTTTAAATTTTGCAGAAAAATTAAATGTGATATAGGGGTAAACTGGTATGAATTCAGCATCACGTAACAAAATGTCGTTGTGTGTTAATGTAAAAAAACTACTAATTAAATTTATTTTAAATTACGCCCACAAATGAAGCGTGGCATAGGTAGAAACTGGTAAAATATTGATAGGAATCCAATGTGATCTAACAAAATGGCGACGAATAAAAATATTTAAAAGACAGTATATATGTGTTACTAAATAACTATGTATTGAACTAAATTGGGTCACACTTCCCTATTCCTAATTAAAGCAAATATTCATAACCAGGGAAGCTCCGGGTAAAGGAAATTTATCGATTTTTTAGTTTTGCTGGAACCAGAATGTTTAGTTAATTTTTGTTTTGTGTTTATTAGTTTACCTATACCAATCAATCTCAAAATGTATATCGTTCGTTCTTTTTTTTTATTTTACTAGTTATTTTTTATTTTATGTTATGGTTTTTGTTAATAAATTTATGACATTTTTTGTTTACTTATTTTTTTGGAGAAATTATGCAGGGGGCTCCCAAGAAAAGTCTTACGGGGAGAGCACTAAAAATACAGCACGCCACTGAGTCCAAGGTAGGCTAATGTGGTGCAAGGACCTGATATTTAATAATAATAATTCGATAGTAAATACTAGAAAATACATAAAAACCCAAAAAAATGCACTAAGGATATAGGAAAGTTTTAGCTCATTAGGAATAAAATTTGTATGTATAAGTGACAATAATAAAAGATACACAGGAGGCATTCCGGATTACAATATATATATATATATATATATATATATATATATATATATATATATATATACATGCCTACATACTTTTGTTGTATGAAGGAAAATTATTCATTTTAATTTAAAATGTGATAAAAATAAATGTAATAATATATTCAAAAAATCTTTTATTTATAAACTATTGAACTAAAAAGTATAAAATAATTTATTTCAAGTGAGATGACGTCTCGTGCCTCAAGCTTTTAATTTTGAAAAGTTCTATGTTTTTCAGTTCAATAGTTTTTTTACATTCATTTTATTTTCTACTTTATGCACCCTGTATAAGATATTAACGATTGGACACGATAATATCGTATTGTCGTGATGTTTATGTATGCATATAAAATTGCAGTCAATTCCGATAACGGGAACTGTTTTGTACTTTTTAGCAATATTTTTTACGCACCCTGTATAAGACGATTGGACCCCTTTATATTGTATTGTTATCGGGTTTTTGTATCTTAATCAATTTGTTTCGTCCGGACCTGGAATTTAAATATTTTCATTTTCATACGTTCTAAAGTATTGTCAGCTTTAAAATGCGCATACGTTTCAAAACCAAACTTATGATATTTTAGCTAACGTAAAAAACTTCTTATATTTTGTCTCTATAAAAAGGTTTAAGATTGATCACTAAATTTTTCCTTCCTTGATCTCCAACAAAATAATCAATGGAAACAAACGTGGCTACTTGATAAATTTTCTGTTTACGTAATTGATTTAAATTTTTAAACCCAGTTTTTGCTTGCAGATATTTTTCGGTTTTGGTGGACTCGACCGCAACGGTTGGAGACGCGGGGGCGTCGCGTCGAGTAGTGATGCCGCGAGACGGGACAAAATGTCTGTTCTCGTCTCGTTTCGACCTACTTTCGTCTCGTCTCGACAACATTCACTCTCGACACTCGAGACGAGACGAGAATGGAGGGGTCGAGACGAGACAAGAATATAAGAATTCCTCTTCGATATGTTTGACTTTTGGCTTATTTCTTAATTTAGAATTGGTGAAATTCAAAAGTCATATAATACTACACCTAATGTTAATAACTTTTCTTAACCCCTCTTTGATATCCATTTTGTATACTTACTTAATAGTCCAAAATTGTCTTGATAAATCCTAAAAGGATTAGTTTATAATTCTCTTATCTTAAAGCAGACAGTAGAAGCTCCTTGGCCCTTAACATTCAAAAATGTTGGTAATAGGTACCGTTTTATAGATATTGGATAATACATTTTTCTTTAATTCCTTTCAAAAACAGGAACGTAAGCAGAAAATTCGCACCTTAAGAAAACAATTTTTATGCAACTTCCCTAAAAATTAAGATAACTGAGTTTAAAAAAAGCGTTTTGAAGGTGAAGGGTGTAGCTATAGATAATCAGAGGGGCAATTTTTTTTCAAAATTTCTCATTTGGTTAGATTGCATATTTGACCTGACATAATTTGCCAATTGCACTATATGTATATCGCAACCTTGCGTGTATAGATTTACATACTTAAGAATACACGTAGTACGTTAAATAATTTCAGGCACATATGCAATTTTTGGACCACTTCAAAGTGACAAATCAAAAATGTCATTTTATAAAAAAAATTTAATGTCCTACCTTTGTTATTTATTGTTTAATTTCCTTGTAATTCGATAGATAATAGATACTAGAATAGATATTCAAGAAAAACTTCTGTAAGTGGAATCAAAAACTTCCTAATACCACAGTATCGGATACTGTGCTAATACTTTGTCAGTTATAGGCAAATAAATAAATTAATCTGGCCAAATGCAGAAAATTGGGTATTTTTTTGCCCTCTAGTTATCAATATCTGCACCTTTTCCGTAAAAATGAATTTATCTTATTTAAATATCTTAAATCTTTTCAGAACTTATGGTGAAATTAGTTCTCGATGATTTAAAAAAATCGAATTTTCTGCCTTTCGTACTTTTTTAAACTAAATTCAAAAAAAAAACTTTGTTAGACAATATTTCAAAAAACGGTGCCTCTTATCAAAATGTTTGAGAGGTCATAAAATATTATTTTTTATTCCCGTTAATGGCGTCCAAAACTATTACGCCAATAAACGTTAAACGGAACTGTGAACATTGTATTTAAAAAAATTAAATAGTTTACAAGTTACGGAAAAACGGAACAGGGTCCAAAAAATCATGACACGAACAAGTGAGGTTAGGGGACTTCTGATATGTTGTTCGACACATTTCATAGCAGCTGTACCAATTTTCAGCTCAACGATATTTTTTGTCCGGTTTTCCTGGCATTTTGGTTAAATCCTCTGGCCTAATTTCTGAAGAAGTATTAATAAAATAAAAAAAATCCACAAAATAACCAACATAAGAAGACAGAAAACAATTTTTACCAATCCGAGTAGCTCGGCTCATTAGACTCATTTCTTAAATTGCTTGCCTTTCTCTTTTAAACACGAAAACAAAAAAGAAGGTGGCCCTATTTTTACTATTAGAGTAGCGCACATGTAGATGTTTTCAAGGCTTTACTTTTTTAAGCTAAAAGTATTTTATCTTTGCTGCTCCTATTGGGAGGCCAGATATTCCATAGCGAAGCCACGGCCTCCCCTGGTCCCTCCTTGTCTACGTCCCTGCTTTGAAATCCTCTGCGTACGACTAGTGTTATGTGGACCACAGTTTGAGAACTCCTGCTTTATTATTTTTGTCAGGCAATTGAAGGTATTCCCATAAAAATCGATAAACCAATCTTGTGGCAGAATTTTTCTAGATTACCTATACCCCGCAAGAAAAATTAAGGGCAATTTAATTTATGAATACGATTTTTTTTTAATATTGAAATATTTCTTCTTATTTAGAGAGGAAGGCAAAAATAAATGTCAAAAAATGATTTTATTAAAGCAGATATTTTGTGTACTTAGTGATCAAACGAAAAAATTGAAGACATTTTCAAAGGACTAACATCGGTTATAGCTAAATTTTCATGTTCAGTCAATATATTTATTTGACCCTTACGCGGATAGGTTCACATATTTAAAGTCGAGACGAGATTTTTCAAACGAGATTTATTTATTTATTTATTTCTCTTTGGGACACATACAGGTCTAGCCCACAAAATTATGTCTACTATTTACATGTTAATTTAATCATTAACATACACCTAAAACTACACAGCTACATATTATAATCTATTACTTAACATATTGTACAATATAATCAATACTGAAAAAAAAACTTATGGCTTAATACCCATTTAGAAAATCGGCCTTTAAAGCTTTTTTAATATTTTTGGAGGACATACAGAACAAATCAATGTTATCACAGTGAACATTTAGTTTAACATTCTAAATATAGGAGAGTTTGCACAGCTATTAGTGTGAGCCATAGGAGGTACAAACGAACGAGTGTTTCTTAGATTTCTTTGAGGAACTGCTATTGAAATTTGGAATAAAAGATCAGTTGAATCGATTTGGCAACAAATAATTTTTTTCAGAAAAACGATATCATTTATAACCCTGCGATCTGCCAGGCTTAAGAGTTTAAATTCTTTATGTAAATAATTGTAATCTGTGGCATTGTTGTTCCTAAATGCCAAAGATTTTAAAAACTTATTCTGTACGTGCTCCATTCTTTGAATATAGACATCATACATGGGATTCCAAACAGAGGATGCGAAATTCAGTCGACTAAAAACATAAGCATGATAGAGGGGTCAGTAAAGTACTATTATTTTGAAACGCTTTCGATTGCCTGTTTATGTATCCCAACACTCTAAACGCATTATTAACAATATTGTCAATTTGTTTATCAAAAAGCATCTTATCATCGAAGATAACGCCTAGGTCTCTTGCTTGGCCCTCTCTACGAAGCTGGTTGGAATTCAAACTATAATTGAAAACCACTTTTTGGTGATTACGGGTAAAACTAATTGTAAAACATTTTTCAGTGTTTAAATATAGACTATTTGTAGAACAATATTGTTCAATCCTAGCGAGATCTGACTGCAATTGCTGACAATCGACGCTATCTTGTAATACTTTATAAATCTTCAGGTCACATAAAATAAATAATTCGAAAATTTAAAGCATTTACTGATATCATTTATATAAATGACCGGCTCCCTTTTTAAATAAGGGTCCAGATGACTTCCTTGGGGTACCCCAGATGTCGAGATAAATGAATCAGACGAGGAGAACCGCAACGAGTGCTCACACAGTTAAATAAGATCTGAACCATTTGAGGATTATGCTGTCTACACCGATATCGTACAGTTTATTAATAAGAATTTCATGGTTAATTTTACTCTTTCTAAAGTCCGTGTAGATTGAATCGACCTGAAGACGGTTATCCAAACTATTTAAGATGAATTGCGAGTAACTAAAGGTTAGAGTCAATCGATCTACAAAAAGTCCGTGGTGCTGGCTATTGATTATGTTTTTAACTAGGTAAAAAATATGTTTATAGACTAACTTTCCAAACACCTTTGCAAACGTACAGAGTTTGCAAATCGGTCTATAATTTTTTATGTTACTCCTATTACCAGACTTATGGATGGGCACAACAATGGCCCTTTTCCATACAGTAGGAAAATGGCCCTCATTGAGCGATTGATTAAATAATTTTAGAAGTGGTTGGCATAAACCATTGGCGCATTTCTTGAAAAATATAGCCGGAATGTCATCAGAACCTGCTCCCTTTTTAAGATCCAGTTCTCTAAGCACAGAAAGAACCTCCGACTCACACAATTGAAGTCGACTGAAAGTCGCATCTCCTGAAAAACTCTCTGACGTTATTAGGTTGTTAGTTTTTGGCTAATAGACAGATTTAAAAAAAGTTGCAAAAAGGTTACAAACATCATTATTATTACTAGCTGTACAGTTTTCAAAATACACTTCCAAAGGTATAGCTGTTTTTCCGCGTTTAGCAGATACAAAATCCCAAAATTTTTTACAATTTTTGGGAACTTCAATATGATTGATATAATGTGCTCTAATTAATGTCTTTGAACGGCTTCTAAGAGTTCTGAAGGTATTTAAATCACTCAAACTTCCATAAACTTTCCATTTATTATGGAATTTATTTTTTTTCTTTGATCACCTTAATGGTGGTACTAGAAACATGCTGGATATTTACTGTTACGGTAACCATAGATGGAACAAATTCCGATATTATATTATTTATTCTGTGATAAAATTTTAAAATGTTATCTAAGTTATTACTACTAAGTAAATTATTCCATGGGGTACTGAGTATTGCGTTATTTATAATATTATAATTAGCTGTATGAAAATTTAAAAACTTATAATTTGGTATATGCAGTGATCTGTCAAACCTTATATCAAGTAAAAACTCCAAACTTGGATGATAAGGATCCTCCAGCACCATCGGACATGTACATTGAGAAACAGATGTAATTGTGTAGTAGTTGAACTGGACCACTCCGAAAAAAGAAAGCATATCAACGATATCTGCAGATTTTATATCCGCATTCGAGGGTACTAAATAGCTATCATTTACTATTACTCACCCTTTCAGTGATCCAGCCCAATTTTGACATAAAAGTTACCCTAGCTATGTCATCACCCGGAGGCAGGTAGACGCAGCACAAATAAACACTTTTATTATCACTCACTTTTAATTTTACCCAAATATGTTCAGCCTCAATGTGAAACTCACGTACCAAGGAAGCACGAAGAATATTGCGTGTAGCTATGAAGACACCACCACCATCCGTTTTTTGTGATCCAGAAGTTTCGCGGTCTCGACGAAAAATATTATAAGTGTTTAGATTAATCACCTCTTGATCAAGAACAGAGCTGTTTAACCAAGATTCCGTTATGAACACAACATCAAAGTTATTAGAGCACACGTTCAAACGGAAATCAGATAGTTTAGTTCTAATTCCCCTAACGTTTTGATAAAAAGCAGTTAGGGTTCTGTCAGTATACGAGAACATTGCAGAAGATCAAGACATATGATGTTTACTGCCTGGCATACGTGGCAGCACTAAAAATTCTTCAGTACTTCCATGAGAAGTCCAGATGAGACAAGACTCTGATCTCGGCTCGTCTCGA
This sequence comes from Kuschelorhynchus macadamiae, assembly GCA_030620095.1. Classification (NCBI taxonomy): domain Eukaryota; kingdom Metazoa; phylum Arthropoda; class Insecta; order Coleoptera; family Curculionidae; genus Kuschelorhynchus; species Kuschelorhynchus macadamiae. The sequence continues at coordinate 1,042,345 of JAUTXW010001314.1, forward strand.
CCATAATTTCGAGACGAGACGAGATTAGCCAAAAGTCGGGACGAGACGAGACAATGCCTTCGTCTCGCGGCATCACTAGCGTTGAGCCGCATGCAGCACAGGAAACGAAAAACAATGTTGTTAAACACATGCTGCATCGCCGAATTGACTGCCAACTTGTCGGTCAGGTTGACAAAAAAAACTAAGATAAAGCTTTAATCAAATAAAAAATTGATGTTAAAGAAGTTAAAGCAGAAGCAGCTGTTAAATATTCAATTTAACAAAACTACATTAAAGCAAGTGTTGTTAACTAGATCTCTAATACTTAAAAACGAAAAAAATAGATAACCTTCACTACTGTATAACATTTATCCAAAATGAGCGGTCCAAATATCCCTTTGATATAGCATTCTTGGAACGTATCCTAGTTAAAAAAAATAAAGATAAAAGTATTTCAGATGATGATGTGGCATTTAAAGTAGGTGATTAGAAAAAAATGTGTTTTCTGTCACAGGTAAACCTAAAAAGGGGATACTATGACTGGAAGTTGTTGAAGATCTTTTACTTTATACAAAGTAGATACATCTTATAAACCTTATCCCAATAGCGGCAAACAATACGTTTTTAAAGAACAAGAGATCAAACCAGAAAATATCAAAAACTTAAAATTTCTCGTCTAGTATGTTGCAAAGGAAAAAATCGAGAATTGTATGGAGTATTACATAAAGAGTCAGAAAAAAACAACAACGAAGTCAAAAACCGAGTAATATATTTTAGATTTACTTAGGTTTCTTTTGAGAAAGAAAAAATAGAACAACTTTTTTTCGAAAACTCAGAAAATAATATTTCCAAAATAAATTAAAATATAAAATTCTTAATGTCTCAAGGCATACGGACTCTTTGCATAGGGTATTAATTAGTCAAAATATTTTTTTTCCTGCTTTTACATTGCTTCAAAACTGTAAATATACAGGTCGTTAATAAATTATGTAACAAACATGAAACCACGCTGATTTTATAAAAGTTTAGATTCGAAAAAACCGACTTGCATAACTGTTTCGGCGCTTTTTGGGGTTTTTGAGCTATCGGATTTTAAAAATTTGACAATTTTCATTTTTACTTGAAACAAAGCAAGTTATCATATTTTGGTAGACTCTTGGGATATCAGAGGCCGTTAAGTTCTGATTATTTCATAACAACACAATCGCAAAAATTAGGTCAAAATATTATTTTTTCATTCACCTTAGGAAGTTACTACCAGATTTTTTTAAAACTATTGATTCCATTTAAAAAACTAAAATTGTTAAAATATTATGTTATTCATTATGGTAAGCCATTATTTTGATATATTTAGATTTCTTTAAAAATATTTAAAAATTAAATTCATAACAGCAGTGGTATTCCGTTTTTTAGTCGAATTTAATATTGTTATGAGCTAATTCACTAAGCCGTACAACAAAAGTAATTTAATGGCATTGAAATAAAAAGATGCAATTGAAATAATTAAACCTTAGTTTAGCTTTCATAAAAATAGACGCTTTTTAGCAACCTGTACATCGAATGCGTTAATGTACCTTCATGAGAGTATCTGATACATTATGTATCATTCCGCGTAAAAATCGACAAATTATAGAAATTTAAAAATGTACAAATATTGGAGTGTGTCTGTTTAGCAGTATATTTGGTTTGATTTTCGTTATTATCTGTATTCTTTCCACCCTATAAATGTATTTATTTTTTGGTAACTGATGCAAACTTCCTTTTTGGAAAGATAATCAGACAATAGTTCCTCACGTTATCTTGAAATGCCTAAACAAACTAGCTTGCCATATATTAGATTAAAAGAAGAATATCTCCTTTCATTCCTTTTAACACCTACTTCGGTACAGAATAAAGTTATATTTATATAAGGTTAAAATAAATTAATTAGTTTTCACTATTTCATGCAAATAGCGCGAAGGGTGGGTGGCGGAGATTTTGGAAACAGCAAATATTTTGCACAGAAAAAATATTTTCTGCTTTCTCTCACTTTACTACATTCCTGTATTTGGTTCTGTCGTCCTGTTATATCTGGACTAATTCTTGTTAATCTGATTCTTTTCTGAAACTGCTGTACATCTAACACACTTACTTAACTAATTGCAAAAATCGCTTTGCCCAAGTTTATTAAATATGTTCTTTTCCACAAAAAAACAATTTTGACATTTTTCCCTGATTATAACAGTTAATAAAAAACAATTTCACGAAATGCATAATTTGGATAATATACCATTACCATATATTCTTTTTTAATTCGAACTTGCACCAAGAAGACGTAACAAGTATGAGGGAAGGAGAGGACATAATAAGATGATTTGAATTTCTCGAAAAAAAATTTATTTTAACTTAATAAAGTTAAACAAGTAAGCATTATTACACCAAATGTTTAAGAAAATAAATATATATTAACGTATACCTATAACGAATTATGAAAATAATACATTCAAAGCTGCAAGGGTTGAGCAAATGTGTATAAGTTCGTTATCTTAGGGTACTTTATTTTTATTAACATTGTATATTTTTCAAAAAAAGAAGGCCGTAAATACAAATAGGTTTATCAGCTTTTATTTTGACAAGGAATGTAACATTTTATCTCAACTTATTTGGAAAAACTGGTTGTCGATCGGGCAGTTTTCGTGCTATGGCGTGACAAAGGGGTAATTTTGATGTACGGAAAATTATTACCAATATGAATAGATTTACTGTTAACATCCTGTATAAAATACTAATTTCTAACTATTATGCATATTATAAGATCAAATACCAAGTGCTGATTTTTTTACGGCCTAGTTCTTGGTCTTGTGACTCAAATAATTATGGATTAATTGCTTTGCTTCCTTCTCATTACGTTATTGAATCAAAATAAGGACTCTAAAAGTCGACTATATTATATTATATGTTAAGCACACGGTAATAAAGTTATTATTAGTTATTAGATCAAGTTCAAAATATTAATTGTTAATTATCTAGCTATCTTGTCTAATATAAAGGGTGTCCGATTAGGGTACGGAAAAAATCCTTATAAGTGAAATGAGCAAAAGAAATAGCTGGAAATTATTTTGAAGTTCGTAACCGCTAGGGGACATAACTACTATGAAGAAAAATAAAATTCACACTATCTTGGAAAGTTAGACGAAGAGCTATAACTGTCAAAACCGCATTTGAAAGCTTGGGTAATACCGCACCATTTTGCTTTACGACATTTTTTCGTATCTATCATAATAAGGGAAGGGGGAGCCAAAAGATTGAATTGAAAGAATTTGAATAATTTTGGTCTCCTTTGAAAGAGCATTTTATGCTCTTTTAAAGACATTTTTTTGATAAACTGTTTAGTTTAAAGTAAATAAACTAGAGGGCGTTATCTGTAGCGTTTACAAATTTTTGTGATTTTCGGAAAAATTTTAAGTACTACTTTCTTGAAAGACTCTAAACCAACATAAAATTAGCTAAATTTTTGTGAAAACCGCATCGCGTTATCTCCAACCGATCTTGATAAATATAAGAAAATGTCACACATTCGAGTGCTTTAATCGAATCAACGCACCCTATCGAGAAAAACAAAAGCCGTAGCGAGGGTAACTGATAAATTGAAAAGTACTGACTTCACAACTGTCAAAAGTTAGTTATATTTTCTGTGTCTCAGATTTATTTTTTTAATTCGATTATCATAAAACGTGTCATTTACTAAAGCATTTATTTTTAATGTTACAAGATTTCAAGATTTTCAAGATTGGCTAGGCGATTAGGGGAGATAGCCAACGTTTATCCTACGCAAGCAACTCGGAGAATTCGAAGAACACATATTGAAGAAAATATTATAAATGTTTTGGCCTACGTGCAATACGATCCCATCTTAAGCACTTGAAAAATTTCGAACGACCTGGGGCTCCCAAAAACAATTATCCACGAGATTATTCAAGAAAATAAAATGCATCCTTAAACACATTGTTTTGCATCAGGCATTACAAGATACAGATTATGATAGAAGACTGAACCACTGTTACTGGCTGTTAAATATGATTTGGGAAAATCCAAATTTTTTTGTCACTAATATTATGGACGGATGAAGCAATTTTTAATAGCGCAGGAGGTGTAAATTTGCATAACATGCATTACTGGTCTCAGGAAAACATACATTGCATGCGGCAAGTAGAACATCAAAATCGCTGGAGTTTGAACGTATGGTGCGGAATCGTGGAAGGCCAAATTATAGGCCCATATTTTTTTGACCAACACCTTAATGGAGAAAGGTTTTTGAAATTTCTGAAAATTTTTCTTCCAACACTGTTAGATGTTCCTTGGAAACTAGAAGAAATATGTGGTTTCAGCTTGATGGTTGTCCGGCACAATATACCCAAATCGACGACCCATTTAGACGAACAATATCTGAATCGTGTTATTGGGAGAGGAAGTTTGTATCCCTTTTTTAGATTAGATTTTTATCTATGGGGTAAGACTAAAAGACCTGTTTTTTTTAGCTAATTTTATATTGGTTTTTTCCGAAAATTACAAAAATGTGTAAACGCTGCAGATAACGCCCTCTAGTTTATTTACTATAAACTAAACAGTTTACCAAAACATTTTCTTTAAAAGAGCATAAAATGCTCTTTCAAATGAGACCAAAATTATTCAAATCGATTGAACGGTTCAGGCGATATTAAAATGCAAATATTGTCAGGCCCTTTGGCTCCCCCCTTCCTTATTATGATACGTACGAAAAAATGTCGTAAAGCAAAATGGTGCGGTATTACCTAAGCTGTCAAATGATGTTTTGAAAGTTATAGCTCATCGCCTAACTTTCCAAGATAGCGTGAATTTTATGTTTTTTCATAGTAGTTACGCCCCCTAGTGGTCAAATTGCGAACTTTAAAACAATATCCAAGTATTTCTCTTGCCCATTTTACGTATAAGGATTTTTTCCCAAACCTCTAGGCCCTACTATTGGCAAGATACAGCCGCTCCGTACTCTTATCCGGACCACTTCCCATTAAAATAAAAAAAGTTATATTAACAAATGTTCGAATATCATTGGAGTTGAAAAATCAGGGTGTCAGAAAATATATTTTTTTTAATTTCTTCTAAACCGTTAATATGTAAAAGTAAAATGTTATAGAAGTTATTTAAACATAATGAGGTCTGTTTTAATGCAACTTTTTTCATAGAGATATATAGACATAAGTAACTCTTGGAACGGAAGCTTTCAAGGCGTTGGTCAATTAAGAAATCATGGTTCTTGTGATTAGAGCGTGTCAAATTGGAAGTACTATCCGACGTTTCGCCTTCGATTGCACGAGGCATCTTCAGGGATATTTACTCCAGGAGATCTGAACACTGATTCAGAACCGTTTAGGAGAAATTTAAAAAATATATATATTTGAAAAATATATTTTAAACACCAATTTTCATTAAAGAAATCTGTTCCAGAAGTAAAAAACATCACTTAAGTACTAATTGGCTAATTAATTGCCTATGCTTCGAATTCAGTCTAATCACTCCTAAATTAATCTTTACAAGTTACTAACTATATTACTGTAAGTATAACATGATGGATATTTTAGGCCAGTATTTTGGTTTAGTAAACTTAGGACATAACAAAATAATAAATCCACAATAGTTTGGGAAAGGAGGCTAAAAAATAGCCCGTCAAAAATCAAAACTCTGTATATAAACCGTAATATACATTCTATACTTCTCGGTATCCTAAAATTATCCCTTTGTTCTACATAATTCGAAAACTACCCCATATTTTTTTACAAAAATAAGTTATGGGGAACACAAATAAGAAATTCCGGAACCTTGATTTAGAGAATTCCGGGAAATACTTGAAAGCATGTGTTTTGATATGGTATTGGGGATATTTTTTAGAAATCCATTGATGCAATTTACACTGGCATAGAATTATTTTTTCAAATTTTAATTAAACTGGTGTAAACTGTCATTTTAAAAATATTGGTTCATACTACCAGCTGTTTAGGAAGGGAATGACATAAAAAAAAAGGTTAAAGTAGGAAGCTCAGTAGCTAAAAAGGGTATGAACAGTAGTGTTTCTGAACGTAATCTAGGTACTTTATAATATTTTTGCGATTTGTCTAGTGAAAGTTGTACATAAATTGATCATTTTTCAATTTTTATTTAGTAGAAACTTAAAGAAGTTTTGCATTTCTTTTTAAAACCATCGCCGAATTAACTATGCATATTGGCGATTAGTAGAAATAATTTGCAATTAATCTCTCTTAAATGTCTGTGATGATATTTATTAAACTAATTGGAATGGTACTACTTCAATTTAGATGTTAATTAAATAGTCATAACCAGAAGTACATTCACTTTTGCTATCAAATATCTTGAGACGCTGTTATTATTATTGATGCCTAGTTTACTTTTACTAAAATTAAATCGCCTCATAATTATTAGTTTACGGTAATAATCTGTAGCAAAATATTGCGTTATGTTTACCCTATCTTTGATAAATCAACAATAATCAGCACAGAGCAATCCTTTAAAATTGGAAAAACTACACGCAATATTAAATGAATGTAATCAATCAATCACATGACCACATACTATGTTTAGTTCTTGGTACTTCTCGATATATGGAATATTCATGCACAAAAATTAGAGATGGTTATATAGTTAAAAAACATTACGCACAAAGAGTATTTGCCCCACTCATATGTAACCGGTACCACATAGTTATTTTAATTTGTCCACATTTTAATCTGCTATAACTTTATTATTTTTCAAGATACCAAAATGATACAAAAATGAAATTTTATGGCTGCTTACCAAATTTTTTGTAAAATTAGAAAAATATAATAAATACAGTTTTAAAAATCATCATTTGTTGTATGATATATTTCCTAAAATTAAGGTGACAAATTTATATGAACATAGGTCGGATAGAGCTTCGTCTATGAGATACAGGGTTTTGAAGTTTTAATTTTTTTTCAGTTTTTTTTTATATTTCAAAAGTGGTTGTAATAAATAACATAAAAATTTGATACTGCAAGGACGTAGCAGCAATCTTAATTTTAATTATACGCATAGACATAGATATTTTGACCAGCGGTGTTCGCGCGAGACAGTAATATAACGTTTTCTGAAAAAAAAAATGTGTTCTTTACTGAATGTCTTACTTTTAACCTTATCGTATAGCTAGTTAAAAGAGGAACAAAATAAGCATCTAGACATTTTCTCAGTTTTGGCTCTGGTTGGAAGAAAAATGCGATTTTTATTATGCGTGTAAAAACAAATGATGAACATTTAATATTTTTTTATTAGCCATAATAAAGGCAAACAAAATAAAAGTAATTACTTTCAAGCTAAGCTGAACACTAGTAAATAAAAAGCAACTATAAAAAATGTTGAAAGTGGCCCCCATCAGCATCAGTATTTGCCTCAAAGATCTTCAGACCTTTCTACAAACGTGACGACTGATTCCAATTCTTTGAAATACCTTCTTTATTCGTTGTAAAAGTTCTTCTCTTGTATGAAGAGGCGTTTTATAAATAATTTCTTTAAGATGAGCGGAGAGAGTTCAAGAGAGTTTATATCTAATGAACGAGGCGGCCAATCAACTGGTCCACCCCGTAAGTTGTGTTAAGGTAAATTCCTACATCTCCTGTAAAATAGCGTGAAGCCCTCACATCTCTCTACATAAGAATGGTGATTCAGTCTGTTAAATAAAACAATCGGACCATTAATTCAGGGCCAAATATTTACTAAAAATTCATATTGTGAATTTGCAATTAACAAAGAATGTGGATTCTCACCACTCCAACTATGTAAGTTATGAAAATTAACAATTCCCCTTCGAGAGAAAGAAGTCTCATCAGTAAATAAGACATTTCAAGTAAAATTTTAGTCATTTCTTAGTTGTTCCAAATACCCCTGACAAAACTCTTGCCTCGGAACAAAACCCGTAGACAACAATTTTTGAACCCTCGTTAATGTTAACGCATTAGCGGTTGTTTTTCCTAGTTTGTAACATTGAAGATGCTGAGATATTTCCAAATTTATTTGCAAGAACACAAGAGTTCAGTATTCCCGTTAAGCATAATCCCTCCAAAATATTATAACGCCAGCACGACCATGACGACGCTTAGAAACAGATTATACACCTCAAGTGGAATTAAATACCACAATTAAGAAGCGATTCTTTAGAAATTTAGTCATGGTATCCCGTGGAGGGGTAGTGAAGCGTCTTCTATAGCCTTTCCTACCAATTCCTACTCGCACATCTACGCCGACGAATCTGGAAACCATTGTTCTCGGACCCAGGTAACCAACTACGAGAGGAACAACATCGGAAGTGGGGATAGCAGCCCTGCTTTGGAGAAAGGAAATGGCTTTCGATCGTATGCATCAAGCCTCGGACGGGCGCCGTAACGTTCGAGGATGGCGCGGAAATAGACAGTTCGCTCAAATCGTTGACGGTACTGAGACGGCTAATGGAAATACCCTTCAACTACGAAGCACTCTATAACCTCCGACTCAACCAGCTCATAGTGTTTTAATGGCAACATAACCACCAAGGCAGGGAAGCATAGACATCGTATACAATGGACAGATCAGTTAATACAATAGAGTTACCCAACGGGAAAATAGAAATTGAAATACGACCACTATTACATCGGGGTTTTGTAGAAATGTATCCAGAATTATTAATAACAAACGCCTTTTATCGGACTAACTAGATCGCCTTAAAGCTGAAGCTATCCGTACATTCGCAAACCCAGGCTCGAAGATGCATCTGGGGACAGCCCCTGAACCGCCTCCCTCACCTTCTTAGGCCACGCCGAATACGACTATGCCGCAGAACTATGATCTCTTCAATAGGGTAAATAATGCTTTTGTGCAAGCTATCGCAAAATTTGTGGGAACCGACGCAATAAGATGCCCACGGATACCTAAATAAAATAACTCCAAAAAGCTCGCGATCATCCTAAATACCTTAGATTCAAGAATCCTGCCAGGTTACTTGGACTAGTATTGTCAATTTGAACATTTTCACATCGCAATTTACGCATCTCTGATGTCAACTGTCAAATGTAATGGAGGTGACTTAAGACAGAAGAAGAAGGAATGAAAAGTGAAGTTTAAAGCCATTAAACCTTGCGAACAACATTTGTTAAATAAGATAGACCATCTAAGAAAAGACACTGGGCAATTAACTGCTCGCTCACAGAAATAATGATAAGGGAAGTAAAAAGTTCCAAAATAAAAGTGAAAGACACAATGCAGAGACATAGAAATTATACCAACCATAATCCTCCGAACAACAGAGGCTTGGGGCAGTCAACAAAAAACTCTGTAGATGTAAAATTTCCAATCTCAGAAATTCTCATAATAAGTTCGAAACGAAAAACAATTCTCAGGAAATATGGAATATACGAACAAGACCAATAACCCGCCCTGAATGCAAGAAATACAAGATTTCTGGACAGGTATTTGGTCTTAGGCCACAACGCACAATGCAGAAGTTGGATCCAACGAGAGGAACCTAGAATGGCACAAATTCAATATATACCAGACCAAGACATCTATTTAGAAGAAGTGAAAAAGGCCATCAGTGATTTCCTTAACTAGAAGGCTGCAGGTATAGACCAAATTCACCATTTCTGGTACAAACATCTTAAATGTACACACCATCAGACTGGTTTTATATTTCAACGAATTCCTAAACCGCCCGGATTCAGCACTAGAATTTTTTATACATCTAGGCCAATAACCTGCTTATCAACACTATATAAGCTACTGACAACTTGTATAGCCATTAAAATGTATAAGTCTTGTGAGGAGAGTGATGCTTCTGAATAGAAAGGATGCATCAGAAAATATCAAGATTGTAAAGAACAGATACTAATTGACCCTGTTAGCAACGAAGCAAGCAATTTATAAACAACGGAATCTCCATACCACCTTCATCGATTATAAAAAGGCTTTTGACTCCATCCCGCACACCTAGCTTCTTAGAGTCCTTAAATCTACAAGCTTCCAACTTCTTGAACACCTCTTGAAAAGCTGAAAGACCCAACTAAAATTATCCCGCAGTAATAGCATTACAGCAACGCCTCCTATCCATATCCAAAAGGGAATTTTCCAGGAAGATTCACTGAGCCCTCTGTAGTTCTGTTTGTCCATAAATGTTGGTCCTGAATATGCTGAATTAAAGTCAAGTAGGATATAATGCTCTACATATTAGATCAATGTTGAAAACAACAGACATTTTCTCCCAATGTGTCCGGATGGAGTTTGGGCTAGATAAAAGTAGAGCACAAAGCGTAATAAGAGGCAAATATAGCACAATTTTTTTTAATCGGAAAAAAGCGAAACAATCAATAATGTATGACACAAATATCTAGGTACCCAGCAGTCTATAAGAATTGTGCCCAGGATCGTCAAAAACAACACTATCCAAAAATATCTATTTCGTTTGACCAATATTCTCAAAATACAACTAAATTGAAGGAATATTTATTAGAGCCATTAATACTTATGCCAGTCAAGTTTGTACATACACTTTCGGACTTATAAAATGGATAATGACGGACCTTGAGAGGATCGAAACTAACACAAGGGCAACTATGATAAACTTTAGAGTACATCAACCGAAATCAGCAACAGAATGTTGCATTCTATCCAGATCACAAGGAGGGCGAGGATTGATAAACTTAATCATGTTGCACGGATAACAGATCGCCAATCTTAGAAAGTACTTCCCGAGAAAGTCGAGGTAATCTATTTTTCAGAGTCATTTGCCTGTGGGATACAGGATATACGCCATTAAATCTGTGGGAAGACCGCTTGCAACAAAAACGAAGCGAACTTTAACGCGACTTGATCAGTGGAATCAAAAGTAATAGGACTTCTTCAAATTACTAGAGGTTAAGTCATGGCAATTTTTTTCCGAAAATAGAGGTACTTATGTGCGCAATACAAGATCAAGTAACTGACACAAAAATTATTTAAAGTACGTTGTAAAAGATCTAAATACAACAAATGATGTCCGAACTTGTGGTCATTTACCGGAAACTATATAGCATATTACTGCGGCTATCCCAGCTCTGGCACACACTAAATAATTCCACCGCCACAATTACGTAACCAAGATTATACACCAGCAAACTACGATAAGGCTACAACTGATTCAGAAGGAAACTCCGTACTACCATTACAATCCTGAGACAGTTCTGGAAAATAAAAATCACAGATTGCACTGGGAAGGAGTGTAACTGACGTAGCTGTCCCTAACAACCATAACTTACATGCAACTATAGACACTAAAATATGTGTTCCAGTTATTATGTCTAGAACAGCAGTAGTACCAAAATCCCTGGTTCTGAATATTGAATCTCCAAATATTAAGTAACAAAAATACAAAAATCAGTGATTCTAAACACCTGGAGGAAATTCCTCAACCCCTCGTAAGTCAAATTATCTTGCCATAGACCAAGAAAATGAAAGATAATAATAATAACAACAATAAATCCATGTATACATAGTGAAGAAGTAAGTGATATGACTCTTATAGAACAGCATTATGAGGCGCCTACAGGATAACGATACCCCAAAGGGAAATGCAGGAATGGAAATAAGGTCTGTGCAACGAACATGCTTGCCATACCCCTAGTAGTGCATACTTTTGAAAATGGAATGCTGAAGAGCTGCTAAGTCTAGATCGATTGGAATGTCGGATAATGACAGAGAAACACAGCACAGTCACCATCTGAATTCATCAAAACTAAGGATTTACTTATCAAATGGAAGAAATATATTAACGTTCATTGTCATTCCGAGACAACGACGAAGACAATATTTTAAGGCTTTTGAAAAAGAAGAGAAAACTAGTAACTTAAACTACGAGCATGAGCAACAAGGCTAAGCTTTCATAAGCAAAAACTGTTATATAGACTGTACTTTAAAAACCTAGACGAACTTGGTCTATGAAAACAACTTACTTGGATTTCTTAAGTCTCTAAGACTTAGATAGGAAACAGAAGGGTCTATTGTGGCAGCACAAGATGGAGTTTATAATACCTTGGCGTATCAGGCAAATGTCATGTGGGCCGATACGTTTACACCATCCAGAGCTTCTGGAACGCATACAGAGACATTGTTGCACCTATTATCATCTTGCCCTATACTAACGCTAGAAGCCTATGAATTGAAACAGTATACCCACCCAGCACAGATATTCCTAGCTTAATCTCTGAACTTTTTGTAACTTTCCATTTGTAACTATAGAACGAATTAAAGCCAATAAACCAGATTTAGTCTTAATTAATAACGTCTAGAAAAAGATGATAGTAGTGGAATTCTCATGTTTTTTTCTCAAATTCTTTAAAAGTAAAATAAATGTAATGACTGGTAATTCTCGGATCCCTACAAACTCTGGGATACAGTAAAGAACTAGTACCAACTAAGTAAAAAAATCTCTTACTACACTCTTTTTTATTGTCATTTATTTCGCTGAGGCGGCAGTGGCAATACTGTAAGAATATTTCCTCCAGGGAGTCAAAAAATAATATTATTATTCAAACAGAGCTTTGATAAAACTTCATTTAATGATTAAAAATTCCAAACTCTATATTTTCACGCCCATGACCAAATGAGGTAGAACATGCTGTATTTTTAACTTCTTGTTGGTTGGAAAAACTGTTCCTCCAGTTGCGAAATTAATGAGTATTTGGTTATTTTTGTAAGTCACGGAAAGCAACTCTTTAAATAAACCATTTAAGTCTAAAGACCATGTTTTACTCATATAATTATGAATGGGGATAAGAACAGTTACGGCCTCAAACTATGTTGTCAAATATTAACTTTTATCCACAAATTTAGGAAACTGTTACAAATTAAGGTTTGAAAATAAAAATTATTCGTAACAGTTCATATTTGGGATACTGATATTTACAGTTAATATTTATTTGTAATGAATTAATTATTATAAATCAACTTCAATTATTCTAAACAGATATGCAACATTCGGCAATCATGTGAGAGTCTAACAGTGACATGGCTGTGTTTGTATTTACTGTGTCTTAAACTAAAACATTCGAAGAATAATACAAAAATATGCGCACCAAAAATAATTCCTGTTTAATCTGCCAGCAAGGAGAATAAGAGGTTTTCAAAATTCATGCATATGCATAACATATATAACATTAAAAGATATTTTCAAAAAAATATATTACAAATTCCTAAATAACACTTGTATTTCCAATTTACAGTTTTCAGTCTACAAATGTAACACGTATTAGATTATACCTAAGAATGAATGTCCAAATTTAAATTAGTTTTCCGGTTAACAGATTTTTTTATAATTTAGGCGAGTAGTAATTATCCTTAAATTCTTCTTTAAGTCCAGCATAATATATTTAAAAAAAACTGAAATGGATATTCTATAAATAATTCATTTTCTAATTCGAGCTTTCGGTTCTGGAATTTCTGCATAACATTGAATTCATAATATCTTAATAGCTTTAGCATCAAACCCTCGGAAAAAAAACAGTTTCATCTATAAAATAATATGAAATAGGTAAAAAAATGCTTTGTTAATATTTCTTCGGTCATTGCCAATTGCAAAATAATTTTTTAAATATGTAACTGTTATTTCTGTTATTGCGCCTGCGCTCTTTGCCAAATTTCGGTCATTTTTCTGATAAATTTATACGGCGTTTATGTCATACAAGCTACATCCCCTCCTATAAGTATATGGTTTTACTTCAGCTTTTATATATCCCCAAAAAAGGACCCCGCCCCTCCATAATAACAAGCTAGGCGTCTGCAGACTAGTCATAGTTAACATTCCTGGCGGTCAAAAAGAAAACTTTGAAATTGAAACTAGCATTCTTCTTTTAACAGAAAACGTCGTCATAGCTACTAGCCACTTGAGTCCACCACAACATAAAATTAAATATTAAAGTTCTTATAAACAGTAGATTTCTAAAGAGATGGGAAATAATTGTTATTACATTACAATCACATAATAAATGTAAATATTAAGACCTGAAAAATAAATTTTAAATGAACAAAATACAGTAGCAGAGAAGTGTAGTCCCTCCCTTAACACTTAAAAAATTCACTCCCCGTACTGTCGACACACAATAAAACATCATAAAAACTGTAACAATGAGAGATAATATGTGCTATGCTCTATATACACCCTATGCTACAATAGCGTGTGGCGTAATGTTGACGAGATATATAACTTTCTGTGATTTATGACGTACTTTGTCAAATTCTTATACATTTCGGATTAAAAAAGGTTTAATTTAAAAACGGATATATTCATATTCATATACCTATGTAATCAAATCAGGTTGTATGTAACAAATAGGAAACTTTTTTATTATTAATTTATCAGAAAATGTTATTCTTGATAAAAGTTGGTGCTTCAATAAAAATAGTTTTGACAATATTAAACTTTAGGACAGACCTACAGGGTGTTTTTGGTAAAGGCCGTAAAAAAACCGTAAATAAAAGCTAAGTAAAATGTTTCCATATTTAATAGAGGTAATTTTTAACTATAACTAATGCGAAACTTTGCTTAACTTTTATTTACGATTTCTTGTGGCTTTTAAAGTAAATAAGATTTTCTGTGATGAATAATAAAAAAGTTCTCCATTTGTTGCAGGCTTCTTTCGGCACATTGCATATGCGGGTCTTTCCTCATAAATCGCAGCATAGACTCAGTGGGAATGCATTGCTTCTTATAGCAGGATTTTTGGCAAATTTCTCGGGTTTCTTTAAAAATAAAGGTATCAAACCTAGTATTTATATTTATAATCAGAAAAAAGCGGTACATTTTGTGAGCGTATAATTTTATAGTGTTCCTTTTTAAAAAATTGGTAAATTAGCCAAATTCTGAATGCTGCAGAAATACTTATATTAAATGATAGTTAGATTAGGCCATTGTAATGGATCTTAAATTTTGGTCGACAATTTATCTGTTTGTTTTTGAAACTAATGCTTTTAAATACATACTTTATAGCAAAATAATTAAAAACACATTTTTATTAAATTCTGCACTACTTACACAATAACTACATGCACGTTAAAGGCTAATCGAGTTTTTTTTTCAAACTACATCGTACTTTCATCATGACAAAAAGAAAAATGTATGAAAATGAAACCGTTGGAATTACGTTTCCTGTTTCTCGTACGCATTGACAGTAATACAAATAATATTTTATCGTTTTTTATCTAATAACGTTTCTCTATAAATATCTGCACACGTTATAATTTGTCAAATATATTAAGACCAAGAACAATGTATGTATAGGTTTGGAATAACATAGACCCTTACATTGTTGCCTCAAGTATTCCATAATTTAAGGTTGTTTTTTTAATCACATTAACAATTATTATAAAATGTTTTGAAGATGTCCAGGTAAATACTTTATAACTATATGTCAAACCATGTCGAAAGCCTTTGCAAGATCTAAAAAACATTCAATTATTATTCAATATATTATGAACATCACTAGCAATAACAGCAGTTGCTGATTCTCCTTTTTTAAAACTCATACTGATTTATTGGATATTAATTATACCTATCTAATTAATGAGACTTAACATTTTACTGTGTGGATTCAGAATTTACTTAAACACGTTTAAATAAACTCAGCATATAATATACAAATTTATTTCCAAAATGCGGATAACCGCTTATAGGATGACGTCAGCTAAATCTAACGAATCAATTATTGACAATCGCAAGGGTAGATCGCCACATTAGACAGGAGCGGTAACCCTCGCAGTATCCACCCTAGACTCTCGCATTAAAACAATGTGCAAAAACGAGTTCAGATATTACACAATGAGCCCCAAATTCACTCTTTTACCCTTCTGCACAGCCCTATTCGAGTTTCCAATAAAGACGTATTAAATGAGAGTAGAAAGAACCCTTCGATTCCAAATTGTTGTTTGGCTGGACCAACGACGAAACGCGGAGGACACAGGACCGTAATATATTTTGTTAGAATAAAATAATGTAAAAATTCTTTGAAGTAAATTAAAAATCGACACGAAATTTTAAATATATAGATATGAGTTTGAAACTAATGTGTGCTTTTTACAGGTAGCGCAGATTATAGTAGTTTTCATCATTTATTCTGAATTTAATTTTGGTTACAATATTACATATTTTTCTAAAATATAGCCATATTAAGAATAAAAACAAAACTTTCTGAGTGTTTCTTACATTCTGTAGAGATAAAACATTCTAAGTTCTAACGCATACATGTGGAGACAACAGGAATATATAGCCTCTTGTGAAAGGATTTTTAACAATTTTCTCAGTGGTCAGACCTAGTGATGACAGTATTGGTGGGTAATTTTCCCCCACTGCCGCCCTTGCTACAAAAACTTTTATTACAAAAATGATCTTAAGAATTTCTAAAACATCTTGGTTATTAAATTGCTTTTTATATTTACACTTTGAGTTTTTTATATTAACTGGAATATATATATATATATATATATATATATATATATATATATATATATATATATATAATATACCAGTTAATATAATAAATATAAATATTATATATAATACAATAAATTAATAAATAAATATAATCAGAAGAGACCCAATGATTGTAATAAGTAGCAGTGACTGTGTATCTGTTATTGGCGCTCAAAGTCCCCGGCTCGATCCCGATCAATGGTAAATTTTGACTGAAATAAATTTTAATGGGCTGTAAGTAAGTAATACCACGAGCAAACAAAAAAAAACAGGTATTTGTAGCAATAGATAAAAAAGGCTGATGATTATGAGTATAGAGGGTGTTTTATTTAAAAAAATGTATAGTGTGTGTCTGTATTTCTACTTTTTACATTTTTTTTTGATATTCTTGAAAGATAATGCAAGAAAATCAAAAATCAAGACTCATCTGGGAAGACCTGGTAATATTTTGGTAAAAATCCAATATGCCGAAACAAGATGGCGGCTTAATGTAACGTCAAAAAAATTATTACTTAAAAAACTAATTATCCAATTTGCACAAAAATCAAGTATTATATAGTGATCAACTGGTAAAATTTTGGTACGAATACAAGATGTCGGAACAAAATGGCGGCTTAATAAAATATTTAGAAATTCTGTCTGGAAAAACTCTTAATAAACTGATTTCAAATTTTGTGCCATAACTAATTGTAGTATAAAGATGAACTAGTAAAACTGTGGCACTAATTCAATATGGTGGAACAAAATGGCGGCCAAATAAAGTTTCTGTAATCTCAAATCACCCTGGCAGGTTTTACATATCTTCGCGTTTTAGTGTTTCTAGATGCCAAAATATATGTTTTATCAATTCCGTGGGTCCACTTGTCGGTATGTCTGTCTGTCAATTCGCAGTATAGATTAAAAACTACACATCAGATTGACTTCCAATTTTGGACAAAAATTAAGGCTCTTATGGGGATGACCTGGTAATATTTTGGTAAAAAACATGTAGCAACAAGATGGCGGTCTAGTGAAACGTTAAAAATTGTTACTAAAAATCTAATTTACCTCAAATTTTCAAAAAAATCAAGTGTTACATAAGAACGAACTGGTAACATTTTAGTATGAGTATAAGCAAAACAAAATGACAGCCTAATAAAATATTTAAGAAATCAGTGTGAAAAAACTACTTATTAGATTAATTTCAAATTTCCAAGCATTAAGTGTGATACAGAGATAACATGTTAAAAAAATTAACATAAAAAAATCTTCTTATTCAATTGACTGTAGATTTTGGAGAAAAATTAAATATGATATAAAGATAAACTGGTGCGAATTCAACATGACGTAACAAAATCGCGGTGTACAAATGTAAAAACTACTTATTGAATTCATTTTAAATTATGCTCAAAATCAAGTGTGGCATAGGTAGAAACTGGTAAAATATTGGTAGGGATCCAATATATTGTAACAAAAAACAGGAAATTTACCTATTTTTAAATTTTGTATATGAATGAATAACCATGGTTATTTCTTTACGTGGTACAACTAATGCTCAAAATAAACGAAATTTTTTGGTAAATTTAGAACAAAAGTCATAATATTATATAGGGTATGTAGAAATGTTTGATTTTCTCCCAGTAGTAATTATTAATAGTTACCTAACATATTTTTGAGAGAGTAACTCAGTTTGCAGATATCTTGTTTCTTTTTGAAGATAACCCTTTCTTTTAATACCATTTTTTAATAATTTTTCTATTGGGAGTATTGAAACAACAGGTTAATTTAAAAAAAAAACTAAATATGATTTTATTGATTATAACAAAGTAACATAACAAAAGTAAAAGTGTAATAACATCTATTGTATCATATCCTATAGAATATAATTTTATCTTGTAATCAAAATAAGTGAATATTCCCAAAATTTAGCAGGAAATATAGGAACTACTAAGCGTCAACAATATAAAGCATATAATGTTGATACCTAATTTGGGTCGATTAGAAAAACTTTGAGTGTTGACCTTCAAACAAAATAGACGAATATTTCCAAAATGAAGCAAGCAATAACGAAACTTCTTTAAACACTGAAAACCACGAAGAAAGCACTAACGAATGATACGTAGTTTGGGTCGATCAGATAAACTTTGGAGACTGCCCTTGAAGAAAATATTATTTAAGAAACTAAAGAAGCACTAACGAAACTGAATGAATCACTAAGAAGCACTAACGAATGAGCCCAGTGATTCGGAAATACTTTGGGAACCGACCTTCAAACAAAATAGACAAATATTTCCAAAATTGAGCAAGCAATAACGAAACTTCTTGAAACACTAAAAACCACGAACAAAGCACTAACGAATGATACCTAGTTTGGGTCGATCAGAAACTTTTGGGGGCAGACTTTGAAGAAAATATTATTTACGAAACTAAAGAAGCACTAACTAAATGAACCTCTAAGAAGCACTAACGAATGAGTCCAGCGATTCGGAAATACTTTGGGAGCTAACCATCAAACATAATAAATGATTATTTACAAAATTAAGCAAGCAACATCAAAACTACTTAAACCACTAAAAACACTAACAAATGACACATAGTTTGAGTCGATCTAAAACATTTTGGAGGCTGACCTTGATATTGAAAAATTATATATTAGCGAAACTAAAGAAGCTTAGTGCTTCGAAACTAAATGGAGCACTAACGAATTAGACCAAATCTGAGCGAACCGGAAATACTTTAGAGGCTGACGCTCAAACAAAATAAACGAATATTTCCAAAATTAAGTAAGCAATAATAAAATACAATAATACTAATTGAAGTACTAATAAAGCACTAACGACCGACACTTAGTTTGGAACGGTCTGAAAAACTTTAAGGTCAGAAAAAATTAAGCAAGCAAGAAGGAAACTACTTGAAGTACTAACAAAGCACTTACGAACCGCCTAGTTTCAGTCAATCACAAAAACTTTAGGAGCTGACCTTTGCTGAAATTAAAAAAATATATATTTGCGAAACTAAGGAAGCACCAACGAAACCAAATAAAGCACTGAGAAGCATTAACGAATGATATCAAATTTGAGCGAATCGGAAATACTTTAGGGGTTAACGTCACGGACCTTATGAACTAGTTATTCTTTTTACAAGCTTTTTACTTGCTTTCTTTGTATGTCTGTATATCCGGTTCCAAATTGGTAATCTTTTTTTCAAGCACTTGCTGGCATCCGATCGAGCTAAAATTTGGCATACCTATATAACTTCGGTGACAACGCAATAATACGGTACCATTGAGTAAAAATCATGAATATCTTATACAGGGTGCGTGATGATTTTGAAATGTTGGGGAATTTTTTATTATTAACTTTACTTGGAAACTCGCTTGGAAATAAATGCCCCATAAAAATAAAGTTTTTTTTTTCATAGTTCAAAACAAAAAACTTTTTCACGTATTTTTTTTTTAATATCATCTACACAAAATTATTTCAATTAGATTATTAAATGAAATATATTGACAAAAATATAGTAAGATTTTTTAAAATATATAAAAGTCTTTATTTATGCCGGGCCTGTATGAGATGAAAATAGGCGATATTCCCTAAAATCTCTAAAAATGAAGGGTGGTATACCCGGAAAGGGAAGTCGTAGGTACAGTCTGATCTAATGTTGTGTCATAGGGCTGGCTAGGCCTGGCCCGGCGAGCGTTGGACATCGTGGGAGATTTTGGACGGGTCTGAAAAAGCTCCAATTTCATATTTAAGACATTTAGTTTGTTTGCTTTTAACTGATGTAAAACATTTGTGTGTGTTGATGTGTCACATAATAGCATTACAATATTGCGCTATATGACAAGTTATCAATATTAATAGTACAGAAATATCAAGAAAAGTATGTTATTTAAAAGAAAAACTTTACTTTTACATAAATTCAACATTTTAAATATTTTGAAAAAAACGTTTTTGACTAGATTATTTATAAATAGCGGTAAAGCATTCAAAAACAGAATGTGTAGAAGGGGAGAGAGTAGATTTTCCAAGAAATTTTAGGTACACCCCTTCAACCAATGCTCCCCAGGCTGCCCCTTAAACATTTTAATCAGGAAAGCGAGTCAAGCGATATCTCGTTTGAAAGGTTTATAGATTTCATAAATTGTTTTAGCCGTCATTATCATAAATTGCCTAAAGACAACTTAATGCACTCGATATTTTCCGAATCTATACAATGGGTTTCTTAATTGAGTGTCAATATTTAAGGAGGTGATTTTTGGGTCCATTTTAAGAAGAAAACTTCATATAAACATATGTCTTAAACGGTGTAAATTTTGAGATACATGGTGTTAAACTTTCAATAATTTCAAAATTTTTCGATAATATCTCAAATACCACTCTAGATATTGTAATGAAATTTGGTATAGAGGTACTATGCATCTAGTGGAATTTTTTGATGTAGAACATTTTTTTCTTATTTCTACCAGTGGTGTTTTTTAAATAAAATTATTTTTGAAATTTCCATTCATTTTTGAGCAAGTTTGATCTCTCGGTAATTTTGTTGGTTTTTGGGTTTTCGTTTTAAAAAATAAAAACCGTTTCTCTGCATGGTCCAAACAATCCTGGTCATAAGACGGATATCACCATGCATGCAGAGGAATATTATTGTATTAAACTCGAGAAATCAAATCTTGTCGAAAATAAATACTAAAAGTTTTCAAAAACAAACAAATGAATCAATAAAAATGCTTTATTTTAGAAAAATCAGTGGCGTGAAAGTAATTACTATGTCCATTCTTATTAAAATCAGAAATTGCTTTATCTTAGTAAGAGATATTTGTAGATCATAGTATGTAGTCTTCAGCCACCAATCTAGGACTACCAAGTCAATGTTTTTCAGAAGTCTGTTCCTTCATAAATACTTTTTATAAATTTTATTAAAATAATATGACATTCTTCAACAATAACAAGTTATTTACAAAACTATACCAATACAACTAGGTACATAACTAATAATTTCAACAAAAATAATTAGGTTTTAACAAATTGACAGCACACTTTGTGAAACAAAATAGAAGAAAAAAATTAAATAAGTTGTTGAAAATGCCCACCACCTTGGAGGATACACGCTTCAGCCCTTTTCCTCATGTTGCCGCGAACTCTTTGAAGGATACCCTCGGTGTTTCTGATAATATCGCAAGAATCTCTTATACGATCCTTCAGCTCCTCTACAGTGTTTACTGGGGTGCGGTAAACTAAAGATTTAAGATGTCCCCATAGAAAAAATCCAAACTACTTAGGTCTGGGGACCTAGGGGGCCATGGTTGGGGTCCGCCACGACCTACCCATCTGTTGTTAAATGTGCGGTTCAAATTTTCTCTGGCTTCAATACTAAAGTGAGCGGGCGCGCCATCGTGCATGAACCACATTCTGTTTCTAATCAGAATTGGTATATCTTCTAACAATATCGGCAAATCGTTCTCAAGAAACCGGCGATAATTATGGCCATTTATTCTTTCTGGGAGGAAAAAAGGTCCAATTAGGTGATTTTCGATAATGCAAGCCCAAACAGTTATAGAGAATTGCTCTTGATGATGATGTTCTACAATGGCATGGGGGTTCTCGTCGGCCCAGATATGATTATTGTGGAAGTTTCTGATAGCGTTCCTGGAGAAGTTCGCTTCATCTGTGAAAATTATTTCGCAATCAAATAAGGGATTACGCGCAATTTTTTCCAAAAACCATTCACAAAAATTAACTTGGAAAGGAAGATCTCGAGGAAGTAAGGCTTGCACTCGTTGAATGTGATATGGGTATAAAAAAAATCATGTAGAATTCTCCAAACTAGGATGTGCGAAATATTTAGGTTAATTCCAATTTTCCTAGTACTCAGTTCAGGATTTTCATCTATGGAATTTAATATTTTTTATTAATTTTAATACTGCCTCTTCAATTTCTGGAGTTCTTACAGTCCGATGGGCCCCTTTTAATTGATTATTTGGCTTGAATGTACCTGTTTCAGTCAACCTTCTATGCACATTTGCAAATATTCGCCTATCTGGTATGCCTCTACCAGGAAAGCGCTCTTGATATAATCGCCTAGCTTCCGGTGAACTGTCATCAGCCAAACCATACATGTAATGCATGTCTGTCAACTCTTCATTGGTAAATTTAACCATTTCTTTTCTCAGATATATCAGATATTTAGAACACAAAATTAATTAAACCGGACTGAATCTGAAAGCTGAACTGTCAAATTAAGTTACAAGAGAAGTATTAATTCTGACAGCCAAAGCCTACTACAATAATAATTATTATTAGTAATCTTTCTTTATTGATGAACTAATAGTATTTTATAGTTTCGTGTTAAAAAATTATAAGCTCAAATAATAATTTTGAAATCTTTGGGTATTAGTTATTCATAAGCAAATTTGATTTCTTGAATTTCAGTCAAAAAAAAAATTTCCTTGCATGCCATGGCGATTAGTGTTGTCATATTAGCGATATTGTTAAAACTCTGCAGAGAAACGGTTTATATTTTTTAAAACGAAAACCGTGCATCCAACACAAAATTACCAAGGGATCAAAATTGCTCAAAAATGAATGAGAATTGCAAAAATAATTTTTATTTATAAAAAATCAGTGGCGTACCATCAATATCTGGGAAAATATGCAGGTCGGATTCCGTACGGACACCACTGGTGGAAATAAAAAAAAATGTTCTACATCAGAAAATTCCACTAGATGCATAGTACTTCTATACCAAATTTCATTACAATATCTAGAGTGGTATTCGAGATATTATCGAAAAATTATGAAATTATTGAAAGTTTAACACCCTGTATCTCAAAATTTACACCGTTTAGGACATATGTTTTTATCAAGTTTTCTTCTTAAAATGGACCCAAAAATCACCTCCTTAAATATTGACACTCAATTAAGAAACACCCTGTATACAGGCTTAGTGTCTCTATCAGTATAGCTGGTCGTCTGAAAAAAAAATAAAATGAAAAAAAATATAATACCAGTTAATTTTTTATTATTTACAGGAACCGTATACATAACAAGAGTGGTTAGCCATATTAAAAAAGTTTGAGTATTTGTGGAATTTTCCACATATTTTGGGAGCTATGGACCTCAAACACATAGTCACTGCCGACATAACGACCGAGGGATCAATGTATTTTAACTATAAAGGGTTCCATAGCATTGCGCTTTTAGCTGTTGTCGATGAGTATAAACTACCAACTTTTGACAATTTTGTAAACATACCACGAAACAGTAGCAATTTTTTATCAAATTATTCCCGTGAAATCCACGACGAGTTAGCTGATTATATTATTGCGGAAGGCGAAATAGCTTTTCAGTAGTAACAAATATAAGTATGACTTTAATTTAATTTGCACATTATTTAAACATAAAAGATGCTATTAAGTACGTCAAACTTACCCTTAAAACTCTATTTTTCGTAATAATAACCGAAAATAAATAAGTATTTGTACAGCAGTTACCTGTGTATTATTACCTAAGATTGCAATAGGTATTTGAGGCACTATAATATCTTGTAAAAAGTCTAGAGAGAGTAGAGTGAAGGGCAATAAACATCATCACTCCCTGTACCTGTTGTCTTACTTTTATCTATTTTCTTCCTTTCCTGAATATAGGTAGTCCGTTAACCTTGTATTTTCTTTTCCACAAACTCTTCTGAAATGGCCAATTCAAAGACAACTTCCGCAATTGCGTTTTTTTCTTTTATCATTGTTTTTAATCGTCTAATTTAATATTTCACAAACACTCATTTTTTCGATACAATTCAATAAATCGCGTTAAAGTTACTGAAGTAATTACGATTTCACTTCGAGAATGATTTCACGTTCCTATGTGACGGTCATTTTTATTTTAAACTATTCAGTTCTCTCTTAAAAAAGTAGAACTGGCTCTACTCGTACCATATATATATATATATATATATATATATATATATATATATATATATATATATATATATATATATATATATATATATATATATATATATATATATATATATATATATATATATGTCTTCTATATATATATATATATAGGCTGCAGGAAAGAAATTGACGTCTTGCATCAAATAGTTTTTTATTGACATCATTTAGAACAAGGCGTGTCCAAGAAAATTAATACCTGAGATCATTTACATGAAAACTTTGCTTTGCTTGCAACTCCAAACAAATGCCAAAATATATCTGCGGGTATTTTTTATTACCATATTTCGAGGAAATTCTTTACACTTTAGAATACCTGAAGTCAGGTACATGAAAACTTTGCTTTGCTTGCCACTCTAAACATTTTTCTGCACATAAAAATAACAAAATATTTCCTCGGAATTTTTTTATTCCCATATTTCGAGGAAGTTCTTTAGACTTTAGAATACTTGAAATCAGTTACTTAAAAAAATTGCTTTGATTTGCATTTTGAACATTTTTCTTAACACATAAATGCAAAAATTTCTCAGCGGGTTATTTCGATTTTCCATTTCTATACTTTCGAATACTTGAAATCAGTTACATGGAGATTTTGCTTTGTTTGCTATTCCAAACACTTTTCTGAATATAAAAATATAAAAACGTTTTTGCAGAAATTCCTCATTATAATTATATATTGTTTTAGTTTGATTCGTAATCTTAACATTTTTCTGAATATAAAAATGAAAATACATCTATATTATTAGAAAAAAAGAGCACCTACAAAATTCCGGGTCTATATTAAAACTAGGATTTTTTTAACAAAACATGTATTGTTAGGTGGATGTATCTCGTTAGGTGTCAGGTTAGCTCAGGTTTGTCGATAAACCCATCATTAAAGCCATAAACTATTATTTAAGTTATAAAATCACACTATTTTTTTAGGTTCAACATTCAGAAGGCTTTATAGAAGTAAACTATAATAAAACTACGAACTAGGTTAGGTTAGGATTAATTAGGTCAGGCGTAAAGAAAGCGCGCGGCAGCGCGCCAACATAATTTCGAGTACATATTAAAACAAGGATTTTTTCAAAGAAAACCTATACTGTTAAGTGGATCTATCCCGTTAGGTGTTAGGTTAGCCCAGGTTCGTTGATAAAACCATCTTTAAAGCCTTATTCATCATTTAAGTTATAAAAACACATTAGTTCCTTAAATTCTACAATCAGGGCGTTATCGAAGTAAAAAAAAAAGTGTTGTGAATGTATCACATTTCAGTGAATAAAAAGTTTAAAAATAAATAAATAAAAGGATACAATAAAAATTGTTTTTCCGTAGAGAATTTTTTTAATTTACGATATTCAGATTTTTTTTAATTTACGGCATATAGATGCTAAAAAAATATTTGGTGGATATATGACATTTCAGCTAAAGTTTACAAAATGTCCTCGGAAAATCGAAATGACGTATTTCCGCAGGAACACTTTTCCATTTTTATAAGTAAAACAAAGTTTTCGTATAACTGGTTTCAGGTATTCTTTCGTGTAACTGGTTTCAGGTAGTCTTTTGCACGATAATGCGTACTGCTGGTGTTGCACAATCTGCCATTTTGGACTGTGGGTTCCAACTGATAGATCATCCTCTCTATAGTCCAGACATAGCTCTCAGCGACTACTATTTGTTCAAATACTAGAAAGAGGACCTTCGTAGGCGACGGTGTACCGACGAAGTTGAGTTAAAAGAAGTTGTATTAACGCATTTTGTAGACAAAACCAAAGAATATTTTTTAAAGAGATTGAATTGTTAATAAAGAAATGTAATAAATGTATTAAAGTTAAGAGGAACTATATTGAAACATTTTTAAAAATGTTACTTTGCATTTTCCATAGGTCGGAAAAGATTGGTGCTCACCACGTAAATACTCAATTTGCAAAAGCATTCGGAGTCTATCTACACAAGTTCGTCGTCGAGTCAACAAGTCTCCGAGGTAGTCCACATGCGATGGCACAGTGACCGTTCACTCTTTCAGAGGTCGATTAGGTTCTATACCGCAGAAATCGCACTGATAACTGCCTTGTGGTCCTTCTAATCAAATTACGTGCAGATATATCTTGTTGAAGACAACCCGTACTTAATACATCAAGAGGTTAGTAGTCACCCTACGGCAGGGAGGCACCGTAAGACCATGTAAGAATAAAGCTTTAAGGAAACATCTACCCTGAATTTCCCTAAGAGAAATCCGCCCTAGAAAGGCGAAGATCCCAGCCCAAGTGCCAATATTAAAAAGACGAATAATGACTTTCGAGAGGTTATGACTCATACGCTTATACGCACACCCGTAAAAGCCACAGAAAACAATTTTGTAATGGAGGATGTCTACGACGACAACCTCGTTGACAGCCCTTAGATAATAGTCAGCCCTACCTTACAGAAAGACGCAACTCCTCTCATGAATAGAATCCAACCGGGTAACCCTGAGATGGCCGGTAATCCCACGAAGATGGGGCGAGAACTAAGTCGATACGTGCAGTCGTCCTCCTCCTGATTCCACCTGAGCCACAATCCGAGGGAGCAAGATCAACAACTGAGCGCAACGGCCTCTCACGAGCAGACGTCATCTTACTCTTACCCCAAGATAGCGATCGGCGCTACGTCTCAAAAACAGTACGGCGACCCCTTTCTCAGAGACAAAGTGACTTTTATACAAGTTACCGTCTGACGCCGGCTTGAGAGATCGGGTAGAAAACGAGGCTGTAAGGAATCGAAAAGAGATAATATGGAAAAATTACCACGAAAACTGCATCGGAGACCACATTAAATAAAGGCAAATCTGGAATGATGAGAGGATTGCCGATATTCGTAAGATTTGCTGACAAGCTGTAGTGCTGTGTAAGTAAAATTATCAAATTAGGGAAGAATAAAAAAGGTTAGGAGAAGCTTAGATTCGGGAGTGAACTGTAAAGAGCTGAAAATGAAGAATAATTAAGATTAGTCAACACTTTGTGTGCGTAACCGCTAAATAATCGATAAGGGTTAATTTAATTGTCTTTATTTTGCAATACTTTTGTGTATTTATTTGTCAATTTGTTGTAGATAGTAAACAATAAACAAAAAACCAGCTAATTAACCATTGTGGAATGTAATATTACATTTTACACTTGATAAACGGCTCAAATCTTTAACTAATTAGTATGTCAGCAGAAAATTAAATGCGTTAAACTAAGCATTCTATTATTTTATCCGTAAATTTTGATATACTGTGGCCATTCATATGAAAAGTTTTTTCGAAATAAAAATTGTTAAAAACCACTTAACATCGACATTGGGCCAGCAAAGACTTTCAGATTAACATATTATTGATATAGTGATATAAATTTCATATAAGATTGAAGTAAATAATAAAACTCCAAATTTTGCTTTGAAGAAAAGAAAGGAAGATTTTTTTTCCAATAGAAAAACCATTAGTTTCGCGCCTCTTTTGTCTTTAGTTGGGCACACCGTTGAATTTTTTACCTACTACCACTTTACGTTAAAAACCCTTATATGGAATACGGGTCAACAAAACATACTATTATAATTATTATTATCAGTTGGACTCTGCGGTTAAATCGGAAATGAGGAAGAATTAAGACATTTAAATGAGACATCCTGTATATTTTGAGTATTTTATATTACAATTATTACGCAAAATATCAACCATTTTCTTAGAAATGGCAATTGAAAAGTTTCAGTTTTTGATATTTTTTCGTGTTTTCCAAAAAATCAAGTCTCTAGAGCTAGAAACAAATAATGCTCTTAGAAATTATTTTGAGTGGGTAGTTTTGCTAATAATAAAATATTTTATGTAATACCTCGGACCCTTCCTCCCGAAAAAGTAAATTATCAAATATCATTAGCACTTTTAATTACCGCTAGCTTAATGAAATAATTGCATAAATGAAAACAAAATAAATACAAACTTTCAATTAATTTTTGTTTTAATACACAAAAACTGCAAAGACTAGTAACGATTACACATTTTTGGGAGAATCCTTTAACTTTTTTTAACTTTGTCCCCCAAAAGCCTCAAATAATACATGAACTGAATCTGCGCTGAACATTTTCTGAATAAACAAGTTAATCGGATATTGAAATTGAAAAACATGGAGCTTTATTCATTGTAAATTGGAAAAATAATCTCTGGTTTGGGGCCGCAAATCAAAAGCTGTCAGAGACCAGTGGTCGCTTGTCAATAACTCTTACGAAAATGGCTTTGTATACCTGAATTTCACTTATATGCTGGGTTCTTTAAAAAGGGCGCCAAGTAAGGACCCTTAAGATATTTCTTATTTTGAATCGATTATTTAACAGTAGAGTTCTTTTTAATATTTGGTCTGACGGAAAAAATTAAATACAGCCCTACTTCTCTTGGTGATTGTAATACGAGCTAAAACCAGTTTTTGGGGTGTCTTTTTACCCCTTTAAAAAACTGGAAATTACCACATTTCTTCTCCGTTACAGCTAGGCCTACTCGCCTGCCAAAAATTAACCTTGTAGGATAAGCAGGTTTTAAAATTTTCTGTTATACTTTACTTCTATACAATCCTCGAATGATGAATGAAAATGAATCTATCAAGAAAATTTTTGAAAGCTTATGCATTTTTTAAAACATCTGTGGATAATTACACAAAAAAAATATTGAATTAAAGAATGCTTTTTCGAATTTCAGCAAATAATAACAAGTTCTTTATATAATATTTTCGTAATAGAAAATGTGTCAAAAAATGTTTTCAAATAAATTTTGCTTCTCTTCATAAGGATCTGGAGCTTTAACATTGTTTGCTGTCTTCTAATGCTTTTTTATTAGTGAAGGCATTGTCAAATCTAAAAGGAACTGTTAAATGTAATACAAGTATCAAAGCAAATACTGCGGGTGTGGTGTTTTTTAGAGAAAATGTTTGAACAAATTAGTGAATAGATAAATTATGTATAAGTGTATATGGACAAGTGCTATATCTGAAATTATTTAAAAGTAAAAATTCTTATAAATGAGAATATAAATTAAAGAAACATTACGTATTAATTTATATATTCATTTCTCACTATCTATATTTTGTTGTAAAAGATCCACATTCAAATTTTTGACCTACATTTTGATTTTTTGCTAAACATCACATTTTTTAAAAAACAAAATTTAAATTTTCTACCAATCATCTTTTTGCCTAGCTAGATATGTTCTAGTAAAAATCTTTTCTTTATTCTTGAGTCTAAGATCCGTGACAAAAAATGTTTTCGTATGAGCGTGTGGAAAGTAAGCACTTTCCGCACGCATGTTAGTGCGGAAAATTAGTTTGTGCCGCACTAGTGCGGAAAGTAATTTACTCTCCGCACTAGGGCTTGAAAAAGACAATTTTTTTTTCAGCTGTATCAAAAGTATTATATAATATTTTTTTTGAAAAATTATTAAACAACCCGCTTAACAGAAAGAAGGCATTTCTCATCTAGATTTATGATTTTTCAGTATCCTAAAAAATGCAAAAATTCATCCCATTATTTATATTATAATTTTGTCTTACATCGTATTATAATCTAATATCATTCCAGTTAGCTTAATGCTAAGGTAACTTCATTTCACCCTCCTCACCAAACTGAATTTGCTAATATATAGGTACATAATTTATGCACGCTCATAGGAAAAAGTATGTACCTAACTCGTGCGGAAAGTGAGTTTTCCGCACTTGACTGCTTACCGAACACCGTTACGTGTCGTTCGGTAAACTGCAGTCGCGTGCCGAAAATAACTATTTTAGTTGAAAAGCCTACTGACGTAACTTACTAAGATTGCACTTATGTGCAGAAATACATTTTTGGATTCCCTCCTACAAGCAATCGTAAAGTGTATCATTATAGATTGAACGTTAAAAAAAAGATACCTGTTTCGTTATGTGTTATAATTAATGATCACAAACTAACCTGTATGTCTTTATAAGATAAGAACAACATAGTAAATTCACTCTGACCTCATGGTACATATAAATAGAGCAATAAATAATAAAATAATAAAAAATAACTTTTTAAATGACAAGCTTCTATTAAAATACCTCGAAAGAGAAAAAATAATATTACCTCTTCGTCTTGTTTTATTTTTGATAATTGAAAATTTTTTATTTTAAAACTTTTAATCTTTAGAAATTTTATAATAATCACCTAGAATATGTTATATTAAATACAAACATACTATTAAACTCGTCCATCATTAAAACCTAAATTGGAATAACATATTGGCTGTCGATGTTTTGTTACTCTCGTTTAAACTCGTTTGTTTTACTACTTTTATATTAAAATATTAAATACTTAAATATACAAATAGTTTTTATCAGATTTCCTTTACATCGCAACTAACTAGATATTTGTATGTAAAACAAGAAATGACTGACTTCTCCAAATTCTCCGGGTAGCAGTGCTGACAAAAACAATATATTTACACTAACAGATATTTTTTTAGTCAACGAATTTCAGCACTTCATTGAATAATAATGAAAAACATTGACGATTTATAAAATTATGTATTAACAATTTATTTCCTTATGAAAGGAACTAGAAAAGTAAATGAAAGATAAATTTAAACGACCTTACCGGCGATATATAACCAACAAATAAATGAAAACTAGTCTCTTCCCTGGTCGCCAGTTTTATACACGAACTTGTTTATACCATTATCGAACAAATGTAATGTAACACTTCTAATATTTTAAACTAGTGATGTAATGACAATTTTCAAAATATATATTCCAACGTTCGGGTATATGATATAACTCCTAAAAATGCTAATTAATACATACTTAAAAAACATTTAAATCTTGGTTCAAATTTGGTATTCGTGAATAAACATTTTACTAAATAATTTTTTCTTTATTTTTTATCATATTCGAAAAGGGTATACATTTTTATACACTTGTTTTCAAAATTTAGTTTAAAAATTTTAATAGAATAGAATAACGTATTACCAGAGAATCATACATTTCATACATAGTGTCGCCAAAAAATTACAAGAAAATGTATACTAAATAAATAAATAAACTACAACAATACAACCAAAATAGTGGAGAGTAAATAGTAAGATATCAATAAAGTATAAGTAAATAAAAAAGAAACATTATCCGTAATACCTTATAATGTGCAAAATCATGCAAATTAGGATAAAAAACAGTAAACACTCTCAAAAGTCTAACAATCAACAGCGGACAATCACTAAAAGACACCGAAAAACCTAATAAAATAAATATAAATTTGCTACATTATCTCCTTCCTTCAATCTACTCCTTGTATTTTATAAACTTCGAAGTAGAATAGAAAACCTTGCCCGGGAGAAATTATTTTAGGTTTTTAAATTTTTTACATTGATACTGTTTAAATCGTTGTGACAGTTCGTTGTATAAATACACGCAGTAGTATAAAGGGGAACCTCTGAAAAAAAAATATATATATATATATATATATATATATATATATATATACATATACATATATTTATTTATTTTTTATAACAGACAGACGAACTACAGCTCTCCACCGGTCTAAGAATGAATATTAATCTTAATATCCTCTTTTGCGACACGAATGTTTGATCGCTACACTTGTGACCCAGGAAACCATTGCGTAATATACTGTTAAAATACCCGCTTCAACAAGCGATTTTTTAAGATTTTAATTACTAAAATTTGATGAGTTCAGTTTGGAGAAGATATGATCAATGTGTTTTTCAAAAGATAAATTTGAGTCAATTTATGTTCCCAAAAACTTGGACTTTTTCATAAGTTAAAGAAAGGAGGTTCCGAATACATATGTTAACAAATACATTCTTGTCTGGGTTTACGATCAATTGATTCTCCCGACACCAAGCCTCCATATTAACATATATACGCCTTACCTTATGAGATAGGACTTCTGGGTCGCTAGATGTGACAACCACCGTCGTGGTCGAAAAACATTCATATACAACAAGAATAACAACGGGCCTAATACTGAACCCACTTAACTCTCATCTCCGTGTCCGATAGGTACATATAACTACAACATAGTCGTGCTGATCCAGTTTCGAATACATATACAAAGGACAAGAATCCGTGCTGGCATCAGCTATCATTCGAAAAGAGTTTCTATAATCAAAATGAGAAAAAAGTTTTAGAGAACCCTTCCAAAGCAAAAATTTGTATAGTATGTCAATGCTGATAATCTGCCCAGATCTTCTCAGGTTAAGGATTTACGGATTGTTCTCGATATTAGTCGATATAAAGTTAAGCTTCAAACCTCATATAACTTCAGTCATTGGTAAGGCTTTAAAACAAACAGGATTTATTCTTTGATATAGTAAGGCAAAAAGCCACGATCGTTTTAGGTGCCCTCTGCCTTGTACTAATGGGTACAACCGTCTCATGTCCAAGATATGTTAACTTTAAATTTGACAACTGTGATATGTTAGACTTCATTTTTAGATAATTTTAAGAAAATTTGCGATTACTTTAGCTATTTTGTTATATATTTGTGTATATTTTTTTGTAAAATAAAGCCGTTTACAATGAATAAATAAAGTAATTAAACAGACAGTTTAATATTTCCAACATTTGCAGCTTCACTGAAAACAAATTACTATTTTTTAATAATAGCAAAGCAATATTAATAAAATGGCTTGGCAGTTCGGTCAACTCGGTAGAATATGAAAAGAAATGCCAGATTTATTTGTTTCAAGTAGCATTTTTACCTAATTCCTGATCCCCATGCCCTTTATTCCTAGAATCTCAAAATTAAAGAGGATTCATTTTTCACATTCACTAACATCGTGTAGTGGGTGACCAACAAAGGGCAGTTCTGGGCTCTTATTTCGCATAATGATTCGATTTTCGAAAAGTATCGTATCCTCTCGCGTGAAATCGGGCCATTGTGAAAAAAAGGAACAAAGATGCCGATATCAAATTATGTTTTTTTAAAGTAGGTACGTTGACCTGAAAGATTTGTGCAAATATGGGCCTTTTTGGATTTTTCGGGAGTGTTATTGATGGATTGCACATGTTCGGGTCCTTATGGGTTTCTTTTTTTCTTTATTTGGGTAAAAATCCGTAGTTGCGGGTGGGGTATTCAGGAGCTTCCGCATTTTTTGTGGTCACCTGGTGAGAATGAATATCGAATTTTGGTTTTATATTTCACTTTTAGTTTCTTCGAATAGGTAAATAATTGGAAATAATCTTATACTCTAATGGATTTAACATAATTAAAACAGATTTAATAGTCTTCAACTTGTTTAGGCAGATAATGCCATTAATAACATTTAAGAAATAAGAATACATTTGCCAAAACTCCTGATGATAATATCTATAATTTCTAATTACAATAGTTAATATACAGTGTGACTAGTAAAGAGCGCATCATATGATTTTTTTTATTAAATGACCTTGATAAAATTTGAGTTTGCAGAAAGTTTTTGCTTAAAAAATAATGCAAACTGATAATTTGAAAACTAGTCACGTGATTTATCTAACCTGTCAAATTTGACTTTTTTTCAAAAAAAAAACTGCAAAAAACTACCGCTTTTCTCTAAAATTTGAGAATGATAGAGAGAAATTGTTTGTTTTTTAATTTCATACCTATATATTAAATTTCAACTCTATTAGTTGTTATTTTTTTTAAATTTGTTTACAACTTAAAGCTTTTTCAAGTAGCTAACCGAATATAACCAAACTATGCGTACACTATTAAGAATAAAATCGTTGGTTGAAAAATTTGATTAATGGTTTTCATAGACTACTTTATAATGAAGGCTTTATTTGGTTATTTCAATTAATTTAATAAAATATTCTATTTATTTCTTATTTCTAAAATTGTGAAATGTTTAAGGTAACCACTTTGAAATCAAAAGAAGTTTATAAAATTCCTTGTTCCTGTGGTATGTTCCTGTGCGTATGTGAGTGAAACTGGATGGCCTGGGTCTATTAGACTTAAGGAACGTGAAAGATATATAAGTAACAAACCAATTGTTCAATTCGCTGTCGCTGAACACCAGCACATCAAGAGGATATATGATTTATATTAAGTATACCAAGGTTCTTGCATCAATCTCAGGTTATTATAACGAAGCATTGGAGAATGATTGGAATAACTTGGCACACTGAAAATTTTATTAGAGGCGCGGGCTACATGATACATCATGCGTGGTAATCAATCGTCATAATTAGTCACACATTGGTGCACGCAGGTCGGATGTAAATACCTGAACTCTGCTCATCGGAGCTCATTCAGTGTTTTAATCTTGTGCGGTAAAGAACCCTGAAGATACCTTATGGAATCGCAGGCGAATCGTTCGAAAGTAATTCCAAACTGTTACTGTCATGATTTCTTAATTCTATTATTTTACCTTTTTATAAAATCCAGTATGTTCATTCGAATTTGAATTATATTCATCTTGATTATGTTGTTCCTCCAAATTATTTTAAGTTTTAATTTGTATTCCTCACGTTTTTATATATCCCATCAGAACCTAAAATGCAATATACCATTATACCAAGTTTTACGCCTTGTATAATTTACAGATATGTTTCTTTTTTTGCATCCTTTTGTTATTTCAACGCAGGTAGATTATTACACAAAAATAACTTCTGCCAAAAAAGTTCATTTCTCGTTCTCTTTCAAAATATAATTATAAATAGGTCTGGTTTCTTCCAGGAAGTTATTAGACCTTTTTAAGTGTTTTAACCAATATTTCATCTGTGAGTAGCCGAAGTATAATTTTACACGGTATCCCTTTCTTTTGTGTGAGAAAATTAAATTATATGTTTGATCTTTGATTAGAGATTGACTAGTGAACTATTGCTTTCCCATGCCAGTGTGGATATTTTAATGCATTAAGTATACTATTTATATGATTAACACTAAAATGTGTATGGATTTTAAAATACATAATTATTAAAAGCTTCACTTGTATGTTAGTATGTATGTTTGGATCAAATCTTGCCAGTAACTTTTGAAGCAGTTCCTGTTATCGAAATTAATTGAGATTTGGTACGCATATATAAACTCAAAGACAATAAAATATTATGGTATCCAACCGTGAATGTCTTATACAGGGTGTGTAAAAAATAATGCTAACCATTGAGCTGAAAACTTAAAAATAATTAAACTTACATAAACACTGAGCTTTTAAAAATTTTAATATTTTCTAAAAAGCTTGAGGCGTAAGACGTCATCACACTTGATATAAAGCTTCAAGTCAGTGGCGCCTATTCAGGTGAAGTAGGTGAAGTGCCACTTCACCAGGAAGAATAAACAAGCAAACATCTAACTATATTTATTACATATCTCTTAAAATTTAAGTTTTTACATTCATTTATTCACCTAATTGGCAAAAAATAAACTGTACATCTCGAATAAATATTTTACTTGACCGTTGGCGGCATGTCTTTTTAAAACTTTCAATCGAACTTTAACTAACTTTAAATTATAACAACTATAACAGTGGCGCAAACACTTCGACTTTGCTGGAGGTGCTATGTTTAGTTTACGATTTTCCTACTACGTTGTTATGACCACGCGTTCGCATGCAAGATTAATGTTAACCAGCGCCCTACAACGCTCTCGGTGAATTGCTAACGCAGTACACTACACCCACGTGTCGTTCAGTTTGGGGTGGTTGTTTACTTTTATTTTCGGGGATTTCGTTACAACCGGTTAGTTCCTTTGCAGTTTATTTGACTGTTTTGTGTTATATTTATTTATAGTGTTGTTACAACTTTATTTGGTGTCGGGTTTATTAATTTACATTATTGTGGTTTGCATTTTGTTGGAAATTCCATTTAATCGATGGAAGGAACAACATCAGAGTTTTAATCGTCATCCTGGTTTTCGTGGAAGAAATGGTTATGTAGTAGTCAAATATTACAAAAGTTGTTTTACTGGCCTTGTTTACTAGTTTCCAATAAATATTCAGTGTGGAATGAAGAAGGAGTTGCAGGTATGTTAAATATATGAAGATCTTTACATAAACATGAAGACTCGGCGGAGCATTTAAAATGCGAGTTAGTGCTAAAAACATTTGTAAAAAATCAAAGCACTATAGCTGACACTTTAAAAGAAAATGCTAAACTATATAAAATACACTCTAACGAAAACCTCCGATTAAATAGACTATTTATGTGTTTGGTAATGGACTCAGTTTTGTATCTTGCAAAACAAGAGTTAGTCTTTCGCGGCCATGATGAGAGCAGCGATAAAAATCAATAAATATGGGGAATTTTAAAAAGCTTTTAGGTTTATTAATATCGAGAAGTTCCCAAGAACTAAAAGATCATCACAAAAAAATTACTAATAATAAATATTTTTACTGGTGACTCGAAAACTTTTCAGAACGAAATTCTTAATTATTAATTGAATGCATTTCTGATTATTTAAATGATCATGTAAAAAATGAAATAATGAGCACACAGTTTTTTCTGTGCAAGTGGAAAACACCACTGATATTACGCAAACCTCCCAGTGCTTCATAATTTTAAGATACGTTAATTCAGAAGGTTCAGTAGTCGAGAGATTCTTAGGATTTTATAATGTCAGGTCCGACAGGACGTCGGAGAATTTACATTGTCTATTGAATTTGACTATAAACATAAATTAATAGGGCAATGTTACGATGGGGCAAGTGTGATGTTCCAAGGCTGTATTTGTCCTGATGCAGCAAAGTTTAAAAATATTTCTAAATGTCGAATTTTTTGCAAGCTCTAGTGGTATTCCTTCATTTTTTCATCACTCAGCCAAACGAACGTATGCTCTTACATCTGCATCTACGAGGCTTATACCAATAATTACAGAAACTCGTTGGTCTTCAAATTCGAAGTTAGTAAATGTGATTGTTCCAGTTGCGTTTTTCAAAAAAAATCGTTTGACATTCATTTTTGCATATCCAATATAAAAAGAAAGCTGTCGTGAGGCGCTCTGTAAAAAAAGAAATGATTTTTTTTTAATACCATGTTTGATAAAGCAAATTCTATTACAGAAATAAATCATTACAAACGTGAGCTTGCTAAGCTTTCACCTGAAGAAATTAGGGCTAAGTATAAAACCCTTTTTTTATGAAATATTGGACCATATTTTAACGAAAATGACAATAAGCTCTCAAGACTCTGAAAAACTTACATTTTTATGTTTGGCAGATTGTGCTAAATTTTCCGAATATAGTTTAAATTTTCCGACTGGCTCGTTTGAAATTTGTTACAGTTATATGGGGAAATATTTTCGAAAAGTCATTAACGAAAATAAAGATATTTTAACCAAAGCATATAAAGTGTTTTCCCCTATTTTGACAATATCGTCGACAAGTGCTTTAGTGGAAAGAAGTTTTTCTTGCCTCAAACGTGTAAAAACTTATTTAAGAAATACAATATCTCAAAAAAGACTTACTTCTCTAGGCAATATTTCAATTCAAAAGGAATTACTATACAAAATTTAGGTAAGTCGTAAAAAATATTCTACCCCTTCCACATATAAAAAAATTCTGAAAGAAAAATTATTGCGATATTTTCTTGCTTCATTTGCACTTCACTTACTTTTTCACCCGCGAGCCGCCACTGCTTCAACTTTTTGTTTAATAGTTTATAAAAAAGAGGTAAAAATTTAAAACCTTAATTATTTTATTTATTTATTTTATATACTTACGGGATTTATCCAATTGCAGCTGAGTGCTTTAGAAATTACAATATAGTCACTTACAAACTAACTTAATCTAGGTTAATTGTATAAAGTTGAAATATTGCACAGAGTATATCTATAAAACTTAAAACAATAATAATATTAAAATATACAAGCAACAGCCATAAATATATATAAAACTCAAGAAGCCATTTATTTAAAAGAATTATGTATCAAATTAAAGGGACTTCCAAAAATATCAAGTTCAATTTCATTGGCAGACATCATCATACGATTAACTGAGCTATGATGCTCCAATGAAAAGGTTTTAACTTCTCTCAATCTTCAGCATGGAACATGAATGTTGACATAGTACAGGAGATCTTCGCATTTTACATGATTATGCAACAGGTTACAAATAAACATCTGATCAAAGTATCTACGTCTGTCCTGAAGTTAAATGATTATGCAACAGCTTACAAATAAACATCTGATCAAAATATCTACGTCTTTCCTCAAGTGTCTTGAGGTTGAAAATTATATGTAGATTTGAGTAATTAATAATATCAACCTGAACAGCCAGTTTATATCGTATATAAAGAGGAGACCAAACTGAAGTGCTGTTCCCCGAGTGGCTATGAACAAATGCACATAAAGCTCTTAATGCAAAAATATTTTTAAAATCCTTAGTATAGCGCTTTACAAAACCTGACATTTTTTTAGTTCTATGACAACAGGCTTGCATGTGGCTAACAAATGTGAGGTTGGTATCAAGACCATACCAAGATCTCTAATTTCATGAACACCATCAACCTTAACTCCATTAACTCTTAAATTCATTAAAACCAGGATAGAGCCTTCTGGAGAATTGGGTATAGTTGCATTTTTTGATGTTTAATTGCAACCTATTAGAGCAGACCCAATTCTCGAACCTCAGGAGGTCCTCCCGCATACCCCCAATATGATCCGCAGGATTAATGACCTTAAAAAATATTTAGATCATCAGCATATAACAGAATCTGACAATGATGCAAACAAGATATTATGTCATTGATGAATAGATTAAACAAGAGGGGAGCAAATGACCACCCAGAGGCACTCCAGATGTAACAATAAGCTGATCGTTCTTTATAAAACGAGTTAATGGTAAAAACCAAGTATAAGTAAAATGTTGCCTAAACTCAATAAACCTATAGACCAATGAACCTGTATCACGGTTCTTGCATACGGTACATCTGACATCTCTAGATCTAAACGAGCTGTACAAGTTCTTTTAAACGTTGTTTAAATATGTGAATATATTATAAGGACATTATTTG
This sequence comes from Kuschelorhynchus macadamiae, assembly GCA_030620095.1. Classification (NCBI taxonomy): domain Eukaryota; kingdom Metazoa; phylum Arthropoda; class Insecta; order Coleoptera; family Curculionidae; genus Kuschelorhynchus; species Kuschelorhynchus macadamiae. The sequence goes on from JAUTXW010001314.1 coordinate 1,081,712, forward strand.
GTAATATTGCTTTAATAACTATGTAGAAATGAAAAAATCTTGGTTCCTGTGATTAGACCATGAACTCTTCGAATTCGAAAGCTGAAGATTGCAGACAATAGAACATTTTGACAAAAATTCTCTTGTGCGACTTACATTATCCCTAAGTTATATTATTAATGTTTCGAACAGCACTTATCAAGCGTAAACTAAGACTTAGATCAAAAACTACTAGTCTTCTTAATAGAGTCATGGAAAATACTGCGTGCAAGTTAGGCGCAAAAACATGATACGAGAGGAAGGATCTCGAAGAAACTGAAATATTGATACTGATTTTGCTACTGCTTGAAAGCTGTTTTGATGTTATTGTCCCTTGCTATTCGCCTTTATTTTACATAAACTAGATATGAGCAAGTTAGCTGTTGAGCCGTTTGAATTGAATTATTTTTATTTTGACCTTTAATAATTATTTTATCGTGTTATCAATATTCTTGTATAACAATTCTGCCTACGGTCATATTTGATATTGCAAATATCCTTACCCAAAGACTCCTGCTCGTTACATAAAAGTATGGCTTGGTTATTGCTGTAGAATGGTTAGACTTCTGATTGAGGTACAGTCTCATGTGGGTGGATTTTGTGTAGAGAAGTCTTATTCGAAATATTTTTGGGATTGACCTGAACATCAAGAAAAAGTAAACATGGAGAAAGAAAGTCAAAATGGAAACAATTTTCAAAGTTTAGCCTTCGATTGCACGAGACATCTTCAGGGAGGTTTACTTCATGATATCGGACGCATCTCTATTAAAATTGTTAGGATGCTTATAAATTTCAATAGATTTTCCAATTTTTCGTTTATAAAATGCCGAGATCGATGCAAGAACTTTGATTTCTTTTACATGTATAACATGTCCAGTAGATGTTGGTATTCAGATACAGCAGATTGTACAATGTGTTTCTAATACATCGTTCATATTCCTTAAACTTAGTCGATATGGACCGTCCAGTTTCTCCAATATACACATCAGGAACAAGGAATTGCATATACTCCTTGCGTTTGGAAAATAATAATGACATTTGGTGATCGTAAACATCGTCCAATTTTCTTGTGTGTGTTGAAGATTGTACGTATATTGGACCGGCGAAATAACCTTGCAGTCTTGTCTGTTGTTCCGTGTATAAATGGAACTTCTTATTAGTTTCATTTCGTGGAGTATCCATTCCCTCTTAAAACTTGATTAATAACTGATACAGAGTATCCTAAGGAACCAGCCCCTTTCCTTTGTACAAGAACATCTAGAAAGAAAATCGTGCCTTCTGATTCAATTTCCATCGTAAATTTTATATTAGGATATAGATTCAGATGATTAAAGGCAGTTTTACATGCTGCAATTCTTTCTTGCCAGCTGCAATACTCTTGAACAAAAGCATGCGCAGTATCAAGACATTTGTACCTTTAGTCAAACTACGCATGCCTTTGTTCAAGACTATTGCATATTGCAAAGAAGAATTGCAGCATGTAAAACGGCCTTAAGAGACACGGGGAGGTTTTCTATGCGGCTATATTACAAAAGTGTCGTCTATACAGGATGATTCAGAAATTCAGAAAAGTACCGAAAACAGGCATGTAAACCTTGACGAAGTATGAATAAAGTTTTATATAATTTTTCTCTAAGCCTCACCGTTTAGAATATACATGGCATTAAACACGTGTGATAAACAGGACATTTTATTATGTAATATCTGTTAGGAGCGAGATATTAATTTCAATTTTGGAACATGTTATCACTATATAAAGACCCATTCACTTAACATACGACAATCATATAAGGCACTTCAGAGGCGTAGAAAAGGGGTATGCATTAATGGTCATATTTTTTTACCACTCGGTATATTGCCTATTTATATTAAAAATATTTATAGCTTGGCTTCTTTGCTAAAAATTATTACTCTTAGAAATTTTTCACACGAGCTATCATTTCGGAGTTTTATTCCAGTTAATGCGTCAGAACCCTTTATAGACCAACCAATAGAGCAGAAATTTATTGATTTTGTGACAAAAATACTACCTATTAACCACTATTCTGCTGGTTCATGCTGATGTTTTTTCTACTCGTAATTATTAGTTATTAATTTGTTATAAACAATTTAGTTTTTCGTTTTTTGCTTATAGAATGAAAATGATTTAAGCAATTGTAATGTTATACAAAGGCGAATTATAGAGAATTGAAATACGAACAAAAACCCTGAAAAACTGGAATATTCGCCAGTTGTAGCGTAGACCTTCCGAGAAATGGTAGTCAATAACATGAACTTTATGCAAGCACAAGACAGGCGCCTTCGGATAATTTGTTTTTAAGTTATTGCAATTTGAATTTTTTACTGTGCTAACTTTCAGCGGGCCTGGATCGTGTCGTATCGCATCGAGACCTGCTGGAAGTTAGTGCAGTAAAAAAAATTAAATTGCAATAACTCAAAAACTAATCCAATGACCCCCTTGTACTTGCATAAAGTTGACTACTCATCATCCTATCGACTTGTTCGTATTTCAATTATCTACAAGTCACCTTTGTATAGCATTGCGATTGCTTAAATTCTTTTCATTTTATAAGAAAAAAACGAAAAGGAACCCCATTTTTGAACTAAATTGTTTATAACAAATTAATGAATAATAGTTACGAGCAGAAAAAACATCAGGATGAACTAGCAAAATGTGTTTTAAGTGATGACAAAGTTGATTTTCAGGTAGTATTTGTATCACAAAATCAATATATTTCTGCTCAATTGCTTGACCTATAAAGGGTTTTGAAGCATTAACTCGAATAGAATGACAGTTCGTATGAAAGAATTGTAAGAGTCATAATTATGTATATGCAATAATATGACCATAAATGCAGAGCTTTATACGCCTCTGAAGTGACTTATATTGTCGGTTGTTAAGTTAATGGGTTTTTCAGTGGCGGCTCAACTTTTCAGGGGGGTCAATACATATACACCAAAAAAAGCCATCTGAAAAAATCAGACACACGAAACAATAAAATTGCTATTTTTACTTCGCAACCGCATGTAATCCTACATATTTTTACGAAAATAACGATTTACTATGATTTTATTTTTACTTGTTTGCTGAATTTTTAATTTCGGTAAGGTCGACTACTGGTCTTAAGTTCGAGCCGTTTCTCAAAGTCCAGCTTGTCAGAATAATTGGAAACAGCTTTTAAAGTCTTAATATTCTAAAACACTGTAGCTGCCTTTCTTTAAAACATTAATTTAAACCACAAAATCAGCAAACAAAATGTAAAGTCTTGAAAATAAAATGTATAAAAATACGCAATCGTAACCACAACCTATCACAAGATCCACATTAAACGCATCAATTGCAGTTGATTAACTTAAAATATTTAAGTTTCCTCAGCGCGGCTTTGGACACAAACTTTGCCAACGTAAGCCGTATATTACCTAGGGCCCCTATGCGAATTTGATCCGGAACACTCGGGAAAAACTCACCTCCGTTTATAACCACGAGGTCAACGCGGACCGCCAGCCGTGATTGATGCCAACGAAACGAAACCTGCGAAGATCTGTGCGAGGCATCGATGGTGTATCGTGGAATTAAAAGCACGATCAACGAGTTTATACGCTTAGAATAATAGAATGAATTTCCAAATTAAAAAAAAATTAAATTTAAACTTAATTTAAATAATTTTAATAATTAAATTTCCACCACCTAGCACGAATCGTTCATTAAATCAACAATATTTAGAGTTCTTTCAATTTCAAACCAAAGTTCTTCTTCACCGAAAATAGATAATTTGATTGAAGCTCTAAGATCGAACTATTATTGCACTGATGATATTAGGCATTCTGTTAAAAAATACAATTCATCCCTTCCACAGGAAAATGGTAGAGAGTCACCACCAAGTAGTTCTCTTCATGCCTCGAATCACTGACAGAATAGCATGAATTCTTTGGTGGTCCAACATACTTCAGCATACATCTCACGACTTTCCACTTCCACTACATTTAGAGGCGTGAACGATATACAAAAAAGAAACAAATTGTTAACTCTATGACTGATAAGAAACTAGCATTTCAGGAGACATATCGGAAATGCAAATGTGAGATTCTGGAGCAGGTACCAGAATTATATAAACGTAAAATTAGAGAGCTTTTTGAAATATTCAGAGATCTAAAAATGCAAAATAGAAATACTGGTTGCGGTAGATATCACAAGTGGAAACTTGAATCTTAACATTGGATCAGGGTTCGGTGGGCGCTAGTCGGGTATAAAAGCCTGCCTAAATTTTTTCGAGCTTATTCAGTGTTTTGATATCATAAGCAAAACGTCTGAAAGTTATTTTACGTAAAAGTCGTGAAACCTTTCGTTCTATGTTACAAGGTAAAAAAATTAATAATAATAATAATAATCGCAATAATCGTGAACTGGTCAGTTGTTTAACTGGGAGTTTTTAGTGTCCTGTTTGTAATAAAATATAACATAATTCAAATTACAAAAATACATATGATATATTTTGTTAGACAAATATGACTAAACAGTATTCACTTCCTACATCAACTTTCCCACGCACTATTACGTACCCAAATCTTACACAAATCTATGTTTTGATTCAAACAATACAGGTTCCACTACAACCCAAAACATCTCTTTCTAGCACACAGATTTTCGGAAACATAAAGAAGGACGGATATATATAAAATTTTGCTTTTCATATATTTACCTGATGGTCAAACAAGAGAAAGGAAAACGTACAATATCGGATATATTTACCTGAGAAGGGGCAAAGATTTGCAAGTCTAACCTTTTCTAAGACGAATCAGAGATTTTTCAAAAACACTTTTGTGTTCGGGTTATACAATTATTCATCTATTCAAGGGATCTAGCCCGGGTTACGTAAAATTAGATCCGTTCGAAATTGACTAGTTAAGCGAACTTATTTTTTTCCCAATGATTGTATATAGAATTCAGGATTAAATACTTGCACGTGTACATTTCATGTGGCTTTGAAAAAGTGTTTTATATATACATATATATATGTAGAGTTCCATTTTTGGATACGAACGGTTAATAATATTATTGAGCTTGGTTGGTATCGAAAACCTACAACGTCAGGTGGATTTCTGAATTATCACTTAGATCCTATAAATCAAAAAACAGTATTACTGTTATTGCAATGAAGAATAAAATTACACATATCAGTGATGACAGATTTCTACAAGAAAATTTGCGCAAACTATATATATATATATATATATGTATATTATATTCATCAACAATGGTTACCCATAACACATATTAAAAAAATTAATTTACAGCTTTTATAATTTTGACGGTCCCACAGAGGAACCAAATCAAGAACAATCAACATATTATTATAACAAAACTTTGATTTGTTGACTAACAACATTTGTAATTTATTTAATTTATAATTTATTTAAAAATTATACTAAAATCAAAGTTGTAAAATATAACACTGTTTAGAATTTCAACTTGTTCACAGATAAAACACCCTTATTATATGTATATATATATATATATATATATATATATATATATATATATATATATATATATATATATATATATATATATATATATATATATATATATATATATATATATATATATATATATATATATATATATATATATATATATATATATATATATATATATATATATATATATATATATATATATATATATATATATATATATATATATATATATTATTATATATCCACATTGTGATTTACAAAATGTCTTGTGTGCATTGTCAGGGTTGTTACATTGGCCAAACGTCGCAAAGGTTAAAACAAAGACTTACGCAACATAAAGGTGATTGCCGAATAGGTAAAATTTCATGCACTGTGGTCGACATTTTGATTACAATAATCTCAAAATTTTAAATTAGGACAGCAATTATAAACATCGTTTATTCATGTAATATATAAATCGGTAATTTTTTTTTCACCGGAACTTCCCTCATTATGAATATTCCCTTTTATAAGAATAGTGAAATGTGAATCAATTTATTTCACTACATAGTTACTTAGGTACACATATATACTGTCATTTCAAACATTTTTATTGGGCGCCATTTTGTTCCAATATATTGGATCCCTACCAATATTTTACCACTTAAACCAATATCTTACCACATAATTTAACACCGGAATTTTGTTAAGTCTTATTGAACTCGCACCAGTTTATCCTTATATTTAATTTTTCTCCAAAATTTACAATCAATTGAATAATAAGATTTTTTTACGTTTATTTCTTTAACATGTTATTTGGCCGCCATTTTCTTCCGCTATCTTGAATTCGTAACAGAACTTTATCAGCTTATCTCTATATCACACTTAATGCTTGCACAAAATTTGAAATTAACCAAATAAGTAGTTTTTTCAGACTGATTTTTTAAATATTTTATTATACCAAGATCACAAGCATTGCGAATATTTACATTTACCTGGGAACGTGGTAACGCTGCGTTAGGTCCAGCTAAATCCATTTTTCTATAATATGTAACTGGAAAATTTAAATCAAATTGAATCCGAAAATTTAGACATCGCTATTGAAACTGAAAATCACTGACAACTCCACTGTTAACACTTTACTTAGTTAATAGCTAATATAAATATGCAATCCACATTAGTAAATTAAAATTAAGAGAACACTGCAACCTGCAACCGAATCAAAACAATGCGGAAAACGGCAAACGTAACGTACCTACTCCTACTACTTATTTAAAACTAGCCACAAACCAAGTGCAGTTTCAATTTTCAACCTGTTAACGACTGTTTGTCCAATCGGCCAATCAGAAATCTGCCGCTTATTCCCTTTGAACTTACATTAGAGGCATGCATCAAAAGAATCTTTTTATGCCCTAACCCTACTTAAAGCTTAACTCGGCTGGATTACTACGCGCCACCCGCTTACACACATATTAGTAATACGCTAGACAAGGAAGCGCGAGGCATGCCTCTAACAATAACTTTTCTAAGGAAGAAATGAGATGGATTCACAGAACCCGTCCGATATGACGATTGACGATGCGGGTATGGATTGGAGTAAGGTAAAAGGAAGGACCGTATTTTATGAATTTCTCATTAAGCAAAATTATGCCGCAAATGCTTATGGATGCAAATAGTAAAAATGTAAAATTGCGATTAAAGAAGTGAATAAGAAGTAATATAAATGATATAATCGATTAACACGTATAATTTTCTAAATTTATTGGTGAGACACTGCCTCACCTGCCTCATGGGACAAGCCGCCCCTGGAAAAAATTATAGGAATAATTATATTGAAAGACAAAACTTGTCGCGAAACTGATATATTAGCGTAGACCGCCATTAATCAATGTTTTCTTCGTATAGGTCAACGTCAACTCAAAAAAATCACAATACTGAAACTGGTCAGCTTTTGGAGATTGGTCCATGCACAGTAAAGTGATTCACTGCTTTATCTGGATAACTCTAACAGTTCCCTTCTGGATACAGTAATGTAAGCTTGAGCTAAATGAAGAGCTGCTCCCCTATATTATTCAATGCTACGTCCGTTTTGTGTATTGAATTTAGCAACAGGAAAATACTGTCGTGATTTGAAAATCAAATTTTATTACTAACTTGTATACACTTCAACAATTTACCAGCATAGTAATTGTGATTTCTACAGATACTTCTCGCGATTGTGTTTTAATGAAATTAGATATATAATGCATTTTTAGATATTTCATCTAGGAGGCCCTGAACCTCGACTTTTTTGGCTTTAAATTAAACTTATTGAAAGGATTTCGTTCATCACTTTTCGTTTGTACAGTGACAGTAAACATGATTGTAACTTAGTGGCGTTAAACTAGACAAGGTTCCTTGTTTCCCATTCCACGATTTTATGGAGGTTTTCGCTTATATGTTGAACTGGAGTGTAGTATCTTTAGCATCAGATTAGGGTAGATGTAGGCACCAATAACAAATCCTGTGGTAAGTCTGCATTGACTTTTTTTTTAAAAGTGAAATGAATGCCAATTACCTACTATGAAAATACTTCGGTTGTAAAAAAAACTAGAAATCCATTTACAAAATTTTGAAGAAAGATCATAGGCCGGAAGTTTGGTAGAAAATGCCTCATGTTAGATTTTATCGAATGGTTTGGATATGTCGAGGGCAATGATTTGGGCTTTCATGTGGAATTCGATTCCAGTTGTGAGTTATGAAGGTAACAAGATTTTCTGTAGACCTTTGGTGGCGGAAACCGTATTGCCTGATAGATAAAATATAAAGGTATATAACCTTTCAAAGTAATTTAAAAGATTAGTTTTGGTATACTTCTCCATTGCCTTTCTCATAAATGAAACTAGGGATATTGGTCCGTAGTAAGAGGGAAGAATTTTGGATTGCTTTTTTAGAAGCAAGCTATATACGGACAAATTTCCAGCTGAAAACGCCCTTGTCAGGACATTTGGAATAACCTTATAATGATAAGCACCAGTTCCAAGGCGCACTTTTTAGGACTATACCCAAGGAATACCACCAAGGTCGGAGGACATTTTGATATTACGTGTTTTGAAGGTTTGCAATTGTATGGCAAAACCGGTACTGATTGAAAGAAAAATTGGGAAAAGGGATAAAGTGGGATTTGCGCCGAATTGTTTGGCAAATGTTCAGCTTTTGCTTTAGACATGGAGACGATTTAATCATCAGAAGTTAAGGGTAGAAATGAGCTCTTGCAGACATTTTTTAGCAAGCGACGAAAAGGATAGGCTATCACTTTGGTAAGAAAGCGTGTCTTGTAATTGATTGTAATGATTTCGTGCCATATTTTCAGCCTGTCACATTACTGTGTTGCAGGATTTTGAAAACCAAGGTTTATTCTTGTAAGATTTCGAAATCTTAGAAGAATGTGCCATAAAGGTTTATATGCCTAATTGGAATACATCCTAAATATGTAAACACATTTCGGAAGGACCGCTGGAAGAGAAACTTCGATGGGTATGGGACAAGAAACAGTAATTAGACCATGCTCATAGAAACTCGGGCATCAGAAACAAAAAATTAAGCTCTGTGTAGGCGGTGAGAAAGACATCCAATGGATTCGCTATGTGTCATGATGAGTAGAAAATAGTGATGCGTGAGGTTGCTGAGGTCTACTAAAATAGATTTTTGGGGACCTGGTTATACCCTACCCATTCTTATTATTAACGTTAAAGTTTCTAAGCATAATGAATTCAGCGGAAGGGAATTCAGAGGTTAGCAAAATCCACCTTAACAGTCGAAGAGCTCGCCTGAGAAAGAGCAGTAAATACAACAAATAAATAGAGTGAAGGTTTAAAAGATGAACTACAGGATATTGGATCTGTGTGATTCGAGATTGGGAAGTCTTATACAGGATATATTACTATGAACATAGGCGCAAATACCACCGTTCAGACGGAGTGATGGAAGCCATGTTTCAGTTAGGAAGAGAATATAAGGGTGAACTGGAGACAATGATAAATAGATCTAAGGTTTTCATTCAAGCCACAGATTGTAGTAAATCATCCATTATTCACAAAGAGACCTGTTTCTAAATTAAACAGTAAATAGACGCTAAGTCTCGGTCTCAGTCAAAGTTTATTATAAAATAAAACTGGTTACACGTGTTTCAACCAGTCGGGCATCATCAGACCTATCAGAAAAAATATATCCTAATTACTAACTAAAAGCCTTTAAATTAAATAAATAAATAGTACCTTTAAATTAACACGTCACACATACAACGTTAAAACAGTAAACAAACAATCACATTACATAGTTCGACGGATACTGAAAGAGGTTGAAACGAAATGTGGTCAAATGTATGTATAAAAACTCCTTATGCTTAAATTATAAATAAATAAGGTAGTAATAAAATAATGAAAAATTAAAAAAAGAGGCAAACCAGTGGTGAGATTTGAACCCGTATCTTCTAGGTTAGAGGCAAGAATAATAGATTTACTGCTATTCGGGACTATAACAATATTTCGTTTTTAGTTGTTAGGCAAATTATTAAAGATGAGGTTCGGTTCAAAATTAAATATATCATTCACGCAACATAAAAGAGGGCTCTTTTTAGCTTTGGTTATTTTCATCTTTTCCAAAAGGTCCAATTTTTTACCCTTCTGACATTCATGGATAACTGTTACGTCATACGATGTAGAAAATCGGTGGCCTGTAGATAGAAGATGGTTAGCGAATGCTGATTTTGTCTCTGTGATATCTGTATTTTTATGTTTGTAGACCAAATGAACGTGTTCTTGGACCCTGGTTGAGATCTTTCGTCCTGACTGTCCTTTGTACGTAGCAGGACACACTACACACCTCAAAGCATAAACACCCGACTTTGACAGAAATTCAGGTTTATCTGCCATGGCCACTAAATGTCTTTTTAGTTGGTTGATAGTTTTGAAGGCGATAGAAATATTTAACCCTTTAAAGAATTTAGCCAACTGATTATGTTCTATAGCAGTAGTCTATAGCTACTAATAGTTAATACTTTTATTAGGCTAAATAACAAACTTAAAAATCCTAAAGTACAAAACAGGGGTCCAAATAATCATCAATTAAATATGTCTTACAATCCTTTTCAGTTTCACAAACGTTACCTTAATTTAACAGATGTTTCGTTTACAGAGGGAGAGAAAGAATTGTTAAATCATAATTTAAAATTTAATTTATCTCGTAACATAGATTTAAAATGTAAAGAAACCCTTGCAGTTGAGGCGGAAAATATCATTCAGAGCACAGATATAAGCAATAAAAATATTATTAGAGCTAAAATTATTAATTTTTTAAATTCCGACATACCAAACAATAAAAAGAAAAACTACTTTGGCAAAAATCTCACTTCTCTGAAAAACAAAATTCACTCACATGACCTAATAATAACTAAAGCAGACAAAGGCTCTTGTGTAGTTATCATGAAACGTACTGATTACTTACATAAGGTTTTGAACTTCTTGGATTCTGGAGACTTCGAGAAGATTAATAAAGATCCAACTAACTCGTTTTTTGCCAAGGTTAAGATCGTTCTCGACCAAACTCTGGTTACTCTAGAAAATTCCAACAAGTACAAATTATATCCTATGAACCCGAGGACCCCATTACTATATGGTTTACCGAATGTGCATAAAGAAAATACTCCTATTAGACCGGTAGTATCTTACACCAGCTCGCCATGCTATAACTTATCTTCATGGCTTAATAAATTATTAAGGGAGGTGACAGGTTTCCAAAACATCCACTCGATAAAAAACTCAGTGAGCTTGGCAACCCATCTTAAAAACAATAAAATGCCAAATGAAGCTATCCTAATATCACTAGATGTCAAAAACTTATTCTCTAGTATACCTCCTGGTGAGTGTATAGATTTAGTTCGAGATCTATTAGTAAAAACGCATCTTCCAGATATAGTTCAAGATAACCTTATCTCTCTTCTCTCTTTAGTCCTCGACCGACACTTTTTTAAATTTAATGGCATGTTTTTTAAACAACTAACGGGTTTAGCTATGTGGTCGGTCTTGCCTGTCCCCGTTTCTCAGCGAAGTCATTATGAACCACTTAGAAAGAAAGATCATGAGAAGTCATTTTGCGCGCCATCTATCACATATAAGAGATACGTGGATGATATTTGCGTGGTCTGGAATGGAGAAGACCAAGAGTTGTCCGATTTTCTGAACTTTATCAACACCCTCCATAACAAAATTACCTTTACCCTGGAGAGAGAAAGTCTTGGTAAGCTACCTTTCCTAGATCTTTTGCTTATAAGAAATGGTAGCCGAATAGAGTTCGAGATTTTTAGAAAATCATCTTCCACAGACAACATTATACAGTTTCATTCCAATTCCCCACATACACGTAAATTTGCAGGTTTTAATTCTTTCCTTTATAGACTTTTTAAAATACCCTTATCTAAGGACGCTTTTAAAAAAGAACTAAATACTATTAAGCAAATAGCATTTACCAACGGCTTCTCGCAAAATTCTATTTACAAATTATACTTTAAGTTCTTTAACAGATATAAAATGTCCTTTAACATTATACATGCTGCCTCAAATAAAAACAAAACTTTTAAAAACTATTTCTTATTTTGGAAATATTTCAACCCAGTTGGCTAAATTCTTTAAAGGGTTAAATATTTCTATCGCCTTTAAAACTATCAACCAACTGAAAAGACATTTAGTGACCATGAAAGATAAACCTGAATTTCTGTCAAAGTCCGGTGTTTATACTTTGAGGTGTGGAGAGTGTCCTGTCACGTACATAGGACAGTCAGGACGAAAGATCTCAACCAGGGTCCAAGAACACTTCATTTGGTCAACAAACATAAAAATACAGATATCACAGAGACAAAATCAGCATTCGCTAACCATCATCTATCTACAGGCCACTGTTTTTTTACATCGGATGACGTAACAGTTATCCATGAATGTACGAAGGGTAAAAAATTGGAACTTTTAGAGAAGATGGAAATAACCAAAGCTAAAAAGAGCCCTGTTTTATGTTGCGTGAATGATATATTTAATTTTGAACCGAACCTCATCTTTAATAATTTACCTAACAACTAAAAACCCAAAACGAAATATTGTTATAATACCGAATAGTAACAAATCTATTATTGTTGCCTCTCACCTAGAAGATACGGGTTCAAATCTCACTACTGGTATACTTCTTTTTTTAATTTTTCATTATTGTATTACTACCTTATTTATTTATAATTTAAGCATAAGGAGTTTTTATACATACATTTGACCACATTTCGTTTCAACCTCTTTCAGTATCCGTCGAACTATTTAATGTGATTGTTTGTTTACTGTTTTAACGTTGTATGTGTGATGTGTTGTTTAATTTTAAAGGTACTATTTATTTATTTAATTTAAAGGCTTTTAGTTAGTAATTAGGATATATTTTTTCTGATAGGTCTGATGATGCCCGACCGGGCGAAACACGTGTAACCAGTTTTATTTTATTATAAACTTTAACTGAGACCGAGACTTAACGTCGGTATGCTGTTTAAGCCACAGATGTTAGTGAATTCTCCTCCCAGGAGATTAGAACGGAGAGGTATTTTGACTCCGGAATATTTTATAATAACTTTGACTGAGACCGAGACTTAGCGTCGGTATACTGTTTAAGCCACAGATGTTAGTGAATTTTCCTCCCAGGAGATTAGAATGGAGAGGTATTTTGACTCCGGAATATTTTATTTGAGGAAAAATCATCATTTTTCAGCTTGGATAAGAAAATAAATCAGTCGATTAAAGAATAGGGGGAGGGAAATCCGTGAAATGAAATGTTTATGTGGTTAATCAAATAATAAAAAGTAAAATAAATAAAAAACGAAAGAAAAAGAATAAATAATCGCTTCTAGACCATCCTGCTAAGACCAAAGCTCAGCATCTGCACACACTAGTCCGATATCTGAAACTAAATTAACATATTAAATAATTGGGTAATTGTTATTTGGTGGTATACATTTTGCAGCTTCAGATTATTGAATAAGATAGGAGACCATAGTTAGCACATGCTTAGAGAAACGATCTGTTAGGGTGTAAGGAACAAAATCAAGGGATTTTGGCAGTATGCAATGATGACTGAGAATTATGTAGAATGTTTGAAAATCTTGGCAAAATATTGGTTGACTGCAAGCTTCTCTGTTTCAGGGATCAGCTTTAATGGATCCCATCCAATCTTTTTATGAAATTTGAAGTCTTCGACTATAACATTCTCAGAGATAGGGAATTCGGAGATTATAAAATCAACCTTTGTAGAAAGAAAGTCGAAGAGGTCGTTGAACGAGAGGGGAAGATGCAATAACTAAATTTGATGTAAGTTTTAGGATAAGTTCAAACTATGGGATATCGGATCTGTTGGACTGAAAGTTAAGAAATCTTATTCAGAACCATTACTGCGGAAGTAGGCGAAATGATGAGACACTAAATGTTATCGATAATTGTTCCGTATTTGTACGCAACCCAATTTCTCCTTAGATCTAAACATATTTTTTTTTAATTTCATTTATGAAAACTACAATTTTGTTATATTTTTTGAAAAATCTAAATCTTTGTACAGTTACTCTTGAAGTAAACAATTTTACACAATTTCGTGTATTTCAGGTTCGTTGTTTACCTTATGATACTCGAAAGGCCGAAATATCTAGCCGTTTATATTTAACAGACATTACCAAACTAATCCAATACCAGCACGTTTAATTATTATTTTTCGCTTCTATGAATGAATTAGAATATTTTCAACTAGTTACTTCTATGAAACTCCTATATAGGATTCAAAAACGTACTAAAAAATAGATAAAGAGCTTTTATCTACGGGCGCATGAAGTCGAACCAGATTTGCGTTGATTAATGTTTTTTACAAAACTTTAACAACCTGATACACCTGGCAAAAGTATTCACAAAAGTAGGTAACCAATAAAACATCTCGTGACATCAGATTAAGCTATAAAATGCAAAAGATAATACGATTGAGCTTGCGCAAAAATTCCACTGGAAATAGAATAATGCGTATTCTTTCATGAAAAACGTGTTAATGTTACAATCGTGAGTGGCAGTCTGGTTCACGGATTTTCCCTACATAATAAAAATATCATGGTAAATGGCACATAGTGGTCTCTGAAATGGAGGATAAAGCAAACCTTTTTTTGTGAATAAATTACTTATACTTTTAAATAAAGAAAAAGACTTTTAACATACATTATCTTAATTACGATATTTTTGTTGAATAATGATTAAGGGTTTTCCTCATAATTCGCCAAGCCCAATATTGGTTTAATTTTAAGAAATAAAAAAATCGTTAATAGTAAAATTTGTAGGGTTTTCGTAGTGTATAGAGCATTCATATTTTTGCATACAGGAAAAATAAGTAGGAGACCCAACATTATTTTTTTTATGTCTATAAAATAGTCGTTCCCTTGCTGATTATCTTCAAAAACACCCGAAAAAATTGACAAAAACCATGCCATGAGAGGAATCTCTTAGAGAGAGACAAAGAACGTTCTGGTTCATAGTAGAGTTAATTGGAACGAATTTTTTATAAATTTATTGCAGGATTTTATCAAATTTCTCTAGTATATTTCTAATCATCACGAAAAGATTCATTTTATGAACATATAATATACCAAGTGTTTCATTAAAATTTATTTTGGGTTTGCTAAATATTTTTGAGATATTCTGTATATATAATTAATAATTTTCTCCAGCAGCTTTTTTTTATACAGAGGAGGGCGTTTAATGTCTCTCCCGCGTCAATACTAGGTAAACTTAGAAACCTGGGAGTCATTTAGTAGACTGCAAGTGGATTGACTGCGTACTAAAAGGTCGAGTTAATTATATTGATCTAAGATTTAGCTTAGCGGCTAGGGTAGCAAGAAGGTATCCGCAAGGGGAGTTTCATCCCCTTTAGTTTGGAACTCCGTTATGGATGGTTTACAATGGTTGCTTACGGGATCTGGATATAAAATATTGGGTTAGCTGACGAACTGGGTGTTCTTATAGAGGGCAAATTCAATTCGACTAGAGACTGAATGCAGGGGGCTTTTAGAATTGTAGAAAGGTGAGTAGTTTGTAAAAGTCGTAGTATTAGTGCAAACAAAACCACTCTATAATCCCCTTCACCAAGAGGAGGGATAAAGTGAAAATGTGTTCACTTAGGCTTTGTGATGAATTGATGCCAATATCCGCGGATGTCAAGTATCTGTGAATGTCCTTTGATTCCAGACTAATCTAGAACGGGCATATCGAAAACCATATTAATATGTCGGTGACTCCCTTAGGAATGAACAGACGGCCATATGGCAAAGTATCAAGTATGTTACAATAGTTGTACAATACTGTGGTGAGACAATCTGTTGCATATGCATGCAATGGTGGATAAAAATGCTGCAAAACACGGTGATGTTGAAATTAGGGGATCAGAGTTGGAAATGAGACCAGTCCACAGACCCCTCAGCTATCGCTATGATCCTCTCTTTGAGGTGGTAATCCAGGATCGAAGAGCGTGGTCGAATGGTGGAGTGTCTTTCATTCGTAATGAGTTTGCCTAGTTTACAAACGGGTCAAAAACTTACGAAGGAAATGGAGCTGGGATTTATGGAAACCGACTGAAGAGAATTATGATTTTCTCACCTAGCCCTTTCGCCACTGTTGTTCAAACAGAATTCTTCGCCACTCCTCAATGTGTGCGCGAACATAGAAGGAGGGTCTATGTATGTCAGCGCATCCACAGCCAGACAGTTTTAAAAGCACTTCAGTGTCTACAGGTAACATCAGACTAACTCGCCTGATAGAAATTCAATTGTCCGTTAAAAAACTCAAAATCACCCTAAGAGATCTCATACAAAATGAGGGAAAAAACAAATCAGGAATAGGCAGGCAAAGTCATGCATTTGGAAATAAAAATAAATACTATTAATAAATACTTTGGGTGCTTGACGGCTTGATAATAATTGAAAACTATTACTTTAATTATGTTGATTTTGTTATATTCTGTCTGAAATTAAATGCGGTGGATTAGATATGCCACCGAGCACGTTTATCCGTTAAGTTGGCAAATTTCACTTTATACTGTTGTCAGCGATAAGTCTGAAAGTAGTGCAAGGAAATGCCGTCTATTTCAAAATCAAGGTAAGAGTGATGGTACAAAATAAGGAAAAAACGAATCGAAAAGGAAGAAAAATAAGTACGATTTGCTCTGTTCTCAGATTTGACGATCTATAACTCCTGATGTCTATTCGTGGTGAAAAGAATATTTAGAGTGATTGTTTTTGGCAGTGGCTAATCTTGATGCTAGTGGCTTCTCGTGGACGTACGTACGTTGTACGGTTTGTAGTTAATATTGTTCATAGCATTGTTCATAATAGAAATCAGAATGGTTCATTGTTGGGACATGGCTTTCGTAAATTCTTGAAGGAATTTCTGCATAGTAGCACCGAGATTTTTTATTGTTTCGAACACTTGGGGAGTATAGTTAGGGTTTAGGACATTATTGGCAAGTTTACTGTTATCTTGGGTACCCCGAGTGAAAGTAAGGTGAGAAATAGGTTTACTAGTTGTAATATTTTTTGGGCGCATAGGGCAACCCGAATATTTAGGGGGGTGCTCACCAGCGCAATTTGCGCAAATGGGATTATTGATTTTCTGATATTCACAGTCGTGGTTTGACGATCTTTAGCGCAAATGACACATTTAGGAATTGCAGAACACTTGTTTTCGGAGTGTTCAAATATTTGTCATCTATGACATTGTGCTGTAGAAGATTTGACTATTTTGGGATTCGACCCCCTTTGACCGACATGTCGTCTAATACCGTTAAATTAAAAATGTGTTTTTTGTCTTAGGCAGAATAATGAAGAAAAGTGGCATAGGCCTCCCGTCTTTGTGATTCCAAATGATGACTTTTTGGGGGGGGTGAAACTGAGCTGAAACAGGACTCCCCTGAGGACCACGGGCAGTGGTTTCTCCTCCAGGGAAGCTGAAAAAGTGTAAAGATACTTGATTGGTTTCTAAAAATTTTATTATTTTATTGTAATCGACTGCAGTGGGAGGATGAATTTTACATCTTCGGACATGGTTATAACCTTTCCATAATTAATTTGATTGGTTTTAGGCTAGTTAGATATGTTTAACTATTTTTTGTCCTAATTACTTTGAGAGGGACTTTAAGATATTTATTATGAGATGTATCAAGTTGATTAGGTTGTTGGACAGATTAAGGGTTGCTATTTTCGGCACTCGATTTTTTGAAGTTGGGTATACAATCTTTGTGAGGAAGGGGAGGAAAATCAGAGTTAAGTTTTTTGGTTGGCAAAGAGTTAGAATTAGTGTTACTGGATTTTCTTTTCTGTGATTTGGAATTATCTGAGTTTGTCTGTCCGTTTTCTGAGTTGTTTGAATTATCTGATCCGTCTGAATTATTATTATCTGTGCCCATTGTTATATTCGCATATCTGTTAGGCACATAACTTTTTGGTTGCTCTACGGAGGATTTTAATACTTCCAATAAGCCTACTGTTTTCTTGACTAATATTGTCCACGTTATCCATAAGCACTTGTTTCTTACTTTTTAGTTTGCTGTACGCGACACGAAATTTATTGTAGTCCTCTTTCGAATCATACAAACCGAATTCATTATAGTACTTTTCTATACTTTTTTATAGGTATAAGATCCTTGTTGTCCTAGTTGGGGGTGGGACACGGCCGCGACCGTGGCCTCATCCATTTTCACTCTAGGGTTGACAAGCGAGTGTTTTTGAACGTGTAAAACGAATAACTAACACTCTCATATATTCCTGACACGTTGGAAGTTCTCTCTCGACTGATGATGATATTTTGGATGCTTAATAATTAAAAAGGGTTTTTTTAATTACCTTTATTTTGTTACATTCTATCTGAAATTAAATGGTCTGAAATAGCCATGCCATGCTTTTAAGCACTTTTAATTGCCAGTGGTAAAAGAAGTTTCTTTAAATTAAACAATATTGAAAAACCACTTAGGATCAACCATGAGCAGTAAATTCGTTTACTTTTATTAATTATTAACACAGAAAACAAATTTCCATATAACATTGACACAACTGCTGATTTTGCAACAATACTTTTTTTGGTTCAGGATTGTTTGTAATAGAAAAATGAATTCCTATATTATTTTGCTATAAGTATTGATATTTTTGTTTAAATAAATATGTAGTAAATCCTTTGATTTTTTATAAGAAACATAATAGGTAACATAATATATATATATATATATATATATATATATATATATATATATATATATATATATATATAGTTGCGATTTTGCATATATAATTGCGAAACACATCAAAGAAGAATCAAACATATTTTTATAGTATTTTTGCATTAATCCAAGCACACTTTTCTGGCTAGTCCTGAGTTTACTGGCATATTTATAATAATTTTTTATAGAGTATATACGACATATCTACAATTTTAATAATACTTTTTAAATAGCTTCAAAGAAACTTGTATATTTTTTCGTAACACATGTCTTTGTTATTTTCTAAAGAAAAACGTCTCTTTTTACACAATTTGGATATATCATTGCTTCATCTCAAGCTTTGTGCTATTTAATCTCCTTCGGCTAAAAAAACACGTGTGTATCTCACCCTTTAAAGGGAAGAGTTTTGGTGTAGCATATCGTTAGTTTTAGCGTAGGAATGTGCCGAAAATATTTTTTCACTAGTGGCAGAAATAAAACTTCTTTCATTTAACAAAATAAGAAGTCTCTAAAATAAATTATTTAACTAAATATTTTATGAAAATGTAATCATTGTAATGCCACTATTAATTTTTAATATATCCTTTATTTAGACAGATAATCTACAACTTCGTAAGTTAGGTGTGTTGAATTTAAGTCAACGGGAAAGAATTCTTAGTTTTTTCTTTATATTTATTATGTATAATTTTCATGTTGTTTTATAAGCCGAAAGTCAACCACTTGAATAGTCATTCTGCGCCAGTAACTTAATCAAAGCAAGGATAAAGAGGGCACCAAAATACGAGTATTTGAATGTTTCTAATAACATTTATTTTTCCCGTTCCAGGCCCGTTTCTAGATTATAAAATATATTGTGATACCCAATATATTTTTAATACCCTTTTTTTTGAATTAGTTGGTCTAGGGGAACTGTCGTTATAGGTGTGTTCCGAATTTTAGATTAGAAGGAATATAGCTTTTTTCTTCTACAACTTTATTATGTATAATCTTTCATGTCACCATATATAAAAAAAATCGGTAAATGGAATAGTCATCATGAATTTTTCCTTTTATTAAAAATAGTGAAGATATATATACATATATATATATATATATATATATATATATATATATATATATATATATATATATATATATATATATATATATATATATATATATATATATATATATATATATATATATATATATATATATATATATATATATATATATATATATATATATATATATATATATATATATATATATATATATATATATATATATATATATATATATATATATATATATATATATATATATATATATATATATATATATATATATATATATATATATATATATATATATATATATATATATATATATATATATATATATATATATATATATATATATATATATATATATATATATATATATATATATATATATATATATATATATATATATATATATATATATATATATATATATATATATATATATATATATATATATATATATATATATATATATATATATATATATATATATATATATATATATATATATATATATATATATATATATATATATATATATATATATATATATATATATATATATATATATATATATATATATATATATATATATATATATATATATATATATATATATATATATATATATATATATATATATATATATATATATATATATATATATATATATATATATATATATATATATATATATATATATATATATATATATATATATATATATATATATATATATATATATATATATATATATATATATATATATATATATATATATATATATATATATATATATATATATATATATATATATATATATATATATATATATATATATATATATATATATATATATATATATATATATATATATATATATATATATATATATATATATATATATATATATATATATATATATATATATATATATATATATATATATATATATATATATATATATATATATATATATATATATATATATATATATATATATATATATATATATATATATATATATATATATATATATATATATATATATATATATATATATATATATATATATATATATATATATATATATATATCGCCATCGATCCCTTTAATTCTCTTAAAGTTTCCGAGTAGGTAAACGTCACCGATCAACCAATATATGGGAATCTATTTATGGGTCTGCATCCTTGTTTTCAAATTTGTGTAATAGTTATGCGTGGGAAGAAGTAGGTAACTTTACGTCAGGTTAATGCAGATGATCTAAGGCCCTGTCAAAGGGACGAATTTAGCAAACCCTTCGAGAGTCCGTGAGAATGCATGCATGTGTGCATTTTAATATTTACACCTTTTTGAAATATTTGAATTGTAGCGAATATATCCTTTTATTCCTGAGGAAAAGGTTAAACAAGTTAAAAGGTTAGAAGCGCCATCATTCTCGTGGGAAATTTATTTTCAAAAAATTACGAAATTCAAATTTAATTGCATAATTGCAGGGTATTATCTTAAAAAGATGAAGTAAAAAATAAAAAAAAAACAAAATACCCATATTGCATATTTTTATTTTGCCAATGTAAAATACTGTAACGAGGCAAGTTTTGTTATCTTAAAATCTTTTTCTTCCTTAAGAAACAGATAGAAATATCAGAGAAGAAGGTTCTTTTGACACTTTACCAAAGACAACCGATCGTATTTCATTTTCTCAAATCGACCTTAGAAGAATCCTTTGTTGTGACAATAATCTTATCAGGCTAATCGGTCCTTCTTGAAATTTGCAAAAATATATAGCCAAATAGGAATAATACCCAAACGACACACAATGTTGTATAATGTAGATCCTAATACATCGCTATACACATTCCCTTAAGTGGAAATACAAGTACACTGAAATTTAAAACATGTTGAAATACCGAAATTATTATTATATTTAATTATTACTAGAATCATTGTTGTTTAGCTAAAGAAGTAACACAGTTTAACTAGTTTTCCTGAGATCTAACCATGTTTGCACTTTTTCAGCTGGCTATCTTTATTCTATACGAGTATCCTACTTATATAGAATAAATAAATAAGAGTATAAAAAATCACGATTTTTTATACTCTTTATATTTGGATATCCAAAAGATACACTTTCGGATATCGTATGTTGAAAAGTGGGCACATGTACAATTGTACATATGAATCAAATCAAAATATTGTGGGTGAAAAAGTCAAAAAAGGTTCTGTGTTCATATGCGCTAACGGGCGAGTTCTAAAATAAGCTGGGTGTACAGCCTTAGAGGTTCGCCGGTTGGAATATTTAGTCTAAACTACTTACTTTAAACTACGTCTTCTGCGTGAAATTTCGTCTCAATAGACAAAACTTAACACAAGTCAAAACAAATTAGTAAAATACAAAAGGTACCTACAAAATATACACAAATTATACTAAATCATAAACATCATCAGATTCTGAATCTTTATATTTATATATTATACAAATGTGATGTTCTTTTTTATATATATATATATATATATATATATATATATATATATATATATATATATATATATATATATATTAAACGCTTATTCTGTCATACCCTTCTAGCTTTCGTACAATTTTTATGTTTTGATCTTGCTATAACATTATTTTATTTCTTTTAGTATAAATCTATGTTTCATCTAGGAAAATGAATTGTCGCTGATATACACTAGAAATATTATTCATATATTTACGTAAAAAATAAGCTCTAAGAGAAGAAATATCGTTTTTTCAGTTAATGCCCTTCTGTTATCATCCTTTCTAAATTTAAAGCCCAATTCATTTAGCAGAATACGCAGAGAGGTATCACCAATGTGTACAATTTCTTTAATTTTTAGCTCTTCATTTAGGTCCTTAATAGTTACATGTTTTCTTAAAAAGAAAACAATGTGTTACGAATATCGTTAAAACAAAAATCATAAATGAGTTGGTTGGGATAAATATTAGTCACTGCCTAAAGGAAAGTTACTGTCTTTGTACATGTCATATAATGTATTTTGAAGATCCATTTTGGTGCTTTCGGATAAATCAGTTGGCTTGGCTCTTAGGTAAAGTTTACTTTTAGACTTTCGAGGTGAAGAAAGAACTGGATGGTTTTGTTTCCTTTTCCGAATAGTATAAACAACATTGCGAGGAATTTTTAAAGCTGCTGCGACCGTCTAAAATTCAATAATTTATTAACAAAAATATTTCGTCTTGTATCTTGAAAAAAGTTATTTACCTCATGATGAACAGATGTTACAAATTCTAAAGGTCCTCCATTGGTTTTCTCCAACTCAAAATATTCACAGAGGTGAAGCACCAATTTTCTACAAAACTATCTTAATAAAGTAAATGAAAATACAGGATATGATAAGGTGTAAAAAGAATACTTACAGATGTTTCGAAATTTCAAAAGAGTAACTTTATAAATATAGAGTAGAAAACTCAAAAAAAATCGATAGCAAAAATACAAATTCAAATCGACTGACATATATCAATATTAACAATCGCACTAGTCAAACAAATGTTTTTATTGCGGTAGACATTTACTTACAGAATTACAGGTGTTTAATACTTGTAATAGACAAAGGTGAACTCAATAAGGCATGTGTGTGCTGTTTTCGGTAAATCATCATTTACCGAAACACGGGTAATCTCAAAACGCGATAACGTTTAATAAAATAATAATAAAATTTATTTTATTTAATAATAAAATATTAATAATTAAAATTATTTTCTTTATTCGATAGTAAGATTTTGTAACTATTTGGTTTTTCTTCCGACTATAATCGCTTTTTTTTATATCTAATTAAAAAATAAATATTTCGATTAAAGAAAACCAAATTGCGCCAAAATTTTGAGTTTTTTTAAATTAGAAAATGAACTAGAATTACGTATTTATTAAATAATTTTCAGTATCACTTGAAGTAAATAAAAAACTAACAAAAAAAATTATTCAATTTGGCAGGTTTCAAAAAAAACTACATTTTTAAATTAAATTGCAGTTTTTAGCCGCTTTTATTAGATAAAAGTATTTGGTACACTTTTCGTCACTAATAAATATATTTTTAAAAGTTTTTACCAATATTTACTCAGTACAAACAATGTGGTTTTTGCTGTTTTTCAGGTTATGTATTGTTGTTAAGAATAAAAAACCACTTTTTTATAATATTTATTTCATAATAGAAGTTTTTAATAAAATAAAAAGTCAACCAAATAATTTTTGTTCTTCGTTACTTTCTTTTCCTTCTTCGGGGGGTCAAAATTAAATTTCGCCCTCCCCCCAGCCACTAAATACTTCCGACGTCCCCGTCGTAGTAATTGGAATTTTACTTTCGTATAATAAATTATGTAAAAGAAAATTAAATATTTTCAGAGTTTCGGGCGAGGGGGAGGTTACAGTCCCCATGGACCTTACCCGTGACGTGTGTGTCATTAAAATATTTGAATATTTTTAAATTCATAAATGGTCAGAAACGATTTTTGGGCGTCTCGAAAGTGATAATTAAGCATTTCGAATTAATTTACCAACACTTTTTGACGTTTGAAATTGCAGTTTAAATAATAAATGCTCGTAGAAAAAACTTATTTGTAAGTATTCTTTATTAACAAAGTATTTTTACGACTTCAGGATAGTCATTCCCAATGTTATCCCCCATCCTATGCTTGCATCAGTATAGGATAGTGCATATATAGACTTTGCTTCTGGTGGCGTTTTTTTATGGATCCAAATGAAATACTTGAAACTTTGAAAACCTATACAGAAAACGTATTCGACGACGATAGAGCTGAGAATCCACTTGGAATAAACAACGAACCGGTAACTAGGTCATCATATATGCAATATCAAGTCAATGAGATACAGCAAAACCCCTGGCCCTAATGACATGTATGTCGAAACACTCAAACTGTTGTCTGAAGATAATATAAGTTTGTTGGTGAAGTTATTTAACATGATCTATGAAACTAGTCAAATACCCAAAGAGTGGTTGTATTCCACATTTGTAAAAACATGTTAAGACCTTATTAGTATCATGAGTCACTTTTTAAATGTAATATTACGAATACTACATACGAGACTATATAAAAGGTGCGAGAAATTGAGTCAATTTGATTTCAAGAGTGGTTTCAGCACAAGAGAGGCTATTTTCAGTCTGCAAACCTTGTGTTTGGTCTGTTCTGCTATGTGGAATGGAAGCATGGACCCTAAAAATCCATCAATAAACTGGAAGCTTTTGAGATGTAGATTGTACGTAGAATGCTTAAAATTCCATGGACAGATTTTGTCACAAAAGAACAGGTACTTCAGAGTGCGGGGCTTGCGGACAGAGTACTTTTTGAGGCGGTGAAGAGGCGTAAAATTGGCTATTTGGGACACATAATGAAAGGAGAGCGCTATGACTTTCAACGCCTTATCTTGCAAGGAAAGATCAAAGGAAGACTAAGTATAGGACGCAAACAATTATCTTGGCTACATAACATTCGCAATTGGACAGGCCTGCGTGATTTCGCATCGCTCAGTAATGCTGCTAGAAATAAGGAAAGTTGATGAGGGACGCCCACGAAATATGCTTGCATGGCACCGCAAGAAGAAGAACTAAAGAAGTAAATTACAATCGAAAACTAATTACATGAATATTCACTTTGTGATTTAAAAAAAGTCACACTGTATAATATTCTTGTATTACTAAATGACCTCTTCTTACTGATTAGAAATAAACCAGATTTGATACCTTTACACTGTGTGAGAGAACATTGTATCTATAACACATAATGTGGAAAATACAGATCCTTTTACGACAGGATTTTTGTCAATTTGCTCAGCTGTGTATCAAACCTGGAATAGTTATAATAGCAAGAGGAGACTAATTTCAATGAAACAACATTAACAATGTTTATGTTTCCTTTCTGATTATTATTTTATTTTTTGGTTGGGTCACTGGAAAAGTCGATAAAGAAGCTTAAAACTTGTATTTAATGTTTTTTTTAACTGCAAAACAAAAAAATGGCACTAGAAGGCCAAAATGTAAAAAATAGAAAAATGGAAAGTGAAAGACAACGAGGACAAAAGTAATGAGGTGACCTAAAAAACGACTGATATAAAGTAAAGTTAGTTCTAAGGGGGTGCTAACAAGACTATGGCAGTGATTATAACGAAATTCATAATTCTATAAACAAACTTTGAACTAGTGAGATAACAATATTAATCGTTCTTTTTACCGAGAACGGTATGATGGCAGTAATAGGCAGATCCAGTTATCTAACGTGATTTAGATGCTGTATTAAACACTAAAACCATATGTGTTTAATACATTTGACTGTAACAACTTGATTATATTGATATGTCTAGTTTTGTACATTTAAAAGAAGTAATTATTAAATAATAAACAAAATAAAAGACATCACAGAGAAGGAGAGGATATATAAAAGTAATACAAGGGTGGATCTAGGATCATATCGAGGGAGAGGGCAAACAAATCCGTTCTATGTTAATTAACCCAAAGCTTTTTATGATCCGCCATGAATGAAATTAAAACTTAACTAATTTCCTAGCAGCCATTATTTGACCACTTTAAACAAACATATTGTTTCTACCTATAAATACGTATTTTCTTGCATGTTTTTTTACGTCATGAACCCTTTAATTAATTTTCTTAGTAAAATACATTTCTAATAACATAACTAAAAAATAAAAAAAATAAAAAAAATATTTGTAGAAATCGAAATTTTTAGTTTCAAGAAGGGGTTAACATGCCTATCTTAAATTCTTTTAACAGTAAAAGTTCCTTCGCAAGTGTTTTTTACCTATCAACCGTCAAACCATGATTTGTTATCTTTACATTTCCTCTTGGCTCATAAATTCTTACACTGATTGGCTCTGTCGATACTATTTCTAAATAATTTAAAACAATTGATGATTTATTATATAAATGATGAAAAGGCAAAAAATGAGAAATTATTTAGGTAAATTTCGGAATAAAATGTTACTCAAATTCCGTCTAAAAAACAAGTCAGCTAAAAAAACTCGATTTTAAATTCAAAAAGTAGCTAATAATCCCAACCATAAAATCAAAAGAGAAAGTCGTATAATTGCCAACCATATTTCCGTCTTTATACTGTAATAGAACTGTTATTTTGGCTAGCCATTTTAGCTAATTAGCCAGGGATATTAGCTAATATAACAGCATTTTAGCGCATATATGTGCTACTTGGGGTGATGACCTTTTATTTTGGTAGAAGAATTTTATTAAGGTATTTAAACATGTAAAACTAATAAAGGATAGACCCATATATCCCGCTCAAGGGGGGGGGGGCAATTACGATTTCCAATTGATGCATTGCATGTTATATATGGCATTGAAACCACTGGGTATTCTCAGGGGAAGAGCCGATACCCCTTTCGCCTTTCCGCCACTAAAGTAATGCAGTATTTAGACTAAAATAATTTAAAATGTTTTAGTTCGTTACTGGGTTTGGAAAACAATGTTTTTATTTTTTTATGTGAATGGAGAAATACGCAAGAAAAATAAACCCGCATTCGTTGTTTTGAATGTTTTAGAATTCTAAGTCAGCTCTATGACGACATTTTAAATTATGTATGTTAAATTGGAGTGCTATATTTTGATATATATTTTAGTTTTTCTAGTTTACGCAAAATATGGTTTTTTTTTTCCAAGAACTGAGTTCTGAACTTTTTGCATCATGTGCGTATCTACCAAACCTAAACGTGGACGATTTAGGGAACTACAATTACTGAAGTTTAACTGAAAAATAAAAAAAAAATTTAAATTTTTGTGTAGAAGTAAGTAATGTCCATGTCAACATATCGTCAGAGCAATATTCATATTTGCTAATAAATCTAGTCTTTAAATCATAGCTAAAAAAACTATTTAAAGCCCAATACTAAAGATTGCTCGTGTCGCCCTTTTGTGGTAATATACAGATTTGGCGGGATGTTGTCAGTAGCGCGATTTAGGTCTTTAGACAGTCGAACCAAGGTCGATTCAACATCAGGTCATCAAGTCCATTCACAAAAATTTGCATCATTATAGAAATTAATTACAGTCAAATAATTCAAATTATTTAACCTTAGCACAAATCAGATTTTATTTTCAACCACATTTATTTCTATAGTTTGAAAAAAGAAATATAATTACGGCTGCGTGTCATTTGCCTATAAATGATAGCGTGTCCTTGTTTTCTACGCTTCCAGTGGTTCACAAATATCGTTACTTGATTAGCTATTTATAGTGGAACTAAGCAGAGTAAGAAAATTAAAAATTAGATCTAAGAAAAAGATACTTATAAGTATGCAAAGTTTCAAAATTTCTTTGGGTAGCGGTCTCGAGCTGAAGTAAAACTCCTTAACTCATTGCGAAACATTAAAACTGCAAATTTCTCCTTGTTAGGGTCTTCATAATGGGCTTTTAGTTTATTTGAATAAAATATTTCTAAAAGTTTATGCTGTAAAGTGGTAGCATCTAATGATCAAAATGGGTGTCTTATCAGGGAGAATTTCTTTATTATTTAATCAACACACAAATATGGAAGGGTAAGCAAGTTTAAAATAATGATATCTCTTTCTAACACTAAATTTGAATTTTGATATGTCACAACTGGAAATTGTTTTGTTCACAAATTTGATCGACTTTAAAGTTACCAAAAATGAATGCATTAGCTAAATAATAAAAATAAATTATAAAGAAAATGAATAAAATTATCTTATTCGTATTACAAATATTCTGTTTCGTTTTAACAGTCACTTAATTATATATACAATATATACAGCGTGTAACAAATGTAAAGAAACGGCAAAATATCTCAGGTATCGCTTACCTGAATTTAATTTAATCAAAATACATACATTTGGTATGAAATTATGTCAGATCCCACTGGCGAGTTCCGCATTGATGCCATGTCTACCGTTTTTCTGTTATAAAAGTATTTTTTTTTAATGGAACACCGTATATCTCTGCGTAAAATTTTATTAAAATATCTACACACAAAAGGTTACAATGTCAGTTTTGTTGATTGACAAAAATGGGTCGTTTAACTGAAACCCAAAGAATTGAAATTTTAATTATACTGGGTTATGGCGATAGAATGCGAAACCTGCAAAGTGTTTGTGGCATTTTAATGACAAATATCCTAACAGAAATCCAATAACTAAATCTACCGGAAGTAAAATCGACAAAAAAATTCGTGAAACTGGAAAGGTGAAAGATGCTGTACGTTCTGGCAGACCGGAAAGCACCATAATTCCTCATCTTGCTACCAAAATACTAGCAAGAGAAAACAGCATCTCAGCTTTACAAGTTGTTTGTAAAAAACAACGGAAACAACACAATACAAAAAAAAACCTAATACAACAAACAATAAATTAATGAAACTTGTAAGGTGTTTAAAATGTTGTCCATTCTACTCGCTACTTTAAATCCTCGAGGTCATTGGCCTTAGTTTTATACACCACATTTTTAAGCTGTCCCCCCAAAAAGTAGTCGAATCAGGAGACCGAGGTGGCCACTGTATCGTACCGTACGTACAATCCACCTTCTAAAAAAACATTGTCTAAATATTCCCGAACATTCCGAGCAAAATGCGGTGGAGTACCATCCTGCTGAAACCATATTTCATCATTTGATGCACCATTATCCAAAAAAATCAAGTTTAAATATTTAATACAGCAGGTAAAGTAGGTTATTCGGAAATAGTTCTGCAATAGCTGGGACAATTTGGATCCTTAAAAGATTCAAATACCTTTCTCCAATTAATGTGTCTTTCATGAAGAAGAGATCGATTATTTTTGCACCGTTTATACCACACCAAACATTTATCTTTTGGGGAAATTCGGTATGACTTTCACGTGTCCAACAATGATTTTCCCTTGCCCAATATCGACAATTATGCCTGTTAACTTTTCCATTAAAAAAAAAGTTGCTTCATCCGAAAAAATAATTTGATTGACAAAATGTAGATTGGTATTACAACATTCCATCACGATTTCACAAAATTCCAAGCGCCTATCGTGATCATCCTCAGAAACTTCTTGCACGAAAGTTATGTTGTATGGACGAAACTTTTCGGTTTTTAGAAGTCAGTCTACGGACGTATTGTGGAAGACGTCATTTTCTCTTCTTAGTGTTCTGATTTTCTTTTAAACTTATTAATTAAAATAATCAGAGCCTTATCTCTATACGTTTTTTTAGGTCTATCAGAACGTACAGTATCTTTTACCTTTCCAGTTTCACGAACTTTTGTGTTAATTTTACTTATGGTAGATTTAGTTATTGGATTTCTGTTGGGATGTTTGTAATTAAAAATATTACAAACATCTTGCAGGTTTCGCATTCTAACCCCATAACCCAGTATAATTAAAATTTCAATTATTTGGGTTTCAATTAAATGATCCATTTTTGTAAATCAACAAAACTGACATTGTCAAATACATCAGGTAACCTTTTGTGTGCAGGTATTTTAATGAAAGGTAATACATTAAATAATGGACATTGGACTTAATAAACAGAATTGTGAATTTTACGCAGATTTTAAAAAAGTAATATAATATAAGGTGTTCCAGTAAAAACAAATGTTTTCTTTTATAACAAAAAAACGGTAAACCTTGCAGCAATGTCGAACTCGCCACTGGGTCCGGCATAATTTCATACCTAAGTGTACACATATTTTCATTAAATTCAGGTAAAAGGTATTTGAGCTATTTCGACGTTTCCTTACTTTTGTTACACGCTGTATAATTATGTAATAAAATGTATGTATAACAAAAATCGTTGGGGCAAATATTTTGACATAAAAGGAAAGATTCGTTCCGGGTAAAAGAAATTTACCCATTTTTTCCTAAAATTCATAGAAAAAAATGAAAAATTGAAAACTTTATAAGCGCTGGACTACTATTCATTATTCAAAGCTATCATAGAATAAAGCATATTTTGCATTGTTACCTGATTATGAACGTCAATAAATCCTCCCTGTTTTCTTTATTATAGGTTTTTGGTCGCGGCTTCGTAAAACAGCCATACGCTCTTAGATTATGTTGTAGTCGTCGGAATATGTCCTATGGTTGCTGTTTTTTTGGAGGATAGAGAACAAAATATAAATTTTGCTTCGCTTCTTCCAGTTTCAATGTAAACGGATACCATATCAGATTTTTCAATATAAGCAATTTCCACAAATAAACGTAAATTTAAAGGCCAAATTGACGGAAAATGTCAATAACAACTGGAACGTCAATATAATTTATGTATCTATGAAACTCTCTTTTGTTTCATGGCCTATTATGGTTTGAAGTACAAAGTTTGAATAGAGCGCCTTGAGAACTAATAATATCCATGGTGTACTAAAGACATGGCTAAATATATGTTAATATGAATACAATATTTTGAAAAACTGCGAAGATATTTCTAAAATATTTTGTATATAGAAACTATTCACTATGCAGGGTTATTTCAAAAACGCTTAGCTTTTAAAACGGCACGCCAAATCCCTTTTATCTCTTTGTATATAGAAATAATTTTTTCACTATACACGATAACTCTAGGAGCATAAAGACGCTCTTAAAAAACGGATTTTTTTTTATTTCAATAACTAATTCTTTTAAGAACTGCTAAAACGCGTCAAACTAATTTTAATGTTTTGCAGAATAAAGCAGTTGTCTCCTATATTTTGAATTATTTTATGGAAGTGTAACAGCACCTTAAAGATTTTTTTCACTACACAGGAAGGCCCTAGAAGGGTGAAACAGGCTCTTACATTCGAAAATATTCTTTTACTTTGGCGCACATAGAGAAAGTACTATTTTTGTCAAAACACATTTTTGACAAAAAGATGCAGTCAACTTAACATTAACATTTGGCATACTTCCAAATACATATTTAAAAAAACGTAATTCTAACCTTCATTAATCCCATATTCAATAAATCAACACTCTCCCTTAATACCTATTCGAAAGTGAAAGGGTTCAAAAATAACTTTCAAGGACTGAACATGCGACCAATAATAACAGACCAGGTAGAGAAATTCCTCTCTATCTACACAAATTGAAAGGGTACGCATGTTGCAAAGAGAAAAGGGTTAGAGTTAGGGTTGAGAATAATTGAGACGGGACGACAGGTTCTATTGAACGAGTTAAACCGAGAATGAAGGCAGAATTAATGAAAGTCGAATTAAGAGCTAAAATAAACGGGGAGACGCGACGAAAGGGTTATTAGCTATAGGGCGCGAACGACCAATAGAAAGAGGTAAAGGGTGTGATTTTGTTGATTAGGAGGCATGACAAAAAAGGGTTGAATATATTGAAATGGCAGCCGTTTTTTTTTAGAAGAAATTATTAAACTTGAGATCGCTTAATAATGAAACACTCTGCCTTTATGTCATTAATACATATTTGCACAAAAATAAATTGATTTATACGGATGTATGGTAATATAAAAATTAAAAATGCAATTACTTAAAGTTAAGAGTGTTGCGGACCCCTCTTTGACGATTTTCATTTTTTGCTGATGCGCATCTCTGTCCAGGCGAACTGCAGCAGGATTTGAATTATGGGCCCTGGCTCACACTGGACGTGATTCTTGCTTGATATTGTTCTTTGCAACGCTTGCCGGAATATAATTTCTGAAATCTTAACCTAGTTCTCAGTGATACTTACCTACACATATCCTTTTAACACTCTGTTAGGCTGCCAACGTCCATGTCTTTTTAGCATCTGAACGTCAGATCCACTGTCGGCGAAAAGGTTGCAGATGTTCTTCGCAAATAGTCTGCAATTTAGATGGTAGCGTGTAGAAGGTGCACATACCCTGCGGTTTTTTGAGGCACTTTCGCTGTTATAATGCATATAAGAAACAACCTCTATGAGTAACATTAATTTATTGGCCTTATGACCAATGGCCACATTCTATTCTAAAAAATACCACATTCTCATTGATTTGAAATATACCTTAACATGGAATACAATGTTAAAATGTTGAGACTTTCCAAATTTTCACCTAAAACAATAAAGGATACAGTATATATTATTTTATCTTAAAATGAGACTATCCCATAAATATAAGTAGGTATCCTATAACTCTAGTTTCCTACCTTTTCAAAAAAGAAAGCCAACATCACTGTTTCGTCTATTCCTTTTATATTTTTATTGATCTCTAGTGACAAAATGGCTTGTATGATTTTTCGTACTTTCTCTTCGATTTCTCGGAAAGAAAACTGGGAGAAGCTTTATTCGCAGGGCACAGAATCTCTACAGAAACGAAATTCACATTCAAAGTTAATTATTTTCATTATCATGTTGAGACCAGGAGCGACGGTTCGAGTTTTGCTGTCTGATACAAGGGGAGCTAGAAGATGATCCTTTATGGCAAGACGCATTATTTTTACCGATGAGGCAACGTTTACTTCCAATGGGACTGTAAGTTCGCAAAACTGTCGTTAGTGGAGTGACCTGAATCCTAATTTTGTTATACAAACTCGTGATCAATATTCATTCAAAACAAAACCATGCCACGGAGCAAGGGATGTAAGACAATACTTAAATTTTATCTTTAATGGACGAGTAATCGACAGGTATTCTGATATTTTCTGGCCAGCTAGATCTCCGGACTTGAACCCTCTTGATTATTTCTTTTGGGGCTACTTAAAAGAGAAAGTGTATCTAAAGAGGCCATTTCAGAATATTGATCATTTGGAGAGGGTAATTAGGGAAGAGATACAGGCCATAACGCCTGCCATGATTAGACACGTTTTAAGATAATTTTCTGTAAGAACGGTTACTGTATGGAAAGAGATGGTTGAGGCAAATGTGCAGTGACGGAACAGTTAGTTTTTATTGTTAATTCAGTTATTTACTACAAACATGTAATGTTTATTAGAATTAAAATCAGTGAAGTTATTTTCTACATTTCCAAAAGTCTTGAATTTAGTTAGAATATTCCCCACTGTTGTGAAATGTATAATTTTATCGGGGTGTCTGTTGTTAAAAATGTCTGCAGCTTCTCGAAATGTTTTATAATTTTCTCCGACAATTAAAATTATTTGAATTTTATCTTCTTTGGTTAATTTCAGCGGCATTTCTTTTTACTATAATATTCAAACTCATGTTTCAATAAAGTAATACAATATTGTGGTTGAAAACGGCAGTGACAATGCCATTATCAACAATCGATAAATAAGGAAATTTTGCTGGTATGTAGGTAGGAACAAAAGTAAGAAACTGGACTTGCCAGTAAGAAGCCAAAGTTTTACATTCCTTAAGAAGTGATTTCAGATAGGAAGCAACGAATCTAGTGCTAGATATGTTTTTTTATTCTAAGTAAGATTTTGTATTACATTTTGCCATAAAATAAAAATTAAAGGTACTTTTCTCTTGAGTCAATTTTTATTTTTTGGAATTTTTGACCACCCTGTATATGCAATTTCAAGTTTGAATATTTTAATATTATTTTGGCAGAAAGCAGAACTTTTTATAAAGAGTAACTTTTTTCCGAAAAACAACTAATAAAAAAGTTTCCCATATGTAGAGAACTTAAGTAGACACACTGTATATATATATATATATATATATATATATATATATATATATATATATATATATATATATATATATATATATATATATATATATATATATATATATATATATATATATATATATATATATATATATATATATATATATATATATTTCACTGATCCTAATAAAAGGAAAAATTCATTAGGGGGGAAGTTCCGGGAAAAGAAGATTTACCGATTTTTTTTTAATTACCACGACAATATCATTTTTTCGTATTAATAATATGAACCTAGCCTAGAGTAAAATTTGCTAATAAACTTAAAAAATAATGGCATAACCAGAGAAGTCTCCTCCAAGACTTATACTTAATAATTGAGTAAAATACTCTAAAATACTTTAAGTATTTTTGGTTTTCCATGTTTGTTTAGGCAGTTGTAATTTTCTGAATTCCACTTCCACAGATAATTTCAATAAATATAAAAAACCCATGTATTTTTAGAAAAATAAATAATAGATGTTTTAAGGTTTTTTCTTGTAGATGAATATGACCTTAAGTAGTAGATTAAAGTACTGGTTTCATTGCATTTTTTCATTAGTTTTATTGCACGCGTCCTAGTTAAGTAGATTAAACCAAGTTATATATAACATGTCTATATTTAGAACAGGAGTGCTTAATAAAATTTTACTGGTTTGGCCCTTTTATATTTAAAAAAATAGTAATAATAAACTACAAAAGTGATGTTAAAAAATTGTTAATAAGAGTGAAAATCGCGTTGGGTCGACCATATTATGGTGAAATGCCAGTAGTGTTTTAACTTTAGATATAAAAAAATCGTTTGGCTGCCCCACTTTTGTAAGCTCCCTTCGACGTATATAACGGCAATATTTTTAACGTGAAATATATAAACGAAATTCAAAAACTACGCAAATTAATTGAATATTTTAAACAGAGAGAATCTAATGATTAATTAGGTAGTGACAGTTTTTGAACTGACATAAATCTAAAATATCAGATATTAATTCTCACTAATTTAAATTTTTACCCTCTAAAAACCTTAAAACGTAAAGATATGTAAAAACCTATTCACTATTACAAACATTTTTGACGGCTATTTTGTTTCGTCGTTTCGAATTCATACTACAATTTTACCAGTTTATTTTTATATCACACTTGATTCTCGAACAAAATTTGAAATCAGTTTAATAAATATTTTTTGTAGGCTGATTTTTTAAATAGTTTATTGAGTC
Organism: Kuschelorhynchus macadamiae; assembly: GCA_030620095.1. Lineage (NCBI taxonomy): Eukaryota > Metazoa > Arthropoda > Insecta > Coleoptera > Curculionidae > Kuschelorhynchus > Kuschelorhynchus macadamiae. The sequence goes on from JAUTXW010001314.1 coordinate 1,117,302, forward strand.
GACATTTCGTTCGTCATCTTAGATTTGTATCGAAATTTTCTTAAATTAGCAATAACATTTCACGACGCCGCTGTTTTGTTCCTTCATTATAGATTTTTACTAAAATTTTACTAAGTCATCCCTGTATGGTCCCTAATCCGAAGTCGTTTGGGTAAATAGTTTTTTATCTATGCCGCGAACAGACAGACAGACCAACAAAGAGACCGATGGAATTAAGAAAACATGTAAGATCTGTAAAAACTTGGGAGTGTGATTTTTTAGCGATTAAAATACTTCTCTATTATATGGGAAGTAAAAAGGCAAATCTTTTTACATGAACTCATCACATGTATACTTCTATTCAAAAAGAATATTTAAAAACTACAACTATTCATTCACGCTGTTGGAAAATCTTTATCCAAACCATATTTCAAAGTGTTTTTTTCGCTATTCGTTAGTGAACGTTTCAGCCTAGAGTTCCTGCAAAATTTCGTGACTGTTACCAATATTTTCGAATTCAAAAATTATATAAAAGAAGATTCTATCTTCCTAGTAGAGTTTTTTGTGGATTTATTCTATACAGCAGGATATATGCTAAAAATAAGAAACATAAGCAATATCTGGATTCTTCTGTTGCATCAACCATTGTGAGACCTTTAACTCTCGAGCAAATTTTTCTAAAATCTGAAATTTCCTCCAGAAGGTATTGATTTATCAATGAGAAACAACAACTAAAAAACTATATACAATTTCTATAAAATATGTTAACATAGTCTTAGTTACCTTTTCCTCGGAATTTTCCTGAAAAAAAATATTTAATTGACAGCAGATTGTTCTAACTCGACATCATTACATCTGTTAATACCGGACCATTTATTTTCTGTCTTCGGGACAATTTAGAGTTTTTCTATAATCCTAACGAAGCCTAAAAACTTCTTAAAGACACAAAAGATTAATAGCTGCAACATTTTCTAAATCTTTCATTTTTTGCCTTTTGCAGGACACAGCTTTCTTATGCGAACTAAAAAAAATTATATTTTCAGAAAAAAATAATCATTAATCAGGCAGGACACTAACTATCGATTGAACGCTAAACCCTTATTGAAGCAACTATTCCACCATTGGCCAGTTGCCGAAAATTTTCTAGGGGAAATACAACCCTACTTCCATGGGGATTGACCCTTCCGAACTTGTTTTTGTGGCTTTAACTATACTACAGCTTTTTTGGATAGAAAAATTGACCATTACGCACTAAACGTGTTAGAAAGAGAAAATACAGTAAGTTATAAAGGAGGCTCTAGAAATGCATAACAAAAATATGGTGGCGTAAAAAGATGGGGTGCGGAGGTTATATCAAGGGTAAGTTGGAATAATTTACATGAATAATAGACCCACACGAACTTCGTGAAAAATACCATATGCGCATAATGGTCAGTTATAAAGAGTATAAAAGAGTCTGGGTTAGCTGGAAATAATTGAAGGCCTTTTGTTAGTGTTTCTGTTCATGAAACATTCCCGCGTAATAGATACAATTGAACCAATTGATATTAGATTTTGCTTTGTCATTTAAATAAGCACAATTTATACTTTATGACGATATTAATTAAAATAAACTGCTACCCAGATATAATTTCTATTAACTTTATTAGTTTAACACTTCATATCTTTATTGTATTTTTTTCTGAATTTTAGCTTTTTATTGGGTGCCGTCATTTTTTTAATGACTTAAAATCATACTTTTTTTTTCAAAGGCAACTGTTAACTCTAGTTCCAATTTATAATGCATACTGAAATCGAATAATATTTTTTTTGTATTAACATTTTCTAAAATGTTTTTTTGGAAAATAGGAGTTTTGTTGGACCTTATCTGACTTTTATTCCCTTAATAAATCTAATATTGCCATTATTCCTTTAGAAAATTTATTTAAAAGTTATATTGTGTCTAATTAATTTTATATTAAAATTAAAATTAACTAAACGAGTAATTTTACTTTACCCAAAACATCCCTTGTTATGAATATTCCCTTGTATTAGAAATAGTGAATTGAGACCCAATTTAGTTCAGTACAGAGTAATTTAGTAACACACATAAATACACTATCTTTTTAATTGGGCGTCATTTTGTCCCATCATATTGGATTCCCACCAAAGTTTTACCATTTTTTTCTTATGCCACACTTGATTCTTGGACATGATTTAAAATAAATTCAATAAGTAGTTTTTACATTAAAACACATCGCCATTTTGTCATGATGAATTCGTAACAGTCTATCCCTATATTATATTTAATTTTTCTGTAAAATTTAAAGTCAATTGCATTCAATTTTTTACGCTGATTTTTTAAAAAGCGCCATTTTCTTCCGCCATCTTGAATTCGTACCACAACTTTACCAGTTTATGTCTAAATCACACCTAATGCTTGCACAAAATTTTAAATTAAATTAATAAGTAGCTTTTTCAGGCTCATTTTTTAAATATTTTATTAGGCCTCCATTTTGTTTTGCCCTCTTATATATATATATATATATATATATATATATATATATATATATATATATATATATATATATATATATATATATATATATATATATATATATATATATATATATATATATATATATATATATATATATATATATATATATATATATATATATATATATACCAAAATGATACCAGTTCATTCCTATGTAACACTTGCTTTTGTGCAAAAATCCAGATAAATAGGATAAATAAGGTTTTAGTAATAATTTCATTAGGCCGCCATCTTGTTCCGGCAAATTGTTTTTTTACCAAAGTATTACCAGGTCATCAATATATGACCCTTAATTTTTGCCTTAAATTTGAAATCAATCTAATAAGTAATTTTTAAGCTATGCCGCGAACTGATTTATTTATGTAATTTGATTTAAAAATAGCGCACTTAGTGGTTGTTTAGTAGCTATTGTAAATAATATAAAGTTAAAAAATGTGTGATTCTGTGTTTCCTCTGACTCCACCTGAGTTACTAGAAGCAGCGAAAGTAGAGTCACAAAAATTATTACCAGCTAAATTGCGGAAAATTTACCAAACCGCATATTCAAGATTTATGACATAGAAGATGCAGTTCTTTCTTGGAGGCGCACAATTACAGAAGCCATTAACAGTGGTCGAATTATTCACTTATTAAAAGTATGTTACAATCCAATAATAATGTAGGCATTTCAAAATATTTCAAACTAATTACCTTTCGGGAACAAAATGGGAAACGTTACACGCCCAAGAAAGCTGCGATTTTTACGAGTACAAAAATTAGTGATTTTAGTAGTAGCTAATTTTCTTCAACTTGAAAATGCTACATCATATACAGTACACTTTTAGTTGAATATGGGTGAGACTTGATAATACTAAAGAAACATGGCGGTTGGAAGTCATCAGCGATCGCTAAAAGGTAGGTTGCTGAATCAATAGCACACAGGACAAAAACAGCTAATTGTTTAAGTGTTAACGTCCGATTTGCGACCAGGTACATCAACGGCAGTTGTGTCCATGGCAGAAAAAAATTTAATTTTAACACAAGAAAATTTGACTGTTGTAACGAGTACTTCAAGCAATACGTCATTTATGCAGTGTACATTTAATAATTGTACTTGTTATAAAAAAAATGTAACTTTTGTATAACAAACGGGAAAAAAGTTCTTATTTTTCCCAGGGGGTAATTTCATAAAAAGTGATATTTTGTTACCCATCAGCAGAGGTTAAATGTCAAACTTTTTCCCGTCACAAAAAAAAATTTTTTTGGCATCTAGGGACACTACATCGAAAAGTTATGTAAAACCTGAGGGGGTGATTTTTACACGATTACGCCTTTTTGTTCCCCGATCTTGAATTAGTACTTGTGATGCCGCAACACGAGATTAAAGCTTTATCTCCTCTCTCCCCGTTTTGGTCAATTTCGTCTCGCCCCGCCTCGAAATTTAGAGATGAGACGAGATCAGAGCCTTATTTCGTCTCCTCTCGAAAAATCTCGTCTCGATTAATTAATTCAATTATTAAATTAAATATATTAACCTATCCGGTTAAAGTTAATTTATCACTATATAAAATTACAGCTTTTATGACATAATCGTAATTTTTTATGACAACATTATAACAGCGCTGGCTGTCTTGAATATCTTGCTGAGAAAGTTAGAAGATACGGTATGTTCTGGCAGACTTAAAAGTGGTATAGATGGAGATAAGGCTCTGAATGTTTTAATCCGTTAATAAAAAATCCGCATCTTTCTAGCAGAACATTAGCAAGAGACAATGACTTCTCACACATGTCCGAAGAACGACTTCTAAAAACCGAAAAGTTTCATCCATACATATAACTTTGATGTAAGAATTCTCCGAGGATAACCACGATAAGTGCTTGAAATTTTATGAAATCATGATGGAACATTGCAGTACCAATCTACATTTTGTTAAGCTAATTATTTTTTTCTGACGAAGCACCTTTTTTTTAAATAAAAAAGTTAACGGGCATAATTGTCGATATTCGGTTAGGGAAAAGCCACATTGGATACTTCAAATCATAACCTCATTTCCCCAAAGGATACATTTTAGCGTGGTATAAAGGGTGCAAAAATAATCGGTCTCTTCTTCATGGAAGACACATTAACTGGAGAAAGATATTTAAATCTTTTAAGAAATTGTCTCAGCTATTGCAAAACTATTTCCGAATAACCGTAAGTTCCTTATTAGCAGCTCTATTAAGTATTTAAACTTGATTTTTTTTTAGGTAATGGTGCACCAAATGATGAAATATGGTTTCAGCAGGATCGTGCTCTATCGTATTTTGCTCAGAATGTTCCGGAATATTTAGACAATGGTTTTTTTTTGGAAAATGGATTTTACGTAGGGGTATAGAGTGACCACCTCGGTCTCCAGACTTGACTCCCTTTGACTACTTTTTGTGGAGACACCTTAAAAGTATGGTTTATAAAACTAAGCCCAATGACCTCGAGGATTTAAAGGAGCGAATAGAATTCGAATGTAGACGAATCGAGGAGGCTGGCATTTTTTTTAATGTACTCCACATGTTTTCCCACAGTATTTGGCCTACTATCAGGAAGTAAATGGACAACATTTTAAACACCTTACTTAGTTTCATTAATTTATTGATTTAAAAGCGGCTTTGATGTTGAAATCTCTGCCTATTCTCTGAATGTTTTCAGACGTTCCCTTTATACAGGGTATCGCGCGAAATAGTGATTTTTCGACGATCGAAATATATGGTAGTGTGATGATGTTTAAATTTAGTTATATTATTACTTATTAAGATTTCAGGATGACCATTCTGCAATAGATCTTTTTTATGTTCACAATTTCTACGTCAAGATCCGTTGTATTATTACAAGTTGTTACAGCTCTGTTGTAAAGCGTGCTTATGATGCCCTCTTATGTTGCTGTAGAGTGGTTAGAGCTCTGGTTAAGATATTCTCCAATATGTGTTGGCTTTCGGTATAACGAAGTTCTGATGCCTGCAAATCGTTTAATAAGAACCCCAAGAAAAGGAAAAGAGAAATTTTTCTTCTTTCCCTATTGTAAACCTAATACATGTTAATATGTAACAAAAGTTTTGGTTTGATTTTGATTAGCCATATTAATTGCATGCTTTTCGAACCACTTCATATAAATGATGGCTACATCACCTTGTGAGTAAACATTCACTTGAAAGTAGGAGCTACGAAGACGGCCTTCCAATCGGTGGCGTAACTACAATGGTGCGAGTGGTGCGGTTGCACCAGGGCCCGGAGCCTTTAGGGGCCCGGCGGTCTCGTTAAAATCTACAGAGAAAACTATCATATTGGAACTATCGATAGAACTAAAAACTACCGATTTATAAAAGCGCACATTTAATTAATGAAATTACATTTACAAAACTACGCGACTTTTATCGATCGATCGACTTAAACGCGCACCTAACAGGCAAACGGCCTTTTATTTTTACTTGGCTCTCGCCAGCAGGTTCATTTCTGTCACGGCGGAGCGCTTTACGTCGGTAAAGATCAATCGAACAAAATTTCTACGGGGAATAGGGAGAGAAGATGCAGAATAATTACTGAACTAATAGTTTATTTTAAGTTATTTGCTATTTGCTTTGGGCAGGGCCGCATTACCCATCGGTTCGTGAGGCCCGGGTCTAGGGCCCGTCGAAAAAAAGGCCCACATCCGCATCGCTTCAACAAAAGTCGTTTATATAATTTTCCTTCTTTCATTTTATCAGTAAGTAGGTAATTTTATTTAATACTATATTGAAGGAGGAGATAAGTTTCTGCTATATGGAAGAGAGGACTTTTTTTTGGTCGTCACTTTTTCCCACGAATTTGGGGCCCGTAAATACTTTTGGGCGGAAATAATTAATCCGGCACTGGCTGCAATGCTTTTAGGGGATAGGGCCGATAGGGGCCCGTAATCTCAAGCGGGCCTAGGGCCACAAAAGTTGTAGATGCGGTACTGACTTTGGGTGCTAATTGTTTGTGTTTTGTGTTAGGTTCTAGACTAAAACAGGCGTATAATTGCAGTGATACTGATTTTATATTTTGTTTTGTGAGTAGTCAGCGTTGTAGTTGTGATAAAATGAATTACAAGCACCAATGAGAAGCAGCTTAAAGAAAAAAAACTGCGGAAAACAAAGCAAAATTGAAAAAGCATGTAAAAATAGACATTCTTTTACCAAGTTCTAGACAAAAGAAACAGCAGTCGTCTAATCGTAAGTCGAGTCGGTGTAATTAGAATTATTATTATACTTAAGAATGTTGTTTTGTATATTTGCTTATTTTTTTGTTAACTTCATTTAGAATATATAACCTAATTTCATTTATCTGTGATACCTATTCGATTTGCTGAAGCTATTCTGAATGTTAAAACAAGATTTCAATCATTTTTTGCGATTTATGAATTCTCCTAATTTTTTTTAATTATACCTACTTATTATAGAGAGGGGAGAAGGCCCGGTTTTAGGAATAGCACCAGGGCCCCACGCTGTCTTTTTACGCCACTGATTTCAATAGTTTAATCACCCCATCCAGAGGCAACGATATGCGTTTAAAGAGTGTATCGTCTTCCCTCAAGTTGTCCTTCATTATGTCTAATGATTCACATATCGGAACATTTGTGTGTAAGCTTCCTACATCAAAACTAACAAATCTGTCTTCTCGTCCTAATGTGTCCTTAAGAATAGTAACAAAATGGTTTGAATTTTGAACAACTGAATCCTTGTTACCTTGCAGGCACTTAGCCTAGAGTCTGGACCCCTCCCTGAAACTCTAAAATGCTTCTTCCTAATATTCCTGAGATTTGTCTGTTGACATCACAGACAGGATACGTAGTAAGCTAACTCCACATCACAGCAAGCCACCCATCTCTATGAATTACCAAGAATCTAAAAGCCGAACATGCCTGTAAGTCAATTACTTGCTCCGGAGACTCACTGAATAGTTCAACATACAAAAGTTCTAACCACACTACACCACAACTTGTTACGTTCTGGACGAGCGTTTCACTAACCAAGTTAGCATCTTCAGCAGATGATATAAACTAAAATAACTTATCCTAACCGAGACTATTTATAGGTAAATGTGGTCACATTTGGTTGCTCCCGACTGCCCCATTGTCAAGTAAGCAATAGAGGGGACTATAGGGAATAGTATGAAATAATAGTATCGAATAGATACATTTTTTATTAACTTAAGATTATTTATTCCTATTTGGAGATTGTTTTCCAAAGTATGTTGGGCAACGCTTGACTTTTCTGTTCTTCTCTATCTCGTAAAATTAGTGGAAGGATATTTTACTTTTTCGTACGAAAACGAGAACAATGGGCAATTACATTTTCTCGACACGTTAGTTATTAGAAATAACGATAAATTAGTATTTGATATTTATAGGAAATTTACTAATAAGTTAATAATAATTCCATATCATCCCAGATATACGAGAGGTCTAGAAAAAGTATTTAAAAACGTAGAATTTAGAGTAGCGTACGAAATGGAGAACAGTTTGAAAAATCTCCTTGGAAACCCTAAAGACAAAGTCGACTTGAAGGAGAGGAGTGGCATCTATGAAATTAACTGTAATGACTGTGATTTAAAATATGTTGGGCAAAACAAACGCTCCATAAAAATTCGTTTTTAAAGAACACATGGCACATTTAAGATACGAAAGAACAAAAAAGTCAAGCGTTGCCCAACATGCTTCGGAAAACAATCACCAAATAGGAATACATAATTTTAATTATTGGATACATTTGAGAGTATAGAAATAGTTAAATGTGGTAAGAAAGCACTAAATAAAGACAGAGGGCCTATTCCCTATAGTCCCCTCTATTGGTTACTTGACAACGGTACAGTCGGGTGCACCCAAGTGTGACCACATCTACCTATAAATAGCCTCGGTTAGGATAAGTTACTTTAGTTTATATCATCTGCTGATGATGCTAACTTGGTTAGCGAAACGCGCGTCCAGAACGTAACAAGTTGTGGTGTCATGTGGTTAGAACTTTTGTTTTTTGATCTAACTTCCACCACAGGTTCCAGTGTTAGGGCTCACTAAGTAGTGTTTTGGCGAAATACTTGTTTGAGATCATTCAGAGTTAACAAGGAAGCGAATCCATTTGTACAAAACTCAAACCGTTTTGTTATTACTCTTAAGAGACAGAGGAAGATATCGACTTAATTTTGAATAATGTCGAAGAAAACATAATTTTTCAGCTTTTTTTAATAGATCTTAGAGTTTAAACTATATCTCACAAGATACTTCTAAAGGCAGTAACCTAAAATATTGTTTTCTTTTTTGGTCGATAATCCTTTCTATATTAGCCCTGGCCAATAACAAAAAAATCCCTAACTAGGAAATTATTTCTTATAACCCCAATTTAAATTAGGCTATAGAAGTAAATTGCCTTATAGATCGAAAACGAAAGGATAGTCGAGTTTAAAAGATGTCTTTTTACGCGCCATATTTTATGGAGTATTTTTAGGTGGTGGTATTTGGATTAAATTTGTCTGCTTTGTTATCAAGCAGAAAAATTTCAATCTATATATACCAAAGTAATAAATAATATAAAGATAATGTAATAACAAAGAAACAATACGAATTTTCTTAATTTGATTTATATATAATTTTTCATTAAAAGCCAGTTTGGCAGTTTCTTTGACAGTAAAAGCTTTTCTCTGAATTGTGCCATTTGTTCAGAATTCCAGTTACACAGACACGATTTTGTCTCACAGATGCTTGTAAGCTTCGGAATCTTCAGGATATTTTGAGCAATATCTATACATATTCCAATACAATTCTATCATTAAAAGTTTATCTCATTAAAAAAACATACAATATAGAATAATGCTCTGTTTTGTATTCGTCTGTGATCTATCGAACATATTATAGAAGTAGAGAGAACTTCTCATATATGCATTGTGGAAGAGGCTGTCCATGTGACTGCAGAACCATTAGCAGAGATCTTTCCTTCCTTACCTTAATTTATTCCCATGTGGTGGGATCCACAGCTCAAACGGAACGATGTTTGACCTAGTCTTTCCTAACATGCCTGGATTTGATCTTGTGTCCGCAGATGAGTGCTTAATTCATCATCCCGCGTTCGAGATTTCTTTACCCTGTGATATGTCAGTTTTCATAGAATATTAATACACAGTTTATGAATTTAGGATGAATGTAAATATAAAAGTTAGTAAGTTTTATTCAAATTTGTATAATATTGTAAGCTTTTTGTTCCTAATATTCAGATTAAAAGTCAATTTATATTGTACTAAAGCCTATTATAAACGCTATATTATGGAAGTAGTGGAGGGTGTACAGAAGTTCTTAATTTATTCTTAAATTATTCTGGAGATTTATATATGACAAAACTAAGGATAATGAAATTCCACTGACGGTCAGACTTGGCGATTATTTTGTGGATGGAGAAAATGTAGTTGCTAATTTATTTGCTTAGTATTTCTCTTTGGTAGAATTGTTGGTAGATCTGCCAGTTTACCGTCATATTACGTAACTATCTCCTGCATAATGGGGAAATTAACTATAAATATTAATAAATATCCAGAGTCAGACAATATCCCTCCTCTGCTTCTTAAAAACTGTGCTTTTACTTTGTTCAGACCATTGTGGATCCTGTTGAACCAGTCTTTTTCTACAGAAACCTTTTCAGTCAGTGGAAGAACTCTCATGTGGTACCAGTATACAAGAAAAGTGAAAGATAGATCGAATGTTGAACATTGTCGATCTATAACACTTAACTCCTATGGTCCCGTCCGCGTTAATCTAAAATTTAATATTCTTCAGTTAAACTCCTTTTAATAGCTCTATTAATATCTGTGATAATATATACGTTCTATTTATTTAAAATAATTGAGAAAATTAAGAAGACGCCAATTATTTAGCCATAATAAAACAGTTGGCATTACATAATGTACAGGGGTACAACTGCCTAAATAAATCAACCCAGGAAATGTATAAAAATAATTAAGAGTTTTTTAAATAAAAAAAATTATTACCTGTACTCAATCAAATTTTTTTATCTTATGCCCCGTTTTTCTTTAAAAAAGATGATTTACCCCTCTCGCAATTTTTGTACTACCTGCATTCAGCCTTTCAGCCCAAACTATTTAACAGAAATAATTTTGACCTGTTCCACTTAAGGATAGGAAGGGTTGCAGAGTCATGATGAGGGTTAAACATCCAAAAAGGGTTATTGTTCAGCACAAAAGGGTTTTCGACAAATTATAATGTAAATATGATCGATGCCTTTTATCGTGTTTTTATGGTATTACGGGTAATGATTTTGTGGTGTAAATATAATAATGTGTGAATTTAGGACAGTGTCACCTTTTTCTATTTGCACCAGAAAGCTAGGGTTATATAATGGTATTGAGGGATTGTCGCGAAAATTAAAAAAAAAATTTAATCGATCACTGTTCGACTCCCTCAGTTTTATTATATTTTTCATCTTAAATATTTTGTATTGTTTACATATTTATTTTGGTAAGCATACAATTTTCCTTAAATCTTAGACATTTAAATTCCAAACAATTTACAATTTATTACTCAAATACATAAAAAAGTCAAATCTTGGTAGAAATTAATCCACATTATTTCCTAAATTTTGTTTATTCAGCTTTCTAATTAAATTCACCAGTTAATATAAACTAAATAACGAAATAAAAATGTGCCAATATAGCCGTCATTTTTGTCTACTCTATTTTTGTTCTTAATTTGGTTAATGTCACAAGTTTTTTTTAAATAAGATTATTTGTACCCCCTAAAATAAAATTGAGAAAATAGTGAAATAATTAGGGATTTGAGGCAATAAAATATGAAGTTATTGAACGTAGTTTTTTATGATCGCTACAGATATTTACATTTAAAACAGTCGTATATTGAGGTATTTACTTAATTTATAACAACTAAAAAAAAGGTACTAAAGTTTTTTTTAGTTTTTAAATGTAAATCTCTGTAGCGATCATAAAAAACTACGTTAAATATCTTCATATTTTATTGCCTCAAATCCCTAATTATCTCACTATTTTCTCAATTTCTTTACATCCATGCATGAATATTTGAAAAAAAAATTCATCCTAAAAGCCCTCCTTAAAAACGGGAAATAAAAATTTTTCTGAAGAAATACGTCATTTCCATTTTCCAAGCTTTAGAATACCTGAAATCGGTTACATAAAACTTTGCTTTGTACCTCATCCCAAACTCTTTTCAAAACATTAAAATGTCAAAATGTCCCTGCCAAAATTTGTCGTTTCCATTTTCCGGGAAATTTTGTACACTTTAGAATACCCGAAATGAGTTACAAAAAAATCTACTTTCATTGCCTTCTAGAGGCCCTCCTTAACAACAGAAAATTAAAAATTTTCTGCGGAAATGCATTATTTTCATTTTTCACACTTTAGAATACCTGAAACCATTACATGAAAACTTTGTTTTACTTCGCATTCTAAATATTTTTGTGAACATAAATATGTAAAAATAGTCTTACGGAAAAACCTGTTACAAAACATCTTTGTTTTGCTTTCCATTCTACACATTTTTCTGAACATAAAAATGCAAAAATATTCCTGCGAAAATACGTCATTTCCATTTTCCGAATGCCGTAAATTAAAAAATTTCTCTATGAAAACTCTCAATTTTTATTTTATGTGTTTATTTATTTATTTTCAACATTTTTCTTTTCTGAAATGTGATGCCTTCAACACATTTTTTTTACTTCGATAAAGCCTTCTGAATGCAGAATTTGAGAAATTGATGTGATTTTATAAGTTAAATGATGGTTTATGGCTTTAAATACGGTTTTATAGACAAACCTGGGCTAACCTAACACCTAACGGAATAAATCCACTTAACAGTATAAAAAAATCTTTGTTTTAATATGTACTCGGAATTTATTAGCGCGCTACCGCGTGCTTTCTTTACAGCAAAAACTCAACCTAGTTTGCATTTTCATAATAGATATTATAGAACTTAAAAAATTAATGTGATTTTATAACTGAGGTAATAGTTTCTGGATTTAATGATGGTTTTATCGACGAACCTGAGCTGACCTAACACCTATCTAGATAAATCCACTTAACAGTACATGATTTGTTCAAAAAAATTCCAGTTTTAATATAGACTCGGAATTTTGTTGGCGCTTTCCGGCACGCTTTTTTTTAGGCACACTTAACCAATACCAACACAACCAAATGTCTGTATTTTTATTATAGTTAAGGTTTTTTGGAAGTCAAAAAAATATGTTTTGATTATATCATATTTCAGTTTAAAATTTTTTTTCGGTTTAAGTTTTAGTTCATTTATTATATTAAAAACCGTATTTATTTTTTATTAGAGGTAGATATAAGTTTTAGACTATTAAGGTCTTGTTAAATGGGTAAATAATATAGACGTATTTTCATTTTTATATTCAGAAAAGTGAATGGCAGCCAAAGCAAAATCTTCATAATTTTCAGAAATGAAACTTCGAAAATAAAAATTGTAAAAATTATGCTTTAAAATTGATACTAGCAAAATTACACTTTTATATGAATCTCAAAAAATGGAACTTGGAAATTTAACTTTGAGAAATAAAACGTCAAAATTTAAAAAATTACAAATAAACATTTTTGGTGTACTTGACACGGGATAAAACCTTACGATGAAATTGTAAAGAAAAAATGTTATTGGATAAAACTTTTGACCTTTGAAGAAACATTTGATACAATTTGAAACCTGGAAAGTAACTCTTTTTAAAGAAAAATTAGACTTGACAAATTATACTTATAAAAGGGAATATTATATAATGAAAGTTGAAGTGGTTTGCGATAGTAGAGATTCCCACACATAGGAGCGATTACGAGAATGACAACCTATACAGACGATAATCTGTAGACGTTACGGAAAGACGCAACTACAACTGTTCTTTCAAAACGTTACGATCTGGCGAGCTTATTGAACTATAATAATCTAAAAAAATATTTACCTGAAACTCTTTAGAAATTAACTATAAATTTACTTACTTTTTGAAGTAATTACTGGGGCTTGTTAAGAGTAAATATTTTGAATTTCACGAATTTTTCAAATCTTAAACGAAAGCCTGTTTTTATAGTACAGATTAAAAAAATTAAATTTGCGAATGAAGCACTTTTGAACAAAAAACTGGCCAAATTCCTTACAATTTTCAAAACATTGCAATGCAAAAACTTCTTAATATTGCATTAGAAATAAAAGGATACCTACACCACTGCTAAACAGCCTTACATTTCTTTACTTCTGATGTAACTAATCTAAACTTAACTGCCCTCGGCGCTTAACCTGGTGATAGCCCTGTATCGATTTACTTGCTGCCTCTACATTGCCCAGTGATTGCGCTGTACCGGTTTTTAAGTTATAGCTTTAATGAAGATGCCTTCGGCGCCTAACCTGGTGCTAACCCAGTACCGTTTCACCTAGTACCTCCACTCTACTATTTTTGCGTTTAACGAGGATGACTTCGCCGCCTAACCTGGTGCTAACCCGGTATCGATTTAACTAGAGTATCAACGTTGCTTGCCTCCGCGCTGCCAGCTCTACTGGCAGCCTTTGACATATACAGGTTTTTTATGGTTTGATTTTAATGATAATGCTTCCGGAGCCTAAGTTTTAACCTAAACTAGTGCTAATCCCTTTACTGTTTCACCTTGTGCTTCGGATGACAGCGTTTCAACTTTACAACAAAATGTTTTAATAATTAAACCGTTTAATTATTCGGAGAACAAAACATTAACAGCCCTAATAAACAATAATGAATTTTACGATGACAAAATGGAATTACACCTAGCAACATTGCTCCCTGAAATCGAGAAAATGGCTTATTAATCATGGAATGTCAAATGTCGGTTAATTTTCCGTTTGAACATTTTTTAGTTGGATAGCCAACATATTTTGTTAATATTTTTTCAACATCTCTACTTTAAAAACTTAACGTAAAAAACAGTATATTATGTAACAATGTACACGAATTGTCTATTCTGCATGCAATTTTGAGATAATTAAAGTAACAGTAGATATTTATAACCATATATTGCCTTACAAACTTATAACTATTTGTTATGCTTTTTTCTTTGCAAAAAAGTAGTTCATCCACAATTTTTTTGCTGAAATGTGTTTGTGTCGAGGTAAACTCTACAGCGAATCCCAAAAAATTGATAAAATTAAAAATACCTGATCTCTACAAGAGCCCATTTACTTTTTTTCATTGAGACTTTCACGGGATAATTTTACTGTTCCACGTGTTCTTGGAGACGACGAAAACCTGACATTTGACAACATTTCGAAAAAGACTGGTCATCGAACTCCGTGACCCACTGATCACTTCTTTCACACACAAAAAACAGCTCTTTGCAGCGATTACTTGCACGAAATAATCCGAAACAATCACGAATATCACTCTGTTAAAACTGACATTCCAAAAATAAAATGACAAGTTTTAATTGATTTCAACCAACTAAAAAATGACTGTGATAATCATGCACTAATACATGATTATCGGATAATGGTGCGGTCTTGTTTAAAGCAAGCATCCAGTTATGTGGCTAATCGGAGCCATGGCAACCGCATTGTAAAATGTTAAACATTTTACACTCTTCATTTTTACACCCATTTCGTATTTATGCTTGATAATCACAAAAAGTTCAAAAGTTGTCACCACTTTGACCTAGCAGCCTTGGTCCAGGATAGGTTTCGCTATGGCAACCCTGTATTAAACTAGCGACGGAGTTCATTAATTAATTGGCTGTTTTTGCATTGTTTTTCCAACTTCGGACTGAAATGACTATGCCAACCGTTCAGTCAATCAATAATACCCCAGTGCACAAAAGACATTATAGCAAACCCCTTTTACTCGAGAAAAAATACAGTTCGATCTCGTATTAGCACATGGCATCTAAAATCTAATTCCTAAGAAACCTTAACCTTTAAAGTTTATAAAAGATATAGGACCGACTTCAAATAAGCACTAAAAACTAAAAAATCGTATTTCATTCCACCTTAAAAATTTTACCAAAATTTGAAAAAAAAAATCCAAAAAATGTGACTTGTCGACGACAAACTAATAATTCTTGATTGCTTTATCACAAAAAGACATTAATGTATTGACTATCTACATATATAACAGAGTAAGTAGACAAATATTTATTAGTTTGTCACCGACAACCCACATAAAGTCAAATTTTCAAAATGGAAAAATATGTTTAATTTTAGTGGTTCGTTTTTAAATCGATTTTAATTTTTCTATAAAAAATTTTATCACATCCTCTTCTCTATCTCTAGTTCTACTTGTACAAAGTTTAAATTTCGAAGCCTAAATTTAGGTTAGAATTTTGGAAGTTTTCAGGCACGTAACCAGAAATTCGGTTTGGGGGAGGGGGGGGAGTTCAAACCAGAAATTCGTATTGGCTCGGGGCACACAGTGGAACAAACGAAGTTTTTAAGTGGAAAAAATTCCTAGGACAAGATATTATTTTCAAAATAATGTCTAATAGTTTGTTTAGCAAGTATAAGTATTTTTAGCACCTATCCCATGCAACATTTTTATTCCCCCCTCCCTACTTAACTGCCATAATTTATAATAATAATGTGATTGACTATATTTAAAAAAATTCACGTTTGAGGGCATGGGATATCAGGAATAAAGTTCTATCTTTTTTTCGGCAATAATTTTCATATATTCGGAAAACGCCTTAAAGTGTATTGCATAGTTGCACGATATTGTTTTTAGGATAATGTTAAAGCGTTGTAAAAGTTTAATATCTAAACCTGTGATTTTAGAGACTACATCAAAACATTCAAAAAATTTACTGGCGGAATTCCTATCGTTCGTTGCCCCGTAGCTCGGTTTGGGTATATCTACCAATACTTCTTTTCTTAAATTTTCTCTGATACTTTCTTTTCTTTTATTTACAGATTCCTTTTCATCAACGTTCCGTATTTGCCACTTCTTTATTTCTAGCTTATAGGATATATGTAGAAAGCATTCGAAACATCTGATATATCCGTGCAAGGTTGATAGCCCATACTTGTATCTCTCAGTATTTAAACAATTTCTTTTAAATATCTCATTTAAGTTGTTCATCACTTTTGGACTTGCACCGCAAATTGCACACACTTGAGTACTTGTTGTCGGTTAAAATTGAAAAAATTTTTCCGTCAATCATTGTTAACTTAAGATCATGATTTACCTACCTAAATTTTAGTCTGATTTAAAGACTCAATCTGAGTTTCCACATTTTTAAATGTTTGTTTTGTCAACTCTGCCGTTTCTTTGTGAAAACAAAGTATTGTTGGTCGACAAAAACGCGTCGAGGACGGTTTAGGTTTCCTCCAAAATATAAGGGGATTTTCGCTATTTGTTTGTAAATGCAAAGGTACTAAAAATACCGGAAACAAACTAGAATCTGATTTTATAAATGTAGATACATCACTTTCGTTAAATTTTTGTTTGTAACTTGAGTGGCCAGAGCTTCCATCAGCTCTCCATTTGCATATTAATGTCAAACCGTTTTGAATGTCACCTTTCAATTGTAATAAGACTTCTTCTTGATTTTGGGCAAGTCTTGAAACAGTGTGATCTAGGAGATTTTGAAGTTTTATTTCGGCTGATACATCTGATACATTTATTGAGTTTTTTTTTAAATTTTTTTTGTCCTCTCAGGTGAGTACTCAGTTACTTCGTTTAATATTCTTGCGGCGCTTTTTTGACCAGACATTTTTAGTGAAGCTTGGGCAACAAATGCTATTTCTTCGTTAGTGTACGTTTCTAAAATCGAAGCTACTGTATTTTATTTCGATTTATATCCCAAGTCAAAAAACTTTCTTTTAGGAGACCAACATTTACTTTGGTGTTAGGTAACAAGTTTGGAATTTAAAGTTGATGTCTTCGCTAAGCCACTTGGAAAACTTACTCTCAAAAAATTCCAAATTTCGGCTACATTTTATCAATTTTTTCTGAAATTTGCTGGTTAAACTATACATTTTTAATTTAATACTTAAGTACTTGTTATTTTCTCTACTATCTTCAAATCTGATGGATCTTAAAAGATACAAGAAAGTTGCAGCATTTCTCGCCTTTAAATCTGATTCTCTTTGCCAAACCTCAAACAAGTCTTTATTTGGAACCTCTTTTAAAGCAAAAAACAAAAACACTAACTAAAAGGTTCCCTAATACTTCCCCGAAACATTAATAATTGAGTTTTTTATTTTACCTAGCTTTAAGATAACAATTTTCGAAGTTTTGTCAAAAAAATTTGCAATTTAAAGCAAAAAACAAAAACACTAACATAAAGGTGCCCTAAGACTTCCCCAAAATATTAATAATTGAGTTTTTTATTTTACCTAGCTTTAAGATAACAATTTTCGAAGTTTTGTCAAAAAAAAATTGCAAATTAATAATACAACTCGTCCGCCATCTCAAATTAAATATCCATTTTTGCTTTACAACATTTTAATTAAGAAATATAAACCACTAGTAGTGTCGTTAAGAACACTAAAATCCCGGGCCTAAAAAAATATGTTTGGTACAAATTTAACTCGCCCGCAATCTCGTATCCGCCATCTTTTTTGTGCGAAATACTACTAAAATGTTTATTTAGACTTTGTTTATAAATGTTCAAATTTTTAAAAATACCGGTTGGCCGGAAATGAATAAAAAACCATTGCAATGTTTGGTTGTTGGTTACACAGCCAGTCAGCCAGAGAATTCAGACAAGATAAATTTGCTTAGAACAACTTTACTTGCAAAAACAGTCTTAAAACGTATTATTGTTTTGAAGTGGACTACGGCGGACGAGAAGTAGTTCAGTAATGTTTAAAGTGAGATCATAAGAAAAGCTTTTAAACATGCATTACTCAGAATACGTTTACATTTATTGGAGAACGTTGATAATTTTATTTACTTATTAACATTTTTAAAAAACACATACCTTGATTTGTCACCTCCATAATAAAAAAATTAAAAAACTTCTACACCAGCAAGAGAACAAGGCGAAACATAAATGCCATTTTCTACTTATTTGCTACGCGCAGTCATTGGCGACTGTGATTAAACGACTTTAGAGCAGCATTTGTCTTATAATAATTAACTTACAGTTAAAAATTATTTTATTTGATTAAATATGATGTATATTGTAAATAAAAATAACAGATTTGTTTTTGTTTTGAAGAAGGATAAAAATTCGCCAATTTTCCACTGAAATTCAATAAATCGCCCTCTGTGGGGCGGTCCCGCAGTCAAACCTCAGG
Source organism: Kuschelorhynchus macadamiae (assembly GCA_030620095.1). NCBI lineage: Eukaryota > Metazoa > Arthropoda > Insecta > Coleoptera > Curculionidae > Kuschelorhynchus > Kuschelorhynchus macadamiae. The sequence continues at coordinate 1,136,079 of JAUTXW010001314.1, forward strand.
AAAATTAGGAAGAAGCCAAAATATGTTTACAGTTGACTACGTGCTTGGCGTTCTTAATAAAATAAACTATAAGTAGCTACTGCAGTGTATATGATATTTTGCCATAATGACCGTGCTAATATTATATAAAAGGCTGATGATAAACACGATATTTTTATAGTTAAAGTTTGCAAAGTAAACTAAATATTATTGGCTATAAACTAATGATTATTGAAAATACTAAAAATCATGAAAATTATTTCGTAACATAGTGTAATAAACTCGCTTGTACAGAGTAGTATATATTTTCTCGCGTAAAATGCTGTATTGAATAATAATCGAATCAACATCAACGTCTTTTAAAATACTTCTTAAAAGCATCCGTAAGGGATCGACAGAGTCTTGTTTTAAAAGTTTCGAAATTATTCATGATTTCTTTTAGGACTAAATTTCCCAGTGAACATCTTAAAAGCCTTCTTTAATATCATCTTCGCCATTATTCCCTCTTTGTTATCTGTATCTCTCTCTTCCTTTTTAAAATTATATTACTTAGAAGTAAGTAGACGTGTTTATTGTTAATATTGAATAGGAACGCGAACAACAAAAATGACATATTTTTATTCGTGCAGATTTTGACATTAATAATTTTTAGAAATTCAATTTTAAATTTATTGGTAGGGTACATATCGCTAGAAATGTTCTATAGGTTTGTAAAGCATGCTAGCAGAATTTCTACAGTTCTTCCCCGCCTTAAGGAAAAAACGGCCAATAAAATTTAGCTACTGTCTCAGTGTGAGAGATACAACCACCAGCAATTGCGCTCGGCTAATCTAAAAAAGAGAACATAAAATGCTTAAAAAATTAAGAATTGAACTTAAATTACAGTAAAACTCATTTAATATAACTGTTGAAAGATCGCTACTTTGTATTAGAAGTACATTAAAAAATTGGCGTGTTTAATAATTAATTAAATGTAGCAAAAGTGAATAAGCAATATTAATATAACTTAAATACAACTTAAACAAGTAATCTATATAAATGTACAGAGTTTTTCCTTATAATGTTCCGCCCCCTTAAAGCCTTTATTTGAAATATTATATTACAAAAAAAATTGTTTATACGGAAATTGTAAGATTTTTCCTGTATATTTGGACTACGTTAAATTGAAAATAATACCAAGGAGCCATTGTGCGACCGTGGTATCTGCCCCGGCAAGGCTCATGGGGCAGTTTCCTTGGGGATATAAGTATTAATTAGGGTAATAGGGGGTATCAGTATTTTCAGGAGAATTCGCTTTTAATACTGATATCCCCCAAGGAAACTGCTTGATGAGCCAAGCATGGGCAGATGTCACTGTCGCAGAATGGCTCCTTGGTTCTAAAACAAACAAAGCGCAATGTTTTAGTCGTTTCTTGGAACATTGGTGAAAGAGTCATGTCTCATCTTGAGTATATATATATATATATATATATATATATATATATATATATATATATATATATTATTCAATTTGTTTCTTAAACCCGGTATATATTAATTGGACTTAGAATAAAAGGGCATAAGTATACGAATGCATCCACGGCATTACACAAACATGAAAAAAGGACAAAACACGAATTTAATTTTTCTGAAACCAAAATCATTGATAAAGATAACCTGTATCAGAAATTAATTATCAAAGAAGTGATTCCCATAAAAGAAGTAAAAAATGCAGTAAATGACAAACAAGACATGAAAAATTTAAGTCAAATATACCACAATTTGATATTTTAGTATAGTTTTAACTTCGTCTAAGCCGTTATTTTTAAAATGTAGTATATCATTGTGAATGTCTGATTCTACTCTAGAGGTTTAGAATTAAAAAATAGCAAAAAATTATCTTTAAATTCCTCAAAGAAACGTACTACGATAAGAACACCTTTTTACCTAAAACTGTGCCATGAGTTGCCTGGCAAACCACTAACTTGCTACCTATCATTCAAATATAAATAAATAATCAACATGCATATATATAATATATATATATATATATATATATATATATATATATATATTACATAGTAAAAATTATGCGGAAAGAAGTTTTTTTCACAGAAAAAGAGGAGAATCAAAAGCAAACTTGTCGAAGAATTTAATATTTTGTTATACTTTGAAGATAAAAAAATCTTTATATAATCTATAGAAATTAATACTCGACTGGAAAATGTTGGAAAAAATATATGCGGTGCTAAAAAACATAACTACCATCCGTATAAAATTAGGCTAGTGTAGTATTTAACCGATAACAATTTAAATCAACGGCTCCGATTCTGCGAGGAGATCATGGGGAGATTGCGAGAGGACGGTCAATTTTTCCAAAAGATTTTGTGGTCTGGGGGGCGCTATTTAAATTGCTTAAATAACGAAACAGAGCATCATTAGAGCAGCTTCCCATTCATCAGTATACTCAAATAATTTGGCACCAAGATGGCGCACCGCCTCACAACGTCCAGCTGGTTACCAATTTTTTAAATAATCGGAATGATTTGTGGAGCCCCGACCACACAACCCTAGAAACATTTCTGTGTCGGTATTTAAAAGGGAAGGTATACTTTAATAGAACTGATAATTTGGAGGATTTGCGGCAAAAAAATCGAGCGGGAAATAGCAATTTTAAATACCGAATGTCCTTTCTTCATTCGCAATGCTATCAGCAGACTCGGAAGAGTGTTCCAAAATCGCTTGGGTAATGAAGGTGGTCATATAAATAACTTGTAAATGTCATAAACATTAAGTCTTATCTTTCTTTATTAAACTATCAATTAGCAGTTTCAGTTAAGATTTCATGGTTAGAGAGACTTAAGTATCATAACGGCCGAACCGCATCTTCGTTCGTATGTTGAATTTCTCTCATAAGGGGTAATTTTCAAGTAGAATAGCTCAGAAACTACCATTCCAAATACAGACATATATTATATACAATATTTTAAATATTTTTGAAGTGGATAATGAAGAAAATCCAAATATTAAAAAATATACAGAACGTTCTATTTAAAATAACGAAGTTGATGGAGGTTTCAAAAGTTTTCAATTGTCGTTTCTTTTTCAATTTACCATAATTCAGATATTCTGGAAAAATCTCACAACGTTCGTATAAACATTGTTTGTATCTTTTCAAATAAAGGCTTTAAAGGGGTAGCAAATCATAAAAAAACCCTGTACATAATAAAGCAATAATTTAATTTAAGTAAAATCATAACTTTTTTTTGACGCAGTGTTCTTAAATGCATGTAGTATTTTAATGGTAATAGACTCCAAGCATTTTTTGTTAAATGACTTTAACGAAGTCTTCGCACTATCGTCATCCTGCCTGACGTCAACTTTGCTCCGATTTAGATATACTTAATAAACTCTATTAGGGAAAGAGATATTACATTACTTAGAATTAATATGAACCAAAATCTTTCAATAGTGTAAAATTTTCCTTATTGGGTCTTTAGAGCAGTTTGCATTTTTATTCCAATGGCTTCAGGTTAAAAATCAGAACCGCAATTCATTCGTTTTATTTTAGGCTTAATGAGTGTTTCCCGCACTTCATTTACACCGGATTAATATATCTTAATTTTCTCTATGACTAAAACGCGGAAACCTAGAAATTTTGAAGAACCCTCCGTCCTTGGTATAAAATATTTATAGAATATTGAATAAACTTCCCGGATAAATCAACTCAAATTGTTTATTTTATATTTTCAAGTATAACGTTTGATGTTAATATACACGCATTTCATTTTGTCAAAACAAAGCATTTTATACAATATGCCACAACAAAAATACACACTTCCTATTTTTCGCAAATAAACTTCAGCGGATGAATGTTGGCTTACCCTTTATTTACAAACATCTTTATGACCTGTTGTAAATCCTTCCCTCGCTCACGACTAGCGTGTGTCTCTATGCCTAACTAGAAAAAAAAGTACGCTGCCCATTTTTATCCCATTATAATGGCTTTTCAAAAATGAAATAAAGGGCAAGAATTTATTTACTTCTTGGCTTTTACAGTTTAAATTAACTACTTATTTCCATATTGTTTTATTTACTTTAATGCACTGCAACAGATTTATTTTATGACATTAAAATTTCTTTTGAGTTTGAGTTAATGTATGACAAGTAAAAAATCATTATATGATTACTTACTTTCATTAATTCACTTACATCTTTAACAAAATACTAAAATTATAGATTTATTGCACCATGGCATTTTTTAGTTGACATTTAAAATAGTAATTTAGCCTCAAATTCTATAACATAACAATAATGTACTATAATACTGACACTCTACATGAATGAATTTTGTATATTTATGTTTGATTCTATTGTTGGTTCTTTTTATGTTATATTAGGTTTTGTGTTTCATAGGTGTGTACAAACTTTATAGATTTTTAGTTCACTCGTAAAAGTGAAGTAATTTAATCTTGAATAAAATTACCTTGCCAGGTTTTCACAGATCTTTACGTTTTAGGGTCCCTAGATGCTAAAAAATATGTTTTCTCAATTACGTCGGTCTGGCTGTATGGCGCATAGCTAAAAAACTACTTATCCGATTGACTTCAAATTTTGGTCAAAAATCAAGGATCATAAGAGGGTGAAATAGTTACATTTTGGTAAAAATACAATATGGCGGAACAAAATAACGGCCTGGTGAAATGTTAAAACAATTATTACAAAAAATTACCTATCCAATTTATTTGAAATTTTGCACAAAAATCAAGTATTACGTAGAAACCATCGGGCAAAATTTTGGTACGAATTTAGGATGGCGAAACAAAATGGCGGTCTGGTGAAATGTTAAAAAATTATCACTAATAATCTACTTACCAAATTTACCTGAAATTTTCATGAAATTGTTTATTAGATTGATTTTAAATTTTGTGTAAGAATTAAATAGTAATAATTCGGATAAGCCATATCAACTCGTTAACATAATAATTAAAGATACATATAAACCATTTTTATTTTCTATTTAAAGCTGATACTGATTTAGTAATAAACACCCGCCATTTTTAAATTTTTTTTTAGTTCATCACGTAATTCATTTAATTTTAATATGACACCTATTATAAGAAGTCAAGTGTTCAATTTTCAAAATACTTATTAACTCTTAGATAATATTATGTGACTGTAAAGTCATATGTGTAGAAATGGGATAGAATTATTAGCTCACCAAACTCGTCTTGCTCTTTTCACCAAAATAGACAGAACAAGCAATTAATACAAATATGCAAATTGCTTCATCTAATAGTAGGAATAGAAGAGGTATTGCAGACTAATTTAAAAAAATTGGTATAATGGTTTAAGAACACACAAATGTATATTCGACTTGGTATCTATAACCATGGGATATTTTTTGTTTTTTTTTAACCAGAAAAAATATTGCAGCAACAGTCATTGAAACAGAAATATTTTTCGCAAATCAACACAATTAGCCCCGAAACTGTCAAATAGCCTTCACGGCATCTAACGAGATCCTGTTTCGGAAATTTCTATTACATACAAATATTTTGCTTTAATTTTAACATCACTTCCATTGCAATGATAAAATATGGACCGTATCTTCCTCCACATTAGAAAGACGGTTTTTGCAACTTAGACATAACCGCGTTTCAGATGTATTGCTTCTTCGGCAAAAATGAGTATATTATTTTGGGTTGCCAATATTTTTGTCAGTTTTGTGTTCTTATGTAACAACATTTGATCGTTAAACAAATTGCCAAAAAAATCCATAAAAATGGCTGGTTTTGATTAATAAGTGAGTTTTCATTAGTCACATGTAGTTGATATGAAAATTTGAAATTTAATTTTAATCTGTTACGTTATTAAAGGTAGTACTAATAACCTAAGAATAGTGTCAATATGGCAGTATTCTTCTTTAATAAAAAAACATCATTGTCCCTGGTGCTTTGATTTATTTGTATAAACTACTGCCACTAAAAAAAATTTAAGTAAATTAAAACATAACATAATTTAGATCTTGCCATAAAATATTTTATGTTCAGATCAGTTTAAAAACATCTTTCGATGTCCAAAATTTGCCTATGTTAAAATTTTATAAACTAAAATATACAAGTTTGGGCCCTTTTCTCGCGGAGAGCACTAAAATACCAAAGAAAGTTTCACAAAACTTACTATATCTTTAATTTGTATCATGTCCAAAATGTATTTAAACCATAGACATAATAGCAGGGAGACGGAATTGTTTTGATTTGAACGCAATCAGATATTGTCAAAATTAATACTTATTTGGTCTATTGTATCATCTTGATTTGGGTCATTTATATAGAACAAAATCATAGACCTAATAAACGTCTGTGAACAAAATGTACATCGACTTACTAATAATATTAAAATTCATTTTAGTTGGTTCTAATACTATAATAATAACCACTGTAATATCTCATTAACTACATCTAATTATCCAATGAACAAATAATTATTCACATAACCTGTTTTATATGTCCATTGCTTAAAAACCGACAACATCGTCTCATTTTCGTCAATCGCAGAGTACACGATTTTAGGTGTTTTGGACTATTTAAACCCTAACATTTTTTTTATAGGTTAGTCAAATGTTGTTGTTTTCCTGTATTAATTGGCGTGCGCAGTACGAGATATTTCCAAATCTTGTATTTGTAAGTATACCGTAAAGTGTGATGTCTGCGGACACCACGTATTTAGAATTTAATGACTGTCATTGATTTAACGGATTTTCAAATATCGAAAAAGTAAGGGCTGTGTGTGTTTCATCTGATAATATTCTAATGGTTGGTGTATGTTTTATTGAAACATGATGTTTGAATAATGTTTTTACCAAATGGGCAATTACAAAATTTTGTCTTTTTTTTTACAGGGCCTTTATTAAAAAAATCACCAAACTGAGGGCGACTTCGGACATTGGGGCGGGTGTGTAAACGCACTCTAGGTTCAAGGAATTTTCAAAATTTTGACCTCTTACCACTCGAATGGGCAGTTAGTGCAGTAAGAATAGGAAAAATTAGTTTTAGAGCGGCATCTGAGTGTTATAAAATACCAAAATCATCAATTAACGACTAAATTAAGGGCATTCACACAAAGAAAGATTGCGGGCAGACATTACTTACCAAAGACGAAGAAATTCAATTTGTTGAAGCTATCTCACTATCAGCAGAATGGGGTCTTCCTGTCATGAAATTTGATATTCATCAGATAGTTCAACATTATTTAACAAGGAGAGGAAGAACGGTCAAACAATTGAAAATAAATTTATCTGGAACAGCTTTAGCCAAAAGTTTTCTTTCTCGACATAAAAATCTTACTATTATATTAGCTCAAAATTTCAGGCGTAGTAGAGCTGAGGGGACTGATACGACTATTAATGAATATTTTTTGAGCTAAAAAAATCCACTGAAAGTATATCGGAAAACCCAAGGTAGTCTGCCAACGTAGATCTAAAAACTGTGATAGAATCATTGATTCGTCTAAAACCAGTATTAGTGTAACGATGGCTGCATCTGCTTCTGGTCAACTTCTGCCACCGTTTGTGGTCTATAAAGCGAAGCATAGATATGAAAAGTAGGAACAAAGTGGACCTCCTGATAGTCGCTATAGCATAAGCAAAAGCGGTTGGTTTTAATCAACTACATTTGTACAGTGGTTCCGTCAAATACTTCCGCCATATTTTAGGCAAAAAGAAAGTAATACAATTTTAATAGGTGATAACTTTTCTAGTCATATCACCTTGGATGTTATACAGGATTGTCAAAAAGACGATAAAAAATGTGTGTTACTTTCTTCAAACTTGACAGATTTACGCCAACCACTGATTGCGTATTTTACGCCAATAAAGAAACACTGGAGGTCCATACTCACAGACTTGGAACATCAAAAGGAAGAGACCATTCCAGAAATCCGACTTTCCTCGACTTCTACAACAAACATTGACTGCAATGAAGGCTACCTCAAACACAAATATTTTATAGGGATTTCAAGCATCCAGAATTTTTTCATATGATCCAGAAACCGTCTTGAAAAGACTGCCTCATAGAAGGGACATATCCGTAGCAAAAACACCACCAACCCAATCTAATTTTCGGACGCCAGGGAGACATGTGTCTGAAACACTTAAGTTTTTTACAGAAAACGAGATTGCATCTGGCAAGGCCAGAAGAAGGCACATAAATGTAAAACCCGTGCAACCAGTTGAGCCTAAGGATTTTTCCCGAAAGAATGATCCTAAGCTATCAGAGCCGACCCTTGAAGAAACGACTGAAAAATAACTCATCTGATTCATATTCTATTCGCTCAACTTCAGTAAATCCCATTGTACCAGATCTAGAGGTTCCCTTGATGTCCTTGAAGAATAAAATGAAAATTCAGGAGACTGATTCTTGTAATATTTTAGTTCCCAAAGTGATATGTTTGCTGTAGTAAAAGAGCCTTAAGCTTTCTGTTCAAATATTATATCAGATTAATTGTAGATGAGATTAATGTTGCGAAAGATCCTTCCTCAGACCCATTATAAAAAAAAGGCAATGACATTCAAATATTTTTCTTTTTCCCATTAATACATGATGAAAATATTGTAACGGTCTTGGATATCGTCCAATTTTAAAGTAGGCTGGTTAATTGGATTTTGACATTAAATGAATGTTTTTTTTTATGTTTAAAACGTAGAATTTTGCGTTAATAACGTTTGTTTTTTCTTTTTATGTCTATAATTTTTTTGTTCATGTTTTTTAAAACTTATGTTTTTTTTATCTAAATAAATAAACGTTTTAGTTCATAAAAGGTATTATATTTTCAACCCATCTAGCCAAAAGTACATATATTTCTCCCCAAAATATATGTATTTAAGGGTAATTTTTTTTAAAGAGCGTCAGAAGTTGCATAAATATGAGTCTGAAATTATTTTTGAAGCAATTTTAATACATGTCCGAAGTCATCTCAAATATGGAAGTGACTTCGGACAGCAAAAAAAATGTTTTTTTAAATTGGGGCATGGGAATAAAATTAAAGTAAAAGTGGGAACCTATACACCAATAGTACACGAAACTGTTGCAATTTTTTCAAACTTTTAAATAATCAAATAAAATAGTTATTCAAAAAAAGCTTAAAAAATAGTCCGAAGTCACCTTACTTTACGGTACTGTTAATTACTTTAAGGGTTAATATGATTTGTAATTGCTATTTTATCCTTCTTTAGAAAGCAAAATTACATCTGCACTTTTTCCCTAAGCTACGTATTGATAAATGCTCAGGCAAAACCGATATATGTAGATAAAAAAACACAAGTATGTAATAGTACACGTAACTGGACATAAAAAATATAACTTGCTTAAAATAAATTAAAAAAATAAAATACAATGAGATAAAATAGGTACGTTGTTTTGCAGTCCGAACAACGTAAATAAAAAGAAACCGCTTAGGTATACTTTTTTATGCATAATATAAAAAAATTGATTAGGTATGTTAATAAATATACCCGCTGTGGTAATAGATTTTAATTTAGATTGACAGTTAAACGATGGATATACAAATAGTTTAAAAAATAATATTATTACTCATATTACGCTCAAAATATACACTATTTTATAAATGAAACAGCACAAGATGTTGCGTCTCCCTGTCATCATATATATGATTAAAACATACAATTTTAGTTCAGATATCAATTTCGATCTCCTTATAACAAACTACTAACTAATAAACATCATGTTATTCATAATATTTAGAAATAATAAATTTCTTAGCAACCCCCCACACGCGATGTTCTAACTCAGACAATACAACCCGTGATATCGTAAAACAGTAGTGGTACCATAACAACCCCTCGGCTTACTAATAAACAACTTCCTCCTAACTAATTCTGCTGGCACGAGCCATCGTAGGTACACGGGTCGTAATTGCCTATCTGCTTCATCAATTAATCCAACCATAAAAAAACCGAAAAAGAAAAACACCCAAACCCCTTTACATAAAAAACGAAGGCAAAGATACTCCTTTTTATACCTGGTCGCGTGTCTCGCTATAAAACAGCGATAATAAGCGGTTAACCTCTAATAACTTAATAAAAAGGACTACCTTTAACATATCTTCGTTCTAATTCGGCACCAACCCTTACCGGGTCTGTTTTTTAGATCTTTTTTACCTGATGTGCCACGCGCTATTACTGTTACAAGTGAAGGATCTACAATGAGTTATTGGCTATAAATAAATATTGATACTATTCAGTTCACTTTGGGAAACTTTAAATCGATTATACTTAATACGATAGGCTGTATAGTTACTTGACTAAACATGTATAATTTCCTTTTAACTTAGAACCATTGATTGCTTCAAAAAAAAAAAAAATATATATATATATATATATATATATATATATATATATATATATGTATATGTATATACATATATACACATATAAATGGTACTTTCCTGTTACGAGGAAGTTACAAACGAAGCCAAAAAATTCACAAAAATATGTTGATAAATATTGGTATTTTAAGTTTTTAGTTTTAAACTAGATTAAACTCTGTTATAGCAATTACAGTGCAATAGAACGTATGTGCCTACACTTACAATTAGTATGCAAATATTTATGAATTTCTACAAGTTACACACAAGAAAAGAACATAAAATAACTGTATTTAGAAAACGACTTAACCGTGAGCTTTTCAAAATTTGAAATCACATTGTTATTTGTATTTAGAATTAGAAAGCTGTTATAATTTATTTTGCATATTTGCCTATTATATGAAGTCGTAAACAGTGGTTAACATTTGCTAAGTCTTTAATATTTTTTTCTGCATTGCGTAATATTCTAGTTTTGAAGCTGATATTAGAACCTCTAGACATTTTTGTCATTTTTTTAATAATGTTTAAGATAAAAACTATAGGTTTTCTCTTACAAAAAATTTGACAATTTTTATATATTAATTTATAAACTGGCACATAAACACGAAACTTTACGATTGAATTTTCATTTATTCTTTTAACAAAATTTTTGGTTGCAATATTATACAAATGATATCTTTTGACAATATTATTAATAAATCCAGTAAACTGTTTCATTATTATTATTAAAGAGTTGATAAAATAATATTGAAGAATTTTGTAGCTATGGCTAATACCTTTTGTTTATATTCTTTCACTATCATGTTTAATGTGAAAAGATGGTGAAAAGGGTTAAAAAAAGAGTGGTTTAAAATTAAGCTTTAAAATTAAAAGAACATGCTTCTCCCCATATAGCTTTATAAAGGTTTCGCTAAATAATTGATTTGATTATAGTATTAAATAAACTAGTTATTAAAAACCAAGAAACCCTCTACTTATATCCAACTGTGCTAATAAAATGACTGGCTGCCTAAAGAGAAGAAAACAAAAATGCATATTTATTAATCTAAACTTCTTATAAATTCTTAATTTTTTTTTTAAATATTTTCATGGAAATCAACCTATTTTATTTCAGTGTTGATCACCGCAAGCGGAAGCCCTTTTATCTACCTATTTCATTTTTCAGTCTACGCCTGCCGTGATCAACACTGAAATAAGACAGGGTGTTTTCATATTTGGTTTCTTCTTTCTAGTCAGCTAGTCAGTAAATACATTTTCATCTTATCTGACAATAAAAATTAAATCAAATTTGTTTTGTCGTTTACGACAAGAATATTTTTATTTTTAAAACTTTGTTAAGTTATAAGTTAGACGTCCATCGAAAATACACTAGGAAGTAGGTTAGGTAGTAGTTAAGTAGTAACAATAACAATATATTATTTATATTTTATATGTTATGCTTAAAATTTAAAAAATATTTAAACATTTTCACGGTCACGACGCCCTCCCCCTTCCCTAAATAAAAAAAAAATTATTTGTCTATGTCTGATGACCATACCATTAAAAGTGAAATTTAAAACTACTTTGATATACGGATATACAGTACGAAAATGTAAGTTTTTACGAAATGGTGGATGCGATAAATATTTTACCAGCGGGACATTTTTTATACTGATCAGTCCCCATAACATAATTCCTGGATTCGCCTATGACAACTGCATATGGCACACCCTTAAAGCTTGACTAAGAATGAATCAAAATAAATTATTGCAATTTTTAAAGGGATACATACTTAAAAGAAGTAAAAAATATCTAACCTTCTTCGATCTTGTGAGAGACCGTTAGACCTAGAGAAGGATGTATAAAAAAATACGTTTTCGAAAAAAAGGCATTTCATAAAATAGGACCAATAATAAATTTTTGAGGAATTATATTTTTTATGCCAATGAGTTTGATGTATTTCAAAAAGAAATAAAAAAATATTTGCTAGTTCTCGGCGTTAAGAAAGTTTTATTAAAAAGTCAAAGAAATGAACAATAGTTTAGTTCATGGGGATTAATCTCAAGTTCATCCATCTATGGTCTCTCATTGGAAAAAAATAAAAAACATGTTAAATACAAAAGTTTTAAAATTTTATCTGAATAAGTCATCAGCTATGTTGTTTTTAATGTAGTATAGTTAGTGTAATATAGTTTCAATAAATGTGGCTATTTTGCCTGATTATAAATATGCTGGGTTTAATACCATTTCCTTTTAGAACAATTTATAAAATTGTCAAAAATCATGCCATAAGGAGCAATGTGTTAGAAAGAGAGAGAACATTCTAACTATACATATTGGCTATTATGGCAGGATTTTGACAATTTTCTCGGTTATCTTTAAAGAAAAATCTGTCAAACCTGGTATATATATATATATATATATATATATATATATATATATATATATATATATATATATATATATATATATATATATATATATATATATATATATATATATATATATATATATATATATATATATATATATATATATATATATATATATATATATATATATATATATATATATATTCTATATATATAGAAATGGTATTAAAAAGAATTGAAAGATTCGAAACAAAGTCAGTTTTTTTCTTTAAAAATGTATAAGGTTCGCGTTATCAAAAATTTTTTATACAGGGGCCATGAAAAATACAAAAATGATGTTTTTGCGTAAAAATCATACCTCGTTGATAATTTTGTCTCAAAAGTTCAAATATTAAATATGTTTTGAATTAAACTACATGAAGAAATACAAGATTTCGTTACAAGATTTAAAATTAAGATTACCAGATTTATCACACTACTTTTTAATGTCTCAGATTTTCTCAAGCACACCTTTATTCAGATTACCCAACGTTTTCTAAAATAATTTATAATTTCTATATATATGACATACTTGCCAATGTCTTTATTTCGTTTCAGCAGTACAATTAAAATATCAAAATTCAAGAATTCCACCGCCATATTCAACACATTTTTCTAACTGCCTCCTTAGATACCTGAGGGAATTTCTGATTTCTTTCAAGGATATTGAATGGATAGCTTGTGTAATTCTTCCTTTTAGCACTTCCATATTATTTGATATTGGAGCAGAATAAACAATTTGTTTTAAACGGCCCCATAGAAACATGTCAGCCACAGTTTAGTCAGGGCTCCTTGTGAGCCACAAAATTAGGCCGTTTTCTTCAAATCCAAATTTGCGGTCAAGCCATTCTGTTACTTCATGTCTTCAATGTGTTGGGCAACGATCCTGTTGAAAATATATTGGCAAATTTTCAAGTTCATTGCTAAAAAATGTATCTAGCATTTCTAAGTACGATATTCTATTGCAGGTGTTATTATAGAAACATTGGCCTATAATGCCTTGAACAGATATCGCGCACCACACGTTCAGTTTTATATAATATTATCTTCGCGTCATTATTCTAAATTCGGGGTTTTCTTGAGACCAGTACCTGACGTGCTGAGATGCTGCCACTTCCATTATTAGAAAATTTGCATTAATCAGAAAACATAATAAACTTATAAAAATCAATATTTTCACATTACCCAAAAACCAAAAATCAGTCTTTTCGATTCATCTTCCTCTTAGAATATGACTTTTTTTCACAACTGCTAACTGTTTAGCACGATTTCTAATGTAGATCACTGGAGTTTTTCTAACAGATTGAAGAACTAAAACTGTGGTCCAAAACAAAACCGGTTCTTTGGAGCTTTTTTATTACGTTGCAGATCCGAGTTATTGGCACTGCTTCAAATTTCTCGCCAAATTGTTACATGACGTAGTGGTATAATACTTGACCATTCCCCTAACACTTTATTATGAAAAACCTTTGCTCAGTAAATAGCACTTTGATAAGAACTACGAGTATTTTAAATTAAATGAAACTATTTAATTTTTTCATTTTTGAAGCAAAAACTATTATCAGGAGTTACTTTTCGTATATTCCAAGAAGAGACATTTTTACTCTTATGCAAAATAACATTTTTGTATTGTTTATATCCCCTGTATAAAAAATTAAATTTTTGATAAGACGAACCTTGTTTATTTTTCATGACTGACTTTTCTCCGTACCTTTCCATTCTTAGTCCATTAGACGTTTTGTAAAGTAACTCCGCGGACATACTGTATATAAAATTAGCTAACTTCTAATTCTAACATAATAACATGCTACTCAGTGTTGCCGTTTTAGTACATTTGTACTATTTCTAGTACATTTTCGACAGCAAAGTACAAAAGTACATTTCAACTTAAATAGGACTAATTCTAGTACATTTTTAAATATCATTTAAATTATCAGCATACTATATTACCAAGCTGAAGTTTCAAAACAAAGGTTTTGCAAATTATTTTGTGAGACCAAGGTCATAAAATGGCCGCAAACCGGTGCCGCTGATTCCCCGAATACGAATTATCAGAATAAATCGATGACAACGTCACTTCATACCCGTGCGTTGTTTGCTACTCCGCCAATTACATGTTCGCTGACTGCTGGGATATTAGTTTTCTGTTTGTTTTTTTTTAATATATTATATTGTATAATTTGTATATAATATAATAAAAAAAATTGTTTTTTTTTTGTTTTTATATTTACATTTTTTGTTTCGAGTATATTTTATGATAAAAAACTAAAAATGCTTTGCAAAACATATATGTTTGACTCTTTAACTTTTTAACTAACTAAATTCTATAAGAAACGGCAATATTTGATTTTATCGTAAACTTTAGTACAATCTAGTACATTTTATTTTATAGCTTCTGCTCAGTACATTTCAAAAACTCAGCGCGACAACACTGATGCTACTATTCAGTGGAATAATATATGTCTGGATAACTCTAGTGATAGTGTTCATATAACGGAAATATTGTCAAATCTAATTTGATTTGGATTAGAATCACAGTGTATAATATAAAAATATCTCTATTCATATTGTTTTCTGTTTTTATCTCTTTGGACCTAAATTTTCAGTTTTTACTTATTATTAATTAATGCAATTTTACATAAGACTTTCGGTGTCAACATCATTTATATCACTCAGGTTCGCAAAAGAATAGATTTCTAAGACTAATTAACTTGAAATTGAAAAGCCATATTGAGCAAAGGTGTGAAATCTATAAGTTCTCTGTTAGCTCTGTAGGAGGTGGCGCCCGACTCATTTAGAAGCCGAACTTTCGGCAAAAAGAAAGAGGTTTATTTCGTGAAGATTCAAATAGTTCTCGCCCATATATCTCACCAAAGGATGGAGAAAGGCGAGTTCAAGATATATTAAATAATTTGAGATATATCTAATAATGCGATGTCACGGCAATGATTAATGGTCTACGGTCTTTTGTTTGTTGGAAGGTAGAATTCACTTTTAACAGCCCTTTACAAGATCGTTTTTGGGGTGCTTAGGGATTTTTCGGTAATGTTAACTTGTATGTATTATATACTTATTCAATAAGATATATCCAGCCTATACGCAAAGATTATAAAGGTGAAATAAGACTTTACATAAAACATTAAAAATTTGACTTCGGTTATACATATACGGTTTTTTAAGCTTTAAACACAGAAGAAAACACCTCAATCATATTTTATGTGTATTGTTTAAAAAATTCCCTAAGTCCCTTCAGAGAAATACCTAAGAATATAATAAAATAAGATGTTTTCTTTTCAATAAATTAGAGGCAAGGATAAGAGTATCGATGAAAATGAGTTTTGTAGTTAGTGTGTTTTGTTAAAAAACAGAAAAGGACGTAAAAAGTGTAAGCATAAGAAATAAGGGAGGTGTGTTATTTTGTTTTCACAACTTTTTACGACTAATAAATAAAACCTATATTATTACTAAGCTTTTGTTCAAGTAAAATAACCTATTACTTCTAAAAGTGAGTAAAAGTTTGTTACTCACGGGTTACAACCAGTTACGTTACTCCAAATTAATTACTAACGCTCGCTTTGATCAATTATAATCGTCGGTTTTTTACGACTGGTAAAGGGATTTTTGAGCAATTCGAAGGATTGTAAAGTGCTTATTTTTGAATGCAAGAAGTTGAAAAACAACGGGGCAAGTATCTAGTTTTCCTTAAGACAGCTGACTTATATCGATCACAATATGAGTATAGTAGTTAATAGGTCATTTTCAAGGTCGAAACTGGTACTCTTTATAATTTTTCCGGCCTTGGAGACCGACTTTACCACAAATATTGAAGGATGCAGGGACGTAACCAGGGGGATCCACGGGATCTGGACTCACCCAGAAACTTTAAAAATATTTTGTTATGGGCATGATTCTTCTTAGGTTTCCTAAGGTTTGACCGCTTGGACCCCCCTTCTCCTCGAAATTATTATTTCTGTTTTGGACCCCCCCACACCGCCGAACTGAATTTCTGGCTACGTACCTGGTGCCACAGTTACTCGACATTTAGCAGCTGCAAGCATCAGAGCCAAGAACATAAAAAGCCTGTTCAGAAATAACAAATTTTGATCAGCCAAGTATTCCATTAACAAACTGAATAATCCTGTCCTAAAGAGATTTTGGGAGAAGTACACCATACGCCAATTTCACATGAATCCACCTAAAAAAAATATGTATCCGATTTGTATACCAACACTATTAATACATTGGCAGAGAAAGTGTCAGACAAAAGCACCAACTGTGCTTTTGTCTCTGGATCTTTACCCATGCGTAATCAATCGGTGAAAATATCAAAGACATGTTTTTTAAACATCGTATTTTTTGCTATACCATAAAAATAAACTTGCTAGACAAAAATATCATCATAGGCAGGGCTTTTCACGTCAAACCATCAAACGTCAAGGATTTTGTTTGAAGGTTTTTATTATTATAATTTTACATTGTTTGCATTTGTGTTTTTATAAAGTCTTGTGCCGTTTAATCTTCAAATCAATCCTTTTAGGAAGATACTTGTGTTATATTTTTGGTTGCTGGTGAGTACTATTATTAGTTAATAGTAATTTAATTGATGAATATTATTTATATTTATATCTACGTCCATAGTGAATGTGACTTTTTGTTTGACAATTTAATCGATGGAATTTTGATTTGATTCGTATGAATATTAATGATGACGCATCCAACGGATCAACATATGAGTTTCGCTAGATGTAAAACTGATATAGAACAAAGATGTGTCTCTAAATGTGTTTTTAGTGTATTGGGAGTAGAAGAAAAAAAGGTTTTAAATATATTTACTGACAGAAGTATTTTCCATTTGGCGAAAGTAAACCATTCAATTGGTACTTTTTCAGTAACCCTTGTAACACAGATGCTGCACTTGTGTGCAAAACAATTGGTGATCTCTAAATTTTGTATCCAAAGTGATACCCCCATTACTTGTCTTGCTTATGAACTTCATTGTATTGGTTAAAAGTGCATTCTTGGATAAAAATGAGAAAAAAATTGACTTCAAATAATCCGCAGTTTTAACAACCAGTGATCATTGTTTGTTAGTAGAGAATATTTTCGTTTTGTTTAGACGATTTTTTACTTCCCTCATAAAATGGAAGTAGGTATTATAAAAACATGTTTTTTCAATTCCGTCGGTCTGCCTGTCTGTCTGTCTGTTCGTGGCGTAACTAAAAAACTACTTAACCGATTGACTTCAAATTTTGGTCAAAAATGAAGGGTCATCTAAGAATGATCTGGTAACATTTTGGTAAAAATCCAATATGGCAAAACAAAATGGTAGCCTAGTGCAATGTTAATAAAATATTACTAAAAACTGCCCATCCAACTGGTAATATTTTAGTTAATAAAATATTTGAAAATTTAGCCTGAAAAAGTTTCTTTATGGTTTGATTTCAAATTATGTGCCATAACCAATTGTAGTATAGGGCTTAACTAAAAAAACTGTGTTACTGATTCAAGATGGTGGAACTGGAATTGCGGTTAAATAAAATTTTTGTAATCGTAAAAAAATTCCCTCTAAGGTTTTACCTATCTTCACGTTTTAACGTCCCTAGATGCCAAAAAATATGTTTTATCAATTCCGTCGGTCCGTCTGTCAGTTCTACTTAGCCGATTGACTTCAAATTTTAAGCATAAATTAAGGGTTCTATGACTGGTAATATTTTGGTAAAAATCCAATATGGCGGAACAATGTTAAACAAAATTGTTAGAGTAGTGTATTATTTGGGGTTAAGATCCAGTAAAAAAAAGTCTTTTTTTAATTGTCGACGCTTCGCAACTTAATTGTTTCATCCTCAGGACACATATATAGATGCTATATCCTGCATGAAACAAATATTATCTCAGTCTTTTCCTATTCCGTCTGGTAGGACCGTACTGGTCCGCATATATTTCCCAGGTATTAAATTTCAAAAGGGTTTTCGTTAATAATTCTCTTGTTATATTGTTTGAGGTTAAGATCCAATAAAAAAAAACAAAAGTCTAAGATTAAATAGTCGACGTTTCACAACTTTATTGTTGCATCCTCAAGACACATATATTGATTCTATTTCCTGCATGAACCCTATATTATCAGTCTTTACCTACTCCGTTGGTCCGCAGATATTTCCCAGATATTAAGTTTCTAAATGGTTTTCGTTAACGATCCTTTTGTTGTTATGTTAGAGTGGTGTATTATTTGGAGTTAAGACCCAGTAAAAATACAAAAGACTATTTTTAAATTGTCGATGTTTCGCTACTTTATTGTTGCATCTTCAGGATACATAGATTCTATATCCTGCTTGAAACCCATATTATCAGTCTTCTTTCTAAATGGTTTTCGTTAACGATCTTCTTGTTGTTAGAGTGGGGTATTATTTGGGATTAGGAAATATCTGTGGACCAACAGGGTAGATAAAGATTACTGTATAGGCCGGAGTCAACTTCAATAGAAAAACTGAACTCGTATTTTTACGTAATGGGACAATGACGACAGAAAGGTACATTAGTGACGTGAAGGAACCCGTAGTTTGCACCATTTGTGGAAAATTATGGCGCAAATTTCGTTTTAATTAACGATAATGGCGGACCACACAGAGCAGTTATAATTGGAGTTGGAGTAACATAATACTGAAAGCATGAATTAGCCAACTAAGTCTCCAGATGTCAACATTATTGAGCATAGTTTGTCTTGTCTGTAGCTCTTGGTACAATCGAGGGACAATCCGCCTCAAACCCCCAACGAATTAGCAATGAATGAGCAAATGTTACCCAGAATCAAATCTATAACCTGGTTGAGAGCATGCCAAGAAGGTGTCGTGTGGTAATAAATGCCAGAGGTGGACCGACTTGCTATTAAGTTAGGTTAGGTTTAATAAATATAATGAAAACATGTAACCATGGTGACAAATTGTTAATTTATTATTATGATTAATTTCGATGTTTAAAACCAGTAAATAAAAAAAGGTCCAAAATTAAAGAAAACACACGTATCTTCAAAAATATGAGGACTATCAAAAATGTCATGAACCTATTTTTTCCAATTATCTAGTGGATTAAACAAATGCATAAAACAATACATTTCCGATCAAATGAAATTTCAGGTTTTGTGGTCTTAATTTTCACCCTATATTAGACTAAAATTGAATGTCATCGGTCCGATAAAGCGTCTTATTGCCTATAAAATTTGCTACATTTCACCCAAACCACAACTCAATATGACTCAAAAACTGACTAATCCACTTAATATGTTAAGCAGTTTAGTTGTGAAAAGTGTTTTTTTCTAACTAGTGATGAAAGGTATATAATTCTGATGGGTTTTCTGTTATATTTTGTTATTTTAAAATGTTTCTATGGTGAAAATTATGCATAAAACAATAATTTCCGATCAAAATTTCGTGGAACACGCTACATTTTATGAAACGATGAAATAGAAAAACGGAACACGTTATGAAACGATATTTTCTCACAATATATCACTTTTCTTAACTGGTTATATATACAGCTATTATAAAATTTTGTTAAATATCAAATGATAATTTAAAAATATTTTTATTTCATATTAAAAAGTTATTTAAAATTAATTTTGTAACATACAGGGCATCGCGTGTTAAAATTACTACTTTGCTTTGTCCAGT
Organism: Kuschelorhynchus macadamiae; assembly: GCA_030620095.1. Classification (NCBI taxonomy): domain Eukaryota; kingdom Metazoa; phylum Arthropoda; class Insecta; order Coleoptera; family Curculionidae; genus Kuschelorhynchus; species Kuschelorhynchus macadamiae. The sequence continues at coordinate 1,156,477 of JAUTXW010001314.1, forward strand.
TCTTTTACTAATTATAAAAATAGACCCATTATGGTCAGCGAAATTTAACTAATATATCCCGCCGAGCCACTTTTGGCCGACCACCAACAGTTGTGCTTCAAAGAGAAAAGCAAAAATTAAGGTAGCATCTGTCGATCTATGCGATAATCAATAGGTAAGGGAAACTAGATACCTATAAGCATAACGAACATGGAGCATTTCTTAGTTAATAGCTTCGGTAAATGTCTATTATTTGCTTTTTCTTAAGGAAAAGGTAAAATAAAACCACCACTTTTAAAACGGAACTAGGCGGGGCCAAACAATTTTAGCAAATTTGAAGTGTCCTCCGTCAAGGCACGCTCGGAAATGTTGAAAGAAAGGCCTAATTCCGTTAGCGTGTAATTTTGTGGTTCATGCGTACCTTCATGTGCAGATTTTGATTATTCGCTCGTTTAAATCGTGATAAAATCAAAATTATCTGAATTAATGACTAACTTTAGGAAAAGTATTACTTTTTTAAAATGTAATATAGCACAGTATATATATTCCAATGAAAATTAACAAAAATTTTATATTTTTGATATATACTCTGCGTGTCTGGGTATAAACCAGGATTCCGAAAGTAGTCTAGGATAATTATTTTAATTTCCCTTTTCACCATTTCTAGCAAGTCAAATCAATATCATCGGCGATTAGCAAGATTACACCTCAAAAGACAATATTTAGGAAAAATCTGTGATTCCCAAGAATTGTCGCGTTCTTCATATAACTTCTTAAGTTAGCATAAATTCCTAGCTGCTGTCGATTTTCAATTTTAGAATAATTCTCGTAGTGGAGATTATCAAAGGCAGGACCTCCAATCCTCCTGCCTCCACAGCTCTTGGAAGCATTAGAAAATATTTATTAAGTTTTTTATTGTAGCAGTGCTTAAGGCTGTGGGTGGTTGGGATGTTGATATCCATTAGAAAAGTTATTTGTTAAATTTTTTTGTTTTCTTTTTGTCCTCTAACCGACTATCCGACTAATCCTAATACAACTTTTGGGTTTCATTTTTTTAGACTACGGCAAGTATTGATAATAAGGCACTGATATTGAAGCAGGCCATGTTTTTGAGCCAATGATTAAATCAGTAATCTTGCTACCTGATAATGGTGCTCAAGAATATTGTAAAGTGGACAGAGCCTGTCAGACTCCAATAATATGTTGGATAGTGTTAGAAGTATGCTGGCATCTCCTCCTCCTTTACAATGTGCTTAACGTAGCTTTTTGTATCAATCACTTGGTTCTGTATTGCCATCATAAAACCCTCGATCTCTTTAAATATATTTTCATTATATAGCTATGCATCTGAAGCAACTAAATTTAAAGAAAAAATCAAAAAGTCCTTGGTATACCAAAGTGTTAAAAATTTCGGGAAAGAATATGTGTTCATTGCATTATATAAGAAAATTTGCTTATGATAATTCTACTTTTAGAAACTACTACAATAACTACAGTAGAATTTATAGAAATAGCAACAAAATATCAAAATGAACCTAGTTTCAAAAAAAAAATAAACAACTAATAAATCAAAGGAATCTTGGAAAATTGTCAATAACTTACGAGGAAAAAATAAACAAGTTCCTGTTTTGAGCAGTCTGTCTGCTGATGTGATGTGATTAACACATTTTATTGTAGTATTGCTGGTCAATTGGCAACAAATGTACAGTCACCTAATAATTTTTGAGAGTACTTGGGTCATGTGTCAGTATCTGAAACATTTCTTTTTTGCTCCAGTTACTGCAGAAGAGATTAAAACAATTTTTGCACTTAGGAGCAAAAACGCAGCCGGGGGGACAGGTTATCCTTGCAGATTTTCAGAGCCTTAACGGAGATGGTTCTTGAGACATTGGCCGGGGCAATAAATGCTTCTTTTGTTACGGGTAGTTTTCCACTCAGGCTAAAAAAGGCACTAATTAACTCCCTTTACAGAGACCGCGACGAGCCCTCAACTTTCAGACCCATTGCTCTGTTGCCCACACTGGCAAAGATAGTGGAAAAACTAGTTAAAGTAAGGATGGTCTCTTTCTCAAATAAACACTTCAAAAATTCTGAACCTCCAACAATTCTGGTTTTAAACATCAAAAAACACTTGCAATGCTATTTTTGGGTTTCTTGAATACCTGTACATCCATTTAAACTCTAGAGAGGTTGCGGCTGCGATGTTTTGTGGTTTATCAAAAGCATTCGATTGCGTCAATCATCAAATACTGCTAAAGAAGCTAGCGAGGTACGGGCTCAGAGGAAATTCCTTGGAATGGTTTCACTCTTACTTGGCGGAGCGGACTCAGAGTGTCGCCTTTATGATGCCAATTCAACTGAATGTCGTTTAGATTGGGGAGTTTCGCAGGGATCTGTTCTCGGTCCAGAGCTGGGCAAGCTACTATAAAAAAGGAACTAGCTACAAGCTATTTTTAAATACAAGTAAGCTACTCGGTAGCTTAATTACTTCAATTTAAAAGTAGCTAAGCTACAAGCTTCTTATTTATAAGCTATTTTTTAAGTTACTTTTGGTTTTTCTATTTAGTTTCTACCAACTCCAACAAAAGTAATGAAAATTATGATGGTCATATTACTTTTTCTTTTGTTTTCTTATTTTGCACGTGAAAGGGAAAGAAATCAGTATTAATCTACATCTATCACTCTTTAAAAAATAATATAGTTTCTTGAGTAGGTAATAAAAAAATTGAAAGCCCCTAGCACTTAACTCTGAACTACTTTACTACATACTACATATTAATTATAATAATAACAATCATGGATTAAAATAAGCTTTTATTAAGTCTTATTATATTCTTTTAGAACTACTAGTTTCTCGAACAGATTGTCCGATAAGCTATTTCGTCTTGGACTATATATATATATATATATATATATATATATATATATATATATATATATATATATATATATATATATATATATATATATATATATATATATATATATATATATATATATATATATATATAAGTAGCACACAAACAACAATCTTTCTACTAGTACAGAAGTGGCTAGTGATGTGTTGAATCTTATAAATATTTCTTTAATAATTGGATAATCCTCCAGCATTGTTTCTGTCGATTGTCATCTAAATATTTTAAAAATTCCAATTCAATTTTATTTTTCAGAGAAATTTCATTGTGGTGAACCTCACTTTTAAAAGTTTCTGGTGTAGAAATATTGGATTGGGTCGTTGATGCAAGTACTGATTCGTTGAGATATTTTCTGTCAAAGGGATAGCTGTTTCACAACTTTCCCGTAAATTTTGATTCGAAATTTTATTCTTTGCAATATTAATGAACACATTTTAGATATCTTTAGCGTCAACATTTGTATCAATTTGTTAAAGAACTGGCAGCCAACGAAGTTTTATTGAGGGAATAGTAATCGCTGCCATAATAGCTTCTTGTGAGTAACTATTCCGAGAAAAATATTCTTCAAATCGGTTAATCAGAGAGTTTCGAATTTTTTCTGGTGGAACTGCTAGCATCTTTATATCTTTTTCCGACTGCAGTTTATACAATTTTAATTTTAACGACGATGTGCTGGCCAAAACATAACCAAAAAATGTATTATTTTCAAATCAAAATCTCTTTGATCTGTCTTTACTCGTTTTTTAAATGGTTGAAATAATGTTGTCTGTTTCAGTTTTAATTCACTGCTTCTACTGCCACTGCTGCTAGTTTCAGATAGTTCAGAATCAAGCTTAGCGTACTTAACCTTCTTGTGTTTTTTCTTTTTTCCAATGTATATGAACTCAGAAAGGCTTGTAGGGTGTTTTTACGCATATGTTTTAAAAAGCTTGAAGTGCTATTCGATTGACCTTTATATATATATATATATATATATATATATATATATATATATATATGGATATGGATAGTGGAATGAAAACATACTATCATTTAATACTATATATATATAGTAGTTGTTTTTGTGATTCAATTTTGTGCCTTTGCCCTACACGGGGCTGGCTAGTCTATGGCGGCCTGATGGGCTCTAATAAGAGCGAAATCGCGATCGTCGTTTGACTAAAATGGATCATTGTGTCTGCTGTATGCAGAACATGTTCCAAACAAGGATCATTTTCTTGTTATGACGTTGGTGTAAGTGGAATGAAAACATACTATCATTTAATACTCCCTACGAAAGCCAGGAGTCACAATGTAATTCAATGCCGGTCGTGGTATTAGCCAGCGGAGTAGTTGTTTTTGTGATTCAATTTTGTGCCTTTATACACGGGGCTGGCTAGTCTATGGCGGCTTGATGAGCTCTAATAAGAGTGAAATCGCGATCGTCGTTTGACTAAAATGGATCATTGTGTCTGCTGTGATGCAGAACATGTTCCAAACAAGTATCATTTTCTTGTTATGACGTTGGTGTAAGTGGAATGAAAACATACTATCATTTAATACTCCCAACGAAAGCCAGGAGTCACAATGTAATTCAATGCCGGTCGTGGTATTAGCCATGTAGTTGTTTTTGTGATTCAATTTTGTGCCTTTGCCCTACACGGGGCTGGCTAGTCTATGGCGGCCTGATGAGCTCTAATAAGAGCGAAATCGCGATCGTCGTTTGACTAAAATGGATCATTGTGTCTGCTGTGATGCAGAACATGTTCCAAACAAGGATCATTTTCTTGTTATGACGTTGGTGTAAGTGGAATGAAAACATACTATCATTTAATACTCCCAACGAAAGCCAGGAGTCACAATGTAATTCAATGCCGGTCGTGGTATTAGCCAGCGGAGTAGTTGTTTTTGTGATTCAATTTTGTGCCTTTGCCCTACACGGGGCTGGCTAGTCTATGGCGTCGTTTGACTAAAATGGATCATTGTGTCTGCTGTGATGCAGAACATGTTCCAAACAAGGATCATTTTCTTGTTATGACGTTGGTGTAAGTGGAATGAAAACATACTATCATTTAATACTCCCAACGAAAGCCAGGAGTCACAATGTAATTCAATGCCGGTCGTGGTATTAGCCAGCGGAGTAGTTGTTTTTGTGATTCAATTTTGTGCCTTTGCCCTACACGGGGCTGGCTAGTCTATGGCGGCCTGATGAGCTCTAATAAGAGCGAAATCGCGATCGTCGTTTGACTAAAATGGATCATTGTGTCTGCTGTGATGCAGAACATGTTCCAAACAAGGATCATTTTCTTGTTATGACGTTGGTGTAAGTGGAATGAAAACATACTATCATTTAATACTCCCAACGAAAGCCAGGAGTCACAATGTAATTCAATGCCGTACTTTGTGAAAACAAGACGGTAGGGAGGAATTCTGAAAAAATTTAGACCCATACCCAGACACGGGGCTGGCTAGTCTGTGGCGGCCTGATGAGCTCTAATAAGAGCGAAATCGCGATCGTCGTTTGACTAAAATGGATCATTGTGTCTGCTGTGATGCAGAACATGGTCCAAACAAGGATCATTTTCTTGTTATGACGTTGGTGTAAGTGGAATGAAAACATACTATCATTTAATACTCCCAACGAAAGCCAGGAGTCACAATGTAATTCAATGCCGGTCGTGGTATTAGCCAGCGGAGTAGTTGTTTTTGTGATTCAATTCTATGGCGGCCTGATGAGCTCTAATAAGAGCGAAATCGCGATCGTTGTTTGACTAAAATGGATCATTGTGTCTGCTGTGATGCAGAACATGTTCCAAAGAAGGATCATTTTCTTGTTGTGACGTTGGTGTAAATGGAATGAAAACATACTATCATTTAATACTCCCAACGAAAGCCAGGAGTCACAATGTAATTCAATGCCGGTATCAATGATCTGTATAATTTTTTAAAGTTATTACCTTCCACTAGCTTGTGACTCTATACTATCCAGTTTTGGCAGCTTATTTCTGAAATGAATGTTAAAAAAATCTGGAAACGTCTTCCTCTTGAGGTTATTGTAATTTTCTGGTTGGTATTCCGGGTCATTATCACTTTTATTTGGAAAGAGATCATTTTGGTCATCAGTATTGTAAATCTGTTCTATATCATCGTGTACCTTTTGAAAAATATATCAAAACGAATGTCAGTGCCCCAAAATTTTCACTAAAACATTTTTTCAAGACCTTGCAAAAAATAAAATATTTCTTGTCCATGTCGAGTGGCAAGCTGTTATTGAACTTTGCACTTGAGTGCAATAAACAAAATTTCTACGAGCATGCGCAAAGTAAAGTACTTTCCGCACTGAAAGTTCAATTTTGCGTACGCTTCTTTTGTTTTAATGTTAACACTTGCGCAAAATGTTTTTTCCCACACTTAAAGCTTCTCCGAACTCCAGTAACTGCTTTTGCGTGCGGGAAAGTATTGTTGCGCGTAAAGTTTGCGCATTTGTTAGAAAAATAACAAGATATTTTATTTTTTTTCTAACTTGTGTTTTTCGAATTTTTTTAGAAATGTACCTTCCAAAAGATACGTAGTATTATGTTAGTGTTAGAAGAAAGCCTAGAATAATGAATACGCGTAATTATAGAAATAATAAAATAAAAATTATTAGTAAGATATCTACCCTAAGAAGAATAATGAAACCAAACACTAGGTAATATTCATCAGCTATTCAATATATTTTAAGCAACATCGTAATACAGAAGCTCCTTCTTTAAGAGCATAAGGGTCTTTAGTCAAGAAAGCAGAAGACATTTCCGCAAATTTGGTAATCCGATAGCAGTAGCTTACACAAGGTTGCAGGGGTGGAGAAAGAGGCATATGTGGCAGAGCGGACTCAGGGGATAATCGAGCACATTCCAATTATTTTGAAAAAAGCTGCCCAGAGTTGGACTGATTTATTTTTTATAATATTTTGTGTTTAAGCTTATTTGAAATGTCCAATAAAGCTGATAATAAAGAAAAAACACATATAAATATGTATCTAAATATAGTTTTTCTTATAGCTAAACTACTATTGAAAGTCACTATGTCATTTTTACAAAAACAATAACCTAGTACTGTGTATTTTGCAAATATAATTAATCTATAACTTTTCTATGTTTTTACAAAGCACTAAGGCCTAAAGTGTAAGTTAAACTGGTCAACACTTGAAGCTTCGACTCTTGGTTTTTAAACATTTTCAAAGTTGTCTATCTTAAAAAGTATCATACAGATTTTAATGTTGAACTTTTGAATTAGTTAACTGGCTTTCAGTCGAGGCCTCAATTTAATATGTAGTATCAGATATACAGGGCACAAAATGAGTGATGTAAAACGACCGAAAATGATGATCGTATTTTAACTAGAAAAATTCGGTTTGATTGTTCATTCGAGCCAATTCACTGATTTTTGAAATTTCCTTTTTTTTTCCCAGAGATACGAATTTTTCGATCTTTTTTTCTTACCCTTACCACATTACCACAAGTCTCCGCACGAAATATACATGTTTGCGTTATAAAGAGTGTCCCCAAATTGCGGATGGGCATTGAAAAAAGAACAACCATTTTTCTACATATTTGCTGAAACTAAGGAATACTGTGTATAGAATAATTATACCATGCATTCTATATATAATTTTCTTGTTTAAGGTGCGTTAGTCACGGAATGGTTTAGGAATTTCTTAGACATCATATGTCTTAAATGATTAATCGAAAAATCGGTCATTGTTATTTTATTACGCATGTGATCCTAAAATATCTAAACTTCAGGTAGTGGCGGCTCGCCGCTTCACCTACATTTTCCAATCCATTTACTTTAAAATAAAAATATTTTAAAAATATTAAACATTTTATAATCTACATTTTTATTATAAAAATGTAGTATGTTTTATATAAATTTACATTAGTCACTTAATTATACCATTATTTTCTATCAAACTAGTGCATTATAGAGTTATTTACAACAGTTCCTATGGCAACGCAATGGTGAATATCCGTAAGCCAAAGAGAGATGGGAGCCCCTTCTGCAGGCTGCAGGCGCTTGTTCACTTGCTATAGAATTAATGTAAATTAGTGCGTTCGGATCATCGAAGGCGGAGGCAGTTTTGCACATCGTGTCGTGTATCGTGGTATATAACTGTTTTCTAAGAATAAAAAATATATTTAAAATATTATAAATTCACAGTATTAAAAAACGCTCCAAAGCTATGGATAATTAACATCATAAAAAGGTAAAAAATAGCCATTTTGGGCGTGGCACACCGAAAATTTTTCGCCTGCGCCGCTATTTTTGCCTGCGGCTCTGTGCACCTAGCTACGCTGCGCTTCACCCGTTCTTAAATCCACGAGCCGCTACTGTTAGACATTAGTAAATATTACTATATCACTGCCTACATCAAGAAACCAAATATAATCTTTACTCAAAAAGACATCATGAAATTTATAACAGAAGCACCCAGCGAGGTTTATGTTTCTTATCTTCTATTTTAGTTAATAACCATTTTTAGGCTAGCTGGTGCTTGCCGGCGTGAGAAATTAACCAAACTTACCATTGACTGTACAAGACACGAAAAGCCGTTTGAGATACAGAGTACTAAAATGTAAATTTCTTTCGTTTCTTTTTTATGAAATCTCGTAAAACTGTAATTAAAATATGTTTATTTTTTAAATAGAGACCCGGAAATAAACGACACATTTTCTACATATTCACCATTAATTTTCTCGCAAACTATATGTCTATTACCAAGAAAATATTAAAAAGCTTTTTGGGTTATTTGTCCAGACTCTTTAAATAAACTATCTCAAAATTTGGAAATTAATTTTTTTCAACCTTATTTTTAAAATTAATAAAACTTTTATGAAAACTAGTTTTTTTTTGCTAAATGGGAGTTTGCGCTACGACTTAGTAATCTATCTTAGGCCTCTCGATGAGTAACGCGAATAACACAACCCCATTGTGTGAATAAAGCAAACGTGTACATGGCCGATGGTCTCAAAGGACGCTGGACATTGGTTGCACTGCCACTCCCTTGGATAATGGCCTGCATGGGGTGCATAAAATAAATGGAACGCTGATGCCTTGTAATCACGAATTACATCGCACAAAAAAGTCCTAAACGTTAACGAGGGTTTTTGGGGCTATAAAATATATATTCTGTATAGATTCCTTTTAAATATGTACATTACACTGACATTGAGTTTTTCCGAAAATGTGGTGCTGGTATCGGCATATAGCATATTCAAATGTAATACACCGTCTTTTATTCCTGTAATTACTCGTAATTTCATACTCCTATAGTGAGAGAAGTAGACTTGCCTCATGTTTATTCCAGCTTAGGAATTTGCATCCAACATGTTTTAACGTAGTTTGTTGTAAAAATGGGCGTAGGAATATGGAAAACACTTAGTAGGAATCTGGTTTTGCTATTTTAACACTGCTAAGAAAATATTTTTGATTAAGATAGATATTTCACCAGGCAGCTCTGATTTTTACAAGATTAGAACGACCTCAACAGGCCTATCAGGTTTCAGAACCGTTTCCATTTTATGTAAGTACAAGTACGAAAAGCAATTTGTTCTAAGCAACAAGTGTTTCTTTAAGTATCATCTAGGTCTATTATTACGTACTCTTTTCTACAATTTTTGTCCAGAAAATATTTTGAAATTTTCTAAAATCTAACCCAGTAGTGGTTGATTATCTTATCTTATTAAAAACAAGCGTATTTAGCAAGTAGTAACTTTTACAAGAAAAATTAATCTAATAAAATAAAATCTCTTTACTAAATTTACAATATAATTCACAAAACTGTTAGAAGAGAATTTTATTAAATTCATTAAATAATTCATTCCTTGGGTAGCAATGCGCCAATGATGTTCTGTAGCAATACAATGTCGTCGAGACCATCAGTGAAAAGAAGAAAAGATGTTTTAAAAATACAAAGAATTAAAGTAAGACACTACTAATTTTATATAGTGTCGTTCTGATTTAATATTCTCATATTACTAGATATATGTTTCTTTGCGCAACAAATTGTTGCTATGTATTTCCAATTAGTATTCATTTGTCATTTAACTATACATTAATTTTCAAATAGATTGAATGTGGTCGAATGATTCGAAATAAATTGATAATTAATAAATAATTATTTATTATCTTCTTTTATAAGCTGTATTTTTCATTAAATAATTGATCTACAGTCCAAGTAGGTTTTCTCTATACTTATTATATTATATTCTTACCATTATATTATTCTATGTAATATAATTTTTTTGGAGGGCGAATAATTTCTACAAATTCCAAAAAAGGGGCTCTAGAATGTCTGAAGAACAATTTAAACTTGTGGTCATGGCAAAAGTTAACAATAGCCTGGCTGCCGATTACGTAACAAGAATGCTGCAGTTTATATGGATTTGTTTAACGCAACCACCGAACATTAATAAGATAAGAAGGGACACAGTCCATCGGAACTTTCATATCGTGCTTACAATAACGCGCCGATGAATCCGAGAAATTCATATAGTTGTGCAGGTGCCCATATTTTTACGAGATTGATGCAAACCGCTAGCGACTAAAAATAATAAACGTTCACTTACCGGGGTGATTTAAAAACGAGTGTATAAATATCTATCCATAACTGTTATTGTGACCTAGTTTGCTTTATATGTATTACACATAATTCACACATTTCTGATGTTAGTATAGCTCTCGCATTTTTAGGATGTCTCTGGACTTTTAACCGCATATAATATAACATTTGAACTTATGAAAATGAATATTCGTTTTCGGATTTGTTCCTTTTTAGTTAATACGGCTGAAGAGCTATAGTAACTGAAAATTATAATAACCAGTTGTATTCTCTTTTTTTACGTTTTTTATGCTTTAGTTTTATGTTTTGTTAACATTATCCTATAAATAAGCGATATATACTCAAACGCACAATTGCGTTTTCCGCACAGCTGTAAAGATTTGTAATGTGTGGATTACGCACATGTGCGTTTTACAAAAAATTGTTTGATTGTAAAAATTTAGTAAAAAAGGAAATTATTTGTTGAAAAAGTTAATCTAAAGTGGCTGAACAAAATGGGGGCTTAATAAAGTATTTAAAAATTCAGCCTAAAAAACTAATTGTGGTATAGAGATAAACTAGTAAACCTATGGTACTAACTCAAGATAGCGGAACAAAACGGCGGCCAAATAAAATATTTGTAATGGAGAAAAAAATCACCTTCTCAGGTTTTACATATTTTCAGGTTTTAGCGTCCCTGGATGCCAAAAAATGTTTCATCAATTCTGTCGCTCTGTCTGTCAATTTGTCTGTCGGTCTGTCAGTACGCGCCATAGCTTAAAAGCTACACATCAGACTAACTTCCGTTTTAGGCAAAAATTAAGAGTCATACTGGTAATATTTTAGTAAAAATCCAATATGCCTGAACAAGATGGCGGACTAGTGAAACGTTAAACAAACTATTACTAAAAAACTAATTATCCGTTTTCTTTAAATTTTGCACAAAAATCAAGTGTTAGGAATAAAATGGTAACATTTTGGTATGAATAAAAGATAGCAAAACAAAATGGTGGCCCAATAAAATATTTAAAAATTCGGCCTGAAAAAACTACTTATTAGATTAATTTCAAATTTTGTGCAAGCAATAAATATGATATTTAGATAAACTTGTATAGTTGTGGCACGAATTCAAGATGGTGGAACAAAATAGCGACCAATATTTTTTTTTAATTCAATTAACATTGGATGTTATAGAAAAATTAAATGTGATATAGGGATAAACCTCGGTATAAACTGGCAGAATTCAACACGATGTAACAAAATGCCAGTGTTTGTCAATGTAAAAAGTACTTACTGAATTTATTTTTAATTATGCCCAAAAATCAAGTGTGGCATAGGTAGAAATTAGTAAAATACTTGTAGGAATCCAATATGATCGAAAAAATGACACCCAATAAAAATGTTTAAATGATAGTAATGACTATTATACTGAACTAAATTGGGCCACACCTCACTCTTCCTAATAAAATAAAAGATTCATAACGAGGCAAGTTCCAGTTAAAGAAAATTTAGCGATTTTTTGATAGATAGCCAGAAATGTAAACACTACATCACTGCCGTCCGTACTTGAAACATTTATATATTCGCATGAAAACACTTTTAAAGAACTATTTTTTATCATTATTGGAACATAGATATTTTTATATTCTTCAACCTCATTTTTGAGTAAATAATTTCTCAAATGCCTTACAAAATTGTATTGGGATTGGATTTCTCGAATTTCTGCCACAATTTCTTATCAGAACAAAAAAAATTCGAGGCAATCCTGATTAAGGTTTTTTGTTAAAAAAAATAAATAATTTTTGCGTTTTAAAGTTTCCCATAAAGATAGAACGGAGTTAATCGTAATTTTCCAGCCATTTACTAAGCACAAAACACGAAGTAAATTGGTAAATGCTTATCATAATTTTTAAAAAATGAAGAATTAGATTCACTCCGCGGGCCGGCAAATATAAAGACAATTGGTATATATTAATGTTTGGTGGTATATTTTAATACTTTATTATAAGACGGGCAACCAGTTTATGCATCTTGCCCGGCAGCGACTTCGAGGGATCAAAAAAGCATAGCATCCGACGTTCGAGTGAGATAGGCATATCAAGGGCAGGAGCTTCGACTGCTTCTTCTTCTTGTCTTGTTAATGTTTGGCGACGCAACTGATATAGATGTACTAAGATAGAAGGAAAAAGTGCGACATTTGAAAATCGCGCTTTTTAAATTAGGATGTGACTTCTTTCATTTCGATTTAAAAATTGAAAATTTTAAATGTTATATTTGAAATATCGGATAAAACGTAGATAATTGATATACAGATTGGTATAATCATTAACCCATATTAATTAGTAAAGAGTAATAATATAAATTATAAAATCAATATAGACTTTTTAGACCTAAATATATATTCGAATAAGTGTTTTTTTAAAATCGCTATACACCTGTTTCTACTTGTCTGAAATAAATTTCAGTATACCATTTCGGTTAGTGGATCAGCTGATAAAAGAGTACCTTTGTGTGCCACCAACTTCTGTCCCATCAGAGAGATCATTTTCTTATGACGGTAACATAGTTAGAGCCAAACGTGCCTGTTTGAAACCTAGTAACGTAAAAAAAATGTTTTCTCCGTGCTAATTTATAATTAATTTTGTTGTTTTTACATATAAAATAGTAAGTAATTAAACACAAACTCGGGTATTTGCTTAATAAATTTGAAAACTATTAAACTATTTAAAAAAATCACATTTTTATGGGAAAATGCAGTGTTTTTTCTCCTCTAAATACTCAACCTGTATACCAACATTTAGATACCTATTTTTGTTTTATTGAAAATTATTTTAATTTTGTAAAATACATAATGCTATTTTCCTTCTCATTTCAGGTAATCCGAACTTGAATCACAAAGATAGTTACACGAAAATTCAAATTATTTCTAAAATACTTCAGAAACTACTTAATAAATCTTAAAACTTTCGTATGTAACATTTTTTTCTAAAATCAGTAAAAAAAGTTAAACGGGGTGGATATTTACAGTGGATAACCCTGTAAAGGGTATTTTCAAAAATTTGGCGTTTTTTAAAAATTTTGTTTTAGATACGCGGATAGTTAAATTAATGCAAAGTTGTACTATTATGTGGCTGAAAATATTCTATTTAAAATATTAAAAATTTCGAGTAGTTCCGGAGATATGCGAGAAAAACTGAAAATTATAATTTTCAATTTTATTTTTTCTAATGCTATTTGATAACATACAGAGGTCAAAACCAAAAAAAATTAATTGGAACTTTTTTTTGAATTGTAGGTATCAATAAAACAGCATGAAGTATACATTTTAAACAAATAGGATACAATCAAACTATGAAATAAACAACTTACAAAGAAAAGGTGAAAAATGTAAATTAAGAATTTAGTATCGAGTAGGCACACCTCGTACCCACAAAAGTTCTGCTCGGCATACTATCCATCTAGGATAATGTCCCGAAAGTTCCATATTAATAAAAAGAGCACACAGAAATTTGTAACTTTTGTAATTTCAAAAAAACATACTTTTTGAGAACACTCTGTAACTTTTTTTCTAAACCAAAAAGGAAAAAACCACTGTACTTCTGTCTACAGAAAAGCTGGGATAAAAAGCTCCAAAAAGTTTTATATTAAATGTAAGAACTCACAGAAATTTGTAATTTTTTAATTTAATAAATACAGGCTTTTGAAAATACCCTGTAACTGTAACAAAAAAAATGCAAAAATTTCTATACTTCTAGGTATAGAGAAACTGGGATAAGAAGTCTCAGAATTTCCATAATAAATAAAAGAACCCCTTGAAATTAATTTAAAAATACAGGCTTTTTGAAAATACTTTTCTAAACGAAAAAATAAAAAGCCGTCAAATATGATCCGAGTTATCGAACAAAGCTTCTAAACGTGATTACTATGAAAGTTCTAGAATAACTATTGCAAGAGGTGCAGAGAGTTAAAGTTTTCATTTTTACATTATATTTTTCACACCAGGTATAACAAAAGAAATTATTTTTATCAAATACCACTCCAGGCCATTGATAAAACAAATAATGGCCTTTCAGAATCTTTTTCGTTAGCTGTTAATCAAAAAATTAGATACTTAAATATCTGGTTAATCTAGCATTTGGGTATTTAAATAGTCATTTTGAGTATTCAAATAGACAAATATTCAAATACTCAAACATTTGGATATTCGAATATTCGAACGTGGTATTATCAAAATCAAAAGTGCATTAAATGAATTAACTAAATCTACTTAAATAGCCAAATGTACAAAACTGGAATAAAAAAATAACAGTATTTTTGACATCTTTGATTCGGCACTGGCTCACCCCAACTGAATCTGATGCACATACCATATTCAGTTTTAGTAGTTCATATTTTTCCAGGTGGCCAGATCAGTTTAATTCGGTCAACATTCTCCAAGTCGTCCAAGTTTCCATTTAGACAACGCGGTAATATTTGTAAAGCTTAAAGTTAGTATTCATTATATGTAAAACGGTGTACGCAGAATTTTATGAATTACAATAAATAAATAAAAAACATCCAAGATCGTTATTGAATCCCTGTGACATCTACATTTTGGTTGTTTTAATATTATTCACCAATGAATCAATTTTAATTACTTATTTTCTACTTAAATTAGCGAAACTGCTTGAAGCAAGATTGAAGAAGCCGCCTTAAACTTCGAAACATTCGAAAATAGTCTTATCCTTACTTCAATATTAGATAGGTCAGATAGCGTTGCTTTCGCAATTAGGGGCGTCAAAATTCCTTTAAACGGCACTGCATTGAAATAAAGTAAATAATTTTTTAACTCTTTTTTCAATGTTCATATAAACTCCATACTCTCTGAGAACTAGGGATACATAGAAAGTGTAAATGTTACTTCGATATTCCAATAAAATTTTTAACAGGTCCTTAAACAAGTTATCTTTTATTTATTTGGCCAATGCATTGAATTATTTATTTGATCACCGACCTTTGTTATGGCCCAACTTTCCTTTTTACGAGAAAACTTCGAAAGCTCTTGCAAGTATCATAATATGAAATCTTAATGTAACTTCTGACTTTCTTAAATCCCATAAAAAGTTTACTCCTTCACTTTAAAACTTTTATAATTGGTTTTACTTTTTTCTAATGCTTTCGTTGTCTCCGGTTCCGTTACCAGAAAAAAAACTTTTGTGTATATCATAATCCCATTAAAAATCTGATACAGTTTGACAGTTTTTGAGATTTTTTTTTCGTTTAATTGGACTTGAGAAACTCGATTTGGTTGCTGTTTGCTGTTTCGGGTCAATGGAAAGTTACACAACAAGGTAGCTTGTTTTAATAGTCCTGATTTTAGAAACGACTACTTAGTTAAGTAAACCCTAAACCTAATACCATAGTTTAAGAATATTGTTCCGTAAACTTTACTAGTAATACCCTCAAATTGATTTGTATTAGTCTCACAACAACTAAAACGAAGACATGCTTTAAAAGCGACAGTCCTTTTATAAGAAGTCGTGGTTCGTGGGATTAGACTGTGTCAAAATGGATTCACTTTCCGACGTTTTGCCTTAGATTGCACGAGGCATCATTAGGGATCTTTACTTCACGACATCAGAATACTGAATGAGCTCGGAGAGACCTAGTCTGGTTATTTATGGTCCATCTGTATTGGCCGAACCGGGATCCAGTGTAACGATCGGTTTTTACGTATGAAGTAGACCGAAGCCCGTTTCTCTATTAAAATTGTTAGGATGCTTATAAATTTCAATAGATTCTCTAATTTTCCGTTTATAGAATCCCCACATATTGTCCAATTTTCTTGTGTGTGTTGAAGATTGTACGTATGGACCGGCGAAGTAACTGGTAATCTTGACTATAGTAGGTTCTTATTAGTATAATTTCGTGGAGTAGGATAATTATATTTTCTAATTGATCGTTTAATATCCTCAGTGCAATATCCATTTCCTCTTAAAGTTTGAGTCAGTTTCTCTGTTTCCGATTGTAAAGAATTTTGGTCACAAATCGCGAGGGCTCTGTAAACCAAAGAATTAATAACTGATTGCTTTTGAGCAGGATGATGATGGAAATTTGTATTTAGGTATCTGTTCGTATATGTTGGTTTTCTGTATACAGAGTGTCCAAAGATACTATCTCCTTTTCGTTGTACAAGAACATCTAGAAATGGAATCCTGATTCAGTTTCCATTGTAAATTTTATATTACCATGTTCTTGATTCAGATGATTAAAAAACACTTTCTATGTTAGTACATTTATAGTTTTTTTGTTTATTCCCTCATACTGAAACCATGAGGAAATTCTACTAGCCGTTTCTTCCCAGAATTGGCGAAAAACCCTAAAAATTCTGCTAACAGAAAAAGATGAAATTAAAAAAATAGTTTTTTGTGATGGAAGTGTTAAAAGAAAAATTTAAATGCACGTGCCTTAATTCATTTTACACAAATATCATAGTATATGTTTTCTACAAACGGCAATAAAAAGCAATAAGCATAGTTACATATAAAATTTTAAGGATGTTTAATAAACTGGAAGCAGATAGTTTTAAATAGCATCAGATATAAAATTATCGAGGTCGACATTTGTCAATAAAACCTAACAACTATTGTTGCCTTAATTTTTTACGTGAAATTTTAAACATCCTGTCAGTTTCTTAAGACAACGTTGTGGTTTTTTTGCTTGAAATGCAAGAAAATATAGAAAAAGACGATGGTTGCATCGACTCATTTAAAAATATAGGTGAAGCAGCCAATCGCATTACCTTGGATTTGTTTCCCAGAAATGTGTAAATAGCGACATAGATATCAGCAAACATTTTAAACTTCTTCTTCTTCTTTAAGTGTCGTAACCATATTCGGGCATTGGCAATGGTCAGTAAGTGCCTTGAAACAAATCTTATATCAAGATGTATATGGTTTCTTGAATGCACTACCTACATTAGACCATTATACCAGGGAATGTGTTCTACGTAGTGGTTTCCCGTTGCCTTCTACGCAGTTGTGTCGTGTAGTGTATGTGTTGAGTAAGAGGCCTTGTTACTGTGCGCAGTCGACCCCAAGTCTACGAACAGAGTCGTTATTTTATTATCCCAACGACCAAAGGCACCTCGTAAAGTTACCGGACCAGGCATGTCGAGCACACTTTATTTAAATAGTGCCGGCTATGCCAAGTCTCGAACCCGCGCCTTCCAGGTGGAAGCCAGCTCTCTTACCACTCAGCTACTGAGGTGGTATAAACTTATCCCATATTTAAAGCATCAAGGAGAGGATTACTAACCCAAAAAGTCAAAGATCTTTACTAGATATCAAACTAGACAATTTTTAAAGAGTACACCGGATGATGGGTACTTCTGATAAAAGTAGCTGCGATTTTGGGAATAATAATGCCTGCCCAAGGGAGGAGCTTTGTCAGGTGAGTCTTGACAACGTTAAAGATATGGACACTTCGTTAATGATTAAAATATCAAGCAAGTTTCCACGAACTTTCACTATCGTTGGCAAATATCTATTTGGATTTTTATCGAAAATACACAGCTCTTCGTCCAGCAAATGTTGGAGAGTGGCGGCTTTTCTAAAAATACGTGAATGGCAAATGTTCCAGGAATCCGGTCGGAATTAATTCGTTTGGAAAAATTACTGCTGCTATAGCATGATTTCTGCAATTCCATCCTCTATACTGGGCATTGTGTTTGCCGTACTTCAGTGAGCTTACTTGCCGATGCACGAAAACTGCTTACAGCACATGTTGCCTGAACGGCGACTGGGATGCGGTTGTTTCTGTTCATTCCTCCTCAACCACGGAGGATGGTAGATCTGTGAAAGAAATTCATTTATTAAGTTGTTTAAATTGTACCATTAATATTATTGTTAACAAATAAAGTAGAAATGTTTTTGACGTTTGCTTTCAAAATTTGATATTCCACTTTTAACACTAGTGACTTAAACATTTTTAAGGGTAGTAGGAGGTGTTAAAATTGCTCGTTTATAGAAAAAAATCTTGTTATTTTTTAGCCATCTAGTTAGTATATAACACCATCATCAGTAGCAAAAATCTTTTATAATGTACCTTCGTATAATACTAGGTATTTATTAACATTTTACCTACCAACTATGCCTCATACTAATTATCAATTGAACTCACCCCTGCACCGAATTCTTATGTTATATAATGATATCCAGGGCAATTGTGTTGTGTTTATTAAATATTAAGTATCGTGATCTAAAAATATTGCTGAATCAAATATTTTAATGTTTATTTTATTTATATCGTGATATTATATTATAATACATTTTACACGCCGGGACTGGGTTTTGGGTGTCATAGGCGTAGATGTTCGATATTTTTAAGGGGTATAACAGATAAAATATTCGTATTATGAGAACACGCAATCCCTTACCATTCAAATTGAAAACAGAAATACAGTTCTGGAACTTTGCAACGGATAACGGAAATTTTTGGGCTATTTTTAAACTTCAAATCTCGAAAAATTTAAGATATTAAGTGATTTGAATTAGATTTAGATTTAACGATCGTAATTCATAAATATAGGGTGGTAACCAATACATTGCAATTTTTTCAAATTTCATGTCTGTCCCACTTTTAAAAAACGATTTGTTGTGAGTTTTATTGATTGTGGAGAAATCAGTAGGTCAAAAGTAAAAACTGATTTAAAGGGTTTTTTGAATAAACGTCGTAGTATTAGAAAAATTAAAACTTTACTAAAAATCAGCACCCTGTATCTGAATAACTCTTATTCAAACTGGCTCCCAAAATTGGATATTTCAAGAGCATTAATGAGTTTTTTAACTGCTTAAAATAAAATTATACAAGATGGAACAAAAATATGCTTTTACTGCTATTCAAGGAATGTGTATCTAAATTTGACCCCTAAGCACATTTCCCTAATTTAGAATCGCTCCAGAAAAACCTCTGCGATATTTTCTAAAATACAAAGGAAGTTTTTAGAGCCTTCAATTAAAACACCGAAATGGGTTTTATTATTTATTGATTATTATTACGATATTATTACCCTGGTAAAAAAGAAATATTGTGATCGTGAAAAAATCACCCTACGAGATTTCTCCAGATTTTTACGTCTCATGGTCCCTAGATGCCAAGAAACATGTTTCTCGATTCCGTTTGTCAGTCTGTCGGTCTGTCTGTTCGCGGCATAGCTAAACGACTACTTTCTGATTGACTTCAAATTTTGGTCAATAATTAAGGGTCATATAGGGATGACCTGGTAACATTTTGGTAAAAATCCAATATGACAAAACAATAATGGCAGCCTAGTGGAATGTTAAAAAAATTATAACTAAAAAAGTAATTATCCAGTTTATCTCAAATTTAGTACAAAAATCAAGGCATATGTAGGTATCAACTGGTAAAATTTTGGTACGACTCTAAGATGTCGGAACAAAATGGCGGCTTATTAAAATAATTTAAAATTCAGCCTGAAAAAACTATTTAACGAACTGATTACAAATTGTCTGCCAAAACTAATTGTGGTATAGAGATGAACTAATCAAACTGTAGTACTAATTCAAGATAGCGGAACAAAATGGCGGCGAAATAAAATTTTCGTATTCTGAAAAAAATTACCCTCTCAGGTTTTACATATCTTTACGTTTTAGCGCCCCTAGATGCAATACATGTTTTATCAATTCCGTCGGTCTGTCTGTTTGCTTGTCTGTCTGTCTGTCTGTCTGGCAGTTCGCGGCAAAGCTTAAAAAGTATTCGTCAAATTGACTTCAAATTCATATGAGGATGACCTGGTATTATTTTGATAAAAATCCGATGCCGGCACAAGATGGCGGCTTAGTGAACAGTTATAAAATTGATTACTAAAAAAGTTAATTATCCAATTTACCTCAAATTTTGCAAAAAAAAAAACATGTTACATAAAGATGAACTGGTAACATTTTAGTATGAATATAAGATAGCAAAATAAAATGGCGGCCTAATAAAATATTCAAAAAACCAGCCTGAAAAAACTACTTATTAGATTAATTTCAAATTTGGTAGAAGCGTTAAGACAAACTGGTAAAATTGTGTTGCGAATTCGCGATGACGAAACAAAATGGCTACCAAATAATTTTTTTTAAAAATCAACGCCCAATAAAAATGCTTGAAAAGATGGTAACATTTTAGTATGAATATAAGATAGCAAAATAAAATGGTGGCCTAATAAAATATTCAAAAAACCAGCCTGAAAAAACTACTTATTAGATTAATTTCAAATTTGGTAGAAGCGTTAAGACAAACTGGTAAAATTGTGTTGCGAATTCGCGATGACGAAACAAAATGGCTACCAAATAATTTTTTTTAAAAATCAACGCCCAATAAAAATGCTTGAAAGGATAGTATATGTGTCCCTAAATAACTATGTACTGAAGTAAAATGTTTTTATCTCTTTCTATATAAAGTATTCTACCAGTATACAGGGTGGCCTTAAGTCCATTAAAAATGAAAGTATTTTTAATGGTAGATCTGTGAAAGAAATTAATTTATAAAGTTGTTTAAATTGTACCATTAATATTATTGTTAACAAATAAAGTAGAAATGTTTTGACGTTTGCTTTCAAAATTTGATATTTCACTTTTAACACTAGTGGCTTAAACATTTTTAAGGCTAGTAGGAGGTGTTAAAATTGTACGTTTGTAGAAAAAATCTTGTTATTTTTTAGCCATCTAGTTAGTATATAACACCATTTTTAAAAATGCATGTTAATTTTTTGCATACATAAGCATTTTTTTTTCCTTTATATAAGATTAATCTATGGCGACTTAGAGCTCCCTAAACAAAATTAAAATTTTATTTTTTTAATAAGATGAGGAAAGCTAAATTTTAGAAAACAAACTATTAACATTTTTAAAAAACGGCAAAAACTTATATTATTATATTTTGTGCATATCACCTCTGTAAATACCTAAAGGCGTATCTCATTAACTTAATAATTATTATATAAAATACGGCTTTACTTGTTTTCAACGGCTATATAAATACATAAATACATGAAAAAGTTCTATGTTTACCAAAACACATTTTTCCCTTCTATTTACTGTTACCTAATTTTTCTTATTAAAAAAACACAAGATTTACGATAATGGGTTAAAATTAAGAAACAAGCGTAACATACCGCCACATGGTGACTACCTTTTCCATAAATTTTTATTCTGTGTTGTGTTAATATAAAAAAAATGTTCGGAGAAATTTCGTTATTTAGAAGGTTAGGGTATTTTAAATCACGTTAACTGAACCCTAAAATAAAACCCTTGGTTATTGGAGAATAAAGTCAAATTACTTTTTTGTTGCAAAGGTAATAAAAACGTCTTCTTTTTTTCTACTGTTATAGTCAGTTTTGTGCAACAGTATTTTTAGAGTGACATTCAAAAACTTCATCCATAAAAATAAAACGATAAAAACTGCCTAACGAGGGCACCAAAGCCGTTTTATGCAATTTTATTGGAATATTTCGCAAACATTTTACAACCCCTAATAAACTAAGAAAAAGCGATATGCAAAATCTAAAATTTATTACAAAAAGAGACGGGTTTCTGGGAAAGGATGCAGAAATTGCTCTAGTTTTGCAAAAGGGATGGTTTCAAATGGGGTGAAGTAATTTATACTTGCCACAGACCCTTCCGTAATATGGCCCTTTGAAGGTACCGCTGTGACCGTTTATAATTGGCAGTCATTTACATCTGAGCCGAATTTTTTAAAAATTTTAAAAACTGGGACGATCTTAAAATGTAGGTTTTTTTTGTGCTGTCCACCTCTAATCCTTCTAATAAATTATGATACATGCAATATTGCTAATAGACTGTGTAAGAAAATAATTCTCCCAACCTTCTATAACAAAAACCACAGCCAAAAATCTTTTTTGGCTTTTTCGCAACTGAATAAAAATATTAAACCTTAAATTAATTGAAGCAAATATTTAATAAGATTACAAATTACCTCAACATGTAGACTAGTCTGTCTACGGAATGTTTCGATACATAATATAAACAATATTATTTAAACAAGCATAAAAATTGTCACTTTCCTTAAGTGTTTATAGACCCATAGTAGTTGTACAAATACTTTCATCCTATGGGAACTCATCAGTGCGCCGATCGTAAGAGAGAAACATTAAATAATAGAAAATGATTGATTTCACTGATGAGTCCCGATAGGATGAAAGTATTTGTACAACTACTATGGGTCTATAGAAACTTAAGGTAAATAATTATTTAAACAAGCATAATTTCTTATGCTTGTTTAAATAATATTGTTTATATTATGTATCGAAACATTCCATAGACAGACTAGTCTACATGTCCTATGGGAACTCATCAGTGCGCCGATCGTAAGAGAGAAACATTAAATAATAGAAAATGATTGATTTCACTAATGAGTCATGATAGGATGAAAGTATTTGTACAACTACTATGGGTCTATAAAAACTTAAGGTAAATAGTTATTTAAACAAGCATAATTTCTTATGCTTGTTTAAATAATATTGTTTATATTATGTATCGAAACATTCCATAGACAGACTAGTCTACATGTTGAGGTATGTAATTTTATTAAATATTTGCTTCAATTAACTTAAAGTTTAATATTTTTATTCAGTTGAGAAAAAGCCAAAAAAGATTTTTGTTTGTCAATCTAAAACACATTAAAAAAAAACCAGAGTAACAATTTTTATGACAATCTTTCAAATACTTCTTTCCTTTTTTTAATAAAATGTATATATTTTTAAAAAAGCGACACATTAACATTAAAATAAGATCAATTTACTGAAGAATAGATAAAGATCTAGGCACTAATAACATTGAAAGACCGTTTGTAACAATCCCTTATTTTTGCAAAAAAATGGGAGGATCGGTCGGGCGGTTTTCGAGGTATGGCGGTATGAAGGGGCAATTTTGGGGCTCCGATAAGTTCTACCAATATGTATAAGTTGCTTTACTATTAACACACTGTATAAAACATAAAATTTAATCTGCAGAGACTGTAGATTAATTACATATTTGCATATTTTTTCCCTCTCATCCTCTCATTTCAAAATTAAACCAAAATAAAGACGTTTATTGTCCACAATATGTTATATTTCAATTACACAATAATATATTTATTTCTAATCTGTAAGGAACAGAGTTTATTACAAGGTGTTTAGCCAGGGATTTCGCCGACTGCTGGAGAAAATTCATCCCATGAAAATACCATTCAAATATATAGTAACAGAGGTCAGCAAATTATTGGTTTTGCAGAATATTATTATATGAAATATTTTTTTAAATATATACATATTTTCCTATTTCTTCTAAACGATTCAAAATATAAAAATTTTCAGATGTAATCTAGACATAACAATGCACGCATTAATAAAATTAATATTTTATTTTTGAAATTTAAACAATGACGGATATATTGGCATAATCTTCATTCAATTTTTAAAAATGTTCGAAGCCAGGAACTATTGTTTCTGTCGAACTCTTATCGTCCTTGCAATACTGGTTTAATTTGTAACAAAAAAGTAATTATTTGTATTTTTTACAAAAATGTGACTTTCTTAAAATAATATCATCCAAATATTCTGGAAACAATAATTTTATTACGTTACATCAACATTTTAAGTTTCTATTATTTCGAGATCGGCAATTTATTGAAAAAAAATTCATACAGTATTTTTTTATCACCAAATACACAAATATTTTTAAAAATAGTCAGTAGCGTCGAAGATTTTTAAGATATAAATGCAATATCTCCGCGACTGTTTAAAATTCGAAACCATAATGAACACAGACCTAATTAAACTTTATTAATACCTGTAAAATTGTATGTTTATATTTGGAACTGTTTAGAAAAAAAATTATACAATGTGTCCAAAAGAGTATGCAACATATGGGAAAACAAAAGTTAATGTTTGAATAACAAATAGTTTTGACGGTACTAAACTTTGGTTCAGATAAACAGGATGTTCAAAAAGTACAAAAAAGCGAATTTTAAAAAGTAAAAATTATAAAAAATAAAATTTCTGTGAGTTTTAAAGGCCACAAAAATTAAAGTCAACAGCGACAAAAAATATGTTTTTCGATATTTCAATCTAAATATCCTCTTAGCTATAAAGAATT
The DNA here is from genome assembly GCA_030620095.1 of Kuschelorhynchus macadamiae. Classification (NCBI taxonomy): domain Eukaryota; kingdom Metazoa; phylum Arthropoda; class Insecta; order Coleoptera; family Curculionidae; genus Kuschelorhynchus; species Kuschelorhynchus macadamiae. The sequence continues at coordinate 1,181,073 of JAUTXW010001314.1, forward strand.
ACTTATCTTTTATTTACGATTTTGTCTGGCCTTTAAAACTGCCGTCACAAAAATTTAATTTTTGAAATTTGAAGTTTTTCTATTTTTTAAACACTTTGTATATCTGACTTAAAGTTTAATACTGTCAAAATTATTTTTTCAGGAATAAAATTGACTGAGAACTGGATAATAAAAACATTTCCCGTATGTTGCGTACTTTTTTAGACACACTGTATATATATATATATATATATATATATACATATGTATATATATATATATATATATATATATATATATATATATTTATATATACATGTATACAGGTTGTTCATTTAAGGCCTTCACTATCCATATCTCGGATGTCCTTCATGTTAGCGACTTGAAAAAAAAATTATAACAAAAGTTGCCAAGAGCAACTTACCAAAAATATTTGTAAGTTTCTAAGTCGACCGCAAGGGGGCGCAGCTGCTACAAAAATACCCAGAACTAGATATAACTTTTATAATTTCATTGGAAAGCTGAGTTAATTTCCTATCACTTTGGTTCTAAACTTATTAACGTATTACACTTAATAATATCTTCTGAACCACTTAACCGAACTGAATGAGTTTGGGCTTATTTAAAACGAAATTTTAAGCTGTTTTAGGACTTGAATCGAGTGACACTTCTTGGTTTTTCACAAATTGGTTAGATGGCGCTGTTTGTATCGATTGCAGTTTTTTCCAATTTTCTTGAAATGTTTAAATGGGAGGTTATACTTATCTTACAGTTTTCTCAAAGAGTAATACAAGGCCGAAGTTCTGGCGAAAATAGTTTTAAAATCCTGTAATTAGGAAACTAAATATTTGAGGACGCCTAGTAAAACTACTTCTTTTGGTTTTTTCTTTCATAAAAGAAATCTTCTCCAGCAGTTGGCGACATCACTTGAATAACACCCTGCCTTAAACTATATTCCTATATTACTGCATGCTTAACATTTAATATATTGTGAACATTTGCGGTTATTATTTTGGTTCAGGAATAAAACGCGAGGAAAGCAAATTAATAAATCTACAATAATTTGTGACGGAAAGCCGCAGAAAAACATCCTGTATATGAACTTAAAATGTGCATAGTAATTTTACCTAGACACTTTACAAAACGAATTTTATTATTTAGAATTTAAAATTTTATACATACTTGTAATATTTCCCGGTACCACAAAATAGCTCGTAAACTGTCCGATCGACCCCCTGTGTTTCGCAAAAACAAGTTAAGGGAACCACAGACTATCATATAATCTCAAAAATTCGGGAAGTTTCTCCGAAACTATTTTTAACAAGTACAGCAGACCATTATTTACTAAAAAAAGAACAAAACGACAAAATAAACGTAATAAAAATCAATGTTCATAAGAGACAATTAGCGGATATTTGTTGACCCTCACAACAAAATAATAACTGGTACCACGAGTGATGCATGAGCTATCTTTACTCTTGATCGTTATCGCAAAACTTACAAAGTGAAAAATTATAAATTCCACAACGATTGGGGTGGAACGTGCCACTTGAAAACCACCCGGTCTTAAAAAACCAAACTGATAGCCACATTATTAAAAATCCATTGTCAAAAATCTGACCCAAAAAAAGATTACAAAGGACATGTGCCGACATTTAAAAAACACTGTGTATCAGTATTTTTGGGGTCTCTAAAAACTTATTTAAATTATTTTGTCTAGAAATCTCATTTTTATTTGTATGCGGAAATATCTTCAGATCGCAAATCACCGGCAGATGCGAAATCTTTTTAAGGGTGTTTTGTTTAGGGATGTAACGACTTTTATGATGCGCGCATGCTATAGAACCTGAATCATTCTGACGATTGTGGATGTAGGTAAAATACGAGGGCCAATCTGAATTTATTAAAAATGTGAAAATCTAGCAGGCATTAAGAAACAAAACATACAGTGTTATTTAGAGCGACTATTTATCTGTCATACTAATTGTTTAAAGTGACATTACAAGTAAAAAAATGGAATTAACATTCAGCATTTAGTGAACATTTAGCCCCATCCTTCTCTACAATTTACCAGTGATCATGGACGCCACAGAAACATTTCGAGGGGGGGCAACAATGTTCATATTCAAAAATAACAAAAAAAAAAGACCATCCATAATCCACTTGGTATGTAAATATAACCCCAAAAGCGGCCAGCAGAAGATTCTAATTTGTCCAGGGGGGGAGGGGGTGCAAAACCAATTTTTTCACCATAATATATGTAATATAAAATATTGCTTTTCACAGTGGGGGGGGGGCAGTTCCCTCCCTTGCCACCCAGAACAATCATACAAGCTCACATGGATTTCAAAAAAGTGGTCAGTGGTTTGTGCCGCATAAACTTTCTGGCTTCCAAAAAGCAGAGCGTATAAGAATTTGTCATGAAACTTTTTTTTAAATAATGGCGGACATTAATTTTTTTCCAAAATAGTAACAGGTGACGAAACTTATATTCCCTTTTTCGAGGTACCTACCCGAAAAGGGAGTTGTGTATAGATTCACGAAGATGCGGAAACTTTAGTAGTGACCCATAAGAAGCGAAGTGACATCTTAAATGAATAACCATATTTTTACAAAATCCCTTCAGGGTTATTTTAAAAAGTGTTTACTCTCTTTTTACTCTTGCGTTATGTTGGCATAAAGTCTCATGTTTTAAAATAAACCTTAAGAAGATTAAGCATATATTCGAAATATCGTAAAAGCATGTCTAGACATATTTGACATTTATTCATGATACCAGTTTTCCTCTAACTTTCGCAATGCATACGGGTCAACGTTTGAATTTCCTGTTAATATAATGCCAACAGTTTGCTATTTCAAGTCAAACTTAGTCTGCTGAAAAAATATGAAAATGCGTTATGGTTTTCATAGCTTAGTCAGTTAAAGTTCCAACCTGGAGAGTGAGAGCCGTGAATTCAAATCCCAGCGGATTCAAGTTAATTTCTTTAACCTGAATATTTTTGTGTAAAGTGTCGATAACATATGGGAAAATTATACAAACATGAATATTTACAACGGTTTTTATTTATAAAAGGAATTTTTTTGAAGGTCAAACGATATCTTTTGTTTGATGTTTGTTTGATGTCAAAAACTAATGCGGTTTTTGACATCGTCAAGGCGCACTCAAATATCTTCTAATTATTGATCATAAACATTAATCTATAATTTCGTATTGTCAGTGCTTTCAATTTTGTATCAAACAGTAAATAAAACAATGGTTAGTGATTTTTAAACAGCTTACCTAGAACTTAAATTATAACCTACAATCAGTATCGCAGACATTAAAATGAAAAAAATATACGAAGATAACTCGCTAGGAACCGATAGACCATTTAAAAAAAAAAAGAATCAAGGAAATCCATATATAAATAATTCAACAGAAATATCATTAAAATTTAAAACATACTGGTCCTACCACCAGGGTATCAGCAGACATTAATTATTTCGTTTTTGAGCTACTGAAACACCTATAAATCGTAAGAATGAAGAGTGAAGTTCATTGTCAAAGGTTTATATTTTGTTCTTAACCTAATTATTGGTTGACATTTTTTCTCGGAAAAATGTTTTAATGTTCCCAACTATTTGCTTAGTTTTGGGTAAATTTAGATTTGTGTTGGCGACAATGACTCAGAATATCTGACAACACTAAGGTAGACCAGTCCACTGGCCAGCAAGATTATCAGATCTAAGGACAATAGAGTTCTTTTATAGGTCGTATAATATTTGACATGTGAATCTTTTCATTAATTTTTGTACCGATTAATAATCTAAGAACTATTTATGAAAACGAATATTTGTTGTATTAAATAAAATAAACGATAAGTGAGTATCTTTTTTTAAATTAAAATAAATTTAAAATATATGAAAATTATTATTTATTATATTATCAATTAAGTAATTCAAGAAACAACTTGTCAAAAAGTTACTCCGTTTCTGGCTTCCATGATAAATTTTTCTGTACTGGTATGTTATCAGTAATCTTTTAACAATTTTTTATTATTATATTGGTTTATTATGATTCGCCGTACGTAATACTTGATTTAAAGCAAAATTTAGACAACAGAGAACCGATTTAGCTGTTGGAAATGTTATTCAATACATCTCTAATTCAACTTCATAAATTTTATAACTGTATAGACATTTTATTATCTGATGAAACATCTATTAACAAATTGCTTATAATAAAATGTCATAAATAAATTGTCCTTTTTTTCTTAAAAAATAATTGGCTTTACCCGCACTACAGGGTTTATGATCTAATACCGAAGTCAGTACTGTGCAGTTTACTTGGATTAGTTGGGTGCCAAAAAATAAAAGCATTTATTTTTTAAATTCATTTACTTGAGGAAAGAAAAAAAATATCGGTAAATTTCCTTTACCCCGGAGCTTCCTTTTTTATGAATATTTCCATTTATTAGGAATAGTGAAGTGTGACCCAATTTAGTTACGCACATAGTCATTTATTAACACTTAAATATATTATCTTTTCAAACATTTGTATTGCGCGCCATTTTGATCCACCATATTGGATTCATACTAAACAGCATAATGTACAGAATTTAAAATAAATTGAATAATTAGACTGCCAGGTTGATTTCGTACCCCTTTATTGCTAAATTACATTTAATTTTTGTAAAATTTGAAGTCTCTTGAATAAGAAAATAATTTTTCTTTAATTTTTTAAACGTTTTATTTGACCTCCATTTTGCTCCACCATCGTGAATTCGTACCACAATTTTATCAGTGTATATGTAGATCGCACTTTATGCTTAAACAAAATCTAACAGTCAAACGTACTTTTTCCAGGCTGATTTTTTAAATATTTTATTAATTCCCATTTTTTTTTGTTATCGTGGACCAGTACCAAAATGTTAGCAGCTCAATTGTATGTAGTACTCAATTTTGTGAAAACTTTAAAGTAAAACCTTAATTTTTGAAGTCAATCGGGAAAGTAAGTTTTTTAGCTATGCCGCGAATATGTAAAACCTGGGAGAGTAATTTGAACATTTTATTTGGCCGCCATTTTATTCCCTAATTTTGAATCCGTACCACTATTTTACCAGTTCATCTCTGTATAAACTTAATTCTTGCACAAAAATATTATAAGTAGATTTTTCAGGCTGATTGTTTAAATATTTTATTAGGCCGCCATTTTGTTTCGCCATCTTAAATTCATAACGAAATTTTATTACTGTATCTCTAAGTTAACTTAGTTACCACTGAATTTTTGTGCAAAATCTGTCGCCATTTTGTTTCGGCATATTGGATTTTAACCAAAATGTTACCATCCCCATAAGACTAGTTTTTTAGCTAGTCAGACAGATCGATGGAATCGAGAAAACATATTTTTCGGCATCTAGGGGACTTCATGTTTCAGATGAAGATTTGGAAAATGGGTGTTTTTTACGATTACCACTAAAACTTGAATGTATAATTTCTTGATTGCTTATATAAATGTGTAATATCTGTTATGTGTGCTAATATCTTTGTCTGAGTTCGTGTAGACCACATTATGAACATGAACCAAAATTGCCTGAAAACTTAATTTTGGCAAAAACCTTCGCATTATTTATACACTGGCCATAAAAAGTGAAAGCATGAAATCTCTAAAAATATACCCGAATAAAATACGATGCAAATTTGAAGGATCGAATATTGCACAATAGTTGTGCAATTTCGTTTGACAAGGGCCATAAATAAGTATCCGATTCCTGAATTGTTTGTTCTCGTCTGTTTGCTATTTTAGAATACTGACAAAGGGCTCTGTTTATATTTGCTAACAAGGTTTGTAGCCTTTCTGCTTTTATAGATTTTAAAAGCATTTGTCAAACTTATACAAATAAATGGAAAAAATAAACGCCATAAGTATCACCAAATGTAATATTTTCTGAACGCTGAAATTTAAATCAACTTCCGCACGCATTCATTTTTGCTGTTCCAGTAAGGAATTTGTATAATTATATAATTAAGATATTTTTAGAAATGCCAAAACTATATTTTGCTAAATTTTCAAATAATTCTAATACCTAACATTAGGTCTTAGAGGTACAAATACTGGACATCTTTTCGTCGGTTTATAACGGTTTACACAGAGACTTGTCAAACGCAGGTCCATGAAGTTAATATATATATATATATATATATATATATATATATATATATATATATATATATATATATATATATATATATATATATATATATATATATATATATATATATATATATATATATATATATATATATATATATATATATATATATATATATATATATATATATACGACGCGATCACAGCTATTGAGTGGAATAACTGGTTCTTACAAAAAGACGTAAACGAATCTGTCAAAATATTCTCTGATAAAATATCAAATATATATATTATATATATATATATATATATATATATATATATATATATATATATATATATATATATATATATATATATATATATATATATATATATATATATATATATATCCTCTTTGGTTTACTTACAAAAAGACGTAAAATCTGTCTATCTCACTAATTAAAGAAAAATATAGAGCTCACCAAAAATGGAAGAAATACAAGAATCAATTAGATTATCAAACTTTTTCTTCCATAAGAAAAAACGTAAAAGCCTCCATACGCAACGACTATAAAAAATATATAACTAACACCGAATTGAATTTAAAATCAAACACAAAAACTTTCTGGTCCTTTGTCTCACACAGATCTAACCGCAAAACTATGCCAAGCTATGTAGTACTTAATGACTCTGTTTTCACTGAAGATGTCGATATTTGTAATGCCTTTTCATCTTATTTCTCTAGTGTTTATGAACCTTTTGATACTCCCCCGAAGATATCTCTTTCTTCAAACATTTCGCGTTGTATAGATATTAAAAATATCACTGAAAAAGAAATAATAACAAAAATTGACGATCTTGACGTAAATAAAGGTGGGGGTCCGGATGGCCTACCCCATATATTTTTTGTTAAATGTAAAAGTTCAATTATTACACCTCTATTATTGTTATTTCAAAAGTCAATCAATGAAGGAGTTTTTCCGAGTGAATGGAAAAAGGGCCAGATTACACCCATATTTAAGAATGGAAATAAAAACGATGTCTGCAATTACAGGCTAATCTCTATGCTGTCAGTGCCCGGCAAGATACTTGAAGCTATAATCACCGATTTTTTATTTTTTGAACTGTTTTTATTCAAAAATTATTGGAGGCTATGGACAATAGACAGCGGGTGGACGCCGTTTATACCGATTTCTCTAAAGCCTTTGATAAACTCCATATTCCAACACTCTTAATTAAAATACGTAATATCGGTATAGGCGGCCGTCTCCTACAATGGATAACGTCATATGTGTCCGATCGTAGCCAATGTGTCAGAATTAATAATTGCACGTCATTATATGTTAACACAACTTCCGGTGTGCCCCAGGGCTCCCACTTAGGGCCATTATTGTTTTCCATCTTTATAAACGACATAACTGAATGTTTCCAATTCTCGAAATTTTCACTATATGCCGATGATCTCAAGATCTCTAGAATTATCACGTCCCCTAATGACTGTGACAAGCTTCAGTCTGACATAGATCGACTAAATGAGTACTGTAACAAAAATCGGTTATTTCTCAATATTTCTAAATGTACTTAATGTAAAAGAATTCAACAAAAATTTATTTTTCATTTAAAATTCAGATTTAATCGCGACTTACTGTGTCTAGATTATAGTGCAGGTCTGAGGCATTACAACTTGCAAAAATTAAGCGAAAGACGTTTGGTTGCCTATGCAATTCTTTTGCATAAAATTTTAAGTAATACCATAGACTGTCAATTTATGGTTGAAAATGTTAGTTTTAGTGTCCCACAGTTTAATTCTAGATCGACTTATTTGTTTTATAATAAAAGATTTCACACAAATTACGCTATGAACTCCCCACTATCACAAATGTTAAAATCTTACAATCTCTATTTTTGTAATATTGACATATTTATGATATCCTTGCTTTCTCTAAAAAAATTAGCATATAGTCAGTTTTTATAATGTTAAAATTATGACTCTTTGTTCAGACCTCATAACTAAGGACCATCATAATGTGATTTATACACATTTACATTTTTAATTCATTTTTTTTTCTTATATTCTATTTTTCTTTCTACTTAGTCTTTTTTGGTTAGTGGTAATTTAGCTCGTAGGTAGATCATGTAAAACTAAAATTAGTGCATGTAAATTTACTGTGCCTTTGCGCAATTGGAAAGCTACAACTTTCTGTGCAAAGGCCTGTTCTGAAAATAAATAAATAAATAAATAAATAAATAAATAAATAAATAAATAAATAAATAAATATATATATATATATATATATATATATATATATATATATATATATATAAATATATATATATTTATATATATATATATATATATATATATATATATATCTAATATATATATATATTTATATAATATATATATATATATATATATATATATATATATATATATATATATATATATATATATATATATATATATATATATATATATATATATATATATATATATATATATATATATATATATATATATATATATATATATATATATATATATATATATATATATATATATATATATATATATATATATATATATATATATATATATATATATATATATATATATATATATATATATATATATATATATATATATATATATATATATATATATATATATATATATATATATATATATATATATATATATATATATATATATATATATATATATATATATATATATATCTATATATTATATATATTATATATATGCGTTTTCTTAAACCATGTCTAATATTTTTTTTGTTAAAAATTCTTGGGTACTGGTTTATTTCCTTAACGTTTTGCGCTCCATAGAGCATAAAAAATACAAAATTATAAAAAATCGATTGACACACTAAAAACTATCACAATAAAATGTTAAAACAGGACGTTACAATTTTTAAAACTCCAGTTTAAAATTAATATTTAAAATCATGTTAAATATATTGGTAGATGCACCTTGGAAATAAAACAACTCACTGCATTATAGTAGCAATGATGTTTCAATTGTGACTTCATGCTACCTATATGTTTTTTTTGTTATATCGGTAGTATTTATTTAATTCCTCAAGTCACAACTGAAACAAGCCAGAAACGAACTAACCAAATTTTGACAAGTTCTTTGTTGAATTACTTAATTGATTATTATTTTCAGATATTTTACACTTGGAAGTTAAAAAAAGATACCCACCGTTTATTTGATTTAATACAGCAAATATGCGTTTTCATAAATACTTCTTAGATTATTAATCGGTACAAAAATTAATGAAAACGTTCAAATATCAATTACTATACGACCCATAAAAGTCAGTACAGAAAAAAAAGGACGAGCCCTCTGTGATTGTTTGTAGATAAGAATAATTATTTAATAAAATTTGATGTCAGAAACTCTAGTGTGCTTAGATCGGATGATCTTGCTGGCCCGTGGATATTAGTCTATCTAAGTGTTGTCAGATATTTTGAGTCATTGTCGCCAACTCAAACCTAAATTTACCCAAAACTAAGCAAAAAGTTGGGAACATTCAAACATTTTTCCGAAAAAAAATGTCAACCATGAATTAGGTTAAGAACAAAATATAAACTTTTGACAATGATCTTCACGCTTCATCTTTTCGATTTATAGGTATTTTAGTAGCTCAAAAACGAAATAATTAATGTCTGCTAATACCCGTAGGACTAGTATGTTTTAAATTTTAATGATATTTCCGTTGATTTTTTTATATACATGCTCCGTTGATTCTTTTTTTTTTTAAATGGTGTATGGGTTTCTAGCCAGTTATCTTCATATATTTAGTTTTTAGTATGTCAATCCATGTTTTATAATTCTGTATTGATTGTAGGCCAATAATATCCTAGGAAATAAATAATTCTTTTAAGAAAATAAACCAGTACCCAAGAATTTTTAACAAAAAAAAATATATACACACATATATATATATATATATATATATATATATATATATATATAAGCTGTGTATCGCGGCCTATACCAGCGTCACCAACAGGAGCAAAACCAATATTTGTAATTATCAAAAGAAGATCCGAAATCTTCGCCAAACTTGATACCCTATTACCACGGAGCAGCATATAGCCACCTGTGGCGAAACTCATAACCCAAGACTAATTAAGTCGAAAGTAGGAAAATATTAACGCCGCAAGAAATATTATATAGTTGAAAAAATATTTCTTTTAGGAGGAGCAATGAAATTTGGCCAACTATAGACACACGTTTCTAACTTAAGGTCTTCATCAGTACAGTTAACTAGTTGAGAGACGAGTATTACTAGCGGCAATATTAATAGACAAAACCACACCAGCGTCATCAACAGGAGCAAAACCGACATTTGTAATTACCAAAAGAACATCCAAAATTTTCGCCGAACTTAATACTCTATTACCACGGAGCAACATATAGCCACTTGTGGCGAAACATCATATCCAAAGAGTAATTGAATCGAAAATAGGAAAATATTAACGCCGCAACAACTATTATATGGTATAAAAAGGTTTTTTTAGATGACCGCTAAAGCAATGAAAGTTGTCCAACTATATACACGTGTTTCTGACTTAAGGTCGTCTTCAGTACAGTTAACTAGTTGAGAGACGAGTATAACTAAATTAATACGCAAAACTATATCACAGTCACCAAAAGGAGCAAAACCGACATTTGTGGTTACCAAGACAACATTCGAAATCTTTGCCGGACTTGATACTCTTTACCAAAGAGCAGCAAGTCCGCTTTAAAAAATTGTGAAATGACTGAATTTTTTTTCACTTAAAATGTGTCTTACTATCCACAAATAAACTATATAAGAAAAACTCAAAATTTCCTTTACTTTATCTATCTGTAATCTACATTCTGACTTAAAGCATTAAACATTTTGCCTAGATTTGTTACGGAATATAGTTTAAACAGTATGTTGTTTTACATGTTATCAATGATATCAGCAAGACCTATTGAATCAAGAACTAATTTTGCCAGTCTAGAACCTAAGAGCGTTTTCGACAGAACAATAATTCTATAAACCCCTTGCTATCTAGGATATTATAAGAATATAAGATATATATAAAGATCTAAGCAAAGAGGATCAGATGTTTTTATTAAAGTAAGGAATGTACCACCTTTCAAAAGTCCTGTGTTCGTTTATAATAAGAATTTGATTTTCAAAAAATATTGTATAAACTTCATACTAGATAATTAGATACTTGGAGGTCTCCACAAGATAAACATGAGAACACTAAACGCAACCAAACTGACTGACAAAACACCATTACATAGTTTGCAATATACTAAGAAGCAGAGGTAGCTTATTGCTGACTTCTGTTCCGATGTAATAAACTCTAAAAAACTTTACTAAAAAGCGTAACCTAACCTTAGAATAATAGTCTTCATTCACTAAAACAGCCTGTGATACAAGAGAACATGAAAACTGAACTTGACAAACTATGCCAAGACAATAATCCCTGAGAAAAGTGCAGCTAATGAAACAACCAAATGGCTCCTGGAACTCCTTTGGACCGCCTAAAACATTTCAAAATCAAATCTTGGATGACTGACAAGATATTCAATTTGATGGGTTAACGTCGGCTTGGTAAAAACCAACAACACAAATACATATAGCGACCTTAATTACACTTTCGAAAAAAAAATACGAGAAGCTAAAGAGAAATCAAAAACAGCACTCCCATCCATAAGAAATAAACAAAGAAAACCCATGAATTAAAGGAGACTTGGCATCACTTAGAGACCAACGTACAAGCGACCTCAAAAGTATTAATTAAGTCCCAAGTCAGATATACGTTAAACAACATAAAAAATAACAAAAATCTAGTGCATGACAATCCGTATGATGATATTAAGCAACTTACATACCTCTTTGCCGTAATAAATGAATCAGGACAAATTCCAACTGGCTGGTAGCAATCCGCCTTTATTAGTCGTACCATTCATTAAAAAAAAATCGGCAATAACTGCAAAAAGAGCAGATCATAAACCTGATGAGCTACGTACTTAAAGCATGCTTAAGAGTAATTTACTCGAGAATATACAAAAAATGCGAAGATATGGGTCGCGACACACAGCTTGGCTTTATCAAGGGTATTGGCACTAAAAAACTCTGTTATCTATGAAATTACTCGTGCAAAAATGTTTTGACCAAAGGCAAGATGTCTTCATCTGCTTTATGGATAGCAGATGTTAAAAAGGCCGCAGAAAATCGATACAAAGGATAAAGATATCAAAATAATTAAAGAACTTTATGGCATCAGGCGGCTAAAATTCGCATAAATGACATTTGGATAATGCATGCCTTTGATATTCTGAAAGGAGTACGACAAGTATATATATTGTCACCAATTCTATTTAATATGTACGTTAAGAAAATATTTTATATATATATATATATATATATAAATATCCGCTATGAAGATGAACAGTTTTAGCTAATAACTTCGAAGACATCCAGTCGATATTAAATATACTCGACAAATGTGGAGTACGATTTGGGTTAAGTATCAACACTGGCAAAACAAAAATTATGGCGATAGACAGCAAGTCAACAATCAACATCAATGGGCAAACTAATGAACATGTGGCAAAATTCACATTCCTTGGTGCTACTCTAAAATAAAACTAGGACTCCAATATGGATGTAAAGGTAAGAACAGCAAAACAACTTTCTACATGCTTAAGAGAAGGGGTCAGGCCGAAAACAACATTCCTAGCTACGCAATATAAGAACTTGGTGCAGTATAAATGATGCCGCAACCATATTCCGACAAGCTGAAGAAGACACCCCGGTCATGATATAACCATGAGAATGTGGTAAACATGCCTTCGCCGACGTGCAGCTCAGCATATGGCACCAGAAGAAGAAGAATGCTTTTTCACTTGAACTTTTAATGAAATATTCGCCTAAATTTATTTTCTAATTTTTTTTTATATTTGTATACGCTTTTTTATTGATGAAACCATAAATGAGTTCAAAAAAGAAAGTTACAATTTGCCAAATACAAACTCTTGAACACTATCAAATGAATTCCGTAAGCTCCCGCAACCTTTTAATCTATTTCGTGTTAATCGGTCTTTAGAAAATAATACGTTTCACCCTACAATAAAATTTTACCCCTGTAAAATAATGTTTCTTTGGATATTGTAATAAATTCTGATCTAAATCTAATAGAACGACAAAGACGCGCCAGAAAATATGTATAGTAGACTTGAGCACGCGACAACCCCTTATAGATCCCTTAGGGTAGTTTTTTACTTTCCCTTCCGGATATTTCCCATCTTCTCTATCATTATACAAAAAATGCACGAAACTGCATAATTTTAATAAGAAAGTTAATATCTAGGTACCGTTAATAGGGCTGCAACCCTTAAGACAGGTGGTTCATCATTTAAGGGTTAATTTTACCCTTCATTCTGACAGGTGAAGAACATGTCGAGCGCAGTATGACAAGTATAAAAAAACGAGGTGCATGAAAGGGTAAATACGTCACAAAAACCCCTAAAGCGGTCTCTTTTTATTGATGGCATCTTAATTGAACTTGCGGCAGCAGTGTAATGCTACTTAAGGGTTGAAAGTGTTTCTGTGTGTTTAACCCTTTTTGTCAGATTACTGGAATGAAACTGATTATAGGGGTGAGTTGTTTTGAATGGTAGCATGTGTTTTTTAGAATTACCGGTTAAATGTTGTTTGAGTATCTAAACGTTAAATTTTCTAAAAAAACTGTACATCTACATCAGCCCATATTTATGAAACATGCATTGGTTAATTAGGATAGAATATGAATGAGTAATTATTGTCTCTGGTGACAAAATAATTAAACCTCCACCTTTTTTATTTGAATTTGTCGTTATGCATCATTTGAATATTGTTTATTCGCTTGTATTTCTGATCTATCATCTAATTTGACTATGTTAAAATTTTATTTCGATAATATGTAGTGTACATCTCGCCAGAAGTTCGAATAAGACAAACAAATTAGAGATCCTTTTTCGCATAAAAGCCATCAAGTGGTATAGTAAAACAAAATTGCAAAAAATAAAACCGAATTCAGAAAAAACACTGAAAATTTATCACATTTTGAATATTTGATTATTGATTTTGAGGTCGGCCGCAAATTTATATCAAATTACTAAGTGTATCACAGGAGAAATTTACATTATAAGTCCGATAGGTGACTTATTATAGAACGAGTGGTTTTATATAAACGAGTACTGCAATAACACCTAACGGGCATGTATCGTATGAATAAAAATATTTTATTGTTTATTAACATTTAAGAAATATTTGTTGGCAATCTATCAAACGTATCACTTTAACTATGTTATAGCCATTGTTTTCCATAGCTAACCACGATTGTCTTTTGTTTGTCACTGTCAAATAAAAATAAAATGTCAAAGTCAAACCTCACAAATAATTGCTTCTTAATAACAAAAACATTGTAATGTTGCTAGGCAACATATTATGGTATCATATATTATAATGTTCCGTTTGTCGCAAATTAGGACAAGGTAAGTTGATCTACTAGACAGTATGAATTAAAAATTACTTACTTATAAAATAAAAGTTACTTAATGCATAATACCACGGCTAAAGACTACTTCGATTTTTTATAGATATGACACCGACATCAAAAAGTCAAATTTAATTTATTATTTTTTTTGGGTGTTTTTTTTTGAGTCAGTGTCATGATTTTTATGGAACTTTTTATCTCAACCTTTTTAGTCTTGGTTATACGAGATTATAATATAACGAACATATATATATATATATATATATATATATATATATATGTATATATGTGTATATATATATATATATATATATATTTTTGTCGGTATTTTCTTATATAGGTTAATATAAAATAGTTCTATAATTTTACATCGACGTTTCGCTCACCATATTGAGCTTTCTCAAGATGAAAATTGAGAAAGCTCAATATGGTGAGCGAAACGTCGATGTAAAATTATAGAACTGGTTTTATATTAACCTATACCCAAGAAAAAACCGACAAAAAAATTTCATAAGGTTAAAGAAAAAAACGAATTATATATATATATATATATATATGTATATATGTGTATATATATATATATATATATATATATATATATATATATATATATATATATATGTGTTTATATATATATATATATATATATATATATATATGTATATATATATATATATATATATATATATATATATATATATATATATATATATATATATATATATATTATATGTATATATATATATATATATATATATATATATATGTATATATATATATATATATATATATATGTATATATATATATATATATATATATATATATATATATATATATATATACACACAACCTACATATTTATAGAAAATCCGGGACACAAGTTGTCATAAAATAAAATGATGAGCAAAATTCGTGCCTCTAAAAACCCCGAAACCATATGTAACACATTATTTTTTGGTCACCCCCTAATTTCAACTCCCTCTCCGTTCCCATAACATACCTTGCTTACCGACACAAGAAATATTACGTGATCAATATAAAATAATTTAATAGTATTACCATTCATTATAATATATAATAACCAAAATAACCTGACGATGAAATTTATCCCCCCCCTGCTTTAAGTCGTGATGGACCTTTGATGGACTACCATTCATTCACCATAATCTGTTTTTCCGATTCAACATTTGCAATCCATTTTCGGCTGGCATCTGATCGAGTTAAAATTTGGCATACCTATGTATCCTCAGTGACAATGCTATAATATGGTACCATGAAGCTGGTCTGATGATAGGGCTGTGTTTGAGCCCATTGGATTCGTCTTGACGAGTACTATTAAAATTAAACAGATGAATAAATAGAATTTTTAAAAATTTGAATATTTACTTAAAAGCTTGAGGCATTAGACATCATTACAATTGAAATAAAGCGTCAAGCTTTTAAGAAAATATTCAAATTTTTAAAAGTTCTGTGTTGATGTAGATAGTAAACTATTTTTTACATCTCAGTTAAATAGTTTAGAAATAAAAGCTTGTTTCTAAGAAGAGATTTTACGTTTATTTTTAAAGTCGGTTAAAAAGGAAGCAATTCTCCAAACTATATTTTTAAATATTTCAATATGTTGAAAGGTTAATCAAAGAAAAAGCTAGCACACTCATAATAAGTTTTCTGAAAACAAGTAAAACTTTACTTTATCTTTACCCGCACTTTTGGATAATACTGGATCCAAACCATTGTAAAAATTAAAGTGGTTTCTAGTTTTTTTTTATTCTAATTTTTATGATAAATGGGGAATTTTTTGAAGACGATTGAAAATTAAAACACTAACCACAAAAAAACATATCTTATGAACACTACCGCAAGATATGGTACACTGTTAAAAAAGATTATACCGTCTATCTATGTTACTATATAAATCCAGTGTTATTATATTGTCAAAGATCAGTAAAAAATTTCAATTTGGAAACAGAACAAGAAGCACGTTTAAGGGTAACAAAAATTCAAAATATTGTTTTTTTTTATGTAAAAGTGTAACACGAAATCCTTTAACATTCGAAATAGTAATAAATAAATTTGAAGAAATTTCCGATGCGACTGAAATTTGTCAAAAAAAAAGAAAACTAACTTAGTAAAAAATTGCCTTTTTAATAACTCCACATGATAGAAATTTGTCAAAAAAAAAGAAAACTAACTTAGTAAAAAATTGCCGATATATATATATATATATATATATATATATATATATATATTTTAATAACTCCACATGATAAAAAATTTAATTAACTTTATATTTAATTTCTATGATTTTAAATCATTATATGGGAATAAAGGTCGAGAGATACCTCATTCCAAAGGTCATTAAGGTCACTTCTCAAAGCCTAGCAATTTTTAAAAATTAAGTAGTTAGTTAAGTAGTCAATAGGTCGACACTGATAAAACTGTAAATTTGTACTGATCTTTACGTTAATTTTATGTAATGACTTTTTTTAAATAATTATTTTTAAGCTTAGCTTTACGGTATGGGTATGGTTGTTTTAACAAAGCAAGATCAGACACAAGATGTACATTTTGATTATTCGTTGTTCATGATAATAAGTGCTGAAAATGTTGGCCTCCTACTTCCATACAATAATAGAGATTTTGTTCAAATCGGTCCCGGACATTATGAAGCATTTCTGGTGTAATGGCCCGACATGCATCAATCGACCGCTAACGTAAATTATTTAATGACTGTGACTGAGTTTTATAAATCTTACTTTTTAAGTGACGCCATCCAAAAAATCTAAGGGGGTTAAGTCAGGTGATCTTGCAGGCCACTCTATCCTCTTCGGCCGATCCATCTACAAGGATACGTCCGATTTAAATATTCACACCAAGGGTATAATGAGGAGGTGCACCATCTTGTTAAAATATCAACTCATTGGCATTGTAATTGTTATTACTTTCAAGCATATCTGTCATTGCAGGATCGATAGCGTCTTCTAATAATTGCAGATACATTTCTCCATTTACGTTTTCTTGGAGAAAAAAGGACCAATTAAACAATCGCCATAAATTCCAAGTCAAGACGTTTAATTTCTCAAGATGTTGAGTGTGAACCCCATGACAAAGATGTGGATTTTCGTCAGACTAATATTGAGAATTGTGACGATTGACAGTCCCATTTAGAAAAAACGAACACTCATTGGAAAAACAAGTGTTGAACTTCACTTATAATCTCGCAAAATTCCAAACGTCTGTCAAAGTCATCTTCGTTTAATTGTTGTACAAGATGAACTTTGTAGGGGTAAAATGTATGTGTCTTTAAAATTCTGCGAATACTTGTAGGAGATTTGCCACACACTAAAGGTAGTTGCCTGGTGCTTAATGTAGGGTCCATATTGGCGTGGCCCAAAACAACAAGTTCCATTGCTTCGTTTTCCAGGTGACAAGAGTAATGATATGTGCAAAACCTTTCCCCTGGGAAATAAAAATCGACAAGTCCCAGCAATTTTGGGGTTGGTTTGGATGGTTTTATCCCTTTGGACACATTGTATGAATTTTTTTTTAATCCTAAAATATGTAAAAAATAAATTAAAAATCACGTGTTAAAGCGTTTTTTCGAAAAACTAGCCGGTTTTTAAATAAAAAAAATGTATTATTTAACTGGTGGTTTCGCCCCTTTGAACAACCTGTATGAATTTTAAAAAAATCCCAAAATATGTAAAAAAATAAATTAAAAAAACGTGTTCAAGCGTTTTTCGGAAAAACCGACCGTTTTTTAAACAAAAAATATTGTAATATTTAAGGGGTGATTTCAACCCCTTGGAATTTGAGTTTTGAAAAATCCCTTCTTATCGAACCTCTACACACTAAAATCAACCTTTTACCTCAAGCGGTTTGATCTGGAGCGTGATGAGTGAGTCAGTCAAATAAGTCTTTTATATATTATAGTATATATATATATATATATATATATATATATATATATATATATATATATATATATATATATATATATATATATATATATATATATCCCAGTATATATATATATATATATATATATATGATATATATATTAAAAAAAGATGAAAAACAATGATATAATATTAAAAAAGATCTAGTTCCTTCCTTCCACCTGAGTAGTTAAAAATGACAAGAACGACATAAATTTCAATAAGTTGACACTTCTTTTAAAACCATCTCTACTTTACACAGTGTCTTTTCCTCTGTTTTGTGCCTGGCTAAGAAACTATTTAAAACACTAAAATTCGGTTCCTCGTTGATACCATATGATGCAAAAGGGCTCAATAGGTCACATACATGTTTCCTGTCTAAAGGGTGCCATTAAGGGATTTAAGTCGGTATAGGAACTAATAACTTGATGGGTTTTCTGTTTTACCCCTGTTTTTAAATTTCGCCCATAAACTGGTTTGGCAGGAAATCTTGACATAAAGAGCGATGATGGTTACTGGAACTGCACGATCTATATATAATAAAATATAGGTATTTTTATTTTAAAGTATTTTTGATAATATATTGTGTTATTTAGATTTTAGATAATATATTGTGTTTTTTAATTAGTTCCTTTCTCTTTAACTATATTTTTAGACCAACTAAACCAACAATATTCTAATATAAAATTCATTATGGAAATTGAGTCATATGGTGCCATCCCTCCCCTTCCTTGATGTGTTAGTATAAAAGAAAGAGAATGACACTCTAGGTCATACTCTTAGAATATTTAAATTTTAGTTCTCACCATCATCCATCTCAAAAGCAATCCGTCATCAATTCATCAGTCTTTAAGGCTTTTTCAATATGTGAGACAAATTCAATTCCGGAAGAAACAGAAAAACTGACTGAAACTTTAAAATCAAACGGATATTGCACTGAAGATATTGGGCGTTCGATTAGGTATTATAATAATCCCAGACCTAAACCAGTATTGGAAACTCATCCTTTAAGTAGTGTCGCTTTACCTTTTATTCAGGGTACGACCGATAAAAAATGCTGCAGAGATCCAACATTCGCAAAATCTTTAGTACTCACAAAATGAATTGGGTAATGCTTTATGGACACCAAAAGATGCAATTTCTTTGCATTCCTTTCTTCCCCAGATTGAGAAGCCTACTATGAGTATATATCGGCCCAATAGACTGACTACCATTACCCCGTGCTCCCCTACATGCTATATCAAGCGTAGAAACCAATCATCACAGTGAGTCACGCGTCGATGGGTACAGATCGGGCATAAATACCTGAGCTCTGCTTATCGGAGCTCATTCAGTGTTTTGATCTTGTGCAGTGAAGATCCCTGAAGATACCTCGTGCAATCACAGCCGAAACGTCAGACATTAATTCCAATTTGACGCGATCTAAACCCAAGAACCATGATTTCTTAAGTTCATTCCTCTACCCGCTTATTATCTCATTTTTTAAGCTAATTTTTACAGATGTGTTAGGTTTATTTAATATTTATGCAGTTTAGCACGCAAAAAAAACGAAAACAGAATGTAATTCGTATTTTTACATTCTTTTATCTAAAAAAAATGTGTACAATCGACAGATATACTTAAAAAGTGCAGCTGTACCTTTTATTCAGGGTACGACCGATAAAGAATTCTGCAGAGATCCAACATTCGCACAATCTTTAGTACTCACAAAATGATTGAAAAGATGTAATTCCTTTGCATTCAGGAGTTTATAAAATTCCTTGCTCCTGCGGTAAAGTGTATATAGGTGAAACTGGGCGGTCTGCCTCTACTAGACTAAGGAAAATGACAGATGTATAAGTAAGAAACAATTGTTCAATCCGAATCGAATGTAATTCGTATTTTTACATTCTTTTAACTAAAAAAATGTGTACTATCAGTTATTAAGGTCAAATGATTTCCGTTATATTTACCAAAAGACCTGAAACCTTGATCTCCTATTAAACCGAACCTTTTTATATGTATTTATACATTGTATCATAAAATTCAGATTATTGATAGAATACTCAATAATTGCTAAGTCATAGAAAACAATATTTACATTTTCTGCAATTTCGCCACCTTTTAAAAATACGGTTTTACTACTTTGCAATTTGCAAAGCAATCAACATAACTAGCACATGCTAGCATATTTACTTAATCAGTTAATCACTAATTACGTGTAAATTTTATATACGTGATTACAATGAATGCAAGGCACACTCAGTTATGTTTCTACCTATTAAGATACTGCTTTAAGATTGGGGTAGGTTTACTAAATTATGGGGACCTAGAATTTGAAATTAACAAGTGTCCAATAATACAACTTCCAGTTTAACCGGAATGTCCGACATCCTCCACAATAAACTGACAAGAATACCAAAAAATGTCTTTAAGTCAAAATTCATTTAAAAAACTCGTCTGTGTGTTTTCATTATTTATATCCAAAAAATATCAGTTAATTTCCGTTTGTATCATTAAATTGCGACTAGTTTTTAAATACAACCTTATATTCTCGAGATGATATTTTAATTCTACGTTAATTTTCCTGTCTAGCGATATATTACAAATTAGTGGCGTAACTAGAATGGTATAAGTGGCCGAGCCTTTGGGGGCCAAGCGGCTCGGTTAAAGTCTACAGAATAAACTATCGTATTAAAACTATCGATAGAACTAAAAACTATCGTGACATTTCTATAGTTCTCAATTGGTTTTTTTTTCGCTACGCCTCCCCGTCATGGCCACTAAGAACAAAACTTAAAAGCCGTATGCCATTTTTAGAATAAAAAATTAAATTGTCAATATTTCGCAAACTCCAAATTTTCGGAATAGACAATCTCTTACAAAGTCACCCTTATTTAAAAGCTAAATAAGATATATATATATATATATATATATATATATATATAAATTGGGTGTTTTCCATTTGTTTAAATTTGTTTTACAATCTCAAATATAAATCAAAAATACAAAGTCTCAGAGTATACTGCTCTACTACACACAAATGAGCGCATGTCAGATCGAGATCAACTTACATATAGTTTTATTAAAATTTTAAAAACTTATCATCCCTATTGGAAAACCCCTAATCTAATTTAACCTAGTATTCGTGGATTTCTTTATACATAAAAAACTCTACATACTTTATATAAAATCCAATGATCTTTAAAGATATCAAGGAACAGTTGAATGTTGTAAATTGTTTTGCCAGTGGTATTTCAGGCATTTGTTATACCAAGGAATAACTACCCATGCATAATATGTTAGTAAGAAGAAAATTAAAGGACAATTTTCTTAATATCTAAGCTCTAAAAACTATATAAAATCTGTCCGTAAATCACCCTGTACCGTTTGATATATTGGCATCGAGGAAGAATATAAAGTAAAACGATCTTGAGAAGCTGCCTAACTGGCTTCTGACTACACTTTTTAAATATAGTATTTCCTAGAATCGTCAAGCCAAGATGCGAAAAAGGGATCTATATCAATGTGTTACGTCATATCCTGTTCTGACCTAGGTCAATAAGCATATCCCTTTTGAATATCGGCGAGACTTTATCCTTTGCTATGTTCACATTTTAAATTTTCACCCTCCTGTTTAGCGATGACGGAACTTTTTCTTAGATGGGTAAATCTCTATACAATCATAGGAAGAAAGTAAATGTTCTATTATTCGTTAGGTATAATAAATAGCCTTTTAATTTAGTAATTTCTTATTTGTTTTGTGTCTGATAATATTTATAAACGGGCGTCTGTGAATGTCAATTTTATAATATCTTATATTAATAAAGCTAGGAGGTTTAAAATTTAATTCATATTGGACAATAAATATGTTAAAGCCGATAAAGATTCAATAATAGAATTTGTATCTAAGCGCATATTAATATGATTTTTTGCGCTCACAATTCCGTTTGTTTTTTTATCTACGTCCGTGAGTTAAGAAGCTGTTGATTTAAGAGCTTCATTACCGCACTCCTTTTTATTAGCGCACGTGTTTTCACTCATTCATTCTTTTTTAATTTGAGATTTGTAATAAAGAAAAAACGAAAAAATTTTATTTACACTTGTCGTTTGATGGGTTTGTTTCATTTTTTTTTCACCCAGAATTTTGGGTGCTGTTTTTCTTTTATTTTCTGCAGAATTTCCGATGTAGCTCCAGTAAATTCAACCGTGTTGGATCGCCAGCCACCATGACGCTTTACTGTTAGAATGTCAGCTTCTGAATCTGCCAGGGGACGTAGATGATCTTCGAAAGCAATATATTCTTCTGGATGTTCAAGTTACAAAGCAATTTGATTTGGCAAGGATCAAAAAGAATTAATGCCTACCGGTTGCTTTATACACACACCATTTCGAAATTGGATGAAAAACCTACCATGCTCGATGTTACATGGGCGAAGATTAATGTATTTTCGAACTAGTTGAACCATGTCTATCTCTTGATTATTTCCAAATATTACATAGAATTTCCTGGAAATTTTCGTTTTCGTTGTCGGTAAAAAAAATTAAAACTTCGCCCTTCATCCTTGACATTTTCCAACAACAACTTTGTTAACTCCTCTCACCTGCAAGATAACTCCCTGACGCATACAATCCCATAGTTCTGTACATTCTTCTCTCTGCACCATTTTTGTAACCTATTGAAAATATACCTATATTTTGGCCTAGATTTTCGAAAAGCAACCCGTCAATTGCCCTGGATGCTTCCTGCTCAATATCCGAAGGAATGATTCTTTCTGAATCACTCATTTTGACTAAAGAAATTAAAACTGTCACTAAGATGTTACTTAAATTAACATTGCCTGGGGTAACGGAGAGTGGCAGTATTAAAGTGCTAACAGGTAACAGCTAATAGAAAGGCCTTTTATACTTGCTTTAAACTTTTTGAAAAATTTGCTTAATAAAAATATGTGTTATTTTAACAGCCGTGCGTCAAACCTAGATAAAATGTTGTACAATACATGTGAGTTAACCTCATTAAGATACTTGTGTAGTTACTGCTACACGCGTATATTAATGATGCTGTTAACTCACTTGTATCGTAAATATCTAGTATGGTCTACATATTTTTCGAAAACCAATGCTTATGCGGTCGATCGTCCTCTGGCAGATTTATGCAAAAATAAATTCCCCAGATTTTTACAATTAATTCATAAATACCTTTGAATAAATAGACAACAGGAAAGAGCCCCATGCATTATTTTAAATTAGCAGGCTTTGACGGAACTACGTCATTTTTGGGATCTTATTTTTCTGATGTTTACGTTTTGGTTTTTGGACGTGAGTTGTCAAACCGTCATCTTTACAAATTCAAAGTTAAGTTTTAGCAGTTTATAAATAATACACACATCGAATTAATATAAAAGTTGATTAATAAGTTGTGTTGTGTATTATAAAACGTAAGAAACACATTTTTGGTCGTTTGCATTATCCTAAATACAAAAAATGGTCAGTTGTGTGGCGTGCGGTCGTACCCGTATTAAAAGTACAAGAAAGAAAGAAATTTCGTTCCAGCGGTAAGTGCATTTGTATTTTCGTAAGTAAAAAAATTAACTAGACACTTTTAAATCCGATTTAAGGGCAAAAATAATTGTTATTATAATGAAAATCATAATTCTTAAAGTGTCAAACGGTTAGGTTAGGAACCAAGTGGTATATAAAAAACACAGTAGCGTAACACTTCATGTAATATTTTGTTAGGTCATAACATTTAAATTACCTTAAGTATGTTTTAAAACGGAAAAAAAGTTGGAGTTATGAGTTTCTAGGAACAATTTTATGGGACAAAATAAGTTTTAATATCTAACATTATATTCTCCTTTATTTGTCTGATACTGCGCTAAAGTGGAAACAGTTTAATTATATTTCTCAACAAATGTTATTTGTTTAACAATATGCTCTCATATGACTGCGCCGTTAAATTTTTAGTTGCAAGTACTTCTTAGGAACAAGCTTTAGATCAAATTATTGTAATTACTGGGCACGTGTTGTGACATCTCCTCATCCAGAATGCGTTCTCGCTATGTTAATTTATTTTGCCCAGTCGGCAAAATTACTACATTTTTTTATAACTTTGCTAAGTCGCTATTTCAAACCCAATGACAATTTTAAAGCATCAGTAGCAACAAACGTTGAACTTAAACTCTTGAATACATATAAGGGTATTTATACGAAAGATTTATTATGTAAAAAGTCAAATTTAATAATATCTAAAGTAAGCTGTTAAAGACATGAATTTTAATGTTTCACCAGTTTTCTATTAAATTGGCACCAGAAATAATTTATCACACTAATTGGCTTGTTTAATTTAGTCCGTACTATAATTATAATTATCTTTCAAAAGTATGATTTTGAATCTACTTCCTAAATTTCAAAGTAAAAATCAAAGTGGATACCCCACTGAAAACAACAACAACAAGGTGTTGTCATTTTGACGGGCCATCATTTTGATTCTTGGGACCTTCCCGGTCTCGTCAAGGTCATAGCTAGGCTCTTTCCCGTACATTTATTTATTCAAAGATAAATACTGATAGTAACGTCGATTAAAACCATTAAACCCTCCCTAGTGCCTTCGCTCTCTGATATCGATCCACCTGTGTAGTTGGATCTCTATAGTTTTTCATGATGTTAAGACACCAACACAAAGGAAGTTATTATTATTATTATTATTATTATTACACCTCACAATATCACACTATGCTCGATCTACCTTCCAAACGCATATAACTTCAACTATAAGGACATAAATAACCTGATTTTACAGCTCCCCACTCCATTTATTTTAGCTGGCGACTTCAACAGTCATAACAAAATATGGGGTTCCTCACATACAGATCGAAGGGGATCAATCATTGAGGATATTATACAAAACCACGGACTCTCTCTCTTTAACACCAACTGTCACACTTTCACGAGCTCCTCATCCGGCACTTTTTCCTCAATTGACCTTACTATATCTAGCCCCTCCCTTTACACCGACTATCAATGGGAAGTACTTGACGACCTGTATAGCAGCGACCATTTCCCCATATTCCTTAGATCCCTTAAATGGCTTCCGCAAACTCTCCACAAGAAGATCTATAACATCTCACAAGCCAACTGGATCATGTATGAATCCACATTCGAATGTCGTCCTCCCATCAACCCTGACAATATAGATCAATCCATCAACTCATTCACGGAAACAATCCTCAAATCAGCCGAAACACATATTCCCGTCAACTACTTACTTCCAAATCGCCCGCCGGTACCATGGTGGTCTAACGAATGCAAAAACGCAATTAAGAATAGGAAAAGGGCCTTAAATAGATTCAAACATTCTCCTTCTTCTGAAAACTTTATTGAATTCAAACGAATGCGGGCTCAAGCTAAAAGAACAATAAAAGAAGCTAAGAAAAATTCTTGGAATAATTACACATCATCAATT
The DNA here is from genome assembly GCA_030620095.1 of Kuschelorhynchus macadamiae. NCBI lineage: Eukaryota > Metazoa > Arthropoda > Insecta > Coleoptera > Curculionidae > Kuschelorhynchus > Kuschelorhynchus macadamiae. Next base: position 1,207,103 of record JAUTXW010001314.1, read on the forward strand.
AACCATGAGGTTACCAGCCATGAATTATGGAGCAAAATCATCAGATTGAAAGGTAAACCTTCAAGCACCATAAATGGAATTATCTTTGATGACATTTGGATTAATAATAAAGAAGAAATGGCAAACTGCTTCGCTGAACACTGCTACAATATATCTGCCACACATAACCTTAATCCTGCCTTTATCCAGATAAAAGAAATTGCTGAGGAACAAACAATTAAATTTGAATCGTCCACAGAATATACCTATAATCTTCCCTTTACTATATCTAAGCTATAAAATGCCCTTAAATTATGTAGAAACAGTGCACCAGGTCCAGATGGCATTCTCATTCCCATGATTCTTCACCTACCAAAACAAGCGATCTTACATCTTCTTAACCTATACAACATCATCTGGATGAAACATACATTCCCTTCCTCTTGGAGACTATCAACTCTAATCCCAATTCATAAGACTGGCAAACCTCACTTCATTATCAACAATTATCGTCCCATATCTCTTACAAATCACTTGGGTAAAATTATGGAAAGAATGGTAAATTATCGATTACTCTGGTTCATGGAAAAACATAACCTAATCGACCCAAATCAAATCGGATTCCGCAGAGGATTCTCAACTATTGATCATCTGATGGGCATGAGTATTGACATTCATGAAAATTTTATCCAAAAAAATCATCTGCTAAGTGCTTTTCTTGGCCTCTCTCATGCATTTGACACTACATGGAGATATGGTATAGTAAAAACACTAAATGAATGGGGCTTCAAAGGCAATCTCCCCATATTCATAAATAATTTCCTTACTGATAGGTCTTTCAAAGTTAAAATTGCAAATACTCTTTCAAATGTTCTTATTCTTGAAAATGGCATTCCCCAAGGTTCAGTTATCAGTCCCACTCTTTTTTTGATCGCAATAAACAGCATTAGAACATTTATTTCTCCACAAATAACATATCGTCTCTACGCGGATGACTTAGTCATCTACTACGCATCTTCCAGCTCAAGAACTTGCGAAAGGAAAATTCAAACATGTCTCAACTCCCTTTCTCGATGGTCTTCCCAATACGGTTTCTCCTTTTCACCATCCAAATCCTCCGTAACACATTTCTGTAAGAAAAGAAACTGTTCCATGATGAACAACCTAGTATTATCAAATTCTCCCATCCCCGTTCAAACTAGTACAAAATTTTTAGGCATGATCTTGGACTGCAAGCTAAACTAGAAAGAACACTTTCAATACCTTAAAACTAAATGCTACAAGGACCTAAATATTATAAAAATATTATCAAATACTTCATGGGGAGGCAATCACCAATCTCTACTTACAATCTATAAGAGTCTAATTAGATCAAAGCTAGACTATGGTAGCATAATATACATGACAGCCAGAGAATCATACATTAAAGCTTTGGATCCTATACAAAACTCAAGCCTCAGAATGGCGCTCGGTGTATTCCGCACTAGTCCAGTTCCCAGCCTTACACATTTATCCTGCGTATTACCTCTCAAACTTAGACGACTTCATGCCCTCCTTAAATATTCGGCCTCTCTTTGGACTAAACGCCAACTACCACTACATGCTAGATTCTTCCACCCCAGATTTCCTGTAAACATTTATGAAAATAGCAAAATCACTATACCAGCAAATATTCTATACCAACGAATCTCCATTGAACATAATTTCTCGTTCCCCTCATCCCCAATTATAGAAGCTTTCAATTTCCCACCTTGGATCAGGACGCCTCCAGAAATTAGTTTAGCATGAGTACATTTGACAAATCATCAGACAACCCTAAATTAATTAGAATTTTTTTTCAAGATACAATTGAAAACAACTACCCACATCACAAAATAATATATACCGATGGCTCTAAATCCTCAACTTCAGTCGGTTCAGCCTTTTTCTCGGCCAACCTATCTAAAAGCTGTACCCTTGATATTACATGCAGCATTTTCACAGCAGAACTACATGCCATTGAGGAAGCAATCATATATATCTCTAACTCTCCCAATGATAAATGGCTCATAGCTTCTGACTCCAAAAGTGCACTCCAGGCACTTTCCAAATTTCACTCTGAACATCCGTCAATTATCAACATCCAAAATATGATAATTAAAAACCTCAGACGAAACTCAACCATAGCATTTATTTGGTCCCCAGGCCACATTGGGATTAAGGGGAACGAAACTGCAGACAATCTGGCAAAGTCAGCCTCAGGCAATACCCACCTTCTACCGTTATTTCATAGAGATCTTAATCCGAAGATAAACACCTTTATACATAACCTTAACAACATAGATTGGGAACTTCTAGAGGGGCACAATAAACTCCAAGAAGCTTTCAAAAGTTCTCCAGAAGAACTTATACTGAACAAACTCAGCAGAAAAGATCAATCAGTATACTATCGAATACTAATAGGGCATTCCAGATTAACACATCTATACTTATTAAATAATGACGAACCACCGATATGCCAACACTGCAACACTCCTCTTACAATTAAACACATTTTTATGGAATGCAACGCTCTAACTAATTTGAGGAACACTCATAACATACCAACCGGGAACCTAAATATGATATTGACCCCAGAACCCAAAAACATTAAAAACATACTTATCTTTCTTAAAGAAGCTAAGCTATACAGAGAAATATGAAACAACCAATATTTATAAATAACTAAAGAAATGTTATGCAGCGCTAAATAGCCAATAGATGCTGATGCGCTTTCACACTAAATTCTCTCTCTCTCTCTCTCTCTCTCTCTCTCTCTCTCTCTCTCTCTCTCTCTCTCTCTCTCTCTCTCTCTCTCTCTCTCTCTCTCTCTCTCTCTCTTCTCTCTCTCTCTCTCTCTCTCTCTCTCTCTCTCTCTCTCTCTCTCTCTCTCTCTCTCTCTCTCTCTCTCTCTCTCTCTCTCTCTCTCTCTCTCTCTCTCTCTCTCTCTCTCTCTCTCTCTCTCTCTCTCTCTCTCTCTCTCTCTCTCTCTCTCTCTCTCTCTCTCTCTCTCTCTCTCTCTCTCTCTCTCTCTCTCTCTCTCTCTCTCTCTCTCTCTCTCTCTCTCTCTCTCTCTCTCTCTCTCTCTCTCTCTCTCTCTCTCTCTCTCTCTCTCTCTCTCTCTCTCTCTCTCTCTCTCTCTCTCTCTCTCTCTCTCTCTCTCTCTCTCTCTCTCTCTCTCTCTCTCTCTCTCTCTCTCTCTCTCTCTCTCTCTCTCTCTCTCTCTCTCTCTCTCTCTCTCTCTCTCTCTCTCTCTCTCTCTCTCTCTCTCTCTCTCTCTCTCTCTCTCTCTCTCTCTCTCTCTCTCTCTCTCTCTCTCTCTCTCTCTCTCTTTTTAAGTGTTCTCCAATTTTTCAGATAAAAAAGAGAAAAAGAAAACGAGAGTTTATTTTACGTCTTTTTATAATTGTTTGTAGTAGTTTCCTACAGGACCAGTGATTTTTCATAAAAAGAAGATAGAAAAAAAAAGGAAATCGATGGATTTGAGGACGAATAATTCAAAAAGAAAAAATGACCTAATAAATTTGATTACGGGTTCCTGATCAAGAGTCAAAATCTACCTATATACCAAAAATCCTCAAAATTTTACCGTAATTGTCAAAATCAGCACTGGTCAGAAGTATTTCACCACTAAGGGAAAACGTGTACATTTACAGCCGAATAGACTAAAGGCTTGTCGTTTGTTCATTGATCAAGTTTTAAAATACCTCCTACAATAAAATTATTTTGGCTTTATTTTCATTTATGTTAGGTCTACAATCCTACAGCCCTGTAGAGCATATTTACATGAAAACAAACTTTTTTATTTTTTGAAATATGCAAGAAAAACCTGGAAAGTAACCTAATATGTTATGACATGGATATGAATTTTCATTCGAACTATTTTTTTTTTAATATTGAAATAAAATAAAACCTATTCTGTCCCAAATGCTTAAAAAACGATTTAAAGGGATCCCTTATGTAATCGCAAAATATAACCTCATTGAAACCAAAAGTGGTGGTCCATTACTACAATATAGTAAATAGTTTTCCGCTTATTACCCTTTTCAAATAATGGCGAATGAACCCTTTTTGCTCGCCCTTTCCGCCTCAGTAATAATGACGGTCATCCGCTGAGTCGCATTTTGACTACCTTCACCCTTTTCATACATTATTTTCGATTACACGCCCTTGAATTGTGGTAAAATGGTTCTTTGTTCGATGGTTTTGCCATACGTTGGTCAGGTAATAACATAATGAATGTTTTCTAAAGTGTAATTTTATCTTAGTAACGATGAGAATTTTATTCTAATTTTATAGCTTCGATACTTCTATTTGAAGTTGATATTTTGATTTTATAATTGTAGGCTTGAAAATTACCAAAAATTTTAATCTCATTTTGAAATCCAAGAAAAACAATAATAAAATACACTTTATTGTGCCTAAGGCATTGTAGGCCATGTTCCAGACAGGGATCATAGTATATCAAGCTGATGTAGTGTTGTAGTAACGTGAAATACAAAGATTTCACACTGTATAGCCAATAATGTGAATATTGAATAAGAAATAAAGTGTTAAAAAAATATTTTATAAAAAATGTTCGTTAATACAGAGTGGCTTTCTATATTGAGCTATTGAGGTGCTGAATAGTTGCAATGGGTTTTTTTTTAATGTATGTCATTTTATTTTGACAACCGGAAGCACCAAAAACAAAATGGCCGATTTTTAGGTATAGGGTCATTTCTTTTCTTAAATGGAACACACTGTATATTTTTTTAAAATCATAAAGCTTGTCCCGTCTCCTTTTCAAAAATATAATACAAGTTATAGTTATGTTTAAAAGTAGAGGGTTTATTGATCTTCGAAAAAAATACTGCATTTCAATAAAAAAAAACATAAGTATTATCAAATTTCCTTTATTAGTTTAATACGTTTAATAAATATACAGTTTAATACAGCAAATGTTGAAAATGTCTTCCATCAACTTCAATACATAGTTTATTTATCAATTTCTTGAAAGAAAGTGTGTATCAAAAACTTTTCGGATATATTTGCTATTGCATTTCGAATATTTAATTTCAATTGATCCAATGCCAATGTTTGTGGCAGCAGATTATAAGCGTGGTTCTTTTACGAACCCCAAAGAAAAAAAATTTGGAACGGTCAAGTGCGAAGAGCGACAAGGCCATAATATTGGCTCTTTCAATCCATCGGTTCCCAGAAACATTATTTAAGGAATCTCTGGTAATTCTAGCGTAATGCGGTGGAATTAAGCACATTTTCCTGTTGATGCTGAGGATAGGAGAAGAATTCCATCATATCGACATATGAAGTAGAATGAACTATTGGGATGACAAAAAATCGCCCGAATATTTTTTGTTTAAAGATTCGATGGCAAACTGCTATCTTGGGCGAATCTCTGACTAATTCTGGAGAACATCGGGAATTTACAAATGTCTGCAGTTGTGCTTATGCTTATTTGCCATTTAGATGAAACGTGGCTTCGTCAGACATTATAAACGTTTCCATAAAATTTTTATTATTTCTTGTAGTTTGACACAATTCTACCCTTTTGAGAAATTCGCTTTTTTTATCTGCTGCAAAATTTGTAATTTATATAAGTTGAGTTTGAGTCCAATCCAAAAATTATTAAGAAAGTGCTTATCCAATTTATCTCAAATTTTGCACAAAAATCAAGTATTATGTAGGAATCAACTGGTAAAATTTACGAATCCAAGATGGCGGAACAAAATGGCGGTCAAATAAAATTTTTGTAATCTGAAAAAAATCACCCTCTCAGGTTTTAAATATATTCGCGTTTTGGTGTCCCTAGATACCAAACATATGTTTTATCAAGTTTGTCAGTTCGCCAGTTCGCGGGATAGCTTAAAAACTTCTCATCAGATTGACCTCAAATTTTAGTCAAACACTAAGGCTTATATGGGAATAACCTGGTAATATTTTGGTTAAAATCCGATATGCCGAAACAAGATGGCGGCCTAGTGAAACGTTAAAGAATTTATTACTGAAAAAACTAATTATCCAATTTATCTCAAATTTTGTACAAAAATCAAATATTGTGTAGGAATCAACTGGTAAAATGTTGATATGAATCTAAGATAGCGGAACAAAATGGCGGTTTAATAAAATATTTAAATATTCAGCCTGAAAAAACCACTTAATGAACTGACTTCAAGTGTGTGCCATAACTAATTGTAGTATAGAGATGAACTAGTAGGAAAATGGTGGAAGAAAATGGCGTCCAAATAATATTGTAATCTTAAAAAATCACTGTTTCAGGTTTTATGTATCTTCGCGTTTTAGAGTCCCTAGACGCCAAAAAATATATTTTATAAATTCCTTAGGTCCATCTGTCGGGTTGCCTGTCTGTCTGTCAGTTTGCGGCAGAGCTTAAAAGTTAAGGTAGAAACTGGTAAAATATTGGTAGGGATCCAATATATTTGAACAAAAGGCGTCCAATAAAAATGTTTGAAAAGACAGAACTAAATTGGTTCACACTTCACGATTCCTAACAAAAGGAAATATTGTTAATGAGGGAATTTCTGGGTAAAGGAAATTTACCGATTTTTTGAGCTTGTAGTACAAAAGTTCTTCAAAGTGAAGTTTGGCGGATCATTTTAAAACATACTCCTAAATCTTCTTTATGTTTGTTCTAGTGACTTATTTCCACAAACATTATTACACATTTAGCTTTTTCAAGAAAATATTTTGCACAGACTTGTCAAGACTGACACTGACGTTTTATAACAATATAATACATGCTTGCAATTTGCATAAATTTGTTTCCAAAGCCGATTATTCAGAAAATAAGATTAACCGAACATCTTTTTTTCACATGCAGTATTTTTTTTTGAAGAACAATAAACCCACTATTTTTAAACATCATTATAACTTGTATTACATTTTTGAAGGGGACGTAACAAGGTTTACAATTTTGAAAAAATATTCAAGGTGTCCCATTTAACATAATAAAATTGTCCAATATCTGAATATCGGCCATTTTATTTCCGGTACTTCTGGTTGTCAAAATAACATTTGTTTAGAAAAAACCTTCGGTAGAATAAAATTATTCAGTGAACACCGCACATCGATTTTTATATCCGAGATATTTAAGATCAAAATGTGTCAAAATATAGATAGCCACCCTGTATATCTGAAATGCTTCGAGATATTGCATCGGCCTTACGTATGTGTCAGAGAGGGATTTAAAGACACTTTTATAAATATGATACACTAGTATTTTAAATACCGTTTTTCTTTTTATTTGCTGATTAAAAATGCATTACATTTACTGTTTCGTACTGATAAGCCGTTTTCTAGAGAAAATTTAAAAACTGTTTAGTGCACGTCCCTCTCTTTTATCCCATATTAGTTTATATCAAAATTTAGGGCTATATAGCGACCATAATCCTAAAAAGCATAAACTGGCATCCATCCGTCCATCTTTACCTACTTATTGTGTCTTATGGCAAGGATATTTTTCCCAAACTGGAAAACCAATCTAGTAACGATAAACCCACACTATTATACTAAGTTAGAACATACGTTTTGGACGTTTTTTTACTGGTTTTAAGCCGATTCGCTACCTCCTAAAATAAAAACAATTGTGCAGGTCTGAGCATACTTTTACTACAAAACATAGATTTACGTTTCTTTTTGTGTAGTCGATAAATTAATTGGTATCGAATTTAAAAAAAATGCACAATTTTTTCGTTTTTCGCTGACGCGACCATAGAATAAACAATTTGACAAACGGACTTTTTAACTCGACATGAGTACCGAAATTTGGAAATATCTCCTCAAATGTTTTTAGAAGCCGTTAAAATGAATATCGATGGCAAAGTACAATACATTTCACGGACTCCAGTCTAGTAAATTTTAACATACATTTCAGACCGAACTTTGTTTACCATATGAACGTGATTATAATAAACATGATAAATAGGTTAGTAGTGTTCAACATGACATCAGAGTACATGCTTTCTTCAATATACGGGGGATTCGGCAGGAGTGGTATTTTAATTGGTTGCTTTATACGGGCTACAAGGTATCTTTATAAAGTAAAGGGCAGCATATTTTGTGATTTCTTTTCTTATATTAGTTCTGAGAAGTGGGGATTTGATTTTATTAATATTTTATTATTACACTTAGCCAGATATCCAGTTCAGGGTGGCCCAAACGGTCAAACCCCAGGAAAATGACTAAGAAGGCTGCCTATACCAACATTTTTAAAGTTTCGTGGACGGCCCAGACCCCAGAACCCCCCCTGACTACGTGCCTGTTTTATATTTCTTTTACTTAGAAGCCTATGACTTATGACACTAAGAAATACTTCAATTTCAAGCATAAAGAAAGGACATCACCTTTACCTAAGGATGTAGCATAAGGCACAACCAATTATAATCACAACCAATTATAATCAGTATTGTCTTTCTGACATACGAATTTTCCATAAGAACGAATCCTTATGCTATGCGCTATGCATTACTCGAACCCGTCTGTGATTTCCTTAACCTTTCAATATGCATTTCAATTTTATTTTTGTAGTATACTATGGAAATCAAAATATGTATTTTAAATTTACTGACACTGATTGCGACTTGACTCTGTTGCCAATTATAGAAAAATTCATCATTTACAACACATATGTTTCTATTTTAGACAAAAATATCTTTTCAACTGTATGAAAAAAGTCGTTTACTAAAAAAAAATTTAGTGCCATTATGGGCTAAAGCGAAAATGAATTTTAGAAAACATATACAGGGTGTTAGTAAATAAGTGCGACAAACTTTAGGGGGTAATTTCTGCATGGAAAAATAATGACACAATAATGCAATTAAGAATTTTATATTCATTCATAATTTCAATTCAATTAATGATCTTAATTTTTTTAAAGAAAAAAATGGTACGCCACTGAGACGTATCAAATTCAATTCGTTCGACAAAAAATCTCTCTTGCCTTTTTTTCGTATGGGGCGCGGTTTTTATGCAAAAAAATAATACATCTTAACACGTATTTTTCATTTCTTTAATTCTTTATCTAATAGGCTACTGTCAACATTTATCTGTTAAATACGAAACTTTTAACGTTAATTAGCGTCTCTTCATTCTCAAGCTTTTTAGTTTGCAATAACATTATTGTTAATAAGTAATACAGTTTTCTTGTATCGAAAATCGGAAAATTTTACAAATACGGAATTGTCAGATATGCATGTGGTTTATGGCAGAAGTAATGGAAATGGTCGGCAAGCTCGACGATTATATGCTGAGTTGTATCCAGGACGAAGGGTACCCCATCACACAATATTTGCTCGTCTTCACCAACGTTTGCGCGAAATTGCTGCATTTAGGAAATAAACAGCTGACTGCGGGCGCTCTCGAGAAGTACGAACTGTGCAAGTAGAAGAGGCAGTTCTCGAGTTAATTGCCGAGTCACCTAGAACAAGTACTCGAAAAATTGCCAACATATTGAATGTAAGCAACTTCACTGTATTTCAAAATCTAAAGAACAGCAATTGTATCCGTTTCATATTCAACGTATGCAAGCTCTACTACCTAGAGACTTTTTTCCGCGCTTATTTTTTGCCAATGAATTTTTCATCAAATCTCTCAAATTCCAAATTTATTAAATGACGTTTTCTTTACTGACGAGGCTACTTTTGAACGACAGTGTATACGAAATTTCCATAACAATTACCTATGGGCTAAGGAAGATCCACATGGAATCTTTGAAGCTTATTTTCAGCATCAGTTTTCAATAAATGTATGGCTTGGGGAAATTGATGATCATTTAATTGGTCTATATTTCCTCCCACAACGGCTAACAGGCTTAATTTCCTACAGGAAGAGTTAAATGTTCTTCTTGAAGAAATTCCTCTACAGCTGAAACAACACTTATGGTTTATGTATGATGGTGCACCATTCCATTTTAGCGTTAATGTACGTAATCACTTAGATACAGTATATCCAAATCGTTGAATAGAAAGGGGAGGTATAAATCCTCTGGATTTTTGCATTTGGGGTTTCTTAAGTCATTAGTTTATTCTACTCCCCTCGAAAATCTTGATGACCTGAGAAATCGAAATATAGCCCGCTGTGAGATAATAAGAACTACACGAGGAGTATTTGCGCGAATACGACCATCAATGAGGCGAAGAGTTGAATCTTGTGCCACGTCTGAGGGAGGTCATTTTCACAATTGGTTGTAGCTTTATTTAAAATTGTATTAGTGTTATTTTCTGTTATCGTTCTGGTTTAATATTATTGTATTAAATAGTCCTTGATAATGCATTAAAGAAATGAAAAATTCGCGTTAAGATGTTTTATTTTTTTTGCATCCGCGCCCCATACGAAAAAAAGACAAGAGAGATTTTTTGTCACAAATTGAACGAGGAAGTGAAAAAAGATTCTTAATTAGAAATGTCTGGGCATTTCATTTTTTTCTTTAAAAAAATTGAGATCATTACCCGTATGCGCGCCATTGATGAATATAAAAATTTTAATTGTGTGTCAAAAAATGCACAATAACTACCTGTTAAACCCACCAAATTTCATTGGCATATCTCAACCGGTTTTAGAGCAATAAATGAATCGTCAGATTTTAACAAAAACTTTAACACCCCGTATCTCGGAAAACGAATCATTTGCGGACAGACGTTTATATAACAAACTGTCGTTATTTTTTCATGCAGAATGTCGCACTTATTTACTAATACCCTGTGTAAAGACTTCCTCATATTTAAACAATATATTTTCGCTAAATAATAAAGAGTGTGTGGATTTTTAGATATGGGTTTTTTTCCCAATATTGTTTTAATTCAACTTTCAATTTTTTTTGCGACTAGATCTTTGGACAGCCCGGGAAACTGCACGTGAAATTTTTTTTTATTTTACAGGTTCAATACTGGACGAAGAAAATGAATGTGCTGCTTGAGTGGGACAATCCATGCATCAATTATGGCCTTTAAAAATTTCTTGAAATTACAAATAAATCTAAAATTCTTTGTCTTCGCAGCTGGAACAGATGATGCATTCTGTGATTGGACTGCCTGTTTCCTTAGAAACCCTAGAATTTCTGCGGTTTAAAGTTAATAATCATATCGGAATAAATGCCACATCAGCTGTTAAGAAACTGGGATATATGTTTTCGAGACGGAAAAAACTACCACAAATTATGCTATTATGACTTCTTTAGCCATGTATGTGAATTATATACAACGAATTTCTTCACATACCAACTATAAGGATCAAGGATTTGGCACTGTATGCGTTTCTTTATTCCCATAGTGTACCGATTATGGAAATTATTATCAACAAAGGTATTTTCGTATTCTACAGATTTTTAAATCCCGCGTCCAAAACCTTTTCCTGTTATCTGTTCATAGATATAGAAATACTGCCTACGACCCCCATTGTATGCTTCTGATATGAGTGAGTTGCTGCTGAATATGTTACATGATAATTATCTGTTTAGGAGGTTTCTTGATTTACCACGAACAAAGCTCCTGGATAAATCCTTAGACTTCGTAAAAACAGGTCCGCTTAATTTTAAAACTTCAATTACTCAGGTAATTTTGTAATACAAATTGCATACGTATTATAACTAGCATTGAACATTCAAACAAATAGAGTTTCTGTCTGTTGTATTAAAAGACAATCGTAATGTAGAGGCAACCAAGAATTTTACAATTTTTTTCTTCTTTACTCTGTGGTCCTGTTGCTTCAGAAATCTGAAAATCCATTCTAAGATTCGACCGGTTGCAGAAAACTCAATTAAAGTTTAGAATATTTAACGGAATATCAAATTTGACATCGAGTTCCTAGATTTCTGTAAACAACTTGTCAAATCCGAAAGATTGGTTAAATATTGTAAACAGCAATTAAGTTTTGTGCAATCGGGGGCTTGCCTACCGAAATCGCCCTACATGTAGGTGACATGTCCCCTATTTTGTGGGCTAGTTGATGGCCTAATAAAACCTGAGCTATTGATTTTTGTATGCATATTTGAAAGTTGCGATAAAATAAACCAAAACGTCTTAATATTAAAAATAATGTTGTAGGGGAAGTCTTGCTTTAAATAGCACCATTAAACATGTTCAATAAACACTGGATGCATTTAAATATCTTCACTAAACTCGAACAAATAAAAAATACCAGTTTTTACATTAACAAGACAATCCTAACCACGAAACATCAATTTGTTATCTAAAGGAAACGGAAGATAGATAATAAAATTATGCGCTCTGGGATCCTAGATAGCATCAGTGTTTGGCACGTTCCCGTTAGAATTGAGAACAAAAGGAAGATCGGCACATCACTTATATAATTTGAGAGACACCTGTAGAATTATCAATAGCGAAATGTTTTCTAGTCCGAGAGAACAGCTCTTTTTGCAGGTGATTTCAATCAGGTTATTTTTCTAGAATGTCCGTTAAAATTCGTTTAACTGCTATTTAACAGAAATACTTAATCACGTCGTAGATAAAGTAAAATGATTATTGTTTCCTGGCTTTGACATATCACTTCTAATTTTTCTAGCCAAAAATACACCATATTTAAGAAAACTATAGATTTTTTATTGCCTAATTTAAAAGCTTGAAATTAATGTGGCAGTGCGTTAGATATTTTATATTTTATTATATATGGTAGACTTTCACAGCAGAATCACTAAATTATTTAGATAGGTAGACAAATTTATTGGCAAAAGTACAAATTAAACAATTAATATTACAAGTAATAACACTAATAACTAGTAATAACATTATTAATAAATAAAACGATTAAGATACACTAACATTCTTGAACAAATCATTTAGTCAAATCCATAGATAGAAAACGACTTTAGAATTAAGTGCTCGTTTACTTCTCTAATAAAAGGTGGTTCATCTTCAAATGATTCAATATGAACTGTAAAGGGCGCTGAAAAAATTTGATCCAGAATTATCTGTACCTCCCAGAATACTGCAGTCCTGTGTAAGCATTGTTACGTGTATTGAAGTATACAGAATTTGAATCAAACAAGAAATATGTCCAGAAATTCTATAATAAATATGTGAGGTCTATCGTTTATAATGACATCGGATATTACGACGAAACTAATATAATGACAATTAATTTAATGGGATTCTGGGTCAAATTATCATTTATAATGATGGACTCGTTGCGCGCCACGAGCAGGAATAAACGCCGGGGAAATACCGAATTACCTATGGGAATTACCGAGTTACGAAAAGTGGACGCAACAGATAGATATTCAGTCCAAAGTTTAGTGGCCAAGAGTTAGTGACGCTCTTTAATATAAAAAACATCTAAAAAAATTAAAAAAAAGTCGATATGACGAAACGAAATGCGAAATCGCTGAAAAGGCCGCATTTATTTAGCCTTCGAAAACTGGAGAGTCTGATGTCTGCATTGCCTAAGAATTTGAAGTTTTGTTTTGGTTAGTACTTACAAATTTTTTTAGTTGGCACATTCAACAGTCTCAACAATTTGGAAACATCGAGGTAAAATACTAGAATATATATAAAAACAGATCTACATCAATATGAGTAAAAAAGATCAGATCAACTTTTCTAGAGTAGGCGCTTATTTGAATGATTCAAAATACCGAAAAGACACTGTTTTCCCATTACTAATTACGTATAAATTACGGTTTACAGGATTTGTATAAAGTTATTACCAAATTATTATGCATATATAGAATCTGTTATAAAGGCGAATTTACCGATTTTTAGAAACGCAAACTTAATAAATTAAAGAAATGTAAAAAAATAAGTATTAAATTATTCAGTCTTTGTGCAAATTGAATGTTCTAGGCGTAATTTGAACCATTGTGTTCTTTTTCTAACTTATTTTCTTGTACAAATTGCAACATTTTTTAAGAAAATAACCCACACGTATTGCTTTATAAAAACGGCTGTCATATATATTTTGAGACATAGTTACAGCTTTAACTAGGAGATACAAGAAACTTTAAATACAAAAGTTTTTCGATTTTTCTTCTATTGTCTTTTAAAAATATCGAACAGTTCTAAAAATTGTTGAAAAGTAGAAAAACTTTGATAACCCATATTTTTTTAAATGGAACATCCTGTATAACATTATTTTATTAAATTGGCCTTTTCATACCGATTATAAATGTATCAGGTTTGATAACTTTATCTATAAAGACAACCGAGAAAAGTGACTAAAACCCTGTGATAAGGCGCAATGCGCTAGAGAGAGAAAGCATATTCTAAACGTGGAATCAATAGGAATAAATTGCCTCTTATGGCACGGTTTTTATATTTTTTTTATAATTTTTAATATTCTTAGAAGATAATAAAAGAAAAATCCTACAGTTTTTGTATTTAAAGTTTTTTTGTATCTACAATAGTTAAAGCTGTAACTAGACGTCAAAATATAAATGAAAGGCCAGTACTTATTTTTTAGCAATTCAAAATATGGGTGTGGTCGGTATTTCTAGCCACTTTTATGTTATTAGATAAATTACTAGATTCTTTGACAATATTCGGTACCTTTTCAACTTTCACAATAGTTACTTACAAAACCATTATAAGAAAGAAAATAGTGAGCCAACCATTTTATACAATTTTTAAGGGCACCGTAATTTCAGTTTCTTATTGTTTTTGGAGACCTGAAATAGCTAAGAAATCATGGTTCTAGGGATTAGTCCGTCAAATTGGAATTACTATCCGACGTTTTGCCTTCGATTGCACGAGGCATCTTCAGAGATCTTTACTCCACGAGATCTGAACACTGAATAAGCACATAACACTCACAATATAATGGAAACTGCCGTGCTTTGAGTTGTTGTAAAATTTGCATTGACATACCTCGGGTCGTTGCAAAAGTTACGAGATGCCTAACATTTTTTTTTTTACAGTTAACTGTACAAACCGAAGGCAGCGATGGCGCCATCTACCGCAAATTTGTTAAACTAAACGCGCGCGCCCAATTCAAATAATTTTTAGATTTGATGGACCTAAAGAGAAAACGGCCTTCATTTATGTATCACCCTCTTATTTTGTAGTGTATTAATTTATTCGCACTTTTTTGACAATACATAGCAAATAAAAAGGACCAAACCTGAGAAATATTTACAGATATTTTTTTTAAATTGAAAGTTTTCTGTTTTCAAATACCACCTATAAAATGAAATCTATTTTTTAAAAATTGGATAATTCTTTAAAAATATGGCTCAAACACCGGTTTTTTAATTTTCGAGATAAGGCATAAAATTCCTAGGGGAAAAGAAATAGTCACATACAGTATTTTCGACTCGATGCTGCATCCTGACTTATCCCTAAATTCAAAAAACTTTTTTAGGTTTAAACCATATAATCAAAAAATTATGGCATGATTTTAAAATTTTTTTTTTTATTTTAAAATGAGCATCTATAAACAGAAAACATTCGAATTAAAAAAATATATTTTTATCTCTCCTAAGTTTTGTCTTTTTTACTGACCCTGTATTAATAATCATTTGGTAATAAAATAATACACTACAAAGATACAGGGTGATACATAAATATAGGCCTTTTTCCTTTAGGTCCACCAAATGTCTCACTGCAAATAAAAAAAATCACCTACTCCATAAGAAAATAAATATTCATTTTCTTGAAATCTTGACTGTTTTATTTCAAAAGTGATCTCACAATAAAAAAATAAAAGTCTTTTAAAATGTATATAAGTAGAGGTCATGTACTTCATTGATAAAAATGTTATCTGATACATTAAAAATATACTTGTTGTGCACCATATGTTTGTGTTTTATTTACCACTGTATTTTAACATATCTATCACTATTATTTCTACACCTAGATCTTGTAAAATTTTAATTACAGATAGATAAAACTGTTGAATAAAACTAAAATTTATTTATTTGCAAATACGTACTTACAGAATAAGCAAGTGAACTACAAATGGTTCAAGATACAAACTATAGAATCCAATATAAGCACAAAAAAAGAACAAAAGAAAGAAAAGTTATAAATAAATGACATTAACATGTCTCAGCTTTGTTTTGATTTAACTCCAAAATTAATTATAATGCACAATTACATAATGGTTAATTGTGAGAAATGTAAAGTAATTAAGAACAAAATTGCGTAACTTTTCTCTGAATTAATCCTTGCTAAATCTCTTATGGTTATAAGCTCCTTTAGAGTACATTCGCATCTATACTATCATACACAATATAATTACAGATTTAATTTAAAATAAATGAGAAAATATAACAATATTTATAATAATACACCCTACTGGATGGGTTTTAGATTTTCTACAGGGAAGGAGCTTCCAAGTTCAAATCAATAGATATCTGTCGGACAGCTATGATGTATTGAGTAGAGTACCCCAAGGCTCTGTTTGGGACTACTGCTGTTCATAATAGATATCTGAAAACATACAACACATAAACATATAATATTATATTAGCTAACACATTATTTTTAATATTTTCTGGAAAGGCAAAAAGCAACTTTTTCACGTAAATGTATCTTACATACCCCAAAAAGGATTGTTTAAAAGAAATTCTGTTGCGTTAAATATGGTATTTTGATCTAGAAAAGACTGACAGACTTATTGTTACCCGAACCAACTCAACACACAATCAAAAAATTCTTAAGTAACATTTTATAATATCCGCATGATATATGTAATTTTCTTATTAAATAAAGAGCTAAGGAAAGAAAAAAAAAAGAAAAATTTATCATTCTCAAGAGTTTTTGGCTCACCCTTTATATTGCAATTTTAAAAAAGCTTTGTAGTATATATAAATAAATTTACTTTCTTTTGTGATGTCCAATAATCCCAAAAAAAATTCTTTATTATAGCTCTAGCAGACTTCACAATCCCATGTATTATGTGCTATGTACCCTAAATGAATTGCATTGAACTGTGTCAAATAAACACACAAAATAATGACTTTTAGAAAAAAAGCTTCTTACATTCTTTGAGGGTAAACAGGTCTCTAGAAGTTCCCAGTTTTGGGCTAGCTTAGTTGTATAGAGTTTTATACACATCACTCAGATGTACCTGTTTTTTATTATTAACTATTAGGTAATATCTACCTCCTACGACAATTCTTATTTCTTCGGGTAACACTACATTCTGGTTGTGGTTCTTCCCTTTTCTACTGAGTTTGTTGCTTGTTGGACTAGATACATCTATATCTAAAAATAATTTACATGTACTGTTATTGTTTGATTTGATATGTTCCCTATGGCAAGCCTATAAACATGAGTTCATATTGAAAACCTCAAGCCCTCTAAATCAGTATAATTCAATAAAAGCATTAAGTTTTGATATCCTATATAAATGACAAAACTAATTCTTGAAAACTTTCTATCTTCTGATGAAAAACAAGACTAGAACCATGAAAATTCTGTTCTTGGCTTCTTTGATTTTCAAAATACCTTTTTGTTTCAATACCGCATTTAATCAATTAGTATTTAGGCATTTCTCCTTCATTTTATATAAATAGATAAATATTTTATATAAACGAAGGAACTTACCAATATGAAATAAATGAGGTAAACTTTCTGTTGGAAAAGAGGTTGTTCTTAAACCTCTTTTCATTTCTGGCGTGCGATTATATTCAGTAAAATGAACCGTGGCCCTGTGTTAAGATCGGTTTCCATGTGTGATGTAGACCGTAACCCGTATCTCTATAGAAACTTTTTGATGTTTAAATATTTCAACAGATTAGTGGTATGCTGGTGTTCAGCTACAGCAGATTGCACAATTTGTTTCTTTTTAATACATCGTTCATGTTCCTTAAGTCTGATTGATATTGAGCATCCTGTTTCTCCCACATAAACTTCTCCACAGGAGTAAAGATATTTATATACTCCTCTGTTTGGAGTGGGACAATATCTTTCGGGCATTGCAAGCATTGTCCAATCTTCTTATGTGTATTGAAGATTGTACGTATGTTGGACCGGCGTAGTAATCGTCGTATTTTGTTTGTAGTGCCATGTATGTAGAGAAGAACCACATTACCTAACGGTGGCTCCTGATCATTCTCCTTTGGCGGAGTTGGATTACTATATCTTTTAATTGAGCGCGTAATATCTTCAGAGGGATAGCCATTCCCTTTGAGAGCTTCGGTGAGTTACCATGTTTCCGATGTTAGTGAATCTTGATCAGAAATCGAAATAGCTCTGAATACTAGTGAGTTAATAACCGATTTCTTAAGCTGGATAGTGATAGGAATTTTAATTTAAGTATCTATTTTTATGCGTCGGTTTTCTATACACACAGTGTCCTAATGTATCATTTTCCTTCCTTTGAATACATACATCTAGCAAGGGAATCGTCCCATTAGATTCAATTTCCATTGCAAACTTGATATTATGATGTTGTTGATTAAGATGGTCCAGAAATATGAAGAGATTAGCCTGTCTATGTTTTGGTTTTAGTGGAGCGGAACAATATCCTCAAAAGCTTTCATAAAGATATTCGCTACCTCAAATGATAGAGGAAATCTCATAGCTGTACCTGAAGTTTGCTCATAAAAAGTTCCTTGAAAAATGAAATAGATGTAAGACAGGCTTCCAGTAGGTCTTTTAAGTTCTTATCAAGATTATTATGATCCTATATGTCTGATATAATAGAAATTGAGTCGTTGACAGGAACATTTGTGTATAGTGATTCTACATCGAAACTGACCAATATATCTGCAGGATCCAACTGGATTGCCTTAAGTTTTTCCACGAAATGTGCAGAGTTTTCGATAAAAGAATCTGTTTTTCCAGTTAATGGATTAAGAAACTTTGAAATATATTTACCTAGTTTGTATGTAGGCGAGTCGATTGCACTAACGATCGGTCGAAGTGGTACATTCTTTTTGTGTACATTTGGAACACCGTGGAACCTGGGAATCTTGGAGCTGCTTGGTTTTAATGAATTCTTCTCCGCTGGTGATGATTGGTGATGCGTCTCTCTATTCTTCTTGTAGGGTCTGCCTGTATAACATTATAGGTGTTGTTGCCCAAAAGTTGAGTTACCTTTTCTACGGATTCTGTTTTGTCCATGACGACTGTGGCGTTGCCTTTATCTGCTGGAAGTACCAGAATGCTGACGTCTTCATTGCTGTTTTTTCGGCTGCGGAGAGTCGACTTAGGTGATTTTGACTTTTTAATAATTTTCGCTGTCTCATATCTGATCCCATCGGCTTATTCCACTGGTAACCTTCTGATTGCTGCTTCAACACACTTAACACAGGGTCACGGTTCGGCGGGCACAAGTCGGGTATAAAAGTCCGCCTGAATCTCTTTTAGCTCATTCCGTGTTCAGTTCTCATGGAGTAAAGAACCCTGAAGATGTCTTGTGCATGAAAGCTTCCGTTCTATGTTACTTGAAATAGTATTGGAACGCCGCCCGGTTCAAAATTTTTGAAAGAAAACGTTTTGGCCCATTTGGTTCAAAACACTTATTGTATTTTTAAATATTATAGACGATCACTAGAGCTATCCTTTAATGCTGGTTGGACCTACATATATATTTTTCCCATGTACGACTCTGTCTGAATTCCATCAGAAAAAGAGAATTTAGTCAATAACGGCTCGCTATAACCAAATTTCTTAAAATCCCAATTTAAATTAGATCTTATTAAAAATATATAAAAAAACCATAATGCCTTTAGGAAATTTTAATATCCTTATTAAATATAAGAAGGAGCTTCTAAATACCTTTTTGCTCAAGTAAAATAGGCAGAGGTCGATGGGGAAAGACAAAATGACTAAAAGGGGGAAAGCAATATAAAGGATAAATAATTAATTTGGAGGCAGCCATGTTGGAATCATTGATCAACGTTACGGAGAGGGAAATTAGTTTCTTATTTTCCCTTCGTAGCTGAGAGTAAACGGGAGTTAAAATTAGGATTTCCTGAAAAGTTATTTTAGTCAGTTAGATAGGAATTTTAATTTAAGATACAAATATTTGTAAAGATATTAAATTTATAAGGTACCGGTTCATATTAAAAGTGCATTGACCATTGGAATGTAATTTAAATACTTGAACTTGAACATACAATTTTTGTCTGACTGTCTCCTTAGATGATCTTATTTATATTTAAACCAGAAATATATTTTAATTAAAATAAAATATTATCCTTATGTATCCAGAGTGCGATCCATCCAGAGATTTCCACGGAGCCGAAGGGCCAGAGTTGCCAGTCCACCAAGCATACTCTCCGTTCTGCTGGTAAAATTCGTTTATAGATCGATTTTACGATATCTCAAACATAATTTAATTAATATTATAATATTATTTAATGAATTTTATTTTAATTTATTATTTTGGTAGGTAAGTTTGGTTTTTCAACATACTACAATAGGGTGTATTCTTTTTCTTTATTATAGGCCTTTAAAATTGCGATAATTAACTACAAAAGGTCGGAAATAACATACTAAAGGGGTATGGTTTGTCTGGCCTTTCTGTAAATTAGTGTGTACTATATGAATTAAGATATTTTAAATATCGATTTTAGTTTGACTTTTACCTTCATATTAGGCCTTTAAGTAGCTACTTGTACGGCACACACAACTGCCTTTTCAAAACTACGCCACTTTTGGCAACGCACAGGCAAAATCAAATAATAACAGTTATTCGCAGAAATAATGCCTTGATATACTTAGAGAAAGTACAATAACACTAAAAGGTATCTTTTTCTTTTCAATGTAAAAATGTTCGTGCGATATATTATTCTCATCAAAGGATTTACTTTATTTGGTCATTTTTACAGGGCTTAACAAATAATAGGCGACACTGGACATCATTAACTTCGCAAGTGGACATTAATACCATTAATATCTGCCAGACATCCTCTTAGAGGAAACAAAACAAACATCATTAACAAGAGTTAAACGTGCAAGCGACCTGGATGTCCTAGTTTTCTTGTCATAGCGTTTAAATGGGAGCCATTGATGCCAGATTTATACAAAAAACAAACAAAAATAGTAAAAAATAGAAAAAATACAGATAGTTCTTCAAGGACAGAGAATAATATTATTGTTCTATTTCTTAAAATAACATATAATGGATGGATTGGATGCTCGGGGGCGGGCGATTGAAAATCATGCGGTGGGTTTTGCGGGAGGAAACTTGGGGTGATGGTTAAATTAGCCCAAATTCGGCCACGGGGTTGATGTCGATAGCGATATCAACAATAGAAACAATTTTTTGCTCGGGCACTTAAATACCCAGTCTCTAAATAAAGGTTTCGATGCATTTTGTCATTACATTTCGCAGTATTCCTTTGATATTTTCTGTTTAACAGAAACTTGGTTAAACTCGAAAACTGATAATAATTCTTTAAACATAACAGGTTCTATATTTCTAAGAAAGGACAGAGAGGAACGGATGGAGTAGCTCTATATATTAAAAAAAAAATTAAAACCTTCAGAATTCAGTTTATATTCTAAATTGACTTCTTACAAGCTAAAAAGCAAAACCTTTTTACTTCTTAGTATTTATCGAACTCCATCTGCCAGTATTCCTCTCTTCCTACTTAGAAGATGTTTTTTCGGCAATTGCTTGCAATTTTGGCTATATTATAGTAGCAGGATATATTAATATAGATTTTTTATCTCATAGTACGTATTCAAATTGATTAAAGACTATTTTAGATAAATTTAGTCTATCTCGGCGTATTTCCGAGCCAACTAGGATAGTTTCTAGGGAGTTCTAGTCTTATTGACGTAATTAAAACAAGTAAAAACTTATCGTCACTTACATCCGGTTCATTATCAGTTTTAGAATTTTTAACGGATCATAATCTTGTATATTCCATTTTTGAAGAACCAGCAATAAATAATGCTTTTAAAAATATAATTTATCGGGATTACAATATTAACGAACATGATTTTAATCTCGAGGGTTCACTTATGCGATGGGATGTAGTTTATTACACCCGCAGTATTGATGAAAAAGTTAGTATTTTTAATAAAATTACTTTAAATTATATTAATAAGAATGCACCATTACTAACTAAAAAAATAAACGAGAAGCCCTTTACTCCATGGATAACTAATAACATAAAATCGCTGATTAAACTAAGAGATAGAGCAAACCAGAAGTACCTAAAAAATAAAAGAACTGGAAACCTACAATACTAGAGACAGCTTAGAAATTAAACAAAACATGCAATTATAAGAGAAAAGGTAACTTATTTTAATCATCTAGCGTTAAAAAAAAAACGAGATTTTTGGTCCACTAGGTAGATAAACTTAATTTAACTCGAAGTAAAAATGTAAATGAGGTACCGGAAAATTTAGCCAATCCATCGGATATACACGACTTTTTCCAATATATCAGTAACTTACCGGACAGTACCTCTACGGATCTGACCGAATTTTGCCAAAACAATAGAATGAACAACGAAATTTTAGAATTTCAGCTCATAGCTGAAAACATGCTTAAAAAATTATATCTACAATATCCTCCAATGCAGTTGGTATGGATGAACTGTCCATCAGAGACATAAAACTATGTTTAAATTTTTGCAAACCCTCACTAATAAATGGTATTGTTTGTATTCTTGAAAAAACGCATCCTTTAGTGTGGAAACAATCTCTAATTAAACTAATTTCGAAAGTAGCGGAACCCACAGATTTCAATGACCTCAGACCTATTAGTATATTATCATCAGTATCTAAGGTAATTGAAAAACACATTTCCAATCAACTCACTTTCTTTGTAGAAACCTAGAATACCATCCCTGAATGCCAGTAAGGTTTTAGAAAAGGATTTAATACCTGTACAAGTTTAGTAAGTATATTTAATGACGTTGGTATAAATGAGGAAGGAAAAAACAGCACATGCATGACCCTTTTGGATTTTAGCAAAGCCTTTGATACGCTGAATCACAATATGGCCTTATCAAAATTGCATTATTTTGGGTTATCTAATAACGCTGTTGAATTTTTCAAAAGCTATCTAATTAATCGAAAAAGCTATGTTGTAGTTAGTACAGAGTCTTAGTTTACTATACTCAGTCTATTTTTTGGGATATGTGCAAGGAAGTAAGACATCCAAATCTTCAACAATATGCTGACAACTCCCAACTATATACTCCAATTAATAGGTTCAATATCGGCACTAAACAAGAAAACTTGATTTCTGACCTAAGAAATATAGATACGTTTGCGAAAAATCTTAATCTAAATGCTTCAAAATCAAAAATATTAATTCTAGAAAGTAATAAAAACGTTAGAAAAAAACATAGAAAATAACCTTAAGAATCATTTGAACAGCTCTGAAATTCCTGTTGTCGACCACTGCAAAAATGTAGGTATAATCTTTGACAGCTCATTATCTTTTAAGGCACAACTGTATAACTTCTTCATTTAAAAAAATGGATCCTAAAAATTATGTATGTAATTCACTTATGATAACTTTTTTGCTGAAAATAAATTTTCAATTATCGTTTTAAGTGTCTTAAATACATGACTTTAAAAATAGGTGTAATACTAAAGATAAATATCAAAAATCAAAAACCTACATTCCAGACTCATAATATCAAATACCGTTGAACTTCTCTTTAAAAAATGGACTTAAGTATATACTGTGCTTAATACACGTAAAAGTTGTGATATTTTCATGTTTATTTACATTGTACTTAATAATATGTTCATGTCTTAAGCTAGTGTAACATAATTTTTACAATTGCAATTAACTTTTGGTATCGAATTAAATATCGTTTTATAAGTTGTTTCATTAATATCTTGAATGTTTAATTAACGTATATTGGAATTATATATCAACCCTTAAAAGTATACCTTTTCTTGCTAGATAGGATATATTAGAAATATGGCAACAACTAATCAAGTGGTATAGGCAGAAAAATGCGAAGGATCATCAATGTCAACTAAGGGGTTATAAATGGCTTTTAAGATCTACCCTATCTAGAAAAAAAATTAAATGCCAAAAGACGACAGTAGCCGAACGTTTTGCCGGACAATACCTAGTAATAAATGCCGGGGTTAAAGAATTATCTAACCCATTGTCAAAAAGTGTGTAAAAGAAATCTTTGCAGTTGCACATGTCCTTTGATCGGGAATAGATTTATGTGCGTTTGTGTCACTTTCTTGCATTATTACGAAGAAGTAAGGCATGGGTTTAAGATCCCAAGAAGAAGCTAAAATGACCTGCTTCTTTGGCATGTAAAGAAGGGTGTGAAGGGATGTATTTATATAGCTAAATATATTACCTCAAAAAGATTCACAAATTTTTAATCGCTCGTTCTTTCGATAACATTGCGATTTAAATTAGTCCTTGTGTTTTGTTGCTTCAAAACCCTCATAACTTATTAAAAACCGCACTACGGAATTAACATATCGGTCAACAAGAATATGACCCTGGGCCATGTCTTATTAGGGGCCCCGTTTTAAGAGGGCATTAATATGTGAGAGGTGGTTTGTCTCATAGAAATAAGAAAAATCGTGTAAACCGGGCCGCTAATGTTTTCGAGGTATAAGAACTTGTTTATAAACAAGGGTATAGGATGTTAAAATGTCTATATATGTTCCGTTTTTTGTTTAACTCTTACATTTCTATAGATTTTGGTACATGATTAATGACAAAATAAGTTCTGAAAAAGTCTATAGGGTGTTTCAAATTGCAACCCCGTTTTACCCCTTGGCAATGGCGGAACCTCAAATTGTGGACCTTCTGTGCATGCATGTGTTAAAAATAATTAAAAACTCAAAAAAAGATCATTCATTGTTTTACATGATCCTTTTTATACCCAGAAAACAGGACCGAAAAATAACTGATGACTAGTGAAAACAGTGGCTCTTCTGTGGGTCCTCCGGACCGCGGTATAGTAGTTCTGCCTCTGCCTTTTTACTTTTTACCTCTACGTCACTTTTTTAAAACAAATGAATATCCCTTATCCGAAAAATACAGGAGAGGAAGAAAAATATAAGAAAAAGCATTAGTTCCAAACAAGAGCCGTGCGGTACACCATACATTAGGTGACCATTGATTCCCTGGACAGAGTTCCGTTGAAGTTAACCAATTGAACGCGATTATTGAAATAACGAAAAAGCCATGTTAAAAGTGGGTTTATAATACCATATGATTAAAGTTAATTTACTAAAATTTTATAATTAACATGATCAAAAGCTTTCTGGAAATCAAAATAAATTGAGTCAGCTTGCGCCCCTGAGTCAATCGGTGTTTTCAGGAAGATGGAATTATAGATTGATTGGTTTGATACGAACAGCCTGCTATATTTTGAAAGTTTGTAATTAAATTATCCACTACTATAGACTCGAGCACCAACGATGTGCCGTAAAGCCCACTATTGGACGGTAGTTTTTTATATCAGATATATAACCAACTTATTAACATATGCTATTTTCGCAATATTTGGGTACTATTCAAGATTTATTGGCAGCTGGAAGAGATAACTAAGAGATGCTGCTAACGTTACACTGCAATTGCCGAGAAACAGTGATAGAAGTTAATCTTGCCCTGGACTTTGCTCTAATTAAGATTTTCTAAATTTTCGAAAACTGTAGCACTATTCAAATTTAAATTGTTTATTTTCATAGACATTCTACAAATATATTGGAAATTGTCAAAAAAGTATAGTTATTAATAAAGCTAAAATAAAACTTAGGTCTCCGTCTAAGGTGTAAGGACAAAAATTGCAAAAATTACAGTAATGTTATCAAATATATATATGAGTAAGAGAATGAGTCCCAAAACACTGCCCTGAGGCACTCCAGTGCTAACATTCGCCCAACCAGAAACATTACCACCAGAGAATTTGACTACGTGTTATACCATAAAAGAATAATTTGTTTAGTAGTTTTTTTATGATTTCATAAAGGCTTTTGAAACCATTAATAAAACCACCACTGATTTTAGCCGGCTATTGACGTTATTTGATATTTTTAAGTTGAAGGAGAGGATGACATGTATGGTTGATTGGCCAATTCTAAATCCAAAATGCTTACACGTCAAGATGTTCATGCACTCCAAAAAAGTCACTAGCCTATTACGAAAGGCTTTTTCAAATATTGTTGTGAACACGGATAGAAGTGCAATGGGTCTATAATTTTCAATTAACATAGTGTTCCCTTTTCTGCTGTGTCTTTTGCAAGTTTGTGAACAGACTCAAAGAAAAGAAGTAAGAAAAGTTGTTTTCCAGATCTAGTGATGGTAAAATGTTAAGCCACTGTTCTTTTGATAACAAATGTTTGAAATTTTCTTATGAATAGTGCCTAGAGGGGATACTCTTTTTGGCAAACCTTTCAGAATAAATGTCAAAGCATAGAATCTGGGCTTTATGGTCAGAGAAATTTAAGTCTATGGTTTTTGTCAGAGTTGTGTCGACATTTGAAAATACTTTCTGTAATAACGTACTAGACGAACCCTGCAATTTAGAAGGTTCAAAAAATGATTGTGCTAGTCCATATGAGCTAAAAATATTTATAATATTTACAGTTTCCTTAGTATTAATTAAAAAATCATAGTTAAAGTCACCAGAGATAAATAAAAATGCATTTCGGTTGGTTAATGATATTAACAGTTTATCGAGACAATTACAAAAAGTATCATAATCCGCACCAGGTTGTCGATAATACAACAAACCACAATTCGAGTATTATTCGAAGTTTGAA
Organism: Kuschelorhynchus macadamiae; assembly: GCA_030620095.1. Taxonomy (NCBI): domain Eukaryota; kingdom Metazoa; phylum Arthropoda; class Insecta; order Coleoptera; family Curculionidae; genus Kuschelorhynchus; species Kuschelorhynchus macadamiae. The sequence goes on from JAUTXW010001314.1 coordinate 1,233,736, forward strand.
CCAATGTAGCAGCAAATTCGATTTTTTTTCCTCTTTAAGCATATCGTCGAGGTTGAGCGCTTCAAACTGACCAAACCCGCGACGTGAAAATACGGCTGCACCACTTGCACGTGAATATTGTCTACATAAAGAGTATAGCAGTATTGTAATTATAAAGTATTATGAAACTTGATTATTGGTCAGACAAGTGTCCGTTACACAATATTTTAGAATTGTTTTGATTTTGATTCACACACTGCACAAATAGTTCTAGTTGTGGAACTTTGAGCCTGAGATTCCGTGCGTTAAGATATATGATGCATATTTCCTCACAAGTGTTTTTATCTTCTTGGATTTTTATCAGTTCTGTATTAATAGTGTTGTTTCTGGCCCCAATGGGTTTTTCTGGAAGGTCTTGAAGCGCAATTGAAATTCGATTTTTCTTCAGTCTGGCGAATTCCTTTGGTCAGTCCTTTGTCAATAATAGCATATAGCATGAGCCCCCCCCCCCCCAGAAGACGACACAAACGATGATCCAGAGATAAAGTCTGTTGGAAAAAATCATTATCCATCGTGTGGGTCATGGGTTGGTTTTTGACGGGTAGGATCTCATAAGATATAAATACAACCAGATTTAACTTTTTTTATGTTCGAGAAATGATGACGAGCTTGCAAAACAGGGGGGCGTGAATGTATCCATTAGTAAAAACCCAGTATGATCACTGGTACTATGAAAAAATGTTTTAATTATTGTATTAAAATTATATATAAACTGCTTGAATATTTTCCTGTTACAGCTATAGGGTGGTACTACCACTATTGAAGATTGGTATAATGTGTAATGATGTCAACATTCGATAGAGTTAGGTTTGTCAAAGTTATTACTTATTACCCCCACCTTCGTGAAACTACCCCTTACATTTGTTTATTCAACGTTTTAAAAATGTTTTCTTATTCTATCAAGAGAAACTTGCTCTATGACAAAAACTTTGCAATACCTTGATTAATAATTTTTTTTTCATCGATTTACCTACAAATACAATATATAGGTATTTATAAATTGAGTGTGATGGAATTCGTTTCAAGAGAGGTCTTAAATAAAGTCCAATTTGCCGATGTGTAAAAAATTATCTTCATGATTTTATGGTTTTGCATTTTTGGTATTTTTGGTTTTTGAAATTGGCGCAGTTAATATTAGATAATTTATTCCTGATACAGACAAGATTATGGAAAATTAAAATTGAAAGGTTTATCGATTTTAATTTGAAAGAGTGATTATATAAAGTCAAAGAAGGCTAGATCATATAGTTATTTTAAGATGTTTTAGTAAATTTGGCTTAAATTATTAACTACGCTAATTTCAAAAACCATAAAATAGCAAAAATGCAAAACAATAAACTTTACCTTTTTATCAAATCGAAAAAAAAACAACAGACCACCTACTGATGATATTAAACATCTGATATAAATATCTAATCCAAGTCAGTCGAATTTTAACTTTTGAATGTTTTAATGTATGAGATGTTTCAAAACTAAATGTCGTATACTGTGCCAGAAAATTTGTTTATGAATGTTTTGTTTGTTGATATTTTATTATGAGGCCGGAGTTTACCTTCTTAGTTGAGTTAAAAACTAAATTAAATTTGTAATTTTCTTTGGATCATATGGATTATATATTTTTTAGAAATCTTTACGTCCTTTATAAAATAAAAATATTGTTTTAGAAACATTGATGAAGGCAAAAACTTGCCGAAACGTTTGTAAATAAAAAAATGCTACATAAAAAACTAAGTCTTCGTTTTATATATAAAAAAATTAGGACCAAACTACCCAAGAAAACTGTTTTAGTGAATATACATTAAAGGTCTAGAAACCTATATCCGAAGTATATATATATATATAAATATATATATAGATATATATATATATATATATATATATATATATATATATATAAATATATATATTATGTCAACATTCGATATAGTCAGGTTTGTAAAAGTTATTACTTATTAGCAAAATAATCCCCCACCTTCGTGAAAACTATTCCTTGCATTTGTTTAATCCAGATTATTTTAACATCAGCACTCTTTGCGTACAAAATAAGGGGTATGTACAAAGTTTGACTGAAATAACGTTTTAAATTTTTTTTTCTTGCTCTATAACAAGAACTCTGCAAAACCTTGAATTTTAATTTTTTTCCTCATCGATTTACCTACAAATTAACATATGTATTTATAAACTGTGTATCGTAGAATTCGTTTCAAGAAAAATCTCGAGTAAAGGCCAATTTACCGATTTTTAAAAAATTATTTTTATCGTCCTCATTTTGTAGATATTTCATACCGTTTTTGCTAGATTTTTATGGTTTGCTTGTCAAGCCGAAAGTCACCGATCTCTTGAATAGTTATTTTCTGCATGCGCAAACAGCTATATATAACAATACATCGGTTTAATTCGTATATCTATCATTCGATTTTTTTTATCCAGATCTAGCATACATGCCTCACCTGCGTACATACAAACATTCAATCAATTAATAGAACTGCTTAAATAGAACCACCGTTTCAATACTCCTGTAAACCATTTTTTAAATTTTGTTTTTGTTTACTGTTAATTTATTTTTATTTTATTATTATTATCATTGTTATTATTATTATTTTTATTCATAATTCATAATTGTCTATAAAATGGAATTTTACCGACTTTTTAAACTTTGACAAAATTTAACCAGTTCACCCCTGTCTCGCACTTGATTTTTAAACAACATTTCAACTCAACTAGATAAGTACTTTTTTATACCGATATTTTTAACGTTTTATTAGGCCGCCATTCTGTTCCACTATAATGGCTCCTCACAAAAAATGTTATAACCATATCACACTTGATTTCTGGGTAAAATTTAAATTTATTGGAACAAGCAGTTTTTTCAGACCGATTTTTTAAACATTCAGTTAGGCTTTTCGTTCGCCATTTTGATTTCGTACCAAAATTTTTATCAGTACATCCTTACCTAACACTTGATTTTTTCACTAAGTTAGAAAACAATCGAGGAAGTAGTTTTTTTTTACTGATTTCTTAAACATTTTATTCCCACCACACCTGCAAAATTTGAGGTAAATTGGATAAGTAGTTTTTTAGTAACAATTTTTAGGCTGCTATTTTGTTCGGCCACATTGGATTTTTACAAAATTTTACCATGTCATCCCCATATAATCCATAATTTTGCCCAGAATTTGAAAAAAATCGGATAGGTAGTTTTTGCCGTATCAAGATCCCTAACTGTCTGGCCGCAGACAGACCGACAGAATTGAGAAAACATGTTTTCGGCATCTAAATATAAAGATCTCGAAGGATCATTTTTTTACGATTACAAAAGAGGGTAACTATTTATTAGACTGAAAAGTCTTAATATGAGATTAGCCCATAGTCATAAAAGTTGTTCTAGTTAACCGAACAGCACGTTTCTATGAAATGTTGATAAACCAGTAATATCACAAATTTTGTAAAAAAAAATAATTTGTAGCAAAAAAGGAATCAAATCAAATATTTATATTTTCTGAGAGAGAAATTCCGCAGAAAAACTTATTATAAATATAAGGCACAGCTGCAACCAGCCCGTCCGTCAAAAAACATTATAATATATTACTCCCCTTAAAATCAGAAAATAATGCATTTTTATTCAAATCGCATTCAAATCAAGGCTGGACTCACGTCTATTGCAGAAATTTCCCTACCCTCTCTTTGTGTTGCAGATTTTAAGGGTGAAATTTTATAGGGTTTAGGCATAAAGGTATTATCCCACACAAAAAGGGATTTTTAACCGAAAAAAGTGCGGAATTTGAAAACTTATAAGTTCTGTTTGTACTATACAGTGTGATCCTTAAGGAATGGCCTCCGGCCATAACTCGATGCCTGTTGATCATAAAATTATGGGGAAAAATATTTATGGGTAAATCGGCGAAAGCAAATAACTGAAAATTATTTTCAACTTCGAAAAACAGCAACTCAAAAATGGAAATGCCGATTTTCTCTTGAATTTTCCTAATTAAGGTTTATGGAAAATATAACCACTGTCTTATTGAGGCAATTGTACAACTTTTGGCTATTTATCTTTTTTTCTTCTATTTTCAATAATAAAGTGGTGGGGGAAGGTTAAACTTTTTTTCCCTCAAAGTTTGTATCTCTGTTTTGAATGAACCGATTGTTTAAATTAAACAGTTGTTGGTAGCCGCTCGAATCCGAAAAGTCGGATTGTAAAACTAACCTTACCATTGGTAGAGGATAGAAAGTGACAATGATAAAATGACAATTATTTTGATCTGTCATTTCAACTAAGCCTACAATTATAGCAAAACTGAAAAAAAAAACACAAAAAGTAACTTTTATAGTTTTTCTGTATTTATAGGCTTAGTTGAAATGACATAAGAAAATAACTTTCATTTCATCATTGACACTTTCTCTGCCCTACAAATTGGTGAGGTTAGGTTTTAAAAGTCTTTTTCGTTGAATTAATGATTACAGAATTACAGAAATAAAGAACTTTTTGTTATTTTGCATAACTTTTATAGAACTAGTTGTTCACAAGAAAAACAAAGACAATATTTCGGCTAATTAATCATAAAAATACTCCCCCGTAACGTTGTAATCTTACTTATTTAGTATAAATCACAGAATATTTAACTTACTTAAGTAAGCAGGTTAGGTATTGTTTTTCAGTAATAGTATTAAGAAAAAATATTGTAATTAACCGGTTTGGGTCGGGCCTAAGCAGCCTTTGGCTGAGTCCCACCCCTAGTAAAGACATTATTTAATATTATTATTATTATTATTATATTTAAATAATATTGATAATAAAATTATTTACTCTAAATAATCTAATTCAGCCTAAAGCTCTTCTTCAAGTTTCTTATTTTCTTTATTATTCCTTCTACCTAAGTTTTTTTTCTGGATCCTCCTCATTTCTTCTTCTTTTCTAGATAATATTTTTGCTGGTAGCTTTTCATTTTCCATTCTTTGTATGTGTCGATACACCATCTTGGTGTTTTTATGCCCATAACCCATAATATACCTAATTCTCTCATTTCCGACTTCACGGCTCGAGACTTCCTCGGAGTTTTTTGAGGATTCTATGATTACTAATGTAAGTTCTTTTTTCTTTTTTTTTATTCGACTGCCATACCCCACCACTGTAAGCAACTATGGATTGCATTATTCTGTTTTAACTGCCCGGGCCCAAAATACTCTTAATCCATCACTGGTTATACGGGGAATTAAATATACCTAAGGTCGATGCTACCTCCATTTTTGATGTTGATTAAAAACTGACATAATGATAATAATTTGAATAACCTTAATATTGAATAATATTTTATTCCGCTAAGAAAAAGTTTTCTTTTTTCATCCTCTCGATAAATGTCTTTCGTGTCAGCATCAAAACTCCGATGATGCAACCCCATAATATATTATCTGCCAAAAAAAGCTAGTCGCAATTTCAACCCCTCATCGCAACGACCCTCTGGGCAGCAGTTGCATATCGATGTGCACCCTCTCTCCAAGGGTTGTCCACTCTGTCTTTGTAATTTATGGGCATCGGCTGGACCTAGTCCACATAAAGGGTGACTCTGCAGCCGGCCCCATAAAAAATCCCTTGTATGTAGCGCTATCGCCATTTTCCGAAAATCTATCCCTTGATAATCTTTTCAGTCGTCCGCGCTAATGTAGTAAACTGACCAGTTTTAGGGTGTTTTTTAGCTAAAATGATACATATGTTTAACAGAAAGGTAGGATTCGTTACAGGTTGCTACATTTTTATTTGCCATTATTATTTATCAGGCATGTAAAACCACGAAATGTTATTAAAATAAAATACATTTTTGTAAGACGAAATATTAACATATTATTTTAGTTCTGAAAAGGAATACTTGTAGGCACTAGTGCGAAAAAAGTGCTAGCAGTGACACTTGTACACTTTAACGAATAAAATAAGAACTTTTAAGAAAGTCAAAATTTTTTGTATATATAAGCGGTTATGTTAAAATTCCTTCGTACAGAATTTAACTATTTACAATAAACAATCTATATACACATATACGCCCCTCCTCCCCCAATACCTTGAAATTGTGGTTGACATTGGTGAAATGTGTTCTAGTTGGCAAATTACGAGACACATTAACAAACAAGCAGAAGCGGCATCTATACTGATGTTACACTGTAATATCTGTGTGGACTTTTAAAATTTACAAACAACATCGGTAAATTACCTTTTCTCGTTATTAATTCTTCCTTTTATTAGAAGTCGTAAAGCATGATACTGTTTGGTTTCGCATATAGTCGCTTAGTAATTACATATATAATTTTTTCTAGATAGAAGGATGAATTCTTTATAAAGGAACTTCAGGGTAATTGGGTAAAACCAATCTATAAAGGAACTTACTCGGAAATTTCTCCGGAATCCCCCGTTTGGTCTACAAGTCTAAAAGAAAACATCACTAACCATGTGCGAAACTAAATAGGGTCATACGTTCAAGTTACTAATAACATAAACACAATAGCTTGGTGTTTCCTTCTGATATCAAAGTGAAAAACGGTAGAAGGGGTAATAATAAAAAGTTGGGAAAATAAAAAAGTGAGCGCCATCAAAGCGCAAGCGTCAATAAAGCATGAGAGCCACCTTTCTTACGCCGTTTTCGCGTGTTACCATGTTTGTATAGGATTTATATGTTTAAGTTGACCAATATGTAACAGATATTTTTCAAAAGAAACCGTTACAAGATAATCAACCAAAGTATCTAGTTACAAGATACTTTTTCCATATTTAAAAAAGTCACTATTTTACAGTAACTAAGTTACTTCAGAGTAACTTAGTTACTTTATTGTAACTTAATAAAGGAGATACGAATTTTCTTTTAACTGCATGCATTTTAAAAATATCATTCTTTCAAATTTGATCTCCAGTCTGATACTGTTAATATGCCGCCTGGTGCATGAAAGCTGGAAATAGTGGACTATGACCATCACTCTAGAGTTCGTGGCAGAAGTCGCAGTGACAAGTTAAAAAATGCAGCTGACAGTCAAGTTAAGATATTTAATTTCAGTGGAAATAACTAGTGCTCTTGGTATGTTAGATGGTGGAATGAGACAAGCTGATGTAGCTGTTCGGCGCAATATATTCCAAAGTGTCATAAGACGACTATTAAAACGATTTAAGGAAACCGATTCAGTATCACGCCGTGCTCGATAAGGCCGCAAGAAAAAATCGGCCGGGACTGAAGACTGACCTGTCGTCCAGAAGAGACCCAATAATTACATCAACGCTGTTATGTCGATGATAACGCCTTTTCTCCTGACTTGAATCCCATCGAGCATGCTTGGGATATGTTATAACGTGCGCTTGATCATCACCAGCCGCCTGCCACAAATATAAATCAGCTCAGAACAATTTTACCGATTTTGTGGAATAATTTGCCCCAAAAAGCCATAGACAATTTAATAGGAAGCATGCCAAGAAGGCTTTAAGCGGTCTTGAAAGTTCTTAGTAGCCACACTCGTCATTAATTTTTAATTTCAATTGTTTCATTTTCAGTTTTATTTTCTTTAAATAAAGCTTTTATGTACCAGGTAGCGTATTGTACTGAATGTTCAAGAACGATGTTCCCAAAATGCTTGTAGGTAAAAAAAATTCATTTCTCCTTTTTTAGAAAAGATAAAAACAAATTTCAAAAAAAAGAATCTGCCTAAAGCGAGGAACAGAATGCATTTTACGTCATTCGTTTACGACCATTTACGTCAAACTTTATTTTTCTTTATGTGTTTTTCGGTGTTTTGTGCATTTTTTTGTGGACTTTAAAAATTTACAAACAAGATCGGTAAATTACCTTTTCTCTTTATTAATTTATTTTGTTCCGCCACATTGGATTTTTACCAAAATTTTACCATGTCATCCCCATATAATCCATAATTTTGCCCAAAATTTGAAAAAAATCGGATAGGCAGTTTTTGCCGTATCTTTATATTTACTTCCAACGTCAAAATTATCGCCCATTTTTGTACAACAAATGTGTACTTCATTTTTAAGTTTCGTTTTTATAGGTTAGTTTTTACGTTAAACGTTTACGGGAGTTCCATTCTGTTCCAAGCGTTACACTTTATATAAAAAATCACAAAAGTCCAGTAAATCGTTGTTGCTCCCTTCTATACAAAGGTTTAAAAAAGGAAATAAAAATACTGCTGTTTATTTCACCCTGTATATCTTTAATTATTCTTCGAATCGCATTTTTTTACAATAAATAAAACCACACAGACCCAGTCTTTATTTAGAAAAAAACTATTCAAAAATCGGATAAATATTATTCGTTTTTTTTTCAAGTTTTTCAAGGATTTACGCATCAAATTAGTATATCCTCTAAATTTGTCCAACAGTGATGAATAAATAAATAAATGAATTTAATTATTAACCTAACCTAATAATATAACATTTCTGAAAAATCGAACTAGCTTTACCATAATTAGATTATCAAATGTTACATCACATTATCCAAATGTAAATAAAAAATAAGTTGGAGATTTAGACTCGTGCATTTTCGATAAAGTCTGTATCCTGGTTGAAAAATGGGAAAATCTAATTGATTGTTAGAAAATAATCATTTACAAAAAATATAATAATAATTCTATATCATCCACAGATGCTAAAAATGGTTTTTAGAACATGTTTTGTGTGGTGCTCGTTTAGCATAAACATATGCTTGGGATTTTTTTCGCATATTCTAAAACTGAAGGTAATTTCCTTTTTGACTATTTCGAATTTATTTACTTGATAATAGTTTACTTACATATATGTCAATATTCATTTCTCACCAATAAATACATGATATACATTTCTAAATAAAATATCCATTTATTCAATTTTTTTGCTGCATGTCCAATGTATCCCTGTAAATCTGGATCTTATCCTACTTTCCACTGTTGAACACACGGAGCTTAATGCGGTTGCTTTGAGTTTTAGTATATTTTTTTATAAATTCACTTGTTTGTATGTTTGGGCTTTTTATCTCGAACAGTGAAGTTCCTTGAAGATGCCTTATGCAATTCAAAGCAACACGTCGTAAAGAAATCCTAATTTGACATGCTTTGAACATAAGAATCGGGACGTCTTGAGGTTTGGGTATCATAAAACTAAAACGTTTAAAATAAAAATAACGTTAGGATGACAAATAACAGTTTTGCTTAATTTAGGTGAAACAAATTTATGTAATACATTTTGCGTTTATTAAGAAAAACATGCTTTCTTTAGTTAAATACGTTATAAAAAGATAGTTAAAAACAAGAAACTCTAATATTACTTGACATCAAAAATTGTCTGAATGTTGATTAAACAGTCTTAAAGAGGAACTTAAAATTTACTCTCAAATATCATTACCCAATTCTAGTGGGCCGTGTGTTTTGAAAAATTTTCAATTTCTGGCCTAGGACAGCACTCTACAAATACTAGTAAAATATTTTAATTCCCCAAAAAAATGTTTTCGGCATTTACACCTTCTGAAAGTGTTAAAAACTATTTATCGTTATCTATTGCTAAGATCAAGTTACACATGTTTTCACATCGGATTATAGATCGGTTTACCACAAAGTTTGCCGCAAAAGATAAATGAAATTCATTGTTGGAAACGGCGTGTCTGTCATTATTAGAAGGCTCAAATAATCCTTTGAATACCTTCTACATACAAAGGCCACATTGCGCCTTTTGGTGCAAGTCAAGCGAATAAATATCAGTCACAACCTTGTCAAAATCCTTTCTTTATATTGTGGTTTTATGTGTTATTTGTACCCAAAGATACGTTTCATTCTCGGAGTAAAAAAATCTATTTCTTGTTACCTAAATGCCTTGGCTTATAATATGTAAAGGTATTGTAAAGGATATATTATTTTGCCGACAAACAAGGTATCTACTGAAAGATTACGTATTTTTGTATACATTAACGCAAACGCATTTATAGATTTATAGAAGGCATGGAGCTAATTATCTCCCGATAAAGTATAGTTTGAGTTTTCGTCACCGGGACCGTGCTACCTGCGTGACGAAATGCCGAAATATCCGCCTCTAATATCGCCAAAGCGATCCTTTTTTATAAAGTGCTTTTAAAAAGAATCCGAATCAGTAAAAAAAATTTTTTTACGCTTTTTTTTAAAAATTGTATCTATACATTGTTCTAGTTAACCTGTGGATGTAGTAAATATTAAAAGAACTTTTATTTATCAGCAATTATTTTAATGAGTTGTTTTACTATATTGTCAATAATTTTCCAAATTGAAATTACTATCAAACCTAATTTTCGAGCATATTCCGCTTTAAATCTTGATATTTTTGGCGTCGCTTTTGGATATTGTATTTACCGGTTTGCTGGAAAGTCAAAAAGTCAGTTATAGGCAAAAAAATGTTGGATGTTTGGGTAACCGATGGTTAAACTCACAATAATTAGTTAACGACTGAACCTCTATCCAGTGAACTCATCAATACTCTACTGGAACCAACCTTCCAACTTATAACAGATAAACCAACTGAATAGTGTTGCCAGATGGATTTTTCAGTTAACAGTAGGACAGGGCTAAAAAAACAGTAGATTGGTTTGTCTGAACAGTAGGTTTTTATTTAACGCGTTTTTTTCATAAAATAAAATATACTGAAAAACGAGAAAATAGGAACTTCTGAAACATGAGTTACCTATTAGAGATGGGTAGGTCCAGGATTTCGAAGGAGTCGGGGTCCGGCGGTACATCCAGATCTGCGAACCTGCATCCAGGTTGTAGTTCTGCCTGATCTGTAACCTAACCTGAAACTCTCAGAGTGCAAAACCATTTGGCTTGTACTTTGTAATTATAGCGTGTCCAGGTCCAGATAGTAAAAACTCATCCTTTACAGTTATATGTTAGGTTACAGTTCCGTCATACTAAAGTTTTATCAGGAAATAAAAAAGTACAAATAATAATGTGTTAATTTTATGAAGTATATTTAAACACCTAATATATTTAACTCGAATCAAATAAACAGTACATTACAACAATACTCTATACAAGTCTTTATTTTTCATATATTCTATTCGACAAAAATAGATATTTAAATTTTTTTGTCTCATTGATATCTTAAGGTTAACAAACGGCTCAGTAATTATTGTAATATTTACAAAATTTCTGTAAGCAGTTTTTAGTTTTAACAGATTACCGCTTGAAATTATCAGTCATCTGTCAATTTGTGTATGTAAATGAAAGAACTGGACTAATAATCATAACATTATTTATTGTATACGTTTAAATACCTTGTCAGATTCAGCAGCAATTCTAGGATGCAGTTCCCTCATTACATATCAATAACGATACCGATTCATTCCGCCGTACGATGCATGTCCGCGTAATCGGATCGGGTTATTCGGTTGCACGTTCATTTTCAATCGCTCCGCTGACTCCCTGCCAGATAGGTCGCAGCATTGTATATCGGTCGAAAGGATAGGGGTCCGTATTCAGCAAGAACTACATCCATCAGTACCGATACCGGATACAGGTCCGTGGATTCATATCCATCCGGATACAGGTCCGTAGATTCATATCCATCCGGACCTACCCGTCTCTATAACCTATACCCTTAAACTTATTTTTGACAGACGGGAAATAAGAATATTTTTTTACGAAATTGATCTGTTAGGCCAGATTTGTGTCAAAGTCGATACTTTGAACAATCAGAATAACTCCACAAGAAAAAACTTTTCATAGCTGTCAGAACTAGCTGCCTTAGAGTTTAGTTTGTACAATGATTTTCGTCTATCTGACGAGTAGGTAAAACTAGGGAACAAGTAAACAAAAGATAACCTAATATAATTACCTACTCTTTTTCAGCTAAATTGCAAAAAAAACAGCAAAACAAATATTAAAACACACGCCCTAGAATGCGTTGTAGTCTATGTATACGGGAATACCGGTCTAAAAAGTAAAGCATTGATCTAGGTGATTCCCCGACGGCTTATTATCAAAATCAGGGACAAGCCACTTTAGCGGCGACTAGGGGTGCACGTTTTTAGATGTTTATGCAACTTCGATATATCAACTGAAAATATTTATATTTTTATACCGATATTTTAGAAATTCTATGTTTAGTACATCGGTACTTTTTAATGATATTTTTCATGGATTTAAATCGACAATAAAAAGCAGAACGAATATTTTCATATTTTCAGTGTGCATAGATGGCAAATTTGGGGTTGCTAGCGTATTTTTTTTTTTTTCGTGTGTTGTACTAAAGAATGTCAACAGGAGATTTTGACGTGAAAACAATAGAAAAGTGGGTGGAAGCTAAAAATAGTAGATCTACTATTAAAACATTAGATCTGAATAACTGAAAAGTGAAGCAAGAGCAACACACAGAGAGAAAGCGGTGAAGGGGTATACAATGACAAATTTAAATTTAGGGAGCAGAGCAGACACACACCACATTCACACACTATTGGTTAAGATACGTCATTCGCTCGAGTATATTAAAGGTCGTCAAATTTTCGGTGTGAGCCTGGTAACTCAGTGGTAGGGTTCTAGAGTTTCACTGCAAAATGGATGTGTGTTCCAATTCCATCGATGACTCTTTTTTAGTTTTTTTAACAAAAGTTATAATTTTGTATGTAGCTATATTTTAAAAATCGGATTACGTTTTGGTTAGCTCTTTTTGTTTTTGAGGTGATGTAAAAAAGTCTATCTATATCATAGTGTTTTTTTTACAAAACCTATACTATTAGGTTGATCAGTCCCGGGTTACCACCAGTTTGTCGATAAAATCATTATTAAAGTCATAATAACTATTTGAATAGGCAAACTTATTTTTTGAGCATTCACGTAGCAAGATATTCAGTTTGAAGCGGGGGGTCTAAATTTCTTAACATCTATATAGTAATAAAAATTATTACATCAATAAAAGCAGAGTGTAACCACAAACTGTTAATAAATCAGGTTACTGGAATTTAAAAAAATGGTTTCATAGATAAGAATTTGTAAAACTAAAAAATATTTTCAGCGGTTTGAGAAGAGATGGAGCTCCAGACTTTCTGACTACGTACCTTTTTTTATCCCCTACGTCGCTATTTTTTTTATAAGTAGGTAATTAGGAAATTTTTATTCAAATGTTAGGAATTTTACAAACACTTTTTCGTAAATTGAAAAAAAAAACAGTTTTCCATGCAAAGAATATTCCAAATTCAGTTAGTGTTTTTTTTACTTAATGTCTTAGTGAAACTAATTTCCCCGTATTCACTAAAAAGGTTTAAGAGTTAGTCTAAGACTAGTTGCCATGGTAGTTAAATCTCTTAGTTCGCCAATTTGTTCAATTGTTGAGAATGTCGTCTTAAACCTAAAACTGTCAAGTTAGACCTGGTCTAAATTTGAACCTATTTAGTGAATACCTGTGTAAAAGTTTCACAGTTAGACCAGGTCTAGTCCTAGTTACCATAGTACTTCAAACTCTTAGTTCGCCAGTTACGTTACGCTTCTGTCATTGTCATTTTATAATTGTGACATTTAGAAAAATTATTTGTTCAGTTGTTAAAAATGTCATCTTAATCCTATAACTGTCAAGTTAGACCTGGTCTAAATTTAAATCTCTTTAGTGATTACGGGTGATTTTCTGTCTAGACCAGCCCCAGATGTCAAAAACGATATTTTTAGAAAATGTGGATGTAGAAATATGTTATTGGTTTACAAGAGAAAATATGTGGGCTGTCTTCTCTTATCATTTTTTGTTTGTTTAAAACATGCGGATTTCTTTATTATCTATTTAGATATGGCGAGCGAAGAACAGAAGAAAATTTTTCTGGTATCGAAACACCCTGCTTAACAAAAAAAGCGTAAAGAGGTTTTGGAGAGAAGCAATTTAAAAAATACTGTAACACTGTATAGTAAAATCATTCTGTCATTTTAGATCGAAAAAGTTCAAGGAAAGCCAAAACCCACCATCTTGAACAAAAATTGGATTAGAAGAAAGAAACTGTGAGGACAAATATTGCAGAGCTCACAATTGCAAACATTTTGTCTAGAACCACAATTGCAAACATTTTTTTGTCTATAGGTGATTCATGAAAAGATAGGGGGTCAGATTTGCCAAAAAGCAGTTTTTTTTATTTATAAATGTCCAGAAATTATTTCGAGCAAAAGTTTTTTCAAAAATCTCTTAAATATTTAAAAAATATTTCTTCTCTGTGGTAAAAGTTATACAACGTCTTAAAGTTAGACGGGTATTCGCTCGTTAGAAATACCACATAGTACTGATTATCCGGGAACCATCGACCGCTAGATGTGAAGGAAGCTGGAACCATTGTATAGTCCTTAGAATTATATACCTGTTTTTTCGTGAGGGCCCCTGATAGCTGCTCGTGCAGCAGCCTAAATATGGATTAGGTAGCGTTGATTTCCCTGCGTTTGGAGATGCCTGAGCGTGTAGAACATTGTGCTCCAAAAAACGCAAATATGAATATTTGCTTCATTTTACAAGGAAAATGTAAGTAATTGGTTGTTTAATATTTTTTTTCTAATTATACGTGAAATATATTTTGTACTTTTCAACGGAACTCTGTAAGCTCGCGAGGTACAGAACTCTTATCGAAGCAAGTTCAATTCGTGGCAAATCTGAGCACATAAAAAGTCCACAAAAACTATAGAGACTCCAAACTGGCTGACGCCTATACGCGACGTAAATTCAAAGAAAGATATATATTGTTCTTACATTACCCGTATCTTCGTATTTTGTTTCTCTCAATAAAATTGATTATATCAGTAGATGGTTTAAATAAAACGGAAATCTGTATAATAAAAAAAAAGAAGCATCGAAAATTTATATTACGTTTAGTTATAGTATTACATATTGTTCACATGCAATAAAGGATTTCTTTAAATAAGGAATTAACTCCTGAAATATGGGCAATTCGAAGATGACAACAAAAAAAATTGCATATTCTGCTATTACACCGGCTTATCATATGCACTCAATATTTTTTCAAAAAACTTTTTAATCAGAGTTAAAGTATGTATAAAACAAAAATTTAATTTAAAAATAAAATGCGGAACTTTCAGGGCATTGCAACCGCTTTTTTAGTTCCCTTACTGATTTCCTATTTAAAATTGAATGTAGAATATTTTTGATTTTGCTGGAAACAAAACGTTGGCATTATTCTGCGTGTACATCTTAATCTTAAAGTTTATCATAATCCACAACGTATTTTGTAGATTGTTTAAATTTGAACAGGACAATATCCCCAACTTATAGAGTTCGTCCTCAACTATATAGTAATATGTAAAACATTATTTAATTTAATCTGGGCTAGGAACGCCCGGGAACATCATCCCAACAATCATTTACCGCAGTTGAACATTTTGTCTTCAAAAAAATGTTGTTTCTTACGCGGTGAATTAACACGATCGGTCGTGAAATTAAGTCTGAAATAAAGGATGAATGCTGCTGTTCAGTGTATATTTTTTTTAGTAGGAATCCTACTAAATCTAGTAGGTTTCGCAGAAGCCTCGATAGTAAATTTATCTTTAGTAGGTTAGTAGGATTGTTAATAGGTTTTGTCTTATGAAAATTCCAAAAAATAAAATGCCTTCTTCTAGACTCAAAATTGAATAACTAAGTAGTTAGTGGGTAGTGTACATTGTGACATCGTCATTGTGAATACCAGTGTCACCAATGCTCCAACACGAAAATAGCCACCATTCTTCTTAAAATATCCGATTTTTGTTCAAAAGTCTCCCAGCTAGGGGTGGACGAAAATGAATTAGCTGAAAACTTGTCGATAAAATTAAATTATCGATAGGTATGCCCTTAAAAAAAATTTTATATTGTTAAATATGTTGACCATTTATTAACTATTTTAAAACATTCTGTATCTATTATTTTTTTTATAATTTGCTGTACGGAATTATGGACAAATATTCCAGTTAAACTATCACCTTTGATCGAAGTGATCAGAAGCTCAAATCTTGTATATTTTACAGTGTTGCCATATTCTTTCATGATTATGATTAATTACTTGCTTTAATATAGACTCGGAATTCTTTACAGCAAACCTAACCAAACCTAGCCTAAGCTAATATGTTTTTGTACTCTAAATTTTAGTTAAAAAATATAACAAGTCAGGACTCCTCATTTCTTATTTATTGCTATTTAAATAATGCGTTAGAGAAGGATAGCAGTCCTATATAAAAAGGGAATACATATGTGTCAGGTTTGCAACCCGTGTTATTAGGAAGGAGCAGGAAGTATCGACTCGACAGATATTGCGCAGTTGCCGACTGGTGGAAAACCCAAATTAGTTATACTAGTGCCATCTATGACCAATACACTCAAGCCCATACGTTTTAATTCGCTGAATAGATGCCGTTATTGGCGGTCTAGATTTACAGTGACTTTCTAGATTTCTCAACGCCCCGTCCCCAACGAATTTAATACGTTCGACGACTGCGCGGAACACAATGAAAGTTACGTCATTGGTCTCCGTCCATTTACGCAAACTTAAGTTTTCTTTCTGCATTTTTCGGTTTTTTGTTAGATACTTTTTTGGAACATAGGTTATAAACGATTATATTTAGTTCCAACATTAAAATTATCACCCATTTTTGTAGCAAAAATCTGTACTTTCATTTTTGTAGTTTAGTCTTTACGTAAAAACTAAGACCGAAGCTTCATTGTGTTCATCTTCTCATATTGCATCATTCATTTAACTTATATCCTCCTGTCCTTATATTGGTGATTGTTGTTGTGCGATAAAAATCTGCATTAGTCATTATTAATGTTTAATTTTGTAATTCGGTAAGTTTTTTAATTTTAATTAGTATGAACGTTTTGAAATAAAAAATAATGCGGGTTTGCTTCAGTATTAAATTGCTGTATTAAATTAAAATGCCAAAATCCAAACCCTACAAATAGAATTAAAGGTCCGCCTGGCATAAAGCTGAGGTTTTTTTATCAGGTAAAATTTTGGAGGTTTAGTAGGATTTTTGGTTTGATTTAGTAGGACAGAGTTGGCAACGCTGCTGCTGTTTGTATAGTGAAGAAGCCTCCGACAAAGACAACGGTTATAAATAGCATGTGTGAAGGTCAAAAATCGCAGGATGCATTGCAAGTATTGCAACGTAGCAACGAATCCTGGAAGTAAATTTGATGGCTGCTGAAGCCGGGTACCATGTTGTTTACTTGAAAGATATTAGTCAATAGAAAAGCCATTCTCATGCAGGCACTACGCTCCGATGATATTGATGAGGCAATGGGATTTGTTTATTCTTATATTTCTCAAAATTTTGAAGAGTGTCAGTTCTCTTTACAGTACTTAATAAAACAAATAACCGAAGAACGGCGTCCTTTAATGTTAACCTAACAAAGGTTAACGAAATATTGCAAACCCGATCTTTGTCTTCCCCTATACTAACTGGAAAGGGAGCGTTTCTAAAAAAGAAATTTGAATCTAGGAATCTCATTGATATCGTCTTTTCATTAGGTTTTTCAGCATTCCAGCAACCAACCATTCTTCCCAGTTCGTATTTGACAACGCTGATTCCAACGTTATCTATTTTTATGTACGTCGAACTTCAAGACGCTGTAAGTCAGAGACTGTTGACAAAAGCTAAAAAACAATTTGAATGCTTAAGAAATATTTTAAAAATATCTACAAAATTGGTGTAATGTGGTCAAATTCACTTTTGGGCGTTCAAAATCGAAAAAAGGGTTTTTTTGTAACTTAACTTTGTAAAATGCGACGAAAATGAAAACGATTAAAGCTTTGTAGGAGAAGATAAAAGCTCTACATATATCGAGTAAAAAGAGTTGGCGATGCTGAGATAGTACACAATTACATCAAGAAAATGGAAAGTTTCCTTAATGAACACGTTATGGTGGAAGAAATACCCTCAAATCCGGAATATCTAAGGCGATTTCTCATTATTGGACCAATAATGAAATGAAAAGAGCTCTGTGACCCTGCATTTTGGCCAAGGGATCAAGAGATTTAATTTTGAACGACATAAAGACTGAAAGGAAAAGATTGTTTCATGAGATAGTTCCAAGTGAGGTAGGTACTGCAAATGGACATAGAAATATAAAGATAAATTACGACACTCTTTAATTTTAGTGTCTTACATATTAATACCCAGAGTCTTAAAAATAAAGTTCATCATATTGAATCAAATAACTTTAAACGCCAAATTTTATGTTTGAGCAAACATTGGATGTGTACTGACGAACTAAAGGAAGTAAAAATAAGAAATTATACTTTAATTTAATAACTCGGGCTGTTTTTCCATATTTTTTGATAAGTTAAAAAATATTATGAAAAAAATTGGTGAATTAAATTAAATTATAAAACTATTATAAATGGAGACCTAAATTTGGATTTCAATACAGCGGGTAGTAGGGTAACGGAGGTTGAAGACCTAATGCACTATTTTGCTTTCTCCATTCTTATTAAGGATGGTACTAGAAATAGATCATGCCTGGATAATATTTTTGCAAATGTAACCAAAAATAAGGCATACGTAACAGATGTTGGTTTTTCTGATCTTCTGGGTTTTGTTTTTGAATTTGATGTCTCGGAAAATAAATGTAGTGAGAATATAAATACCGTCTGAATGCCAATAACCCAAGAAGTATTAGGTATGTTGGTAAGTCTTGTGAGGAACATAAATTGGGATTTTAGTTATATCAATGAAATTGAGCAAAAGCCAGAGTGGCAAATGTTCATTACCTACATAAAAAAAACTGTGTCGACTTGGCTTTTCCATCAAAAATATTTAAACATAAAACAAATAAACCACTCATATCTTTAATAATGAC
Organism: Kuschelorhynchus macadamiae; assembly: GCA_030620095.1. Classification (NCBI taxonomy): domain Eukaryota; kingdom Metazoa; phylum Arthropoda; class Insecta; order Coleoptera; family Curculionidae; genus Kuschelorhynchus; species Kuschelorhynchus macadamiae. The sequence goes on from JAUTXW010001314.1 coordinate 1,252,562, forward strand.
CTCAAAAGAAATCGTGAAAGTCTGCACATATTAAGAGATATCGGGTAGGACCACAGAATCATCAAATAATACATTAATAGCAAAAATTATTCAACCTTTTACATATTTGAACTTACAAAAGCTAAAAAAACTGCAAATGAAATGTACATTAAAAATCATCAAAAAAACCCTAAAGCAGTATGAGATAAAATTAAATAGAACACAAATTATGGCTCTAAAAAATCTGTCCGTGCAGAATAATATTTCATCAGATCAATTTAATGCTTTTTTCATTGATACTCCAAGACAGTTGGTGAACCGCATACCAAGTTGTGATTCAACAGCTGCAACATATAGTGTGTATCAGCCAAATGGAATAAATTCGATAATAAATAAATGGGGGCGTGTTCGGAAAAACGCTTGGACCCGTCGATTGGTATTTTTAGTTGCTCATTTTCTCCAATAAAAACTTTTTATACAGGGTGTGTCCTGTAACAGTGGTCAATGCCAACTTTCTTATTTCAAATGCAACACCCCGGATATTATTTAATTTTTGGATTCTTTAGGAGATTGTAAACATATTTTATGTTCAATGTCCTATACCTATCTTCAACTATTTCGGCAATATTAAGTGTTTTCAAATTTATTGCAAAAATTAAGATTAAAAAAATAAAATTATTTATTTCTTCATAATGTATAAACAAAAGTAAAAAGTTAATTTGGGAACTGTTGAATATGCTCGACGCGAACGTCTTGGCAAATTCCTAATCTTAAATAGAAATTTCTTCTAACGTTATTTAGCATCTCAGGCGTGACCAATCTAATCGCAAGCGTTATTCGTCTTCTTAAGTCAGCTAAGTCGACGGGTTTAGTTTTGTATACAACATTTTTAATGTCCCCATAAGAAAAAGTCTAATGGCGTCAGATCAGGGGATCGCGCTGGCCATTCTATCGATCCTCGTCTCCCTATCCACCGATTTGGAAATATTCCGTTGAGGTACTGCCGGACATTAATTTGGCAATGGGGCGGTGCTCCATCTTACTGAAACCATATTATATTCGCTGGAACTTGTGGGTTTGCTGGATCCGGATACAAATTTGTCAAAGTTGGCACGACATTATTTTGGAGCAGTGCTAAATAATTATCGCCATTCAAATTGCCGTCAATGAAAAAGGGGCCTATGATATGATCCCTAACAATTCCTGCCCAAACATTAACCTTTTCAGGATATTGAGTATGTTCTTCGCTGATGCAGTGAGGATTTTCCCTAGACCAATAGCGGCAATTTTGACGATTTACATGACCGTGAGGTGTAAAGGTGCACTCATCCGAAAACAAAACATGTTCTAATTGAATAACATTGTTATCTAACATAGCCATCATTTGTTCACAAAAATATGTTCTCCTATCATAATCGTCTTCCATGAGCTCCTGAGTTGGTATCACTTTATAGGGATGCATTTTATTTTCTTTTAGTGTTCGAATAATCGACGAATGGCTAATATCGAACATTGCGGCGGCTTGTCGACTAGAAATATGTGGGTTTTCCTCAAACTTAAGCATAATATCCAATTTAGTACCATCATTTATTGAATTGGCAGCTGCTTTTTTTATCTGCCTCACATGTCCAAGCTCGCGAAACTGCTTTTCTATTTTACTAATTGTCCCTTGGGATATATGCGGCAAATTTGGAAATTTTTCATGAAATAAGCGAGCAACTTCCACTTGTGTTCGTGTGTTATCTCCATAACCAATCATTTGTAGAATTGTTATTTTATGCATTTCTGTTAAATGAACCATTTTTCTGATATTAGGTATTATGCAGTTAACGAAATTCAAAAGACTATGACACTGACACTGACAACTACTGTCTTGCAAAGAGAAAGGCCAGGCATTTTACACAAAAGTAAACAAAACTTAAAAGTAAACAAAACTGGCTCTTTGTGTTCCATATCAATAAAAAGGAACGCTAAAATGGTTTCTTTCATTCTTAATATGAAGACCTAAATGGTAAATAAGTATTGAGTGTGTTGTAGCGAATTTTTGTAATCAAATAAATAGTTCAGTAACCAGAGCCACTTTCATGAATAATAATAAATTCGAAATAAATAAAATAAAAATAAATTTGAAAACACTTAATATTGCCGAAATAGTTGAAGATAGGTATAGGACATTGAACATAAAATATGTTTAGAATCTCCTAAAGAATCCAAAAATTAAATAATATCCGGGGTGTTGCATTTGAAATAAGAAGTTGGCATTGACCACTGTTACAGGACACACCCTGTATAAAGTTTTTGTTGGAGAAAATGAGCAACTAAAAATACCAATCGACGGGTCCAAGCGTTTTTCCGAACACGCCCCCATTTATTTATTATCGAATTTATTCCATTTGGCTGATACACACTGTATATTGCAATATATAAAAATATACATCTTCTTGGCCATAATGGACATTTTAGTTTCTCTGAACTCACTCAGTCACAGGTTAACGACCGACATTATAATGACTTTAAAAAATACAACAAGCCTCAACTTATATAGTATTAATAGTAAAATACTTATAACTATTATAAATGAGTTGGTTAGCCCACTTACAAAATTTCTAGCATATCAGCATACGGTTTTTATATATAATATATATATATATATATATATATATATATATATATATATATATATATATATATATATATATATATATATATATATATATATATATATATATATATATATATATATATATATATATATATATATATATATATATATATATATATATATATATATATATATATATATATATATATATATATATATATAGATATATATATAGATTATATATATATATATATATATATATATATATATATATATATATATATATATATATATATATATATATATATATATATATATATATATATATATATATATATATATATATATATATATATATAGATATATATATATATATATATATATATATATATATATATATATATATATATATATATATATATATATATATATATATATATATATATATATATATATATATATATATATATATATATATATATATATATATATATATATATATATATATATATATATATAATAACACGGTGAATCTTAAAACAAAACTCTGGAAATTACCACATTTGTTTTCGGCTTCAGCAGATTCGTTAAATGACCACGTTGCCATCCATGTATGATATCAGTGTGTGCTGTTTATTTTAAACCATACTCCTGAAGCAATGGTTTTTGTAAAGCACTCGCCAAACTGTAAAACGTTGTTTCCGCTAAATATTAATTTTTTAGTATTATTCTTAGTCCTTAAAACTATTTTCGACGTTTTCGGATCTAAAACACTTAATTAGGGGGGCCGTTAGAAGGCATTAAAATGTATTCTAAAATGTAACAGTTACGTATATGGTAAAATAGCTAGAAAGCGACGTTTTGTTGCATTGTATTATAATTTTGTGTGTTTTAGAATTTACAGTTCTCACAAGTGGAACGACCAATTTTTGCCAATTTTAAAACATCTATAATTTTTGAATTTCTTCTTCTTAAATTTTGATTTAAATTTTGATTTTGTTTAAGATACATTCTCTAAGTATCTACTGCTGACAGAACAGACAGGTAATAAAGCCAGTTCTATTGTGGGTAGTAAGAAGTCTCCGAGATATACGCCATCCACGTTCTATTCTAAGAAAATAATTGAATATACAATTAGAATATCTAAATTACACATATTTCCCAATTTATGACTTTATATTGCTCAAACAACACATGTATAAAATTATATCTGTCAACTGCAGTTTTTCATACGGAATTCAAAGAAGTATATAATTCAATTTAAAATTGAACAAATTGAACAGTTTATTATGGATATTTTGCTGCAAAATGGATCGTTAGTAGATGGTCGGATATCGGAGCGGGTATGCACCAGATGTATTGGTACCGTATTAGCGCTACATCGCGGAGACATTATTTTTAAAGCTATATTACTAATGTAATATAGCTTTAACGATGATGCTTCCGCGCTCCGGCGCCTATCCTATCTAGCCTAGCCTCTCGTATCTACTTAATGCCAGCGTACTGCCGCGCTTTGGCGTCAGACCAATTGATAAGATGATACTAAAACACTTTTATAACAAATAATCCTAATAAACAGTACCAAAAATTGCTACGTTAATAAAATTTGTCAAATTTGTATTTTCAGTGGTTGCCAACATAAAACACAAAATCAAGAAAAATTCTCTATTAAAAATGACAATTGACAAATGACAATTTTTTTCTGATACCTGAGGCAAATAGCTAATTTGAAGGGTATTCAGATAGACGTAGTTCAGAATACGCTGGCAAGTCAATCCCAAAATGCAAAAGCCTTAACCACAATGTAGAATATAAGAAGAATTAAGTTTCCTGCTCAGTCTTCCGGTTCGTCTCGTCGAATGCAGACCTCTGTGTTGTTAACATAAGTGGTGCCAGACGTAGTTCAGAATACGCTGGCAAGTCAATCCCAAAATGCAAAAGCCTTAACCACAATGTAGAATATAAGAAGAATTAAGTTTCCTGCTTTTAAGGTTAAGTTTTCTTTGTGAGGTTAAAAAAATAAAGGAATTTTCCGAGCTAAAATTCTATAAGGAATAAAAGTTGAATTTTGTGTTGAATAATGTCTTCAGTATCAAGAATAGCTAGATTCACATTTACGAAAAATATTATAAGGTTCAGTGGAAATGTAAACAGGACACGAAACTTAGCTTTACAAAGACATACTGGTACAGTATATTTTAAATGTTATATTAAAGTAAATTATAGTAACGTTTTGCAACAGTCAGTGTGTTAAAGACGGAAAATAACACCACACATATATATTATTTAGTTAGAAATAGGTTAAATGGGTAACATAAAATTGCTAGTTAATTATTTATGACTATAGACATATTAAATTAAAATGGACCAGCCGTTTGGCATTATAATTAACTCTAGAATGAGACTGAAGAGAAGGATGGATTTTTTAGGTGTTGTGTTGTGCATCATATGGAAATTTTTTCATTTTTTTGTAGTCATTTGGTGATTTTTTTATGTATATTTTATGCTGTTTCTTTTGTTTACTGTGTAAGCATTAAATTAATTTTATGAGACACTAAGAAGGTTTATACAATTATAGTAGAGAACACATTGTATAATATATTTATATTTGTAATTATTTTAATATAGTTAATTTGTACATGTTAAAATCTTACTTCACTACCAAAAATAAATTATGTTCCTTCGTTTCACACAGTGGCATATTTAGAATGCCTTCCTGGGGGGGCATTCTCTCATAAATTAAATATTAGCAACAATGACTAAAAAAAAATAAAAACTTCACACTTGTATAATTGGGAAAATGTTTTTACTTTCAAACATTCCCCTTTCCTCCCTGGACAAACAATACTCTTGTTGATTTCTCTTTAATCTCTCTTGATAAAAAAGAAACCAATCACAAAATTATTTCTTATAAATTTCATGAGAATATGAACAATAAATACAAAAATAATTTCCAAATCTATACGGATGGTTCAAAAAAAATAACAGGTACCGGAGCTGCTTTTTTTTCCAAGACCTCTACTGCCAAATATAAACTACACAATTATGCCAGCGTATTTACTGCTGAACTACTTGCCATCGAAAGAGCTCTTAAATGGCCCAAAACAGAGACTTCTAAAAATTTCATTATTTTATCAGACTCCAAAAGTGCTCTAGAAGCTATATGCCATTATGATCACCCACATCCCCTCATAACATCTATTCACAAATCCATAATTGAGTCCTGCAAAACAAATCATGAAGTGATCTTTTTTGGATCCCTTCTTGCAAAAGAGGCAATTGCAACTGGACAAAATGCTCTTAATATTTGTTACAAGACAGATATAACCTTTACAATTAAAAGAATGGTAAGAGACTCAATACAAGCAGAATGGGACCAGTTGGAAAATCATAATAAATTATACAGTGTCAAACCAAAATTCTTTGATGATTTTAACATAAGAAATTTTTCCAAAAAAGAATCAACTGTCATCAGTAGACTTAAAATTGGACACTCCAGACTTACTCATGAATACTTACTAAAATCTCAAGAACAACCTCGTTGTATTCCATGCAACACAACTCTAAGTACTAAACACATTCTGATAGACTGCCCCTTATTTGATAATAATAGAGCAAAATATAATATGAAAACAGATTCTAGAAATCTATTTAAAGAGGATAACATCAAACCTATCCTTTTTTTTTTAAGGATATCAACCTGTACAATAAAATATAGTTAAATCTCGAGCGGCGCTAAATGGCCTAAGTTGCTGACGCGCCAAAAATTAAAATCTCTCTCTCTTTCTCAAACATTTTTTGGTTAACATAATTTTTGCTACAATGGTAATAAAAGTTTTTCCAAATTTGAAACTGTAATTAAGCATGACACCATTTTTTAGAGATGAATATTTAACTTATTTCTGGTAGTTGTGGTTTCTTATATAGAAGAAGCCAATACTAACAAAATAGTACCAATTTTATAAAAATCCTTAGAATATAAAAATATATAAACATTTTGCAATAAACTTTAACAGAAATTTGACTGGAATAGCTCTATCTCACTTTCTAATGTTGGTTGCAAATGTTGTATGTCGTACAAATGAATGTGATCGGTCCATTACTTTTAATATGTCAATGTTTATAACCCAATAGTTTGTATATATCTTTATTTTGAAATGGATGAAACTGAGAAACTTCATTTGGTTATTCTTTTTGGTTTAATTGAATGTCAAATCAAAATGTATTTTTAGTCTATAGGTAAAGATATGACTAATTAATATCTAGCGAAACATCAATAAGCTAACTTAGATTAAGTCAGTGGCGGCTTGCCAGGAGATGCGGGTGAAGCGCCTACATTTTCCTATCAATTTACTTAAAAATAAAAATATTTTTAAAATATTAAGCATTTATAATCTACATTTTTATTATAAAAATGTAGTATGTTTTATATAAATTCACATTATTTACTTAATAATACCATTATTTTCTTTCAAAACTAGTTCGTTAAATACTCACGAAATAATAATGACTTAAAAATGTAGGGCACTGAACACCTGTTCATAAGAGCGACCCCCCCACACTGGCTTCACTTAGATTTGTTTACGAAATTACCTTAAAGATATAGCTTCATAACTGTTTTTTAAGAACAAACAAAAATTCTTATAAATACATATTATTTCTCCTAAGAATTAAAAAACAGTCCAAAGCTAAGGATAATTAACCACATAAAAAGGTTAAAAGAATAGCCATTTTGCCTGCGGCGCTATGCACATAGCTGCGCTGTGCTTCACCTTTCTTAAATCCTCGAGGATCAAGTTAAATATATATTACAGATAGTTATTACAGAATTTTTCTGACATTACAATCGTAAAATAAATCTTAATTTTAGTTTTAAAAAAAATTGGGATTTTAAATAACACACACTAATTTAAAATGTTGAAAGTACACTTAATATAGAGAAAATATGTAAAATAAAATAAGGAATAATATTAATTAAAATTAGATTCGGAGGTTGTTTATATGGAAAATAAAAATTAATTAAAAAATAGGAACAATCGTTGTCAAATCCAGTAAAGCAACAGTTTTTTGCTCTTTATTCAATGTTGCTATAGCTATTGGATTAAATATTTTAATACAGCTTTACTTTAGGAATATACACAACTCATCCAAATACAAAAATATTGTGAAATTATCAAAAAACCCACTTTTACACTTACAATAAAGAAATAGAAATATTACACTATGTCTTGTTATCCTTGGTGCAATACTTAATTATTTGAACACATATTTAAATTTTGTGTAAGAGGTAACTTAATATAAATATTTCGCCATAATATTATATTTTGTTCTGTATGTATATCTTAAAATAGTAAAACTGAATATAAGTACCCATATTTCTTCCCATATTTAGTTTTATCTATAAGTGTATTTTCTTTTTTGGGATCTTTTACTACATACAATTTTATTCGTCCTTGTATTTTTTTATTTGAATTTCCTTTTTTGCTTATTACAGCATATGTATATGGATTTTAGGTGCTCTTAATCATTTTAAACTTCAGCACACAGAAGCAGAACAAAAAGATGAAGACTATCACTCCATTATAAAAAATACAGAAAAGCCAGTTGGTAAGCAGTTTTGTCCACCTTTTACTCTTTATGTAATCATCACATCAAAATGTAACCTTAAATAAAAATTAAGTTAGTTTTCTTTTTTTATTTTGTCTTTTTATCCCTTATCAATGCAGACAGATACTCAGAATAATACAAATTATCATATGCAGGTGATAGTACAAAACATGAATTCCAAGCTGAAACACGAATGTTGCTAGATATTGTTGCTAGATCTCTTTATTCAGAAAAAGAGGTATTTATTAGAGAATTGATTTCAAATGCTAGTGATGCCCTTGAAAAATTCAGATATGTTTCAATGTCAGAAAAAGATGGTGAAAAAGTTAAAGAGAGGGATCGGCTATTAGAAATTCACATATCCACTGACAAAAATGCCAGAACTTTCACTATACAGGTAAGATTAATATTTAATTATTGAAGTTCCTTTTTGTTATTACCAATTGAATTTAGCACTGTTGTTAGTATAATGTCAACTCTGAACTAATATGGTCAGGAGTAAAAAAATGTCTTTAATTTTTGAGTGAAAATCCTGTTTTCAGTACAGTTAAGCAACCCATGACCATAGGAACATAGCTTATAAACTTGGATTTCACTAGACACACTACATCAAAGGAAGGAAAAATTAAGAAATTGAGAAATAGAGTTTTATAATGTATTCATATTGGTTTCTCCAATAATTATAAAATAAAATTGTTTTTACCACCATAACACTGGCATATCAATTCTCTTTGAAACCTCCGAAGTCCAAATGGCACAGGCACACTTGGTTTACCGTCGACCATTTCCCATGAACATTTGAGAATTTGAAGAATATTTGTTTCTTAACTAAGTTCACGAATTCACATATAGGCTTTAGAAACACATAAACTATTATTTAAAAAAAAAACTATCCATTATTTATCTGACACTTTTTAGGATACTGGCATAGGTATGACGAAAGATGAATTGAACCAAAACTTAGGTATTATTGCCAAATCTGGATCTAAGGTAATATTCTTTATGGATGTCAATATGTATGAATTCAATATTGTTATTTTATTTATTGTAGGCATTTATAGAACAAGTGAAACAGCAACAGGCTGCAGGTGATAACAATATAATTGGTCAGTTTGGAGTAGGATTTTACAGTGCATTTATGGTTGCTGATAAAGTGGAAGTATACACTAGAAGTGCAATGGATGAACATGGTTGGAAATGGACCTCTGATGGGTTTGTATAATATTTTTTCAAGTTATAACTTTAGTGCCCACCCTTAAATATGTAGACTTATAAAGAGTACAATATTAAGAACTGTGTGTTGTCAGTTGATCCATCAATTTCACCATGGTCAAATACATGAACAGAATATATTGTGGATGGCAGCTTCTAATAGAATAATTGTGACTCCATCTGGCTTTGCCTTTTTAATTAATAATCTACATTTTGATTTTTTTAATATATTGTGAAACTTACATATACTATTTTTTTACAATAAAATTTTTAAAAGTAGTTTCAAATTATGTGTTTTATATTCATAGCGTTTTATAATATTTAACCTCCAATCGGCAGCAGATTATAGAAATACAAATGCAAACCATGATGTTATTGTGCTGTGGACGAATATCCAAGACAGAGAATGACTGTGTCTAATTTTGAGAATTCAATTTTTCATGTTATTAAAAAAATTTAAAAAAAAATTATAATTTCTAGGCTAGGTAAAAATTAGTCATTATTCAAAATCTTTCTATACTAAGTTTATCATGATCACAAATTATTTTTCCTGTCTATTATTTAACAAACTTTTATTTTCTATTATTGCTAAAATATGTTATTTCATACATATTATTTATCTAATTAATGAATAATTAGTTCAATAACATTTTAATATTGAAACAATTTCTATGTTAAACATTTCGAAAATGGAAATGTCATTTTTATGCGTTTTTATTAAATGTTTTCAAAATTTGCAAAAAGGATTTAAAAACATAAAATTCTCCACGGGTTGATATATATGGATATAATTATTAGTATTATTTATAATTAACTCAGATATAACTGATCATTTTCGTGTAATAATGTAAGGATAAACTTTCATCAACATCTCATGAGCAAAATGTGAATTCTGGAAACAAGGTTATAACAAAGTTTAGCGAAAAAATAAATCAAGTGTCCTTTAAAAATCTAATTAGAAAACATTGGATAGGTGTATTAAACTCAGATAATGCTGAAGAACAAGCAGATAACTTCTCTACTATACTCAGCAAAATATTATCAATCAGTGTAGGGAAACTAACATCATAACATATAACACAGGCAATAATTACATCAATAAAAACTCATGATAAAATAAAAAAAAACTTCTTTAAAACTGTAACAATTATGATAAAAAAGCTTATAAAAACTTTAGACATAACTTAAACCAAACAATGAGCAAATGTAAATATGACTATGTATTTCATAAATCAAATTACTAATAATCAATTTAACATTAAGAAAATAGATCAAAATACAAGAGTTCTAACCACACTACACCACAACTTGTTACGTTCTGGACGCGCGTTTCGCTAACCAAGTTAGCATCATCAGCAGATGATATAAACTAAAGTAACTTATCCTAACCGAGACTTATTATTTAAAAAAAAACAATATTCTCCCAGAATTTAGGGCCCTTACTTTTTTTCTGCATATATTAATTCTCTAACTAATTTCAACATTTTTGGTGTTGGTTTGTAAAATAATTTCATACACTGACGACACAGTATTAATTTTTTCAGGGGACACATGGCATGATACTTACTTTACATCTTTACATCTTGGACTCTTTTATGCTAACTCTAAATCTTGATAAAATCAATTATATAGCTTATTCTTTCTCTATGACAAACTGCCTGGACTTTAACAACATACAAATTGAGTGTTGGGACAGTGAGATAAAGGAAGTGGAACATACTAAATCCCTGAGAGTTATCATTGACAAGCGCCTAAAATAGAATCACCACATATCTAAGATAAGCAATAATATTAGAAAACTAATACACAAATTGTATACCTTCAGAGAAATATTGGGGACATGACTTTTAATTGGAGTCTATAAAGCACTGGTGGAATCTTCAATAAGGTACAGAATAGGAGTCTGGGGAGGACTATATGATAATTGACTATTATCCAAAATTTTATTCTAAACATTTCTAAGAAAAATAGATTATACCCTACTCAAATGTTATATTCCAAAAAGGTGCTCATTGTTAGATCTTTGAATATTCTTAATGTGTGTATATTGGTTTAGAGAAAAAAACAAATGAAGACATTTATAGAACACTCATGTACTACAAGGAGTTAGTTAAACAAAAATCTAGTGATACCTCAAAGTAGCACAAACATTAATTTAAGATACTTGAATTATTTGGCGCCCAAAATTTATACTTCCTGAAAAATTTTATAACAAAAAATAAACAATTATTTCTTAAGTTTTAGTAAAGTTTTGGAATATCTGAGAACTTACATGCTTGTATATATGAGTTGAATCTAAATACCGATAATTATGTGTTTATTTTGTTTTGTAAAATTAAATTTATGAGTTACAATTGATTTAATGTGATTTAAAAAGAAAAATGCCACATACGGATGTTTAGTCATCCAGGTCTGCACACAATAAAGTTTTTTTTTTAATTTCACAATATGGGTAGAATTGTTAATACTCACAAAAGAAGTACGTTAATACGTACAAAGTAAGTACCTATTTAAACACATATTTAACTGATATTTAGGATTTAACATGTTTGTTGAATTTGAAATATTTTTCAGGTATTATTTTGCTTTAAAATGAAAAATATAGCTAGTTTACTTTCGACAATAATTTATATTTTGTATGTACCCTTTCTTTTTAATAACCAGAAGCTGTTATTAAGAATGATTTTTCAAAAAATTATATTTTATATTTGTCCTCTTGTTACCTCTATTGGCCAACATACTGTGTAACCAAACAATAAAAATTCAAGTTTTTTTTTATAAACAAATTAAAAAAAAATGGAAATAGATACACCATTATGACCCTTGTTCAATTTTATTTTTTTGGTGCTTCGTTACATTACGAAATACAGAGACTCTAGGAAGCACCACAACCCCCCCCCCCCTCCCCAATATAATATTAATCTTTGAGGAACCATTACCCTTAAACATTGCCGTACTTATCTATATTAAGATTTTGATTAGTTATGCTTACTTTTTAGAGCTGGTAACTATGAAATCCAGTCCGCAGAGGGCGTCAGTTTTGGAACAAAAATAATTTTACATCTGAAAGCCGATTGTCGAGAATTTTCCGATGACGAAACTATTAAAAATATTATTACGAAATATAGTAATTTCGTAGGGAGTCCGATATACCTTAATGGAAAGAAGGCAAATATAGTGCAGCCGATATGGTTGAAAGACCCCAAGAGCGTCACTAACCATGAACATATTGAATTTTACAAATTTATTAGTGGTAGCTATGACGTTCCAAGATATACATTGCATTACAAGACTGATGTACCTTTATCCATAGCAGCCTTGTTATATTTTCCAGAAGGGAAACCAGGTAAAGACCTAAATATTATGTATTATCTCAATAGAATCATTATGTTTTGTTTACGTTTTAGAGATTAGGAGATTTAATATGTAACTTTTTTATAAAATAGATAAGGTAAAGCTCAACTCTTAATAAATTGAATACTAAGGTTTTTTAACTTAAATGCCTTGTAGTAACATCCAAACTCTTTAGTCTAATCTAAAAAAATAAAAAAACACTTATTTGAAGCTATATATAGCTAGCCCATGTTATATTTGTTGTACTCTGCAGGAATAGCGTCTTAAAATAAGTGTCTAAAATAGATTCTATACATATAAAGTTATAATTTAATTGTAGTCTAATGGAGAGCTAAGTCAGAATCTAACGAAAAGCTGATTTATATGTAGGGTGTTTCATAAAGGATGGTCAAGCTTCTGGTTGCAGATTCCTATCATGGTTATAAGAAAGAAGTTCATAGATCAGCGTTCCCTTAGTTTCTGTGATACAATCCTGTAAAAAACACACCCTATATATGTATATAATTTGTTTAGATTTATACTTCTACGCGAACAAACGTGAATTCTTATTTTGAATAATAGAATCCTTGATTTGTGTTATTTCCGACATAACAATAATATACTAAATTATTAATATAAAAGCTAAGAAATGTGTTGAACTAAATGTCTTTCATTATTTGCAAGAGAGCTGGTAGGATCCAGACCTTTTCCTTTTTACTGAATTTCTGCAAAGAGTATCTCAATAGGTTTACTTAGAATCTAACTAGAAAACAGTATTTCATTTACGATTATTATAATTGTTCATAGGTAACAATTTAAAACTTACTATTATAAAACAAATTATCATTTTAGAAATACAGTACAGCCTCTTTAATCTGGATAATTAAATGCAAGGGGTTTGTCGGATTAGCAATTTCTCCAGTTTATTGGATATTAGAAAAAGACGTTACACATATGTATGTCTTTACTAAAAATGTAATACAGAACAAAAAATTTACATAGGTATATTTTTTCAAAAGTATTAAAACTTTATATGTTGTATATAAATACAATTTTTTTATTAATAAATTATGTACATGCCTTTCATTTATATTTTATTAGTTAGAGTTTTGCTTTTATTATCTTTAAGGGTATCAAAAATTTTTAAAAATCATTAGAAAGTTGAAAACATACAGAAGTTATGGTTTTTAATTATGGATTATAAATATACCAGGTTTGATATCTTTATCTTAAAAGGCAGCCGAGGAAATTCTCTTCTAACAATCTATAGGATCAATAGCAATAGCAAATTTGAGCTTTTTAAAATGTATTCTTTAATAAATATGTAATATTTAAATTTAATATTATTGGAAAATAACCTTGAAATTCATAATTTGGGAAGTCGCGTCTTGGAAAAATAATTAAAAAACGTAGGAGATTGAAAGTGAAGTTTTATCATAATGTTCTTCAGTTTTTTTTACAGTGCTGCAAAACACTCGCCAAAATATTTTAACAAGTCCAATATTCTTAATAAAACATATAGAATAAGCTAGAATAAATGTAGTATCCAGATAAATTGGTCATTTTCTGAGGGAGTACTTCCTCATTGCCTCAAACTAGCAACGGTTATTCCTTTGTTTAAGGGAGGCAACACAGAGGAACCATCACATTTTCGTCCGGTTTCCTTGCTCCCAACATTAGCCAAAATTGTTAAGAAGCTTGCGAAAAAACGTATGCTTAGTTTTTTTTTTGTGAGAAATGATCTGCTCTCCGATGCTCAGTTTGGATTTTTGGTTGGGAAGAACAGAGGCAATGCAATATTTTCCTTCCTTGAGAAGTTATACCTGAGAATGAATGATGGAGAGGCTGCTGCGGCAGTATTCTGTGATCTCACTAAAGTTTTCGACTGTGTAGATCATGGAATACTGCTGAGGAAACTTGAGGTGTATGGTTTTAGGGGGAGACCTCATGAATGGTTCTCGTCATATTTATCTGGGCGAAGTCAGAGCGTCTCAATCAAGTTACTTAAACATGCGTGCGGGAGTTCCACAGGGGTCTGTTTTGGGACCATTACTATTTTTGATTTATATAAATGACTTGACAATGTTGGATATATCTGGAAACTTTACAGTATTTGACTGACGACACCACAATATTGTGGACATTGTAAATAAAGATTTTATTAAAATCAAAGAGTGGTGGTTTGACAAAAACGAGCGTTGAGATTTATGTGTCGCATGAAGCCTCGATTTTTGACTCAAAAGATTCTCACGTTGCCTTGCATATTTATATTGGACATGGTTTGTTTGGTACATAAAAGGTTTAAGGCCGAAATATCAAGGGAGTCTTTGTACTCGACTCGGAGACTATGTACTACTGTCCTTCCTATTCCGTCGTCGGCTATGGTTAGAAACTCAATAGTATAAAATTGCCAGAAAATTATTTAATCATCTGCCGATGAGAGTATGACAGATCACTTATAAAAAAAGGTTTAGACGAAAAATAAAACAATTTTTGATTGGTAGAGCTTACTATTCAACCGAAGAATATATAAATGATGTGTTTGTGTAAGGTTTTTGTTGTGTACATTTTACTACTGGTCTAACCAATTTATTTTAGTTTTTGACTGCGATAATTAATTGTATTTACCATATTTATTAAATGTTCTTTTATAGGATATTTTAATATTATGTCAGTTATTTTGTTATACTACACTGGGTCTATTTAATTTGAGCTAAAAGTTTTGAACTTAATCTTTTTATCTTTGGACTAGTTTTAGTTTTACTCTTAGTTGCTTTGTCTAAAAGAAATTTGTAACTTGAGACAATAAAGCTATTTTGTAGTTTGAAGACAATGTGTATAATAATTAAACTTATCAACTTAATATAATAATATGGAATATGAAATAGCTGCGTTCGAATTATGAGTCGTGAAACTCTTCGTCTGGATTACAGGATGTCCGGATTAAAGAGGCCGTACTGTATTTACTTGCACATAATTCTGGCTAAACTGGTACTGATCGTACTAGTCGTTCTGAAGGTCGTGACGTCTCTATTAGGGAACATATGCAAATGGCGTGCTTACAATTATACAATTTAACAGCGTGCGATACTTTTTCTCTTTAAAGCACCGAGAGCCGAGAGAACATGTGCAAACAGACACACTAAGCGACCGTATACGTTTTTTACCATGCCGCCATATGCGTTCGCTAAATGTACGCGGTTTAACAACTTCTGCAAACTGGTTCCAATTAAACATAAATGAATCTAATTCTCATTGCAATATTTATGAGCAAGTTCCGAACTACTAGATGGTGCTTGACAGCTACATACACATTTTTAAGCCTTTGAGGATATACTAAGATAGTACCAGCTGCATGCCACGGCTAATATATTTGTTTTTTGTCTTTGTACTATTTTATTTCTTATATAAAATTTATAATCAGGATATTATTAAAAAAGGATCTGGTCATTACCCTGATTAGATAAAAATATGTTTTTATAAGTAACACGTTTTAGGCCTGTTTGAAATGTCAAGAGAAACAGAATCTGGAGTAGCATTATATACCAAAAAAGTTTTAATTAAGAATCGAACAGACAACATTTTACCAAAGTGGCTAAGATTTGTTAAGGGTGTGGTTGATTCTGAAGATATTCCTTTGAACTTAAGTAGAGAATTGCTGCAAAATAGTAACTTAATAAGGTATGTAAGTTTAAGAATTAATTTTAGAATTCCATTATTTTCGTTCATATTTTCACATAGTAAATGGAATACTAAGTGTCATCTAATAAACTATTAATTTAGCGAAATTAAAACGAATTGTCTGCAAAATAAAATAAATTAAAACATGTACATATTTGAGAATAAAAAAGTTCTCAAAAAATAAACATATATATATTGCATTTATTTTAAATTATTTCATGTGATATGAAAATGATAATTTAGATATTGAAGTAGACTTGATCTAAAAAATGTTTTTTTTTTCATTTAAAATACAGAAGAGAAATTATTATTTTTAATTTCAGAAAATTAAGAGATGTTCTGACAGGAAGAATTACAAAGTTCTTATTAGATCAGTTGAAGAAGGACCCAAAAGAATATGAAAAGTTTTATCAGGATTATGGCATTTTTATAAAAGAGGGTATTATAACAAATCATAATCAAATGGAAAAGGTAGGTATGGATTTAATACCATAACTGAAACATTATACTTTTACACCTTGTTCAACTATTATGATATGTTGTAATATAGTATGACAGAGGAAATATTAATTAAGCTTAAACTCATTCAGAGCAGATTTTGTTGGATTGTGTTGAAACAAACGCCAGTTTTACTACTAAATTTTCACAATACCAGAAATGATTTAATTTATTTATTGTAATTATCTTTTAAAAGTCTATTTTTACTTTTATAATGACTTTTTCACTTATCATTAAATAAATTAGATGTAGAAACAATTTAATGTCAGTTTGGTTAAACAAGCATAATGTAGCTTACTATATTCGTTTATGTGTATATTAGTTTTAGCGCCATCTTGAACACTTTGCTCATTTATAAGTAGTGTAGCAGTTTTATTTTATTGTAATGCTACATTTTACATTCCTATTTTGACAGATTATCTTAGATGTAATTTGCTTAAATTAAAATACACCCGTCGACTCCTCGTCTTCCTGCTAGATGGGTGCCATTATACATCTTTTATATTTAAAGCTTTTTATAGTTAAAGCTGTTGGTAAGTCTCAAAATATAAAGGAAAACCCTTTACATTTTAATTAAGAATTGCCACCGATATAGTACTTTATATGACAAGTGAAAGCAGAAGTTTTTTTTAAATGAAGTATTAGTAGTGTGCAGAAATGTTTTAAGTTTGAAAACGATCAGCTCACAGGAGTAATAGTCCCTATTTTTCCTACATCTACTAAAAAAAGACACATTTATTTTTATTTACATTCCAGCATGTGTCAAATATTGTCGTTTTGAAATAGTTATTTACCTAACAGATGCGGAAAGTGGTACTTTTCCGCACGCGCAAGGGGTGGAAAAGACACTTTCCGCACGTGTTAGGTACAACATTTTTTCTACAATCGATATAGTCCTCAGATAAACATCAATTAGATTTGAGCTCAATAATAATACAAAGTGATTACAAAAATTATTGAGCTTCTTACAAAAAAAAATACTTACTTTGCAAGTATTTCACCTTATTGAGTGTTTTAGTTTAGTTTTAGTGCTTAAGTAATTTTGTGGACCACTTGCTGCCGAGTTTTTTACCAACCTATCACAAAAATAAAAAAAAAATTATGTTTTTGCTTATTTTATAAATATTTTCAAGTTTATTCCTTTTTTTTTCGCATATAGTACTAAGGGTAATATTTTGTTTTATTGTCAGTAGGTCTTAGGTTTTGCAGGTAAAACTTGATTCGGAAAGTAAACATGTTACACATTTTTTTCTAAATTACTTTGAAATTTTTTGTCACATTGTATTAGTAGGGTATTTAGGTAGATAATATTAAAATTGTATTTACTCAGTTGCATGTTTGAAGAACATACGTTTTTTGCATTTCCTTCAACTTTTAAAGTCTACCTTTTTCTGAAATTTATTTTATCTACTACAATAGATAGTTGCAGTCAAGCAGGTGAGAGACAAAACTGCAATTAATCAAATTGTTAGAAAGGTTATAGTTGTGCCTATCGTTTACTACTGCAGTTAAAAAGTTTGGTATTGCTGGCCTTACTGAAAACATTTACTTCTGTTTTAAAACTTAAAAAAGAATTATTTACTCCTAGAGTGACTTTCTCTTTTCCAAGGACAGGGACTATTATACCTTCAATTGATCCCACATTATTTTTATTTATCTGATTCCTGGATCAGTCACTAGTTTTTAATGCTATCAAAGAAGAAACACTTGGCTAGTACATACGAACCTTTGTTTTAAATATGAATCTTGGCTTGCCTCTTTCTGTCATTTTTTAAAAGTTTGTAATGTTTCTCTCTTAAATTTAGTATGTTTGCAAAAAAGGCATTACTGTTCCAACAATTCTTATGGACCTCACCACTGCCCATAATATATAAAAAAAATATACAAAACTTAATTTTGTACCTGTGACATTTGGTGTTGTAAGTAGATGTCAGCCACATTTTTATAAAAGAATTAAATAGTAAGTAAAGTGTGCACCGGAGCAACTAAAAAAAATAGAATTGGATTTATAACTTTAAATGTATGTTAATTTGTGTGGACAATTTTGGTAACTGTTTAAGTACTGACGAATTTAATGAAGCTCGAAAACATTTTGCCAATAATTGTGAGTTAAATCTAGTTTTATTTTATGGATTCCTGCAATGCGGCACTGAGACAATCAGGGTCCACTAGTCCATTATTGGAATAACTGAATCTTTTTTTTCTATGTAACGTTTAACAAAAACAAAAGAAACGCAGTGCTCCCCTGGCATGAGTCTATTTTTTGATTCTATCGTTAAATGCAGTCTACATTGTGAAAATTTCTGGAATCGGAAACTCATTTAGTTTAGACAAGCAGTCTATTAAAAACTTACATTTCTAATTTTAATGTGTATACCATATAACAAAACGAAAAAATGCCAATATGCCAATATTTTTTATTAAAAAATAGCTTCTAATGGAAGTTGTTAACAGCTTAATAATTATCACCCGAAACAGACTAGTCTCTCATGAAAGTACTCAAATTAAAATGGAGAAAAAAGAGAAGTCCTAAATGCGACACAAAGTTTATAGAGATGGATGATGTTATCATCTGAGCTTTTTTCTAAGCATTGATGGGAATGCATCTTAATTGCTAGCCTACCTTTGACTTTTGCTTGAATCTATACAAACCTGCTCCTTCAGTGAATTGAAATGTTTTAAAAACCTATTAATTCATTTTTGATTTCATATGAACATGAATTAACGGTAATAGAAACTAAAGAATTTTCGGATATCTTTTTACAGTTATTACTCGTTTATTAATTTCAATTCTTTTAGACCAAAATAAAAATATGGAAAAATATTATCTTTATCAACTTGTTCTTGATAAGAAATTTATATATCATATGACTGGTGCTGACCTCTCCAGCTATTCTCTTTATAGTACTTTGACTTGTAGGGAATTCAAAATAAAAATATCAGTATTTTCGAAACACGTTTTAATTTTCCATCATCTTTGATAACAAATCTTCAAAAACTATGATAATTCGAAAATCAATCTTCGCTAAATAACTCGTTAGAACTAGTACACAAAATTTTTAGTGTCTGTTCTGTTTGAAAAACGCGTGAGTTTCTGCCATACGTCATAAAGACAAACGGTTAAATAAAAAAATCACATAGTAGTCAGTTAAGTTGTTTTAATGAACCAAAATCCAAAGAAAAAGAAACGTCTATTATTATATATACTAAAAAGAAAATATGCTTTCAACACATCCATATAAGTAATTTTTATTTCTTGTAAAACCCTGTATCAATATTAAAGTATTGGACTCATTATTTATATTTGAACAGGCATAATATAATATTTCTCAAGACGATCCTGTCCGGTTCATTAATTATGGGAAAACTGTTTTCCAGTGTCTCGTCATTCCTATAGGTAGCGTTGTTTAACAGTATCAGCTGATATTGTAATTAAATTAAATTTTAGGTGATTCTTATAAAATAAACCAGCAATACAACGATAACGACGATAATTTCGTATAGCTTTTTAAAAACAATTCAATTAGGATTATGATTATTTTATTTTGTGAATACGCCTGTTGGAGTAATGTTAAGTATACAGGATTTGTTATAAAGCCACACCAAAATAAAGTAGCATTTTTAATGGTACAACCTGTATATCCACCAAATTGGTCTCTTTTTTCTGATTATCAATATTACACATTTGATACTTTTACTTTAAAGATACCAGAGATATTTGAGAAAGACCTTGCCACAAAAGGCAATGTATTCCCATTGAATTCACAATATACTAGAACATTTTTCATCTCCCTTTAACCCGCTGCCTCTTATGGCATGGCTTTTCCCAAAATCCTCGGGCGTTTTTAATTCAATAGAATCTTAGAAACCTTAAACTTTTCTATTTAACGTTTTGCTAATTCTTAATTTTGAAAATTTCCAAAAAATCCACCGTTTTCGTACTTGCGCGACCTTGGTATATATTTTTTACGCTGTGAAAAAACCAAAAAGCTTTCTTAAAACTGTGGCATGATACTGTTTTGTTTTACTTTATTGTAAATGTAGGGGTAAGAGTGAAGGAATTTATATATTACTAAAAATGACAAATGTCTAAATAAAATTGGAAAAAATAGCAATCTAATGATATTAGTTAAACATCTTGCGCAATTAGCTAAACCGTTTTCAAAATCAGAACACATCGAGTACGTACTCATATATACATTTGATTCAAGCTCTAATATTGAAGACATGAAGATATAAAATCATATAAAAACAAAACTATTCTATAAGGGTAAATTAAAAACGAAATTTTAGGAAGATGCAGCTAAATTGTTACTGTTTGAATCGTCCCACATTGATGCTGGTAAAAAAATAACTCTGAATGATTATATTGCAAAGGCAAAGGAAGCCAGGACTATATTTTACTTAGCAGCTCCAAGGTTAGTAAATATATGTTACTAATAATGTTTTTTCTTTTAAAGATATTTATATGAAATTTGGTAGTTTAAATATTTTTTTACGCTGCCATAACTTCTTTAAATTAAGATTTTTTACTTTTGATTTTTAAATGGGTCAACCAATCTGATATTACGTTTTTAGATTCTGCTGCAAATTCTAATTTCGTTTTAAGTTATATGTCCAATACCTATGTTCATCAATTTTCGATAATTGGCGTATCAAAAACGTCATTTTAGTTCTTTCAAATGGTTAACTTAGATCCAAATGACTTGCACTTTCCTATCTAAATTTCGTAGAAAATGTTAAAAGTTAAATTTAAAAATGTTAAGATAATATAGTGCATAATAATAATAAGTTTCTAGTTTCTTTCTTTTAGAGGAATCTAAGAGGTCCAACATGACGATTTCACAAAAAAAAATTTAATTTTGGTATATATGGCATCCGGTATTTTCATATCCTTCTTCATGGTTTATTGCAAAAGCTGCAAAACACTTTAAATACACAAAGTGACAATCAAAAAAATAGTAAAATCCTGCAATAAGAGGCAATGTGCTAGAAAGAAATAATTATTGTTTTGAATTGTTTTTTTAACTTCTATACATACAGAATGATTAAACTAGTTTATTTTTAAACCATCTAGGGAAATTACCTAGATTTATTATATTGTTCTAGTCGTAACTTGGCAGAATCTTCACCATATTATGAATCTCTAAAAAAGAAGCAACAGGAAGTTCTATTTTGCTATGAGCCATATGATGAGTTAGTTTTAATGCAATTGCAGCAGTTCCAGGGATATAGGCTTGTTTCAGTAGAAAAGGATATGAGAGATGATAAAGCTGCTAGTGATCTCACAAATTTAGGTGAGTAATGTATAGTAAAAAATAGCAATGTAAATCTAACAATATTTTAGATCAGAGCTACAGGGCGTTTAACATGTTTGCCCAAATCTAAAAAACTTAAAATGAGAAAGTATTACTTTTTCAAATTTCGAATAACTTTGAATACTGTTCTCATATGGGAAACAATTATGTAACTCCCTCAATACTTAACCTTCTTAAACTCTGTCCCAAGAAGAACAATTTGTCTAAGTCATTTTGTAAATGTAATTTTAGCGAATTTATATTTTCAGTAAACTATTTAACAAACACAAATCTTAAATTAGTCCTTAACCAAAGATGTTATAATTTCAGGTGAAGACAGTTTAAAACGTAGCGAAATAAATGAACTCTCAGATTGGTTAAAACAAAAATTATCTGGCAAAGTAACATCAGTTAACGCCACAACAAGGTTAGAAAATCACCCGTGTGTTATAACGGTGGAAGAAATGGCTGCAGCAAGACACTTCATTCGAACTCAGAGCCACGGATTGCCTGAAGACAGAAGATATGCTATTTTACAACCACAGTTTGAAATCAATCCTAAGTACGTTTCTCTAGAATTATTATTACCCGCTTAATTTTTCTATCAGAAATTGTTTAAATCATAAAACATGCAGAGTAAATTAATCTGATTTATGTTTATTCTTGTATATAAGTAACTGCCATAAAGGAGAGGGGTAACAGATTATTTTTATGGCTGCTGTTAACTTACTTTCGAAGGACCTAGTCGAATTGTCTTAATGCCCTTGACCATAGATGCTGATTCTTTTTTTTATTATTTGTAAACGCTTTTTAGTAAATTTGATATTTTTATTTTAATTTTTTTTTTAACTTTACTAACCGAGTCTGACTGAAATGCAAATTTATAACTATATATATATATATATATATATATATATATATATATATATATATATATATATATATATATATATATATATATATATATATATATATATATATATATATATATATATATATATATATATATATATATATATATTATATATATTTATATATATATATATATATATATATATATATATATACATACACTTTTTGTGTTATGTTTTCTTTGCAACTTTCTATCTTGGTTTTTAGTTATCTATCTCTTGTCACCAATTTCTAGTTTGACAGGAAATGTCAAATTATGATACCTCCTGTCAAACTACAAAATGGTGTGGGGAAATAGATAATTAAAAACTAGGATAGGAAGGTGAAATCAATTTTGTTGCATGTTAAGTCGTTTGGGAGTTACAGAGCTTCATAGGGTCAAAAATGTCAATTTTCAAGCGCAATTTCTTCAAAAACAGTTGAATTTAGATATAGGAAACATAACACAAAAAGTGTCTAGAATGTTCAGGACAATACAAAAATGCAGTAATATACAGTGCATTTCATTTAGAAAACGGATGTTGCCACACTGGCTTAGGGTAGAAGCGGCATCACCGCACAATTTTTAAAGTAATTTAGTTATTGGTTCTCCAAATACTTCTAATAGGTCACTGAGTTTATATTAAATTAAAATATATTAATTGTACCATGATAATAAAATGCCAGTAATTTTTATGTAACTTAAAAAATAGTTTTGATTATTTTTCGATTTGAACAGTTTTAACAGTAATTGTTTAGAGATTATGTAGTTAATTAAAATTAACTTTTAGGCATCCTATCATTAAAAAACTATACCATCTTAAAAGCAGTAACCCTGAGTTGGCAGATCTTCTTGCAAATCAGGTAAGTTGAATGAAGCGCAGTACTAAATAATAGGGATGAAGCCACCACTAAGTGGAATAAAACACACTTAAAAGAATAATGTTTAACCAGAGGCATTATACTGTTCTTACTATTGTATTTTCTATTGTCAAAACTATTGCCACAGATTAATACAGATACCGCACTTTCGTTCGGCGCGCAAATCATCACATAACCTTAATTTAGGCGGAGAATCTATCAACTCAGCAGCGTTGGGTCGGTCGGAGACTGGCATTATTGTTTCAGACATAGTCGTGTACAGTGGTGGCGTTTTTAGTTGTTCAAACCGCCGCGCCGTAAAGTACACATTAAATTTAAATATTTGAAGACTATTAGATATTATTATAAAAAATAATATCAAAGTATGAACACTTCTAAAAAAGTCATTGGTATGGTGTGTGTTGGTAAACACTGCAAAATTAAAGGCTACAACTCATCTCATAGCTTTTTTAGATTTCCCAAGGATATAAGAAAATAAGTTTTTTTAAGATATATAGTATCCGACATATAATAATAGCTTGTAAAAACTTTAAGACAGATGCTGAAACAGCTCTAAATATGCTATAGCCTATATAGGCGAATATACTAATTGTGTGTGTTTTGGGAGCCCCCACAATAAAAGTGAATTTGTAGAAATTACAGACAAAGTAGCGATGGAACGATCCATACGCGAAGTAAGTGAGAACATTCCCATACCATTTCTTCCGTGGCATTGCGTTATTAAATGTAGGGATTTTTCGAGATCGCGTTTTTAATCCCGGGATTTTCGAAACTGTAAACTGATTTCGAGATTCCGATATTGAAAACCTTAATTGCAGGAATTATTTTTTCGTTTAATATCTTTTAATTGATTTCTCTAAAAATATTCAAATTTGTTATGTGGGCCTCATATTACCTACTTATAAGGTAAAAAGCGTCTAATAATGTTTTTACATCCCTCGTAAAAAGGAAGTATTGTAATCGTAAAAAAAATCATCCTCCGAGACCTTTACGTTTCAGGCTCGCTAGATGCCAAAAAAACATATTTTCTCAATTCCGTCGTTCTGTCTGGCTGTATGTCGGTCTATCTGTTCGCGGCATAGCTAAAAAAATTACTTACCCGATTTACTTACTCAAAAATTAAGGGTCATTTGGGTATGACTTGGTAAAAATCCAATATGGCAAAATAAAATGGCAGCCTAGTGAAATGCTAAAAAATTATTACTACTTATCCAATTTATCTCAAATTTTACACAAAATTCAAGAATTATGTAGGAATCAACTTTTAAAATTTTGGTACCAATCCAAGATGGCGAAACAAAATGGCTTAATAAATTATTTAAAAATTCATCCTGAAAAAAACTATTTAATAGAATGATTTCAATTTGTGTGCAATAGTTAACTGTGGTATAGAGATGAACTAGTATAACTGTGGTACTAATTTAGGATAGCGGAATAAAATGGCGACTATATTAAATGTTTGTAATCGTAAAAAATACCCTCTCAGATTTTACATATCTGTTTTAACATTCCTAGTAACATTTGGTATGAATTTTAAATAGCAAAAAAAATACGGCCTAATAAAATATTTAAAAAATCAACCTGAAAAAACTACTGATTAGATAAATTTCAAATTTTGTGCAAGGTGTGACGCACTTCGGTTTTTCGGAGATGTTCGGTAAACATCGGTCACTGCCGTTCATCTGATGATCCATGACTTGAAGCATCCAACGACTGAATCTCGGGCGCCACCCTTTGGATTAACGTGGTAAACACTTGGCCCACAAACGCACACAGGTAGCTTTTAAACAGTGGAGATGGTTAACCAGAGGTCAATGCGCAAGACAGAGACAGTATCACTTAATGTAATTACAAAGAAAGAGAAATAAAACACCCATGTAGAAAACAAAGAATATATCCTATGTATTACGTGCTTGTATCTCACAATAAATCCTTAGCCTAGCCCCATAAATAAAATATAGCAACTCCTAATGATCAAGTAAGAGAACGGGAATGTATGCATAAAACAACTAGAGAGATAGTTAAACATTGTTGTATAATGACAGCGGTCGAGACGAAATTAAGATCGGTTAACAAAATTGACTCTAGGCGGTACGGTTATACGGTAGCCAACACCGATTCCTTGCCAGATCACTACTAGTATCCTGGCGACATGGCAGTGTTCCCTGGACATGCCGGCTTCGGTGAGAGGAGGCGGCTTTGGCTAGTCCATCTGCTGGGTCCCGGGAGTGGTGGTCCTACCTTGGAGCTGGTCGGCTTGCGGTCGGTGACTGCCGCAAATTTTTTTTTTTTTTTTTTTTGTCGATGGGGAATGCTTTTACGCACAAATTCCCTTCCAGTAGAAGGGAAGACAGTGTGGGACTCGTTGCTCTGACAGGTTTCCACCTGTCGGAGTCAACAATACCCACTAAACCCCAACGGGCCCCCATCAGATGGACCATCATTGGGCTAGCCAACGATCCTTCGATGGGGTTGATGCCGTCCCTTCGGGAGAAACTCCTATGAAGGACATGGTCCTCGCTGTCGAAGGGGGGGATGTCCTCACTTGGCAGGATGTTTTTGCCACCTCTCGATACTTGTAGTCATCTGAAAATAAAAAATATTATTAGTAGGGAAGTGTCATCTTAACAGGGGGGGGGGATATTTCTCTGTTGTCCTCCTTCCTTCTGTCCGGATTGCCGCTGCCTGCGTCCTACTGTCCCGTGGTCCAGTCTGCCGTTGTCAGTGTCCCTCCGTCAGTGTACCTGGTGGTCTTCGAGTTTTTGGTCCTCTTCTGTGCCCTCAGCGACACTGCTGTTCCGTGATCCGGCAGTGTTGAGGCTAAGGTGGGGTGTTCTTTTACCTCAGGTTCAACTGCAGCTCACGCCGGAGTCAGTTGAGGTACCTGGGATCCTCTTCTTTTACCTCAGGTTCAGCTGCAACTCACGCCGGAGCCAGCTGAGGTACCTGGGAATCCTCTTCTTGGAATTTGATGGCCTCTTGTTGATACTCTTGGGGTTTCGGTGAGCAAGATCTAGTTCCTGAGGAGCACGGAGACTCAGAAATTTCGATTTGCCCACTTCCATCCTAGAGTATATTAGTGCAGGAGCCCGTGTCTGGGTTTCATGTACCTTGTCCAGTTGTTGTGTCTCGGAGCTAGCGGATTGTAGTCTACCAGGTCTCGTAGGCTTTCGTTGGGGTGATTTTCTGCTGCCCTGAAGGCTCGGGTAGCCTTTTGCCGCATGAAGTCTTCGATAGGTGTCCATTGAAAATCACGCTGCAGATCCTCATTCCTGATAAACCATGGGGCGTCAGCTGCCATCCTAATGAGTTTGTTTTCTGTCCTCTTTAGCTTCATAAGGTGGGATTTAGAAGCATATCCGAAGGATGTGGAGCCATATGTGAGTTGGCTCCTGGCTACTGTTTGGATCAGTAGTAGCTTGGTCCTCAGTCCCATTTCACTTTTCCGACAGAGCAGTGGATAAAGTTTACCCATCGCTAGTCTGGTTTTTGTCCTCGCTGCGATATGGTTATTCCATGTCAAGCTTCTATCCATGGTCATCCCTAGGTACTTGGCCTCGTGTAAACAAGGGATTCGACATCTCCAACTCGGATTCTAGCTCTTGGAGCCAGTCTCCTAGAATAGGATTGCTTGGGACTTCTGGGGGTTGATCTTAACCTTCCATTTGACACACCAGTCATGAAGGTTATCAATGTCCTCTTGCAGTCGTCTGCCCATTTCCGGGTGCTTCTGCTTTGGTGAAGGATGGCCGTGTCATGAGCGTAAAGTGCCATTAAGCCCTCATCTCCGATTGGGACATCGTGAGAGAAGATGGGAGTATAAGACGGGTCGCAGCACAGACCCTTGTGATACTCCAGCTACTAGTCCTCTTGGAGCTCTTCACCTTGACTGTGAATGATCTGTTATTTAGGTAGCTCCTGATAAGCTTTATGTTTCTTCTCTCGTATCCAGCCACCGACATTTTGTGGATCAGGCCTTGGTGCCACATTCTGTCGAAAGCTCTTTCGATGTCCAGGAAAATTGCTCCTGTGGCCTCTCTATTGTTGAATCCTTTGGTGATATACTCTGTGGTTCTGAGTACCCTGCTCAGATGAGTGCCCTGCCCTGAAGCCGAATTGTTCATCTGGGATGGCATCTAGTTCTTGGGACTCATCTTTTAGTCTTCTGGCTATAGCTCTTTCAGCTTAAAGCAGGGAGTAGGCTGATGGGCCTGTAGTTGTGTGGTAATGTCCTGTCTTTTCCTGGTTTTTCAATATGACTTCTGCCTTTTTCCATGTGCTGGGGAAGTGGCATGTTCTTATGATGGAGTTTATGATGTTGGCCATCGCACTGTATCCTTTCCTGGGGAAGTTTTTCAGCATCTTGTTGGTGATGCCGTCGGTTCCAGGGGCTTTCTTGACCTTCAGTTTCCTGATAATGTCTCGAACTTCCCCGGGTAAGACAGGATGTGGATTTTGTTGAGGTAAAATCCAAGCATCCAGGTCTCTAACTGAGTCGTGGACCTCTTCGGTGAGCTCTTCGTCTTCCTCTGGGTGTTGGTTTAGCTGACCGTGTTGGACTATGGCATCCGCTAAGGCTTCAGCTTTGTCCTCGTCGGTGTAGATTGGGCCATTTACACCTTGGAGTGGAGGGATAGGACGTTTGTCCATTCGAAGAGCACGTTGCATCTGCCAGGCTGTTTGGTGATGCGTGTCTAGGGATCTCAGCTTTTCCTGCCACTTGTTGTTTCGGTGTTCTTGTAACCGGTTTCTCAAATTTTGAGAGTGTCGGTTTAGAACAGTCCTGTCCTCTTCCTCGTGGGATCTGGCGTAGATCCTGCGGAGGCGTCTGTTGGTCCTGATCTCCTCTCTGAGATTTTCAGGAAGCTCCTCGGTTTGTCGATGCCTGCTTATGTCTTCCACTACTGTGTTTTCATGGAAGGCATTCAGGATGGCTGTCTCTAGACTTCTTACGGCCTTATCTAGTCCCTGAGGAGCGCGGATCTCAGGGATTTCGATTGCAGCTTTCAGTTGTCTTTGATAGGCCTCCCAGTCGGTCGTCTTCTTGGTGTGGCGGTTTACTCTGTTGAGGTTTACTCCTATTTGCAGGAGTACCGGGTTGTGGTCGGATGTACCCTCATTCAGAGTGTTTATGTCCAGCTCTTCCCTGATGTTTTTCAGGAGTGCTATATCCAACACGGTTGGCCTCCCGTTTCCGCGGGGGAGGTGTGTTGGTTGTTCTGGTCCTATTATGGCGAGTCTATGGTCCTCGCATAGTCTGGATAGTTTGCGACCATTTGAGTTGGTATGGGTGCAATGCCATTCTTCGGATCTGCAGTTGAAGTCACCAATGATAATTTTGGCTCTTCGTCCTCTGGCTAGTTGCTCGATGTCCTCATTTAACAGCTCTTGTGTTGGGGCGCGATACGCAGAGGTAATTTTGATCGGTACTCTACGCGTGTAAACCTCTATGGAGATGGCGTCTAGTTCCACGTCTTCAACCCCCAGGAAGGAGTGTGGAACGCCTTTTCTGACCAGGATCGCGACTCCTCTCTTGGTTCGGTGACCAGGAGGTTCGTATCTGTAGATGTGATATCCTGGGAAGGTCATTCTTATTTCAGCCGTTAGTGTAGTCTCCTGTAATGCTAGAACATCCGGGCGATGTTCTTCCAGGAGTTCTAGGACGTCAGTTTTCCTGGCCCTTAGACCGCAGGTGTTCCAGGAAATGAGTTTTAGGGTTTCATTTTGTTGTTCTGGCATTGCTTATTTTAGTCTACGGAGCTGTTCCTCCACAGCCTTTGTTATTGTGGGAATTATGGTTTCCACAATAGAGGGCATCATTCCGGTGACGGCTTGCAGGATTGCACCCTGGAGATCAAGAGGAGGGGAGCTCTCCTTCTTTTCCTTTGGGGGAGTAGTGGTAGTTTTGGCCACTTCCGTATAGGTGGCTTTAGTTGCAGGTTTCGTGGCTGCAGGCTTCACTGTGTTTTTGAAGTTGGCCCATGGGGCTATAGGTGCCTTTTTAGGGGCGGGATATTTCGGGCAGCCCTTGTAACTGGCCGGATGTCCTTTTTGATTGCAGTTGGCACAAACTGCATTTTTGGAGCCATCTTCCTCCTTTTCCGGGAGTCGGCATGCGTCCGATCTGTGTAGTCCTGCACATTTAACGCACTTGTCTGGGTAGGTACATAGCGATTGTGTATGTCCGGAACGCTGGCACTTGAAACACTGTTTTACAGTGCCGTCTTTTCTCTTATTTTCCACTTTGACCACCCGGTCAAAGAGGGTGCTTATTTTCATTATTTGGTTGTTTGTGGTTTTAACCAGGAATAATGGCATGGGTTTCTTTGTAATCCTTGAGGTCATTCTGACTACGCTAGCATCAGTAATGCCGGTTCGTGTAGTTCTTGAACTATGTCTTCTACCGGGGTGTTCGTGTGTAAGCCGCGGATTACCGCGTGTGTCCTTTTTTCCTCCGGGAGCTGATAGGTGTGGTATGGGCGATTGGCCTCTTTAAGGTGTAGGGTCAGGGCTCTATGGTCGTTGGCTGTTTTTGGAAAAATTTGGAGCCTCGAGCTGTTTGCTCCTTTGATGTTGCGACGGACTTGTGTCCAAGACCCGTCGTCCTCAATAACTACGGGGGGAATTTTCGGGGTAGTTTCTTGGGACTTCTCGGATTTTGCACACTTTTGATGATTTGCTTGGCTTCATCCTATTTTGCACTCACTGTACTAGTCCTCACAAGATATTTCCAATAAAGTAAAATTATCCACTTTAACACTTTAACTGTACGGAGCCGGGTGAACCGAATCGATCCGTTC
The DNA here is from genome assembly GCA_030620095.1 of Kuschelorhynchus macadamiae. Taxonomy (NCBI): domain Eukaryota; kingdom Metazoa; phylum Arthropoda; class Insecta; order Coleoptera; family Curculionidae; genus Kuschelorhynchus; species Kuschelorhynchus macadamiae. The sequence continues at coordinate 1,283,344 of JAUTXW010001314.1, forward strand.
TGTTTCAATGCAAAAAAGCGAACTGTGCGCCGCAAATGGGCTACGAAGCTGCTTTTATATGGTCCGCAGACCCCCCACATGCTCGCGCCGGTCAGATCTAGCGGCTGTGCTACACGAACTCGCCGCGGCGTATCGTAATTATTACCTGGGGGGGTATTTTTGATAAGTTGCGTAACGTGTTTTCTTGTATTAAACAACCGAATTTTGGTATTTTCCTGTAAGAATCATATTTAGATGATGATTAATAATGGATTTTGTTGTATTTAGTTTACTACTAGCGCGGCGCGTTATATATCATTCCGGTAGGTTGCGCAACCTTTCTTACTGTGTAGAAATGACGGACGTATTTTTTTTGATCATTTTTGTTGCATATTTTTACAAGATATTCCCCAGGAAAATTAGTAACTTCGTTACAAAGGATTAAGTGTAATGTAAAGACAAACTGGAAAGGTTGTAGTACGAATTTCAGACGGCGCCGGCGGTACAAAATGATGGGTGTGTGTCTATGTAAAAACTACTTGTTGAATTGATTTTAAATTATGCAGTGTGGCATAAGTAGAAACTTATAAAATATTGTTAGGAATCTAATATTAGGGAACAAAATGGCGCCGAAAAAAGTGTCTGAGAAGACAGTATATATATGTTGCTAAATGTCTATGCACTGAACTAAATTGAGTCACACTTCTCTATTCGTAATAATAATAATAATAATGAAAGATTCATAACGAGGGAAATTCCGGGTAAAGGAAATTTATCGATTTTTTTAATTATTATTTGCATGTCATGTAAATACGTATTGTAAAATTTTCATTCACTGGTTTAAATGTTGTTTTTGACAAGCTTTTGTCAGTAACGCACTAAAAAGTACAAAATAATGTAATGTTGTCGAAATTAATTAAACATACATACATGCTTCTCAAAGAAAAGAAAAAGCGAATCACACTTTTTTGCATAGTCATTGAACCAAATATATTTTAAGAAAATTACATCATTTTGTACTTGTTAGTGCGTTACTGACAAAAGCGTGTTCTCTAGGTATTTTAAACTATTATTTTTTATCTAACCTTAGAGCAAGAAACTAGGTCATGGCTTGCAAAAGAGAAGATCTTTTAGATAAAATAATCGATCTTCATACAAATCATAGGTTATGTAGCTTACACTTGAATGATCCTGTTACTTATTTATGAATATTACAAAAAAATATAAATGAACAGAAAAATTGAATTTGCTGACTACAAAAACTGTGAAAATCAGAAACATAATATTCCATTTTTGTGATATGAGAGAGTATAATATTATATGAGTATAGCAAAAAAGTGAAATGAATATAACATGCGCTAAAACCCTTTCTACGTGATACTAAAACACAAATTCAATGATATAACTGATCTAACAATAATATTACATTTTAACCTTGCCTTTATTCTTTCATAAATCTATTAAAACTCAGACCACTTTGTACGTGCATAACTACCATGTATACACAATGTTTTCAATATAAATATATTAAACTTGGTTAAATATTACAAAATATTTTAATAAGGTCCTGCTCAGAATAAATAAAAAAATTTCGAGTACATCTCTGAGTTCTCCGCCCAGCAAATGGGGTTCGATTAAACGCGTTTATGAATGAAAATTCCAGGAGTGCGGTATCTGATTTGTTATTAATCTGTGGTATTGCATTTGTTATAGCAAAATACCTATCAGGTTCAACATCTTACATAATAATTTAGCCTATTTTTTGGTGTAGATGAAGGACTACCTAAAGTATTTAGTCTGTATACAGGATGATTCCGAACTAATTGTTCAAACTCCTATCATAAGTATATTCCATATATATTATGATGACTACTAAAACAACAACAAACGCCTCCTAATTTTCCATATGCAGGGTAGTTTATAAGCATTCTATAAGCTCTAGTTTCGAAACGAATTAAGCCATTCTACTCTAAGTTGGATGGTGAGAGGCTTAACCCTAGTTAACTTCTAACAAACTACAAATTGTTAAATTTCCAGGGCCGTTTTAAAATAGTTTTTTTTTAGTCTACGTCAAAAACCAACCCCTAGTCTGCGATTTTTTGCTAGTTTATGATAAAGTATTTAATCATCATAAAAAAACAAATTGAGGATAACAGCAGTGTTGTGGCACATTTATATAATATAAATAAATTATTTAAATAAACCATACGCAAACAATATTTTCTATTGATTTATTGACTTAAGGATTTTATCTAAATGATTATCAATAAAAAATTATCCCTGTATATAACGAATCGAAATTTGATGAAAATAAAATTCAACATAAGTGTAGCCAAATCTGCAAAGCATATTTTGAATAGGTAATTTGCTGGTATATACAGGATGATTACGCATAATGTCTACCTACCTAGGGTTGCCACTTTCGAAGAATTTCACCCGGAAATTGACCGACAACCAAAAAAAATGGTTCTTGACAAGAAGTAAAATATATTGCTTTTTTTACCGGCTACCGATATTGACATTTACCAGCTACCGATGTGAATTCCCAGATAAATCCTGATGATGTAGGTGCTATGCCAATATAGTTATTATGTATATTTTGTATATTTCAGGCTCTCTCATCAATTTATTTAAATTACCACAGATGCGAATCTAACGATGCACGACATTCATGTCTTGCTACGCTCGATGTGTCGTTACTCGAATATGTTTACCTCAGGGATATTGGCGTTAAAACCAGGGCCTGGAGAGGTGGCAGCCCTATGTCTACCCCTTTACTTATTTACTTTTATCACCAAAAATAAAAAATTGTGTCTCTAAGATTTTCTACCTTCTGTACAGGTGCTGAAAAATTATATAGAAATAATAGTATACAGGGAAAATCGTATTGTTTTTATTTTTTTTTCTTAATGGAATACGCTGTACTCTTTTTGCTGATTTCTAGTATATTTGAGAAATATACTAGAACCGAGAAAATTGACAAAGATTCTCCAACAGGATTTTTGTCAATTTTCTGACTTGTCTCTGAAAATAAAGATACAAAACCTGATATATTTATAATCAGCAAGAGATCTTTCTTCAGTAATATACATAGTTAAGGGGGTTAACATTATGCGTGATCACCCTGAACATGACTTGTTTGTTGTTACCCACAGTTACATTAATTTACTATTCCGGTCCTGTAATTTGTCTACATGTTCAAATCTCAAATAAATACATCAAAATATTGTTTATATATAGTTTAATTTTCGAATTTAGGAGCGTTAGCTTTATAGCAATACTGCTTTTGGCGAAAATAAATCATTTATTTAAAATATTCGAAAAGTGTGTTAAAATATTTGCTAACACCAATTTTGTACTTCATTTGTAACAGGGAAGTAATGTAGTCGTAAAAAAATCATCCAGGTTTTTGGGGTACTTCACGTTTTAGAGTACCTAGATACAAAAAAAAAAAACATGTTTTTTTCAATTCTGTTCGCCCATTCAAATTTTGGTCGAAAATTAATCTTCATAGGGGATGGCCTGGTAAGATTTTCGTAAAAATTCAATATAGCGGAACAATATGGCGACTTATTGAAGTGTTAAAAAAATGATTACTAAAAAACTACTTGGTTACCGTATTTCAAATTTTGTACAAGAATCAAGTATTACATAGGAATGAATTGGTAAAATTTTGGTACGAATCCAAGATGACGAAACAAAATGGCGGCTTAATAAAATATTAAAAAAATGTGCCTGGAAAATTATGTATTAGAGTGATGTCATATTTTGGGCAAGAGTTATGTGTGATATAGAGATGAACTGGCAAAATTCTGGTACGAATTAAAGATGGCGGAACAAAATGTCGGGCAAAACAAAATGTTTGTGATCGTAACACTTCCAGGTTTTTGAAAATCTTCACGTTTTAGTGTCCCTAGTTGTCAAAAAAAACATGTTTTCTCAATTACGTCGGCCTGTCTGTTGGTCTGTCTTGTCAGTTTTCGCAAATATCTATGAATGACTTCAAATTTTAGTCAAAAAATTGGCGGCCTAGTGAAATCTCAAAACTACTTGGTCAACTTATTTCAAATTTTGTACAAAAATCAAGTATTACATAGGAATAAAAACTATAATTTAGATTGATTTCAAATTTTGGTTAAGAGTTAAGTGTGATATAGAGATGAATTGGTAAAATTCTGGTACGAATTCAAGATAGCAGAACAAAATGTCGAGCAAACAAAATGTTTGTATTCGTGAAAAATCGCCCCTCCCGGTTTTTAATTTTCTTCACGTTTTAGGCGCCCTAGTTACTAAAAAAAAACATGTTTTCTCAATTTCGTCGGCGTATCTGTTGGTCTGTCTGTCAGTTCCCAATATATCTCAAAAAATGGCGCCCTAGTCTCAAAAAAAATGTTACTAAGAAACGAATTATCGAATTTACCTCAAATTTTGCATATAAACCAAGTGTTACGTAAGAATAAACTGGTAACATTTCTACGCGAATACAAGAAAACTACGGAAAAAAACTATTTAGTAGGTTGATTTCAAGTTTTGTGCAATAATTAAGTGTAATATAGAGATAAACTGACAAAATGTTGGTACGAATTCGAGATAGAGATGGCGGAACAAAGTGACGGCTAAATATTTTTTGGAAAAATCAACGTAAAAAATCTTATTTAATTGACTTCAAATTTTGCACAATGTAAATATAGGGATAAATTGATAACATTTTGGTACGAATTCAACATAACTGAACAACATAGCGGTCTAATGAAATTTTTTAAAAAATTAGTGTTAAAAACTTAATCAATTTATTTTAAATTATGCGCAAAAATCAAGAGAAGCATAGGTAAATACTGGTAAAATATTAGTACTCCACCAATATGGTGGTGCAAAATGGCGCCCAATAACAAGGTTTGAAAGGATTGTAAATGACTATATGCGGAACTAAAATGGGTCACACACACAGGAAAGATTCATAACGAGGGAAGTTCGGGATAAAGAAAATTTGCCGATTTTTTATTTATGTTTTTAACATATTTTATAGTTAATGAGAGTTAAGTCTCTTATCACCCGAATTTGATTTAAATCGCTTAAATCATTTGGAAACTAGGGTAGCCAATCTCTTCGTTGTGTTGAGCCAGTAATGAGCTACCTAAACTTATTTGACAACAAATACGTGGAATTGTAGGAATTAAATATTTGACTCCTACGCTACTTGCTGGCCCGAAAAAAGACCCGCGCTTTTGGTATCAACAACTACATTTTCGCCAACTGCTCAAGACATTGAAACAAAACGGGTTTTTTTATAACATGACTGAAAACAGCACTGACGTCACCGATTTATTTAAAAAAATCTGAAAGATGGCAATATTTATGTTATGTTATGTTATTTGGATTTTTCTTCTTTAAGCTTAAAAAATTGAAAATTGTTGGTTGTCTGTTTTTGCAATATACATGACCATTACATGGCAAATAAGTTACGTAAACAATATATGGACTACGTATAGATAATCTGCGAAAATATATATTTGATAATCTAAGGCATATCAATGCTCTGAAGAAGTATATGTATATTAATTAATCATTAAATTTGTTTTAGTTATTTGCAAATTCAATGGTAGGAGCTGGTTTGGTAGAAGATCCAAGAGTACTGCTCACATCCATGAATGATTTACTAGTCAAGGCATTGGATAAGCATTGATTTTATACTTAAGAGAATTTATTTTTGTATATAGAGTTATTGTTCATTCCTTTTATTTCTACAAATGAAATAAAAATAAATTGTATATAATTAATTGTATATAGTATACCGGAAGTAATATCCTTATTATTTTTTAGTTTTATACCAAATATGTACTGTAAATACGGAACTGTAAACACGGCCTAAACTTAGGTTGTTTACGTTAAGGATTAACAATTGCCAAATTGTTTGTAGTATACTGGAAGTAATATCCTTATTATTTTTTAGTTTTATACCAAATATGTACTGTAAATACGGAACTGTAAACACGGCCTAGACTTAGGTTGTTTATGTTAAGGATTAACAATTGCCAAAAAAAATAAATCGAATTACAATGTTGGGCGGAATGCATCTAAAACTATAGAAAAATATGTCGGGTCTTCAGTAACTAAATCTAGAAAATTTAGAAGCCGCTGGGGTTGATTTTTATAAAACAAAAATCAAATCATACAAGTGACAAAGCTTATTTTATCTTTTTACATATTTAAATAAGCAAAAGTTTTTATTCTATAATAATTTAAGTACTATAACAAAAAAAATATTTTTTTGTCTAAGATTAAACTGCCATGTCTTCCAAGCATTCAGAAGTTTAACGTAGAGGAATAGCATAATTCATTACTTGCTACATATTTCGAATAAGTTATTAAAATGTAGAAAAAACTTATCTATGCGCTACCTTTAAAATGCTTATCTAATAACGCATAAATAGTGAAAAATAATTTTAAAATCCTTTGAAACAGCTTTTAAAAAAATATGTTCCATTTTACTTAGCTGAGCAATTCTTTAAAAATTTGAGAGCATCCAAAAGTGAATAATGATTTAATGGCCTCGTCGATCAACATATAAAAAAAGGATACGATTGCAGATATACATACGTGGTAGTATCGTTAAAAAACCGCAGAAAGAAGAGTGAAAAACCCGTAAATGAAAACGAATAGCCTTGTTTTATTTTCTTTAATCTGAAAACAAGTATTCTCGAATAAAAACAGAACATCTTATATAAATTTACAATTAATGGTTACAAATTAAAGAGCAACAAGTCTGTTTTGCGACGTTGGGTGTACTATGAGATGTCCGTTACATATTTAATTAATAAGACTAGTTAGAATCAAGTATTACATAGGAATAAAAACTATGAGTTAGAATGATTTCAAATTATGGGCAAGAGTTAAGTGTGATATAGAGATGAACTGGTAAGATTCTGGTACGAATTCAAGACGGCAGAAGAAAATTTCGAGCAAACAAAATGTTTGTAATCGTGAAAAATCACCCTTCCAGGTTTTTAATCTTTCTTCACGTTTTAGGGGCCCTAGTTACCAAAAAAACATGTTTTCTCAATTCCGTGGGAGTGTCTGTTGGTCTGTCTGTCAGTACCCAATATATCTCAAAAAATAGCATTTTAGTCTAAAAAAAATGATAGTAAGAAACGAATTATCGAGTTTACCTCAAATTTTGCATGTAAATCAAGTGTTACGTAAGAATAAACTGGTAACATTTCCACGCGAATACAAGAAAACTACTGAAAAAAAAACACTTAGTAGGTTGATTTCAAGTTTTGTGCAATAATTAAGTGTAATATAGAAATAAACTGACAAAATTTTGGTACGAATTCAAGATGGCGGAACAAAGTGGCAGCTAAATATTTTTTTGGAAAAATCAACGTAAAAAACCGTAATTGACTTCAAATTTTGCACAGTTTAAGTATAGGGATAAATTGATAACATTTTGGTACGAATTCAACATGACTGAACAACATAGCGGTCTAATGAAATTTTTTAAAAAATTAGTGTAAAAAACTTGATCAGTTTATTTTAAATTATGCTCAAAAATCAAGTGTTGTAGCGTAGGTAAAAACTGGTAAAATATTAGTACTCCACCAATATGGTGGTGCAAAATGGCGCCCAAAAAGGTTTGAAAGGACTGTAAATGACTATATGTGGAACTAAAATGGGCCACACACACAGGAAAGATTCATAACGAGGGAAGTTCCGGATAAAGAAAATTTGTCGATTTTTTATTTATGTTTTTAAATACTGTATCATAAGTAGTAAAGGAACGTATATGAAGAAAGCCAAAAAAAAATCTAGCTCTAGCTGAATACGGTCCTGAAATTTTAACAGTTTAGCATATTTTATATTTAATGAGGGTTAAGTCTCTTATCACCCGAATTTGATTTAAATCGCTTAAATCATTTGGAAACTAGGGTAGCCAATCTCGTCGTTGTGTTGAGCCACTTTAACAGTCTATTAATACATAATGGCTACCTAAACTTCTTTGACAACCAATACACGGAATTGTTGGAACTAAATATTTGACTCCTACGCTACTTGCTGGCACGAAAAAAGACCCGCGATTTTGTGTTGGTATCAACAACCAACTATCACTAACGACCAAAAAAGATATATGCCGGTTCTGCTTGCCAACTCAACCACAATTTCGCCAACTGCTCAAGACATTGAAACAAGCGGGTTTTTTTTTTATCACGTGACTGAAAACAACACTGACGTCACCGATTTAAAAAAAAACTAAAAGTTGGCAAAATTGGTGGATACGGGCAGCTGACAGATGTCGAACCCTTTTTGTACAACCCAGCTCCCGTGAAATCCGGATGTTTCCCAGCTCGCGACTACGTAAAAGAATATTTTTTTTTTACTAACACTTTGTTTTAACAATCTATGGTAAAACAAAAGCTAATTAGCTGATTGAAAGGGCGCATATAAAAAGCAAATTATTGTGATAAGTTTATAACATTTTTACTGAGTCCAGAAGTTTAAACCAGGTAAGGTTTTTTTGTCTCAGCACTACTCTTAACCTTGTTAACAAACAGAAGTGTTTATCAAACCCAGAAAAACTGAATAAACGAAGAACTCAGGTTTAAAGCCAAAAAACCTTTTTTAACCGAATAAACCAACAATAACCTGGGTTTAAACTTTGAAAAACTCTGCTTTAAATCCAGGTATCTCAGTAAAAATGTTTTATGTTGTTTTTGGGCTGTTATTTGGATTTTTCTTCTTGAAACCTCATTTTTAGTTTTATAACAGCTTAAAAAATTAAAAACAATATTGGTTGTCTGTTTTTGCAATCTATATGAGCATTACATGACAAATAAGTTAAGTAAACAATATATAGACTACGCATAGATAATCTGCGAAAATATATATTTGATAATCTAAGGCATATCAATGCTCTGAAAAAGTATATGTATATTAATTAATCATTTGTTTTAGTTATTTGCAAATTCAATGGTAGGAGCTGGTTTGGTAGAAGATCCAAGAGTATTGCTTACATGCATGAATGATTTACTTGTCAAAGCATTGGACAAGCATTGATTTTACACTTAAAAAAATTTATTTTTGTATATAGAGTTATTGTTCATTCCTTTTATTTGTACAAATGAAATAAAAATAAATTGTATATAATATGCCAGAAGTAATATCCTTATTATTTTTTAGTTTTGTACCGAATATTATGTACTGTAAATATTGAACTGTAAACGCAGCCTAGACTTCAGTTGTTTGTGTTAAGGATTAACAATTAAACTGTAGAAAAATATGTCAGGTCTTCAGTAACTAAATCTGGAGAAGTTGGAAGCCGCTGGGGTTGATTTTTATAAAACAAAAATCAAATCATACAAGTGACAAAGCTTATTTTTTCTTTTTACATATTTAAATAAGCAAAAGTTTTTATTCTCAGAGTTAGAAAAACCCTCTATTATTTAAGAAAAACCGGTATATCCAAAAAGTCTTTGAGTTGTGAAATTTCCAAAGGAAAAGGTTTAGTATTTTTTTTTTGTTCTTCAATTAATTATAATAAAAAAAAAAATATTTTTTTTGTCTAAGATTAAACTGCCATGTCTTCCAAGCACTCAGAAGTTTAACGTCGGAATAGCACCATTTATTACTTGCTACATATTTCGAATAAGTTATTAAAATGTAGAAAAAAGTTAGGTATGCGCTCTATTCAACATGCGTATCTAATTACGCATAAATAGTCGAAAATTTTAAAATCATTTGAAACTGCTTTTAAAAAAAATATGTTTCACTTAACCGGTGACTAAAAAAAGATCTTCCGTCTTATATTCCTCTGATTTCCTCTATTGTACATGACTCGCGGAGCCGCTACGGTAATTCAGTGACATATTCCCTGAAAACTTCGCCGTATAGGGACCCTTTCCATGAATATTTTTCTTCATATTTCATACGCCTCATCATCGACCACCCTACATAGGATTGCCAACTATGAAGAGTTCCTAAGGAGGACAAAGGGAGATCATATAGTCTCGCATTCAAAATAATGCCATATATTTTTCTGGCGCATTAACCATTGTTTTACTTCCGTCGATTGTAATCGTGAAAATATCCCGCGAGATTTTTTCACGTTTCAGCGTTCCTAGACGCCGAAAAACATGTTTTCTCAATTCTGTCGGTATGTCTGTCTAACAACATTTTATTTCCAAGAATAAAAAAAGGAGAAAAATATTAAATACCCTAACTGATTTTTTTTAATAGACCATTTATGATTAAATTATGAAAAATAATAAATTAACAGTGAATAAAAACAAAATTTAAAAAAGAATGGTATACTGGAATACCGAAGCGGTAATTTTATTTAAGTAGGTATGGAGATATGATATAAAAAAATTTGCGGACATTAAAAATGTAGAAAAAAATGTACCATATACCAAATGAATATGAAGAAGAATAATTGTTCACAAATCGGCAAATTAGCAGGGCATATTTTGATTTATGTTGGGCCATAGATCTTTATTCTATCTACGGCCCCCTTAGGAAGCTTATTTTAAGTTAAAGTATTGCAAAAAAATCCTCCACAATTTCAGGTGTTATTTTTATAAATTTAAAAAAATAATAAAAGGTATCAGAAAAGCAAAAAACGTTGGTTTTATATTGATATAATTGTTATAATAGAAATGTAAAGTCTTTTTGACCCAGTCGAACATTGCAACTATGATAAAAATTTCCTTTTTCGCACTACCAGTACAAATTTCAGGGTGTCAGCTCAATTTTGGTCAACGAAAATGTACCAAAATGCCAGTGACTCAATAGTCCCGCGTCTGATTTTTTCCTAAATATGGTAGTTACTAAGATAAGTTGATGGAAACTGTAGTTAAACTTCTGCCACTAAGATGCCAAGAGAAAAATCTGAAAATTGGGAACGCACAAACTAAATTTACAATATATATAAAAAATTATTATTTGTTTTAAAAATGAATTTAAAAAAGCAAAAAAAATATGTGATAATTAGTTTTTATCTGTAACCTTTCCAAAATACTAAAAACAAATTTAAATTTTATTACCTAATATTTTTACGGTTTTGCATATTTACGAAATTGTTTGTTAATTGTTTGTATTAATTGTTTATTCACTGTTTTTAGTCCGTCAGGTATTATCTTGCTTAGAGGTCATAAAGCAATAGTATTGTATTAAAAGCCTGGTTTTCTTTAGGTGGTCAATCATTACTTGCTTTTTAAACTTTCCCAGATTTTTCGAAAATCTTCATTAAATCAGCAAAAATTATGATATCGATTTACATTTACCGGCCTTATTTGAATGTTTCAACTATTTTTTTTTTATTTTTTTATAAAAAGTCAAGCTATACTATCTTATATATTTAAGAGTATCATTATAAAAAATATAAAATAGTTTTGTTTCGGTTGTTTTAAGCAAAGGAATACAAGAATATGTTCATTACTTTTAATTTGGTGGAATAATATGGAATTTAAAATATCGGAACTTTAAGGAGAGCAAATAGCGCCCTCCAGAGTAGCTGTGGAGGACGGAGGACATATTAACCCAAAAGAGGACTATCCTTCCGGCTGGAAGAAGGTTGGCAACCCTAACCCCAAAACGTGGTTTTCGGAAAAATCCGAATCCCTTCGAAAACTAAATATAAAAATACAAAAATTTCCACACCCAAAAATATTTCCCGTATAGTCTGCAATGCCAGCAAGAAGAATAAGCGATTTTCAATAGTAATACATATAACAAGTGCATACAAAATTGTTACCGTTTATTTTTAATTGACAAACATGCCTAGCTAGAAGTATTTTTCATGGAATATGACTTCTGCAATTTTACAATTACAATTTAATTTACAATATTTACTCGGGAAACATAGAACGGAAGCTTTCACGGCTTTGGTCAATTACGAAATCATGGTTCTTGGGATTACTGTAAGAAAAAATTCTGTAAGAAAATATTCGCGTGCAAAAAAAAATTCTTTTCGGAAAAACTCCAACAATTGTTTCACTCGTATTGTCTTTAAATAAAAGCATTCGTGCACGTAGTTAATGAGTCGACTTATTGACTGTCTATTGCTTTTATTAAGAAAATAAGTGTTTTTTTCGATTTTTTCTAAAAATTTTGTTTGTTCTTGTTATATTACTACTGAAAAAAAACTTCTAGCTAGGTTTTTTTTTTGGTTGGTTAGCCATGCAAAATTTCCATGGTAAAATGCGCAAAGGAGATACAAAAAACTTACTTCCTACAAAGTGAGTAGGTACCCGGAAAATATGCATAAAATAAATAGCATTAAAAAGTATTTAAATAATTATATTAAGTTCGTAAATAACACTTTCATTTCCAAGTGGCACAAACTAGCTGATGAACAGTTAGCCATAAAAGATACATAGAAACCAGAGATTTGTGAAATTTTGGCAAATGATTCCTGGTTTGTTTTCTAGCCATGAAAGCTCGCTTCAAATTAGATTTTTTGGGTCGAAAAGTAGCAATTTATAATGTAGATAGGCGATAGCATAGATACTTGGCCAAAAAATGTCTTTTATGGGGTAATTAAACCTCCAACTTTTTTTTTGTGATATTGGTTGGTGAAAAAGTAGTAATATCTGTCAATTTTATTGCCAAAATGTAACCAGATATATTCTGGTATTGTAGTTATGTTATGTTAGTCTTGAAGTTAAATTATAGTAAGAATGGCTATTTAAAATGCCAAAATACCACATTTTTAATCAATAGAAATTGAGGTCAGAATATGGTCAAGAAGTAGGCATTTTTTCCCAAATGCTAAACAAACATATTTTAACAAGTATTTAAGTTTAATTATTGTAATAATAGCTATATAAGAATGCCAGATTATGACATTTTAAGACAACAAAAATTGAAATTGAATTGAAATGATTTAAGAAAAATACAGTCACTTGATCGAATCAGTATTGCCATAGTCCCTGGTGCACCTTAAAATGAAACCATATGATTTATAAGCTTCAGATATAATATTGTTAACGTGAATAGAAAAAGAAAGTTTTATGTCAAAAGTTACACAAAGATCTTTAAATGTGTCCACACGGCACAATATGCTTACATTCAAAGAAGATTGAAAAATTGTAGGTCAAGTTGGTCGAAGGCTTTTGTAAAGTCCAAGTAAATTACGTCAGGCTGAAGTTCGTTGCCTAATTGCTTCCACAATGTCTTGTGTGAAAATTGTGAAGTTTGTCATTGTAGACCAACCCCTATAAAATCCATGCTGCTGCGGTATTATTACATTTTTGAATGAAGGAAATCTATAGCCATGAAGCAGAAATTCAATTATTTTACAAAAACTACAAATTATTGATGCTGGCATATAGTTAGTCAAATTTAACAAGTTAGTAAAGTTAAATTATAGTAAGAATAGCTATTTAAAATGCCAAAATATGACATTTTTAATCAATAGAAATCAAGGTAATATTTTTACGGTTTTGCATATTTACGAAATTGTTTGTTAATTGTTTGTATTAATTGTTTATTCACTGTTTTTAGTCCGTCCCAAATGCTAACCAAACATATCTTAACAAGTATTTGAGTTTAATTATAGTAATAATATCTATATAAGAACGCCAGATTATGACATTTTAAGACAACAAAAATTGAAAGGAAAAATATGGCTTTAATTATCATATTTTTGTTTCAAAATTAAACTAAAATTGGATAGTTTTATTTCGCTTATTTTTGCTATAATATTGCCAAAAATGCCACTTTTTCAAATTTACGTTTATGAACTATAAAACTATACTAGAACCAAACTGAAGATTTATTTTGAACACGAAATATAAATTATTTACCATACAAAATGTCTAAAAAAATGTTTAAATATTCCACCACATATTATAGAAAAAGAAAACTCCGACTTGGGGTAATCGCCGTTTAATTTTGTTACGCTGGCTCCTGGGTCTTAAATGTGCCATTTTTTAGCGAGTACTAAAGTCAAACTATGTAGGCATTTTTATTGTTAAAATTGTAGTAAATATTGCTACATTTTGACTACTTTTGAAAATTATTGCCATTTGGTAAATATTTGCGTACAAAGTGGTCAATTTCAAGGAATATTCGCTTAAAAAATAGTCCAAAACTTTTTATGATCGGGCGTGATTGAAATTTCCTAGCAGCCATTACTTGACCACTAAAAAAACATATTTTTTCTACCTATAAAAAAGTATTTTCATGCATGTTTTTTACGTTATGGACTCTTTAATCAATTTTCTTAGTAAAATACATTTCCAAAATAAAAAAAATATTTTTAGAAAATGAAATTTTTAGTTTCAAGAAGATTAGATTCTTTTAACAGTAAAACTTTAAGTAAGTTTCTGCGCAAGTGTTATTTGTCTCTACCAACCGTCAAACTTTTAAAAATATTTTACACAATAAGTCATAGTGTATTTCTATGAAACCATGGCTCATAAATTCTATCACTGATTGGCTCTGTTAATACTATTTCTACATAATTTGAAACAATTGATGATTTATCATATAAGTGAAGAAAAGTCAAAAAATGACGAATTATGTAGCTAAATTTCGGAAAAAAATATTACTCAAATTTCAGCTAAGAAACAAGTCAGAATTCAGCTAAAAAAGCTCGATTTTAAAGTCAAAAAATAGCTAATAAACCCAACAATAAAATCAAAAGAGAAGGTCGTATAATTGCCAATTGGTCATTTTTACCCCATTATGGCCAAATTATTATTCACCACAGTCTTTATACTGTAATAAAACTGTTATTTTGGCTAGAAATTTTAGCTAATTAGATTAATTAAATTACATACGTATAATCTGGGCTAAAATGCTGTGATATTGGCTAATATTCCTGGCCAATTAGCTACCTAAAGAATGAATGCGCTCACATTTTAACATGTAGATGGACTAAACCTCTTGATAGCACAAGTCATGTATCAAACAAATCCACTCTACACTTCTGCCCAATTTTAGCATTAAAACCCCAGAAACAAATTATTTCGTCTATAAAATAATATGAAATAAGAGAAAAATTCTTTGTTAACATTGTTTGGATCATTGTCAATTACAAAACAATGTATCAAGTATGTAAATATCATTTCTGTTCTTGCGCCTGTACTCTTACCTACATTCCGGACATATTTCTGTTAAAGGGCTTCACTTACTATTTTTATACAGCATTTATGACATACAAGCCAAATCCCCTCTCATAAATATATAAGACCACTCCGGCACCAACCTAAATACTTCCTAAAAAAAATATCCAAATTGGTCAAACCATGACGGAATAATCGGTATTCGGTCTACGTACATAAGTCATATTTCAATTTTAATTTTTTTTAAAGCTAAACATTAAATCCATTGTCCCTAATATTCATTCGGTAAAAAAAATATATACTTATCACTTATCGTATGTATACTAATACAGACTAATGCACCGAGTTGATTGTTGAAGTGGGAAAACCAAACGATCCCTCCGAAAACTTTCAAACGGAACTTTACCAGCGTTTAGAGAATGAGAATTTAAGCAGTACCACATCTACAACCCTAGGCCCTCTTGAAACTAGGGACCCCTATCGGCCCTATCCTCTAAAAGCTTTGCATCTAGTGCCGGATTAATTATTTTCGCTCAAACGTGTTTCCCAGAAGCGGGGTCCTGCTTCTGGGAAAAAGTGACAACAAAAAAAGTCCTCTCCCATATAGCAGAAACTTTATCCCCTTTTTCAGTATAATAATATAGAAAAATTACCTACCTTACTGATAAATTGAAACAAGGAAAATTATATAAACAATTTTTGCTGCAACGAAGCGGCGGTGCGGCGGGCCATCTTTTCAACGGATCCTAGGCCCGGGCCTCAGGGGCCTAATGGGTAATACGGCCCTGAATTTAAGCACAGAATATATTGCTAAACTGTAACTATAGATAACTATTGGCAGTTATGGATATTTGCTAATTTCCTTATTGTTTACTCGATATTTTATTTTTACATTACATGCTTTACAGGTTTACCATGCAACTACAAAGCAGTTGAAGATTACATAACACTAAGATTAACATTATAAGAATTTGCGTAATAAATTAACTTAAAAAAAAAAAAAAAATATATATATATATATATATATATATATATATATATATATATATATATATATATATATATATTAAAATTAACTTACTATCTAAAAAAAACACAACCTAGATACAATTATTCTGACAAAGTTTTTCAAGGTTTAAGCAAGCGCCAAGCGAGAAAGATTTTTTAGAAATAAATATATGAATATTACTTTTAGAATTTTACATGTTACACATTGAATAAGTTGCAGAAAACCTAAGAATATTAGTTCTTGGAGTGGTTGCTGTTTAAACGAGGACCACAGAATTTCACTCTCGAAAAAATATTGAGGCAATCAAGAATACTATTTTGTATATTAAAAAAGGGAGAAAGGCAGAGTACACTCGTCGAATTTTTAATGAGGAGACATTAAATCTACCAATTAATAAGTCATGTAAAAAACCGGAGATGGGATAAGTTCCTTCACATTTGAAGCTCAGGTACTTAAAAAAATAAAGCTGAACTTTTTCCAGCTTGTCAGTATGTATATTATAGCCCGGCGACAACACAATAGAGTAATACTCCAATTTTGACCGGACTTAAGAAAAATACGGTCACTTGATCGAATCACTGTTGCCATAGTCCCTGGTGCCAGGGACCATGAAACCATATGATTTATAAGTTTCAGGTATAATATAATAAACAGAAAAAGAAAGCTTTATGTCAAAAGTTACACCACGGTCTTTAAATGAGTCCACGGCACAATATGCTTACAAACACCACTGACTAATCGAGATTATGTTATGTCTCACATACTCTTCATAACTTTTGATGTTTGTTTACTTTACATCATCAACATAAAGCAAAAAATTAACATCAAGTTTCGACCCAATGTCGTTAATAAAAGACTTAAAAAGCAGGGGTCCCTTGTTTATGTATAGAAACAAGGCCTGCACGTATTGCCTACCATTGACCAAATGTGAATTAGCTCAGTGAGTGGGCCAAGTTTATGTTGCAACTTTTTAAGCAGAATACAATGGTCGAAGGCTTTTGTAAAGTCCAAGTAAATTACGTCAGCCTGAAGTTTTTTTGAATGAAGGAAATATAAGTCATGAAGCAGAAATTCAATTATTTTACAAAAATTACAAATTATTGATACTGGCCTATACAGTTAGTTAAATCCGACCTGTCGCTTTTCTTAAAAATGGGACATACTTTTCACGTTTTACATAATTTAGGAAGCGTTTTTGTTTGCAGACGCAAGTTAAGTAAGATTTGCAAAGGTTTTGTTTTGCAAAGACAATCTCTGATAAGAAATACAGGAACGGGGTTAATGTTACGAGTAAACTAGGGAGGGTAGGTTCTTTTAAAGTTTTTTTATACTTAGGTACAAAATCATCCGATAACTATCGATATTTTGGAAAAATATTCCCCTCCGTAATCAAGAGTTTTAAACTGGGAACGAAAAAAAAATCTTTAAAAAGACATTCATTTTTAGCATTATAAATTCTGAGATGGTGGGAAAAGTGTGGTGTTCAGAAAAGTGTATGCTTGTAATAAAAAATAACATTAACGAGATGTTTTGTGCTAGCTGAGTTTCATGTTCTTGTAGGGTGTACTTGGGGAGCTTATAGCCTGATCCGAACGAATCTAGAGAGCGATTTAAAATATTTGGTTTGAGGGTGCAAACATTTTTAAAATAATTTTTTATAAGTGGCTCCCAATTCTGTAATTTCATATTTAGATGTAAAATCTGGATTTGTAAATCTTTATCCTTGATAGAATTTGGTATTTTCTTACTTTCTGACTACCTTGTGGGTTATTTATGAGGTCGTACCCTGTATACCGATTTTTCTAGAGAAGGCAAAACTTTCTATATAGATTTTTTTTGTAACGTAAAATCATCAAAAAAGAGTAGTTCGCGATTATTTATTTCCCCACGCCCCACTCACGCGGTACTAGAGACCTACGTCATATTCTTACGTAATAAAAAATCCTTCAACTTATTTTGATTTATAATCATCGGCTTGCAGGTGATCAAATTAGATAAATTAGGTACTACGTTACATTTTGCCTTACGTAAAAAGTCGTTTGGATCATAGATTATGTCTATCCAAATGCTTGGATTATCTCTCTGAAAATGAGAAACTAAAACCCATTTTTTTATTTCTTGCCATTCGTATACCAGTTATACCACTTAGTTACAGGAACTATGTTTTTCGATATCTTTAAATAAAGTGGTACCGACACTTAAGTATAACTGGTGACTGATGTCTATCTATTTAAAAAACTAGGTATTTACTTCGATATGCCTCTCCAAAGATAAAAGAGGCTTGTTTGAATTTGAAGAACCAACGACAGCAATAAAACATATAATATATATATATATATATATATATATATATATATATATATATATATATATATATATATATATATATATATATATATATATATATATATATATATATATATATATATATATATATATATATATATATATATATATATATATATATATATATATATATTCCTGCCTAGATACTTATAGAAAATTTTATTAAACGTCTCGTTATAAATTAAAAAACCAGGATGGTTATTAAACTAAATTAAAATTTAATTTGATGTTCCCGCCTTTACGTTTGTCACAGGAAGCGGATTTTGCAATCTGTCATATGATTCACAAAAGAGCCTTTTTTGAATCTAAATGACACACATCATGGATAGTTTTACATAAAACTAAATTGTAAAATCTTTAAAAAGAGTATTTTATCAAAAATGATGATCCTTATTAGAAATTATGATTTTTTTACTTTGACGTAAAATCGTGACATCATCACGTATCCAAGAGGATACTCTGCGATTGGTGGAAATTTGTCCTTAAACGTAAAACAAGCCAATAGAAACGTTGGGTTTATTCGCACTCCACCTGAAAAATTTCTTATCGTCATATGACCCATTCTTGCTAGTGGCTGTCGTGTAAGCCATATTTGTCAGTGGGTTCGCTGGTTTCGTGCTGTGTTGTGCACCTTTTGAGATCGTTCTGACCTGTAAATACTCCCTTAAATAAACTAACATCATGTCTGAATTAGGAGAACAAAACCCCGTCTACGGACCCTTCTTTGGAGTTATGGGAGCAGCGTCTGCTATTATTTTCAGCGGTAAGTAAAATTTTCCTAGCCTAATCGCCTTGTCGCTACGTTATCGATTTATAGGATGAAATCCCATTTTGCTAAAGAGCTGTTTTATATAAATGAATTAAAGTCAATTAACTGATTAATTGAAATATTGCGATTGTTACCAAACCATTTGTAGGGTTTTATTATTAAATTTTGCCTGGGAATTACGAGTTTATGCTGAATCTATTCATGGGCGTAGTGCGGGTCATATGCCAAGATTACACACATCGAGTCTTTGTCGTCTCAGAATCAGTGCTTTAAATCTTGTTTTTTTTATTTGTGTTCTTTTTTGGCGAAAAAAATCCAGATACATGCTTTTTCCTTTAAGCTGGTGTAATGATTTTTGCCTTAATTAGTTGGTCACATGTTCCTTAAGACCCACCCGTCCATACTTTGGGGATCATTAATATGAATGTATAATAATAATTAAACTTCTAACATTCAAACTTAAGATGGGTTTTTAAAAGTAATAATTTTATTTTCCTATTAATGGGATACTTAACTAAAAAAATCAATAAATTAGAGTGACAATTTTTAAACAATAACATTGACTTTCATGTTTGTACCTACTCAAAACTAAAGTGTCAGTACTTATGTTTTAAGTTAAAATTGTTGAGAAAGTCAATTATATTGGAGTATGTTTGCAATTATAGTTAAATAACTGCCTCTTGACCTAGGCTCATTTTACTCGTAAAGCCTCTTGACAGGTCCAACTTTTTAGTATTGTTAAACTGATGTTTCTTTTAATTATGTTTATTGCTTCTCTGTGGAATGAAAACTGAATTTAAATTTAAGATGGATTACTATCATGGATATTTTGTGTCACATGCTAAACATGACAGTTCATATCACATGACTTAAAGGTCTGCAAAAATCTGGGTTGAATTGGTTCTTAGTTTATCTTTATCGCATTTTTTGCAAGACTTAATATTTTTAGGCCATGATTTAAAGGACTATAGAAAGATTCTATTCTAAATTTTTAATTTTCTTGTTATGCCAGAAGAAAGTTAACAAAACTGAATGCAAATAAAGAGTGAAACAGGTTGGCAATTCAAACCACCTGACGCCTCATGACCTAGGCTCATTTTAGTTGTAAGCTTTTTGATAGGTCTAACTTTTAGTAATATTAAAGGGGCGTTTCTATTTAATTATTTTTATTGGCTCTCTGTAGAATGAAAAGTTAATTTAGTTTTAAAATGGATTGCTATTATGGATATTTTGGGTCACATGCTAAACATGATAATTCTTATCACATGACTTGAAGGTCTGCTAAAAATCTAAGTCAAATTGGTACTTAGTTATCTTTATACTTAATATTTTTAGACCACAATTTAGAGGGCTATAGAAAGATTCTAAATTGTTTTAGTTTGCTTTTTTTGTCAGAAGGAATTTAACAAAGTTTAATGCAAATAAGGAGTGAAACAGAGTGGCAATTCAAACCATCTGACTCATCTGACTATAAAGGAGTCATGTGACTTCAAGGTTCGTTGAAGTCACATGAATTTGCCTTGTAAAGTAATATTTTGTACAATAGGTGAACAATTGTCGATTGTATAACCTATAAATTCTGAATTTGATTATTTTTGGATTGAAATTAAGTAATATTTTATTATTACAAAAAGCCTCCCGAGAAACAGTCCATCAACAAAAAATTTTGTTGGGTATAAAACAAGAGGCACTGGTCATTCAGTCATTCATTGAAGAGAATTAAATATGCCTCGAACTATGCGATTGAGAAGTAATACATTTGGAAACTGGCCAACTTTCACTTTCAGACACTAATTTGGACTTTTCAAATTCTCAAAATGTATTGGAAAATATGCTTTTTCCCTTAATGTATTTAATTACATAAGTTATAAAATTTTACTTAATCTAATACTTAATTATTGTTGGTTTTGTGATATAGACCTTTGTCTTTGTTTTTAATGATATGATGGAGCATTTTATTCAGATATAATGTGATGTTAGTTGATGTAAAACTTTTTTTCAGTCAAATTGAAATTATTGTTATAAGGGTGAAAATACTGGTTCATCATAACATAGCCCTCGGTTAGTAACTAGCAATCTCTAAAGCTGCTCAACCAAAATCTGCCACACCACTAATTCATGAAAGCAGCATGTGCCAGTTACGTTAAAAGAGAGTTAAATGAAAATTTTATCTTAAGTAAGGTGTGTCATGATCTATGCCAGATACAAAATATCCTAAGACAAAAGTAATTAGCTTGCAGTTTTTGAAAATTTAAACAATATTCTCATTTTGATTAATAATTTTTTTGCAAAAAGTAATTTTTGTTTTTAGATTACTATAGGATACATCATATATAGTTAATACAAATTAAAAACTGCTGCACGTCATTGATAATGCAATTTAGAACCACTGCACAAATGGAACCGCGGCAATGAGAAAGACAGGCATAGACATAGTTATGAAGTTGGCAGAAAATATGATGTTAACACATTTTCTTTCTAGACATTTTGACATTTCATCACAATTTTTAAATGTTATATTTTATGTTTTGGGGTTATTTAGTTTTTTCAGGTTTGTACTTTTATCTTGCAATCAAAAAGTGTTACCAAGAGCTGTTAGCATCTTTGATACGCTCATTCATGTGTAGAACTTATTATGGCTTTTTCCTACACTTAACAGTTGATAGAGCATTAAGTTGAACATATTATTAAAAATATTTAGAAGAAACTAAAAGGTCACACAGAAAATAAAATAACGAAATGTTATAATAGAGAGTATGTATTTGATCAACAAGAAGTTCTATCTTTGATAATAAATACTGTCGATGATATCAGTGATTCCAGTAATTACAAATCATATTTCCATACCATACAAGTCTTCATCATACTAAGATTTTTTATTCAGTATCTGCATAAATCAAGATATTTAAACTATTTAAATTGTACATCCATAAGTACAGTTGGTTCGGAAAAAAATGAATACGGCAAAAAAGCACTTAAATAAGTTTGGGCAGTGTTCTTCAATTATGTCACATCAGGTTAGGATAATGAGTCATATTTACGACTATTTGTTGTCAAGATTTTTTGACAACTTGTCATGTAAAAATCTAAAGATTTTTAAAAAATGCCTCCTCATACTTCTGTTGAACTAAAGGCGCGAATAATTTCCAAGTTGGAAGATGGTTGGTCCCTCACAGTAGTTGCCCAACATTTTAATATTGGTAGAGCAACCGTATATAGAATTAGTAGAAGGTGGAGGGATGAACAGTCTTTAAAAAGGTAGGAGGGTTCGGGAAGGCCAAAGATCAGCACTGCAGATCAAGATCGAGCTCTTTTAGGAGCTTTAGAAGAGAATCCATTCCGTACTGCAAAGGAAGCCCGAATCCTATCTGGATTTCCTGGCCGAAAAACCACAACGTGGCAAAGACTGCAAGATTCTGCTTTAAACTGCATAGTGGCGGCAAACAAAACGGAGCTGACCGTAGAACAAAGACAAGCTCGTCTTCTGTTCGCCTTAAATCACGTGAACCGCGGCCAAAATTTTTGGGACCGTGTAATTTTTAGTGACGAAAAGATTTTTCAATCTTGCAAACAGGGGAAAATTAAAGTGTACAGGCCAAATAACTCAAGATTTGACCCAAACTACGTGAACCATTTTCGAGCTGCGGGTCATTTTAGCGTTAACGTCTGGGGGTGGATTTCATCAAGAGGGATGGGTGTGGCATGGCGAATTAACGGAAGATTTGTAGGCCAAACATATGTGGATATACTGGAAAATGTGATGCGGCCCAGTGTGCTACTTTTATATCCCGAAGATAATTTCATTTATCAGCAGGATAATTGTCCTGTGCACACGTCAAACATTGCCACGCAATGGTTTAGGGCCAACAATATTGAAGTGCTACAATGGCCAAGTTATAGCCCAGATGCTAACCCAATAGAGAATGTGTGGGGGGTCATAACAAGACGGCTATATCAAAGAGATTTTATGCCAAGAGATGCTGAAGAGTTGTGGAATTCTATCCAAGAAGTTTGGGAAGAATTGTCTGTAAGAGAGGACTTTTTGCCAGGTTTCATGCAGATGGATAGAAGACTGCAAGCAATCATAGATGCTGATGGATACATGACCAAATATTAATTTAAGTAATTTAATTTGTTTCCCTTATTTGTATTGTTAACTTAAATAAATGAATCTAAAAAAACTATACCTATTTCCGTAAGAAGCTACATATCGTAATAAGTTATTATGCATGAATGATTACAAATTCATAATGTTTACATCCATATCATACATCCATGTTGACATTCACCATAACCATTAAATATTTGACAAGATATACACTGCTCATTTTCGTAAAAAAATAAAAACCGCTCTAAAAATCGTATTCATTTTTTTCCGAACCAACTGTACAACCTAAGTTTGCTTACGGTTGATCCTACATTTAAATTAATATGTTTTCCTGTTCTCTTTGCCTGGTTTAGCTTCATCTCTCTCACACTACGATAGAATAATTGCATCAGCAGCCAATCCATTGGTTGCTATGTCAATGGAAACATCCCAAGTTTTGATAATTCTATAATAATCTGGTAACCATTTCCTCCACCAAAAGATAATCTGCCTTTGATGACATGCAACAGTTTTTATTTTGTATGAATTATATATCTAGTGTGGAACATATATTGTGTTGTCCGGTTGTAGAGCTATTTGCATAATTAAAATTTGTTTATTATTTCCTATTTATTATTGGGAAACAATTATAATTAAAATAAAATGTTTAATAAGTTTAAATATGACCGATAAGTTAGGTAGAGAGATTTATAATTTTCATGTAGAATGACCTGACAGATACATTAATTTCAATCATCCAACAAGAAGTACAGTTCATGAGTGACCAGCCTATATAGACTTGATTCCTACCAGTGTGTGTATCGTCATATTTTTAAATACATTTAATAGACACTTTTTACCTTAATTAAAATTGTCAGGCATTAATAAAAAAATACATTGCATTATTATTTTGTTCTAATATTTTCTTATAACAATAAATTTGTCTAGTTGACATATCTACATTGTGTAATTTTTTTAAAACATACCAAACCAGCAAATTCTTGATATGGAAGGCCACACACTAAAATAAAAAGAGGTACTCAGTTGTCACAGCTTTTCTACTATGTAGCTATCAACATGTCATTGTTGTATCCATGTTAGTTAATTCCAAAATCACCTAAAGCATTCACTGTGACTAAAATGAAATAGTTAAGTAAGGTAGTTAAAATGTCAGAAACTATGGGTTCCTATGAGACAAGGAAAAGCTTCAGAGGCTACTTGCAGGTCAGGCAACAAGTTATTAAAATTAGAGATCAGAATAAAGTAGAAACTGGGAACTGAGAGGTGGCCAAGCAGAACAGTTCTGGACGCCTTATGTTTTACTTTTTTTTTGTATTAGGATTACTCTTTTGATATTTCTTGTAATCCCTCCGGGATCTGGGGGGGGTCCAGGGGTCTGGAAGCCTAAATGTTAGATTTATATAAGAAAACAGTATTTTTGCTTTTATGTCTATACAAATATGCTAATTATAAACACTCTATTAACCTAATATCTAGTTTGAAATAATTTTATTTGACCTCAAAAACATATTAACACATGATATATAATATTTATATACCATTTTATCTGAGATAAGGCATTAGAGGATTATTTAGATATGCAGACAAAGTAAGTCACATGTTATTTTTGTACATTAGTGGTTCTAAATTTACTACCTAGTATTTAAACATATTATGCCTTATAGAAAAATATGTGTAAAACACCCACCAAGAAATATTTTCATATAATGATTTGCTGCTACTGGATCATATCAGTTAACTGCTTCAAACATAAACAAACACTAACTTAAGCCCAGGATAAAAATAAGTTTCACCTGAATTTTTTACCAGGAATTTCTGGTTTTAAGCATCATGACGTTAATCTAATTGATGATTTTATCCTCTGAATATCCACAAGTTGTATTACATTCTTTACTGTGAATGATATAAAATAAACACTACAATATGAGAAATAAATGAATGTTTGTTAGCTAAAATGGCATATGCAAGTGGGAAAATTTTCTTATGAATATGTCGTAGATTTTCACTTACATATATAATTATATTTTGCTTTGATTTGTTTTATTTTATTAATTTAATCTTGTTATATTATTTTATCTTTGTGTACTAAGTACAAACTTTCCTTTACATTGTTTTTTAGTTTTTCATGATATTTCACAATAAAAGATATGGATATTTATTTGTTGTTAATCATTAATATGTTTAACATAAAATAGAATTTAAGTGGTATAATGTATTGATACAACTCATTTAAAAAATCGGATGCTATACTAGAACAAGCGACCAATATAAAAAGACTCTTTCTTATGCAAAAAAAATTATCAGAAAATATTTTTCCGCTGGGACCTGTGAAAAATTATTCTAACAAAGTGTATGTCACACTCACATTATTAGGATTAGTTAATTGTCTCTCAGTTATTGATTGCATACTCTTATTTTCGAGTGTGAATATGTAAAGTAAATGAGACTGCCGAAGAAGGAATGTTTTCCAGTTAAAGGAGTTGTTTTCACAAATTTGAAAGAAATATATTCAAGATTTTCAGTTCATCATGAATCAGTTTTGATTGTTGTTTTCACAGACTTTAAAATGGTGTGTGTGTTATAGGCATTCAAAAAAATAGATGTATTATGCTTTAGAAACATGTGTTCTACTGTATGACATAAGCACCTAACCTTGCCTAACCTTGAGAAGATATAAGAGGTTTATGGAAAAGATTTATGGATATTGGTATTTCATTTTACTTTTTTGTATATTATATTATATAGTGGAGAGGGGGGATAGTTGAACCCAGTTCTTTATTAAAAAAACATGTCTTTCACCTCTCATTACAATAGCTGAATCAGATGTTATTTCCATTATTTCTTGAGAAGCTACATTACTAATATCTGTTTCGACAAAAGAAAATTGTGTGTGAGTGTTATCTATGCACTTCATGAATATTACTTTACATTTTCCTTCCTCTTCATTGATTTCATCAATAACACTGGCATATCTATAGACTGAAGTGAGCCTTGAACCACCTTTAAACGTTACGATCATGAATTTTCCTTTTTTTTTTTGGGAGAACTGGAAGAAGATTGTCAAACTCTTGAGGTATTTCATTGCCAGAATCCACCCTCTTAGCCAGTCTGTAATAAACATAAGCCATGAATAACCAATAGTCTAATAATGACCATTAATAACAGAGAGTAGAGTTCTTTTGTCTTTGTAAATCAGGCAGACTGTCTCCATTATAAACAAAGATGTGATAGTTAAAATTCAATTAGAATGGAAAAATGACCGGCATGTATACATGTATCTCACCTCTTTTGCAAGATGAATCTGTTGTACCTACCTGTAATTTGTAAATTTGTGAACCAAGAGTTAAGTAAGTAGTGTGCATAATACCCCAGAAACTATACTATACCTCAAGTGTTATTCTACCAGAGAAGGATAGACACCAAACGAACTGCATAGACACCAGAAGCCTCCCTATTAGCCAGTCTCTGTACATGATCCTCAAAATTCAAATTTCTGTCACTATGGAATCTGAGGAACTCAACCTCTGACACAACTCACCCTAGTTTTAGTGACATTCGGTAATAACAAGTTTGCATCACACTTAGATCCTCGATGCTTATGTCATGCTAAATCATTGATATATAACAGGAATATAATTGGCCCAAAACAGAACCCTGAGCCACTTCATGATATTTTCTCAGGTCCCAATACTATTGGACCAATAGCAACGTTCTGCGTCTGATCTCCAAGATAACTCCTGAAACATTGCCGAACCTAACTTCTAAACCTATATTTATTAAGCTTTCCCAACAGTATTTTATGACACACAATCAAAGGCTTTTGATAACACACAAAATACTGTTGCGACAGCTCTCTTCTCATTGGGAGCAAAGTATATACTCTCCAAAAACTGAAATGATGCATCGCCAGACTCCTGTCAGTCTGAAAACCAAATTGACTTGAATGTAAAATGTTATTTTGTGTAAGATAGGAGACCATACCCCAGGGTTTGTAAAAATCAGATTTTTTTGATTTAAATAGGATTTTTTGGATTAAAATCAGATCTTTTTGAATTAAATTGATTATTTTGATGATTTTTTTATTTTTTGGTCACTTGTAACAGTTACAACAGTAAGTCATTACTAAAAGGTAGTAAGGTAAGTAATAATATACAGTATAAGAACACAAATTTAGTATTAATATGTATTAATAACAGTGACACAATTGATGAGTAATTCAATTTTAACGAAACGAAAACAAATGGTACTTTCTAAAAATAAAAACATAATACTATACAAAAGGTAAGTGTAGGACTCTATTACCTAGACCTATATTAAAGAAAAAATCAGGCTAATTAAAATGACATAATTATTTTTATAAAAATAAAAATATTTATTTTTTATTTATTTATTTACGTCTAAAGATACATTTAAAGTTTTTACAGAGTTTACAGACTAACCTAAACTAAGACAATTCATTTGGCTTGAAACTTGAATTTATCTTGGGGTAAGTTAAAGAAGTCAAGACGAGGGAAACTTACTTCATGTCCGGTAATTTTGAATGTGTAGATAAAAACACTGAAGACATTCTGAGCTTAATTTAAATTTTTATAAGCAGTAAATTGTCTTTCGTTATCCAAGTTATGGTCTTTTGTCATCCCACTTATGGAATATATAGTCTCCCACCAATCAATAGTACTAGCTTCTAAAGCCTTACCAGACATAATACACCGCTAAAAAATTCTGGTTTGAATTTATTTTTATTAAAATTTGCATTGAATTTTAGTTATTAAAATTGTTTGCAAAATAGTCAAAAATGGTTTTCTTTTCTTCTGGAGCTAAGATATTTTTGTCCAACTTTATACTCAGCTTAACTGCTAATAAATGAAGCTGGTGCTAAGACTTGTTTGTAATGTTTGATCACCTGTTTTATTATGGATATATTAAAATTACTATCCTCTTCAAATTTCCTTCTTTCCACTTTCCTCGGCGTGTCTGCCCGCAAACTCTTCTAAAATTAAAAACTGTGGGCTACTATAAGTATAAAACATTCGAAATTAGACAAATATATCTAAATTTATGGAAAATGCTTTAAATCATTGATTTTTTTTTATTTTTTTTAATGATTTGATGCCAACCCTGCCATGCGCTTTTAACTAACTTTTCGATTATTTTAGAAAGTGTGGATACTAATAAAATAAGACTCAAGTTAGAGGGGATGTCGAAATCTCCACCTTTATACAACGGAATGGTCAAAGCATTTTTAAGGCTAAGTGGAAAACTACCCTCAAGCCACGAATGATAGATGACACCAGAACTAGCTGACTCCAGAAGGGCTTAATATAATGTAGACGAGATTCCATCCTCACCACTTGAACTATTATTCCTTATTGAGCGATTGATCTCCAGAAGTTCTGCAGAGTCACTGGGATGAAAGAAGAATGACCTCTTAATGAGTATCAGTAATTGAACAATATGACAACATTGGCACTCTGTCAGGATCATGGGAGCAGCTTGACTTACACTGAGCAATAGATTCGTAAAAGCCTTCAAATAACAGAATCACTATAATTTGAAACCCATTGACGTTTTCAGCAATGTTTAGAAAATGCCTAAAGGATATTGGACTATGTTGTCAGCTTACATTGATAGCATGTATTGATCATAGCACATCTTTGTCAGGGCCCTACAGGTTTCCTCAATTGTTGAGAACTCCTCATAACTTGAATGTGTCGAGTCTCCTTAAAGCTAACTTCTTAAGCTCATGGTTGAATGAAATCAGAATTATTGAGCTCTTAAAGCACTTTAATGGGAGAAAATGGAAATGTCATGTGATACCCTACTATATAGAACTAACTCACTAGGACAATGTCATGCTTAGGAATAATTATGAATCCCAGTCTACAAGATAATTATTAACAGAATCTTGGATTCGGCATATTACTACTCTCTGAAGTAGACTCTCTTCTTGGCAACATGCGACTTTGGTAGCATACCATGGTTTATTCCATTCAATAGTGAGCTATGGATTACATGCTAGGGGTAGTGTAGCACACACTAGTCTCCTAAAGGTATTTTTTAAAGCAAAAACTGGGCACCAGATAGTTTTTTCATTAAATCTACACAGTTGTAAGCCTCTTTTTCTTCAACATTCCATATTGACTCTCTTTGATAAGATAGTTCTTGAGAATATATTATACATAAAAATTATATATATTACAAAAAAAACACAACACTCATTCAGACATTTATCACCATGATACCCGACACGAAGAAAATATTTTAAAACTACAGAACAACTGAATTTTTATGTTTCAGAAAACAATTAAAACAAATATTTAACAACTATTGCTTCTTATTCAATAACTGATTTTCAAAATGCAATAAGAGGGAATAAGGAAATTGACTTACTCTAAGTATAGTTTTAATAATTATTTTGCATATTTTAATACAGTGTTTTGTATTCGATATTTACGTTTTGTGTCTAGTATTTATTATA
This sequence comes from Kuschelorhynchus macadamiae, assembly GCA_030620095.1. Classification (NCBI taxonomy): domain Eukaryota; kingdom Metazoa; phylum Arthropoda; class Insecta; order Coleoptera; family Curculionidae; genus Kuschelorhynchus; species Kuschelorhynchus macadamiae. The sequence goes on from JAUTXW010001314.1 coordinate 1,313,095, forward strand.
TTTATTAAATATGTCTTTATTTGTATTAGGTATTTATTATTATTATTATTATCTTATTGAATTGCTTGATGGCATATCTATGAAAATGTATTTTTTCTTGTGATTTATAAACATACATAAATAAATAACTGTCGATAGGTAGGAATAACTATCGATAATTAAAATGTATCAATATGTGAGTTGCTGTCGCCTGTCAGTAGGTAAAATTTATTATCCCTCATCTCTATCAGATGTTTGCAGATTGCTCCACACCAATACCTTTACAACATCCAAAACAAATTGCAAAAAATGCCCAGAACCTGGTATTTTTGCATCTCTCGTATAAGGGAAGTATTCGAATAATGAAAGAATCACCCTCCTAGATTTTTACACATCTCTATGTTTTAGGGTTCCTAGATGCCAAAAAACATTTTTCTCAATTTCCTTGGTCTGTCTGTTCGCGACATAGCTAAAAACTACTTACCTTCAAATTTTAGTGAAAAATGAATTGTCATATAAGGATGAAGTAATAACAATATATCAAGCATAACATAGTAATAAATTGGTAAAAATTTGGTATGAATCTAAAATGCTGGCTCAATAAAATATTTAAAAAATCAGTCTGAAAAAACTACTTATTAGATTGATTTCAAATTTTATCCTAGAGTTAGGTTAGGTTAGGTTAAGTTAAAATTGAGTGGAGCAAACCGACCCTCCACTGCGACTCTGTGGTCTATTGTGGCTCACACCTGTTTACACTTCCCCAGGCAACTCTTAGGTCCTCAATGGGTCTTATTATTGCCTTTGGGGAGGTATTATTCAAGTCCTCTGGGGCAGCAGGACTGCTAGAGTTAAGTGTGGTATAGATGTAAAGGTAAAATTGTACTGCGATTTCAAGATGGCGGCTAAATAAAATGGTTTTATTCCTGAAAAAAAATTCCCGGTTTTTTACAGATCCTCACATTACATGTTCTTTTCAATTACGTCTTTGTCTGTCTGTCTATCAGTTCGTGGCACAGCTAAAAAATTACTTCCCAAATGAAATGTAAAAAAAATTATTACCAAAAAACAAAGTATCCAATTCACTTCAAAATTTTGCATGAAAATCAAGGTTTACATAGGAATAAACATGTAATATGTTGGTACAAAGTACAAATCTATGATGACAATACAAAATGGCGGCCTAATATTTAAAAAATCAGCATGGAAAAACTACTTATTAGATTGATTTCAAATTTTGTGAGAAAATTAAGTGTGATATAGAGCTAAACTGGTAAAATTATGGTACAAATTCAAGGTTGTCAAACAATATGGTGACCAAATAAAATGTTTAAAAAACAACATAAAATAACACTATTCAATTGACTTCAAACCACAAAAATTTCATGATATAGGGAAACACTTTTTTGGTACAAATTCAACATGGTGGAACAAAATTGCGGTCTAATGAAATTTTTAAAAAGTTGGTGTGAAAAACAAAATTTTAAATAATGCCCAAAAATATTGGTACGAATCCAATATAATGGAACAATAAAAATGTTCGACCCACATACGAATTTAAAGTTAAATACAGAATCCACAGAGGCCTCATTTGCCCCATAAAAATATAAGGTATTCCATTTAACAAAAATATAATTTTTGGTATTGCTCCTTTTTACGACACCCTGTATACTTGAAAATAATTTTGGGTTATAATAGAAATGAAACGTTAAAAGTTTTATTAAGAAAATTTTCCCATAAGTTTAACGGTTTAGCAACTATTGTCCGACGCACGTTTGTTGGACTACCCTGTATATTTTTTCTGCAAAAATTAAAGTTAATTGAATCAAAATTTTTTTTACGTTCACCTTTTAAACATATGATATTTGGCCGCCATTTTATTTCGCCCTCTTGAATTGGTACTACAATTTTTACCAGTATATCTCTATATTAGACTTAATTTTTATATAAAATTTGAAATCTATCTAAGAAGTAGTTTTGCAAATAACTCAGAAACTATCAACATTTAATTAATTTTTTATTAATTAAATATTCATTTAAAAAATTATGGTATTTTCTAGTAACAACCCGCTGGGAAATTTTTTTTTTAGGTTTTTGGTTTATATTTCAAGTCGAATAATTGATAAAAAAATCACTAAAATTATTTCGCTTCTTGGAGATTTTATCACAACTATACTCTATGAGTTATAACATTGCGACGTTTTTAATTGTTATAATCTATTAGTTATTAATTATTGAAGGTAACAAAAAAACTAAAAAATAAATTTTTTTATTATCTTCAATAATTAGTAACTAATATATTTGAACAACTTAAAACATCGCAGTGTCATAATCTCATATAGTATAGTTGTGACAGTCTATTAATGGTCGAAATAATTTTAGTGGCTTTTGTTTAACAATTATTATACGACTAAAAAAAAATTGATTTTTAATTTTATGAAAAATCAGTGAAAAAAAAATGTTTAGCGGGATATTATTCCTTCAAGTGGCTAGATAATAACATAATTTCTAAAAACATTTAAATTGATATTTAATGGTATTTTTTTGACTTTTACGATTTTGGGGCATCGTGACGGCTTAGCGCTTGAGGGCGCAGAACTGTATTTTCCAAATAAAATTATTAATCATAGAGTAGTTTTTTTTTTAACTTGATTGACTGGATCCTTATTTGATGAAAAGCAATCACCAACATGGTAAATAAAATACTTTAGAATGTTGTAGATTTTCGCTTTTATTCACAACTTGTGACATGTTTCACTAACACTGTAGCTTCGTCGGACAAATTGTATCGAAACTTACAATTTGAATGTAGTTTTCGACTTATTTACAAAAAGCTAAACTCTTTTTTTAAAGTTAATTTGTTAATAACTTTTGAAATCGTTTATGTGCGGTTTGAAACCTTTGCAAATTTTTCTAGACCTCATTCGGAATTAAATGAGCCTTCACTCATATTCTTACAAGCAGTAGCAAGAATTAACACAATTTTGAGTTTATGAACTAGTCTACGAGAATTAAGTGTCATATATAGATATACTGATAAAAACTGTGGTATTAATTCAAGAGGGCGGCCAAATCAACTGTTTAAAAGATGAGCATAAAAAGTCCCTTATTCAATTAAAACTAGGAGATTTGATAAGAATTCAACATTACGGAACAAAATGGCGGTCTAAAAAAATGTTTAAAAAATCACCATAAAAAAAACTGCTGAAATTGGTACGAATCTAATATGGTGGAACAAAATAGCGCCCAATAAAAAGTTTGAAAAGATAGTATACATATATATTACTAAATGAATATGTGGGGAACTAAATTGGGTCACACTTCATAATCCATTACCATTTTTCCCCAAAAATGCAATGGTTTTCTCGTAAATCGGGGCTTAAGTTCGATGGTTGTAACGTAATTGATTCACTTTTCATTTTTTTAATCATTGGATGTTGATTTTATCGATATTATTTGAGAAAAAGATAACAGATATCTCCTGTAATTAATATTTTACAAGGATACCCCTCTAGTCTGTCTCTTTAATTTACAAAATCGCAAATCGGGAAGTACTGGGCACGTTAAAAATTTTGATTTCTACCCCAGTATAAATGTTATTAAAGAGGGCTGTAATATTTAAACAACCTGAAGTCAGTGAAGCTGATAGATACAAACTTAGACTAAATAAGTTCTACAAGTCTTAGCTTTAGAAGTACAACAGAAAAGGTTGTGGATGCTGTAAATCTTATTTAATCGATAGATATATCGACCACTGTTTAAAATCACCTGTTATTATTATTATTAAAATAAAAGCGACGCTCGTTGCCAGTATGGGCGTCACGACGCCAAAAAAAAACAATACATTTGCACGAAGTTTAAAAATCTCATATTTCAGAAATACGTCTATTTCTAAGTAGTTTTTGTTATTTGGACCAACCTAATTGCAGTGCTTGTTACCGAGTTATAAAAGATGTTTCACTTAAATGTCAAACGCTGATTTAGTAGTAGTAAGTTTTTTGAGTAAAATGAAATTATTTAGAGTTAACAAAATCGACGTCGTGATCAGTTCAGGGAGAAAAAACGAAACAATAGCAGAAACTTTAAAATTCCAATTAATTTTCAGATCTATATCTATATTATAAATTAACATAGTTTAAGCAAGCTTTGTCAGTAGAATTTGACTTCTTGGACAATAAAGCATGTGTAAATTAAAGTATTAGACTTTTTTGTTATTTACACCAAATTGATTGCTGTAGTGGTTTCTCACATATAGCGGGTCTTTAGATAGAATATTTTTGTTTTATTTTAATTAGGTAGTTGTTTTGGAACATATTTTAATAATAACATAGTTTTTATTTGATGTGATTTAACACAAGAAATCAAAAGTAGAAACAAATGATGTTTCAAAACAAGTCATTAATCGCCATTTTGTTAAATGACCCGGTATATCTCAGAAACCAATGCAGCAGTCAATTTGGTGCAAATAACAAAAAAGCCTTGGTAATGGAATACATTTAAATTTTAGATCAGGTCTAAATCTAAAACTGATAGCTATAAAATGACATGCAACAAAACTTTCTTAATGAATCTGGGGGTTAAAGTTTCCACAATCGTATTGTTTTTCTTGGCGTCACGACACCTACACTCACGACGGAGTACTTTTTCTTTTAGCTCTAAATAATTAAATTTTGCGCAATTAAATAAATAACTATTTTTTACAAAAAATTGATATCCGTTAATTTGCGAGTTTAAGTGGAACACCCATATATATATCACTAATAGTAATCATCATAATAATAAAGTTAATGATGCAAGAAATAAAAATGTCTTAAAAATAGACTTATTTTTGAAATCTGAAACTTCTATAGTTCTTGCAGTTCTATAGCGGTGACGGCGTCAGTTTTATTTTAGCCGCAAATAATTACATTTTACTCAATGAAATAAACACTTTACTATGTTTTTGACATGCTCGTTAATTCTCGAGAAAACGGCATTTGGAGTTTTAAGGGAAACATCCTGTATATTGTTTTGACCTTAAAATGTCATGGCAGCATAGCTTGAAATTACAAACTGTATTTATTAAAAATAATTTATAATTCAAAATATTTTACTTTCTTAATATTTCCAATTATTAGCTTTCTCTACTATTTGCATACAACAAAATCGATACTCTGTGTTTACTTATTGTATGTTGGTTACTGAAAACTAGATCTATTTTGAAACAGTCCAGAAAAATTAAGTCAATAATACACTATTGTGCAATTGAAGTGTAATTTTTTAAAATTTAACCTGAAATCAAATGTCTATAACTTGTAAACAAAAGGGTATGATTACAGACGGTTTTTTACATTTTGTAGGCTTATGTTTTGTTAACATTTTTCTGGTATGCGTGTTGTAAGGGTTACTTTGGTCTGATATGTACGAAGGATAAGACAAGCAGTTTTTTTCACATGAATTTTGATGTGTTTTGATTTCACACGTATGTACTTAATAAATGGATTCTTAGGAAAAAACTAATCTCTCAAAATTTTGATATCTGATTTGTTTCTTTTTTCTTATAATAAGCATTTTTTTAACATTTTTCTGTCTAAATTAAACACTTATTATTTTCAACATAAAAACTACTTTCTTTTAAATTACCAATTCTAGGCACTTTTTAAATAAAGTTCTGCCTAATTGAGTATATTTTCTTCATCATTAGTAAGTTATCGTATACCGAGTGTCCGAAAAATATATAATTATTAAAACCTTTATAAAGGGTGGGGCACAACTTACACGTCCGTCTCTAACTACTGAACGATACTTTCTTTTTCAATGACCCTTAATTAATTCTCTGAAATTACACTTATACATTTTTACTATTCTTTGTATATTGAATAACAGTGGTTAATAATAACTTTTTAAATTTGATGCAGATATTAATCAGGCAGAATAACTTTTCAATATTTTAGTAAACTCAGTTATGTTAATGCATACTTTTTTTTATTTAAAATTTTAGGGAATTTTTTAATTATGTATGTTATTTATCACTAGTTTTCCGATACCGGTTGTATAAAAAATATATAAATAACTAACATTTTATACAGGTTATTGCAAACTCGATGCTCATGCGGATCTCGCAGAAAAGTAAAAGATAAAAATCGTTTTAATAGCGACAAAGTTACGCATTTTAAAACTTACTTTTTTAAGACTGTCGAAAACAAAAAACTGAAACATTTTAATTGATCTTAACTTTTTACTCACTATATTTCAGGCTTTGCATAATTCACATTTTCATTACAAATTTTGTCTATTACAAAATGACATTTTTTAAAAATTTATTCCGACGACGGTTCGGTCCCAATCACCAATCACATGAATTTAAACATAATAATGTATGTTCAATGGAATTTTCTAAAGCTTTTGATTTTCCAAACCAAAAATTCATTCGATTTGAATAAATGACACTCGACAAAACTGAAGATACCCATGCATTAAGTATTGGATTACCTACAAATTTGTTCGAAACATTAGATGCTACAAAAAACAAGTTATAGCCATTTAAATTTAGATTAAATTTTAAAAAAATTGCACTTCATTTGCACAATAGTGTAGTTTCCTAGTGATCGACAAAAAAAACGATTATGCAGGCTTTTTTCTGTATTGGCATTGATATTTTATTTTCAGCTACATACAACCAATGTTTTTTCTTTAAAGCTAATCGGATGTTCAGATAAGAAAACAAAAATATTTCATATTATTGAAAGAAAATCAAACATTAGCGATGAGTTTCTTGGTAAATACGTTACGTTAATTTAGCTGTAATTTAAAATTTTCTAAGGAGATAAATATTTTGGCCTTGAATATTTTCTAGGCTCCGTTGCTTTTCCTGTGCTGTTTGATGAAAGTAATTGTATTTTTATTGAGGTTTGTTACAACGATAATAGAGATTTATCACATAATTATACATATACAAAAATTCTGTGTTTTTTTAATAACAGTCTATTAAAGAAATTGTCTTGAATCATAATAAGTGAGCAAATATTGCCTAAATATTTATTTGTTTTCTCAATTTCTGTATTTGGATCCATCCATATGGTCCTGTAGGTGAGGCGTAGTATTTCTTTTTTATTCACATGGCATCCTTGTTGATGACCGTTGTCGTTTTACCCACTACTTAATTTCCATGGCAGATGTTTTGACAACAGTCTTTATTCCAAAGATGTGTGTCGAAATAATTGCCTTGGGTGTTATATTGGAGTATCTGCGAAATTAGAGTTTTAAAATGGTACAAATAGTAACTTATACAATGAAAACGTGTAAATATTGTTAGGTTAATTTGCAATAACTTCATCATAAGTTTAGATGATTTTTTCAATCGATGAAAGTGACCACAAATTTTTGCAAGAACTGTTACTAGAATTCGGGGATATTTCTCATTAAAATTTTCAATATCTTAACTATATATGTTTATTCTTATTTATTTATTAACTTGTAACCATTTACAAATGTATAAAGGTGCAAATGAATTAATAATCTTAACCTAATCTAACCTATTGTATAAATATTCTTTACCAAATAAATTTAAAAATTATATATTATTTTTTATAATTTACTCAAGGATTTTTGCTGTAGCATCTTTTTTAGGTAATTTAGTGGAATATTAAGCAACTCCCAGTAAGTTTTATTACCCCAGGAGTAAAGCCTTGCTATGGGAGATTACATTCCATAGTTGGATCGGTGAAAAGATTGTGCAAAATTGCGTTGGTTTCTGGTGTTTTTAGGTGGAATCAGAAAATTAATCAGGGACAACAGGGTAGGGCAGTTGATCATTGCATTTATGATTTTATATAAACATATCATTGGATCTCCTCGTTGAAAGTTTTAAAAAACCAGTAACTGACCGCATAACGGTAGGAGAATAATCAAATGAAGAAATGTTAAGCTTATAGGATATAATGCGTAAAAATTTGTTCTGAACTATTTCAATTGAATTAATTTGGCATAAATAATGTGGATACCAAACGGGTAGAGTATTCCAATACAGATCCGACTAAAAATTGATACAATAAGTTAAAGGTGAAAATATATATTCTCAAAATGTCTATCTACTCGCGAAAGAAAACCAAGCAATTTCAATGATTTATTAATAATATACTCAAAGTGAAGTTGAAAATTAAGCTTGGTATCCAGGATAATTCTCAAATTCTTGACCTTGTTTACCAAGTGACTATTAATATGATAAGGGAAAGCAATTTTAATATTAACGACAATCTAAATTATATTAGTCCAACAGTTTATTTTCTCGGTAACTAACGGGGATATCAAAATGTGGTAAAAAACGTTTACTTAAGAGGGTAAAAATGTAATTATGTACGGCTAAAATAAATACAACGCAGTCACGAGTATAGGTGCGCTGCTGCCCTAAAAAAAACAATTGCAAAAACTTTAAAAGTAACATATTTCAAAAAGACAGTTTGGTTTTATGCATCAAGTTGATATCTGTACTAGGTACTGAGATATACAAGGTGTTTCACTTGAATTTCAAACGTCGATTTCTTGCAAATTAATAGGGGTATCAGTATTTGGTAATCAATAACTTTTTAAGTGAGTACATTGTAATTATTAGGAGCTAAAACAAAATCGAGGCTAACGTCAGTGTTAGCGTCGTGACGCCAAGAAAAAACAAAACAATGTAGAAACTTAAACTCTGCATCTAGTTCTAAAATTGGTTATTTGCACTATATTTATTGCTATATTGTTTCTGAGATATAGTGAATCTTTAAATATATATTTTTTTTCAATTAAGTATTTGTTTTGGGACATACATTTTTTAAATAATAAAAAATATTAAATACTTTTGATTTATATTAGGATATGATTCAAGACAAGAGTTCAAAAGTAGAAAAAATTGATATGATTTATACAAAATATGTTCCAAAACAAGTCATAAAAAAATCATTATTCCTCTAAAATACTATATCTCAGAAACCAATATAGCAATCAGTTTGGTGCAATAACAAAAAAGTCTTACAAATAAACGTATATTTAAAATTTTTACTTTTTAAGTTTATACAATTGTTTTCCACAGCCCAATGATGACTGTTGTGCCTATTAAAAACTCCATAATGATTTACAAAATCGTGATTTTCATTACACTTTCTAGTATACCACTCACAGAATCGTAGTCGTCTTGGAAAATCTGTTTCCTTAAGTCCTTGAGCTATTATGAATTTCTAGGTACTTATTCTCCTTTAATACTCTCTGTATTGTTGATTTTGGCACATAAATTTCCTGTTCTACAGTTCTTACCGATGCACGTCCGATTTTCGTTGATAGCTTGTAAAATATTTCTGTCGCGATTTTCATTGTCAATATTGTATACGCTTCTAGGTTGTTCGGAGGCCCCATGGTTAGTTAAATTGACTACGATGTTTCTGAATTGGGTTTTATGAGGCTGCCGTCGCGTCGTTCGGGGTACATCTCCGAATACCTTGCTGAGGTAATGTCAGCGTTACTGTGCAACTGCAAGTACAGCGCTAACATGTCAAACTTTTCTTCATTTGAATAGGGAATACTGGCCATTTTCAACAGGTCTCGACAATTTGTGTGTCAGATTTATGATTTTATTAAGAGAAAAGCTTACTACTTAGTAAAACACAACTTTGACATTTTGTATTATTTAACGTCATAGTCAAAGCCCACTTTTGTTACAAATAAATCATGACCACCTTAGAAAAAATTGAAACCTATGTTTACGAAGTGTGATGATACTCAATTCTTTTATTCACTTGTCAGACATCGCTATACTGGAAATTTTTCGCCCTTTCCAAAAATCGAAAAATCCAATTTGGCAGTCATAAGAAAAATGAAAGTTTGCGGGTTGCGAAATAACAAATAACGATGGAAACATGTACACGCCATTTTATGCATCTTAAATAAGTGTCCATAATGTCACATTTTCACAGTTGTTAATTTTACCGTTTTGGATTTACTGGCGAAAAATGAAATCTGCCATATTCGGTTTTTCGCCGATATTTCCAAAATCAATTGACCGATTGCGTTGTTTCCTCCAAAACTCTACCCATTTAACCTTTGCTGTAGGTACAATAGGAGCCGAGATCCCAATATAGAGATACGAATCTGGGACACACTGTATACATAGCAAAAAGTAAATATGAACGCGACGCGGCGATTGGGAAGTAGCTTGATTTATTGATAGTTGGTTATAAATATAAACGTCATAAATGTTTGAGCCAAGTAAATATTCTATTGAAAAATGAGTAAACAATTTCAGGAATTTGTTTCACCTGAAACAAAACAGTAAATCCGTTTGGTTTCATTTTAACGGTCTTAGAAGGCGCTTCAACAATGTGTTAGAAATTACTTAAAATTGGACATTTGCCAGACGTCTACAGCAGTTGTCTACTTTGCTACCTTTAAAACTGTAAGCGTTACTTGAAATTTCAAATTACAAAAATATACCGCTTATTGTCGGACGAGTTTGTTGTATAAAATCTGCCATGTGGCTAGCACTTGCAGCATTTTTCATTAGAATAGGAAGGTGTAAAGCAAAAAGAAAAATTCTTATCTAACTATCCTATCGTGTTCCGTTATTACTCCTCTTTCACTTTTATTAAGGTATACCTATCTCTAATAGTTTTTGCTCTATATTATTTTTTATGAATTGTGTCATTGAAAATGCATTAAAACATATTGATGCAATTTTAATATTGTTGTTCTTTCAATTTATCGGCCAGTTGTAAAAATTATTGTTGTCAATATTTTATAAAACAACTTAGCTTCACATTTAAACAATGATTTGATATTTATATTAATTAAATGCAGATAGTTAATTTTAAAAACTAAATCAAGATATGACAAATAAAAATGCCAATGATTTAAAAAAGGTCGTTTTAATTATAACCAACAACAAATAGTTAAAGAACAAATTTAATTTAGTCTACACATTTAATTATTGCAGAACACGAAAATACACAAAAATCATAATTGTACATTGCAAATGTAATTATTTCTGTATCTATTAAAAGGTATACCATGGTGGCTGTAATCAACATAATATTATAGTGACAATTAATTTATATAAATATAATTATTTTGTATTTTAAAAATAAAATAAATGAATCAACTTAAATTACAAAACATAATTAAATCCCTTAATACACACAACACTACCTAATTAAGTATTCAAAATGTCTACCGTTCTCTTGAACACATAGTTCAACACGTCTTTCGAATACACTGCTTAAATTTCGACACATGGCAACATTGTAAAACAATTTCTAATCCTTAACTTCATGTCTTCCTTTGGTGTGGGAGGTATTTTGTACACTTCTTTAACATACCCTTCTATGCTAAAGTATATTTTTGTAAAATATGGCAATCTAGCCGGCTACGAAACAGGTTCTTCAATCCAACGATCTGGGTATGTTTCATTTAAAAATGTTCTGATAGGTCCTGTAGAATGAACCTGGACAACATCATGAAGAAACCACATTTGATTCAGCGTTTCATTTGGTATTTGAGCTAATAACCCAGGTAAATGATTTTGCAAAAAAACTAAGTAAACGTCCCTTGTTACCTTTTGCTCAAAAAAATATGGCCCAATTACGTGGTTACTTAAAATACTTTCCCAAACATTTATGACCATCTAATTTGGGAAGTATATCTTCATCTATCTGCGTAGTAATGAAAATTGTGTATATTAACACTCATATTCTTATGAAACGTAGCCTCGTCTCCAAATAGCACCAAATGGGGAAAATTTCTTCTTTCTGTTATTTTGTTTTGAGCCCACAGACAAAATCCAGTCTTCTCCGATAGTCTAGGGGAAACAGTTCTTGGAGTAATTGAATATAATAATAATAATAATAAATGTCTTTTATTTCAAAATTAACATACATGAAAAAACACATTTTGTAAAAACATCACAAGAGCAAAACGCAGTCTAGCTAGAAAGGCTACTCTCGTTCTCGTGGTAAAGGAGTTAAGCAAATAACATAAATATTATTATATTTTTTCCGTTTAACAACCACTAAAACACTCGCCATTGGTGAACTTCGGAATTAGTTGGTTAAAAAAATAAACTAGAAAAAGATTCTCAGGATTCCTGGAGTCAACGAACATATTTTTTGTACTGAATTTTAAATTCTTTTTCATTAAGGGAAGTTAATTCACAAGGTAGGGAATTAAACAATTTGATAGCATTCTACGTAAAAGACCTTTGATATATGGCACTATAGTGATGTGGCATGGTGATCCTATTGCTATCCCTAATGTTACGTGTATGTATATTTACACGAAAAAAAACTTATTCCTTATAGCAAATGGTAATGATGTATTTCTCAAAATGTCTACCAAAAAATTTCCTAAATGTAACATTCTGCGGTTATTCAATTTTAGCCAACGAAGTTCTTTGAAGGTATGGGATATATGGTCGAATTTTCTTAGGCCAAAAATAAGACGCGAACATTTATTCTGTACTTTTTGAATACGATTTATATGAACTAGATCTAGACGTGGTCCATATATAAAATCACGATAATTAAAGCTAGAAAGGACTAATGACGCACACAACATTTTACGTAAGTTAAAACTGAGAAAATGTCGGCTATTATACAATATTTTTGATAATAGATATGATTTCTGAATTAAGTTTTTTACATATTCTTTAAAACGCAATTCCGAGTCAAGTATAATTCCCAAATTTTTTGCGGATTGCACCATAGGAAGCTTTACACCATCAATATTTAAGCTAAGATTTTCTTTTAAGAAATTCACAGTCACCCTACTGCCAAAAAGCATAAGTCTTGATTTTAAAGGATTTAGGTTAAGATTATGTTCCAAAGACTGCTATTTAATAATATTTAAATCTCCATTTATCAGATTTGGTGAATTAATGTAATCATTGTGATTGAAATGTAAATAAATTTGTGTATCATTAACGTATGCCCGAAGAGTATTTTAATTTTGCTATTAATAAATCATGGTTAACGGTATCAAAAGCTTTGGAAAAATCAAGGAGAACCAGTGCACTACTAAGTTGCTTATCAATAGCCGTAATAATATCATCAGTAACACCTACCAATCCTATAGATATGCTAAAATTCTTCGTAAATCCGCATTGATTTTCCGATATAATACCATTTGTAACACAGTGTTGATACAATTGGTTAAATAAAATTTTTTCAAAAATTTTGGATAGAGTAGGTGTATACTAATTATTCTAAGATCACAAAAATTTAACGGATCTTTTATTTTTGGCAATGGTTTTCCAATTGAGACTTTCCATTGGTCTGGAAAGTAACTTACTTCTATACAGCAATTAATTAAATGTGTCACATATCTGTCTATAAAAGGGTACAATATTTTAACATTGATGCATTTAAACCATCCACCCCAAAAGCATTGACTGAATAATATCATGAACTTCACCAACCTCGGCCATTCTAAAAGAAAAGGATACGTCCCTATTAAAACTATGTTCCTTATAAAAATTTTCTTTTAATGAACAGTCAGAAATATTTTGCAAATATTGGTCAAAATAATTATTAATATCATTAGGATCGGAGAGAATACTAGGAATATCTATATTTTTGTTTGGACATAAATTAAAAGATTTTAAAGATTTCCAAATTCTTTTAATATTTCTTTCTGCACAGATGTCGTTAAGATATTTACGTTTTTCTCTTCTTACCATTGAAACAGTTAAAATTTGTTAAACGTTTATAATTTTCCCAACTTTGCACCGTTCTTGTTTTCTTAAACTCCTGTAAAGCATAATCCCGTTGTTTCATATGTAATTTTAAGTTTGATGTTAACTGAGGAGCTTTGGGTTTAGTAATTCGGGCATGTTTAAATGGAGCATGTGCGTCGAAAATATTAAGAATAAGGGTATTAAACAGTTGAATTTTTCTATCTCAATTAAGTTCATATAATATATCGTTCCATTGAAGCAGCTGAAGATTACGAGAAAACGTTTCTAAATTAAAATTGTTAAAATTTCTATATGTTATTATTTTAGATTCTACATATTTTTTTTTATTATTTTTAAAGAACAATACACCAAACAATGATCCTATATATTTCCCACTGGTACAGTACCAGATTCATGAAGTAAACTGCTATCTGTAAGAAATATCGGATCTAACAAGGTAACACAGGTCCTGGACACTCTAGTTGGTTGATTTATTATTTGTTCAAAGTTATAATTTTCAAATAAAGGAACCAAAGGATTATCTATATTAAGCAAATTAACATTAAAATCACCTAAACAGATTATAACTTTTACCTCCTGATATATACTAGAAAAAATATTACCAAAATCATTAATAACATAATTGAAATTTAAATTCGGGGGCGATAAAATACACAAAACGCATAAAAGTTGTTTTTTTATGGTATTCGTTGAGCCGTTCTTCGTCGATCATCAACCTGCTGAGAAATGGTTCGTTGTCCAACATGTGGATTGTCGGGGACTGTCAAAAGTACATTTAATTGATTTTCTGAACATTTTTCTCGATTATTGTTATAGGTATGCCACACTACCAGATCTTTGGAAACGCTCCAGAAGCTTTTCGACTGCTCTTTTTCAGGTTGGCGACGCTCAGGATGCCGTTGCTGATACAATCTTTTCGCTAATAGCGCATTCACTAGCTCCCAAGACAAAAACCATATCAACTATCTCGTCTAATTATTTAAATTTGAAACTATATTATACAGTGTTTGCAACACTAATTTTTGCTACTCACAACATCAATATGTTTTAATGCACTTACAACGACACAATAAAAAGTAATATATCGCAAAAACTATTAGAGATAGGTATAAGAAATTGAAAGAGATAAGACAGTTAGATACAGGGTGTACCATTTAAAAAATCAAAGAAAAATTAGTTTCAATTTTACTAAGTTGGCATATTTGCAGCAAACACCGAGTATAAAATTATTAGGTATGCGTTATCTAAACTCTTAGTTAGACATGTAGAATTTACCGACAATAAAAAACGGCAAATTTAAACCATCATAAAACCAAAATAAATAGTGATCATTGCACTTCAGTTACTTCTCGCTTTTGTTTTTGTATCTTTTTAATATGGACACAACAAAAAATGATATAAATAGGTAGAGTACCATGTCGTAAGTGGTAATAATTTATTTACAGGCATTGCCATTAACACAAAAAGAAAGTTAACAATTTCATAAATATCAAAATTATTTAAACTAAATTAACACTAAGATTCCGAAGTTGAAAATGTATATCCCAGCCTATATAATATAAAAATCTATTTCACAGGTTTTTAAATTAAATTCATAATTTTTAATCAGCGTTCTAACCAAAAACGTTTTTGCAAAATAGTGGGTAATATTTAGGAGAATAACGATACAGATCAAATCAAAGTGGTTACGGTTGATTTGCTACAACTAGTCAGTATAAAAATAAATAAATTTCTTAGGCAATTAAATAATTCATGACTTGGTGTTGGTGCTAATCTGGAACCGATTCATCTATAAAATTATATTTATGTCTTTGATTCTACCGCGAACAGAAGAGGCACTCTGACCAAAATTTTACATCTGGGACTATTTTTTAGTGAGAAATTCTAGAAAAAAAAATACTAAAAATATTTTTAAACGAAAATGTATTCAAGAGGTAGATAAGTTTCTAAATAGTTGTACCAATTGGAGATTATATATTAATGATTAGAAATAATTACATTACTAGTAATTACAATTAAATACTTTAATAAAAATAAATATTTCCAAATAGATATAAATTCAAGAAACTTGAAATCAAGCGCTGTGATTGTTTACATATACCCACCTCATTAAAAGCTAAATTGTCGCATCTCAAGTTATGTCGATATTATCTGAGCAAAAGATATACCAACGGAAAACACGCGCTCGGTGCGGGTGTTAAACTAGACTAGAAGTGACAGAGATTTGAACAGTCCTAAATACACGTAAAGACATTGCATTAAATATTCGTTAATATATTTAAATACTCGATAATTACATTTATTTATTTAATAAAAGGTGCTCAAAGCACCACTCACTAAACTTATACATTTAGTTTGTTGTAATTCTTAGCTGTCTGAGCAAAACTTACCATTATTGCGATAAAACCATTAGACCGATTTCCATATAAAATACGTAGAGAAAACAAAATGCCACAAAATAAACCTTCTTAATATGTATGATATGGTAGGTACTTTCCGAAGTAAGAAAAAGGTTTTATATGAACTTAGGAAGGGAAACGGTTTTGTTTCCGAGATATAGAACAATTAATAACATTTACATATAAACACCAAAGTATTTGCAGAAATATGTTAAAACTTTATTCATTTTTTGAAAAGTGCTTTATGCTCAATACATTTAGCATTAAGCATTTGGTATCATTCTGTTTTCCCTATCTATCTCAAAAACCTTTGAAACGGTTTTGTCGTCACAATGGTAAGTTTTGCTGATCAGACGCAGGTGAGAACTACAATATACTAAATATATAAGGGATTGGACTGAAACCATTTTTCATAAGATTAGTGCTTGGTACTTTGCCAAGTTAACTATCTCTTAGGATTAGGACCTGAGATTAAGCCAACTTACTTACCGTAAGGCGCTTCTATATTATTATTATTATTACATGTTTTTTACCATCAACTGTTAAATAGAAATGATAAATATTTCTCAAAGTATTAAAAATTAAATTGCAAAGTGCATTTCCAAAAGGAGGAAAAAAAACCAAAGAAAGAACCTTTTTATTAGGCATGAAATGTTGTTTTTGATCTTCATTAATTTTTTTCATTATTTTCAGCCCTTGGTGCCGCATATGGAACAGCAAAATCAGGGACCGGTATCGCCGCCATGTCAGTAATGCGACCGGAACTGATTATGAAATGTATTATCCCCGTTGTAATGGCGGGTATCATTGCCATTTACGGTCTGGTCATAGCCATCCTTATTGCCGGTAACATCGCAGACCCTAAAACTTACACACTATACAAGTAAGTTTAATGTTTAGTTTCATAAAAAGATGGAAATTAAAAGAAAATTATTCTAAGAAAAGTCATAATCAGTACCGAACAAACTTTGCTCATCCTATTTCAACTCTGAACTAAAAGAAAGAAAAAACGGTAATGTCTTTCCTCTTTCCAAATTTGGCTAAAAAAATAGGAGAAAGGTTTTAAGGTCGATACGAGGCCTTCTTCATAAATGACGTCTAAACTGTAAGATATAAGAAAAAAGTTTTATACAAAAATTATTGAATTTATAGAGCGGCGTTACGTATAATTATTTGAGAATCCACAAGGTGGTCCTAATAATTGTACTAAATAGTATTTCATACCTAAATCTGGTATATTTACAAATATTTCAAAATGAATCTGAAGCCACGCGAAATGGGTACATTTATTGTTCTAATCAAAGTTGCTGTGGGCAAATAGAAAAGAATGGTCAAAATAAGAAAACGTTTAGTGGAAGCAAAACCTAATTAAATTATCAAAAAATACTAAACTAAATATTTTGTTAACAACAAATCACTTAACAAGTGACTTTTTTGTTGTTGCTGAATTATTTTATTTCGAAATATGCTTTGTATACGGTTTTTGAAGAATTTATAAATTGGTTTCAATATGATCTAAAAATAAATTGGCGCACGAAATTGGTTTGCAAAGGGACTATTTGTAATTTCTTAACATATTTAGAGTGATGGTTTAAAATATTTCTCTACTTTGATCTTGCATATTCCCCCTGGTAGTATTAGCTGAGTTTGTTGCTGAATCATAGGTAATTTGGGCCTACTAACAAAAAAATCAATGTGATATACTAAATCCTGCAGTATTGGATATGATATGCATGAAAATGTTTATTGCAAAGCGTTCTTAATGAGGGTTGCAATTATAATAGATCTATTACCATAAAAGCAACATCTATTTTAGAGATGCCTATTATAAATGTAGATACAAATAATTGTTTCATCTTACGATATAGACCTACCCGAAAAAGTCTAATAATTCATTATAATTCCACTCAATCATTTACTCTTTGTGTTGTTATCCTGTGTGCTGAATAGAATGAAATATGAACTAGAATCAGATACCGTTATTCGAATACGTTGTGAATATTCCTTCTTTTTTAGTGGATATACAGATTGGACTGGTAAAAAATGTATCTCTTCTCTTCCAAAGTGTACAGCTTTCTTGGTGTAATTAAAGGACAAATACTTCAATATTTTGATCTATTTGCTTTGCTATTCTCAATCGCAACGTTTATTATGGAATTTAAAAAAGGCGCAAAGGTTTTCCAATTCAATAAATGGATTTTTTTCTATTTGTATGTGGCTCTTAATTCTGGGGAAAGTAAAATTTAAAATCCTCTAGCAACTGTGTGATAATATTATGCAAATAGGTATATCATCTTTGGAAATTGAATCAGGCAAATATTACAACTTATAACAGTAAGACGTTGATTCACATTTTAGCAATTAATATCATTTTCATTTCGTTTTCCTCACGTGGAGATCAGAAAATATTTTATTTTTATTTTAATCCAATTTTTATATTATAACATTTTTTAAATTCCTATCCATATTGATAGAGCAAATATTATTGACATATTTTGATTGTCAGTGTGAATGAATAGAGAGATCATCTGCAGAAAACTAGATACGTGTTGTACAGGCTATGGAAGTACTGATTATTATTTAAAGAAATGTTTTATGCTCCTGATTTAAATTGTCTAATCTTAATAAGTGAAACAATAAGTTAAACTGTTAATGGAAAAATTTTGTAAGAAATATGTTATATGCCAGTTAGGCTTCAAATATGGTTTGGAAGTATTTTCTGAGTAGGTATATAACTAAAATCATAGTTGATTTCTAGAGCATTTTCGGCCTTTGAGTAGCGTTGAACTAAAATATTCGAAATGTGCGAAATCACAGCATAACAATACATCCCTAACTTTAAATATCTATCACCATATAGCACAAAAGCAAGCAGATGCTAAGTCTTTAGTATTTAGATCCTCTTCCACTTCGATCTTACTTAATTTCCATCAAAAACAGGTAAATTGACTGAAACACTTCATGGATGTGGCTATGTGACAACATAAGTTCTAAAGGGTTGCAGTGGAGGGTCGAAATGATCCACTCGCTTTTAACTTAAACTTTTTAACCTATTACAATCTTCAACCCGCATCAGAAGATTGAATAACTTTATCAATTTCATTGATACTTTTAAGCAAGGGTCTTCAACCTGTTTTAGTGCAAAGGTCAAAAATCGGTTTCACATGGTCCGAAGGGCCACAATGGTCCACGCCACTTTACAACCATATCAATAATATAAAAAAACATAATTTCATGTGTAATAATCTTGGTTAAAAAGTTCAATCAATCAATGCGATTTATGACGTTTATTTTTGGCAAGGGTGTCGATATTTGGTTTTACTTTTGCAGTTGCAACCCGCAACACTTCTTTCCAGATGTGCGTCTGTAACTCTCGACCTTGTTTTAGACTTCAAATTCTTCGTACGAGAAAGCAGCTGCTCGCAGACATATGTGCTCCCAAACAGAGACATCATTTTCTCTCAGGAAACGAGTTTTGATCGACATATTTTGAATAAAAATCAAGAAGACCCAAGTCGAACTTGTGTTTCGGTTCCGAATTACACTGCAAATCGATAAACTCCATCTGGGGAGGGATGTCTTCAACGGATACACTTAATGGTCAGGCCAAGAGATTGTTGTAATATTTATTTTCTCTGAAGTCAGAAAACCTTGATTGGAACTCTTTTTTCAGTAAATCTAGTGCTGCGACATATTTATCCACATCTCTACATTAGCAACTCTTCAGTTTAGGAAAGTGCGGAAACTCATTTCAACAATGATTTCTCCATAAATCCAGTTTAAACTGAAATGCCTTCACAGTATCAAGTAGGTTGTTGATGAGATTTTCTTTTCCTTGTAGTTTGGTGTTCAAGTCATTAAGACTAGGTGCAGTGTGATGTCCGTGAGAAATCCAAAGTCGCGCAGCCAGTCGGGGTCACTAAGTTGAGAAACTGGTTTCCCTTTGGTTTCCAAGAAGGAGGCAATTTCCTTTTTGAGTTCAGAAACGCGTTTTAGCATTTTTCTTCTGTTCAGCCAACACATCAGAAAAATATGTCACATAACCATACTCGGCATTAACTTCATGTAAAAATTTGTGGAATTCTCTGTGGTTGAAGCCGCGTGATTTAATGAAGTTCGCAGTTTTTACGACCTCTTTCATCAATATTTGTGGATTTTACACAAAGATTTTGTTGATGAACGATACAATGGTAATGCATCAAGGAAAATCTTTCTGCTGTTTTTTCATCAAAACCACGAGCTTTTCATTTTTTCTACCATGGATGGTGCACCGCCTGTTACAACTGCAGAAAGGTTTTGTCAATTCTAAATTATATCGTCTAAGTACTGTCATCAAACACTTATAAATATCACATCCTTTTGTGGTTCCTTTAATCGGAAAAAGGGCAGCCATCTCTTCAGTGATTTCAAAATTATTATCATTGTCCCGAATAAATATAGCTAATTGAGCGGTATCGGTTAAATCTGTGCTTTCGTCGAGCGCAACAATATAGTATACGAACTTCGATGCACGTTCTTTTGGTAACAGTAACACTGGACAAACTAACTTTAAAAAAAAATTGTTTTTGAGACGGGCACAATACTTCATTTAAGTTGTATTCTTTCAAGGCTGAAAGGGATTCTTGACACACCAAACAGACAGGTTTTTGATTAACACTAACGAACAAGTATAACTCAATCCACTTTTCTTGAAATATATGCGCTTTTCTTCACTAATTTTTTGTTTTTTACCTGAAGTAAAAGCTATTTTTAATGTCAAGGTAGAAGAAACAAGTTTAATCCTCCGATAAAAACGTCCATGACAAAACTAAACTTGCGCGACTGCACTCGGCAATGCAGAATCCGTCTTAACGCGTCAAATCACTCTATACTCAACTCACTATAATCACTTATCGCACAGGTAGCAACTTCACTGCTAGTTGGCACTCTTTCGCTTGAATCGCTTCGTGCGCACTTGGAATTAGAACTGGCCGTCGCCGTGTGATGCCGGCTTTATATAGGCCGAGCGCGTCAACTTTAAAACTCTCGACATTTCGAGCTGCTGTGAGACTGGACTAGTAGGTTCCTCTAGTAGTGATAATTTCTAGAATCATTAGAAATATTCAATAGACATTCAATGCCATCTAGTGGCCTTGTGGGTAGTCGTGATCGCGAGTTCACAGCGTGGATCTCTTCTAACTAGGTGGCGCTAGCGTCCTCGGAGTGTGATTCGCGGGCGCGGCGCGATACAATATTTTCTTTAGCCTCTGGAAGCCGTGAGTTGACCACCCTTGCTCTAAAGAGTTATTATATTTTCAAATAGAAAGAGTACCATATAAAACTACTTGCTGCTTTGATGCATTGTAATATACACTAGCATTCCACTGAGGATTCATAAATACAAAATGCTCGGTCTGTTGCATGAAAAAAAAAATTAAAAATGAAAACCGATCTTAATACTAGGGTTGCCACTGGGCCACAGTTCAGTGACTGCAACTCAGATATAAAAGCTTTCTAAAAGTTATCTCCATCTTTTAATTTCATTCATAGGCAATAATGTTTTGATAGATTGATGTTGTTGAAGCTGAAATCAACAAGAATCATACTAACAATACAATAATAGTTTTTCAGAAACCTAAAACAAACATGTATGTTCGTTTCTATTCAAGCAAATAAATTTTGCATCTTCTTAAACTAAAGTTATCACTAGTAGGAATTTTCAAATCAGGTAATTAATTTGATTTTCTAGTTTTTAACTACATGTGTCCGAACAGATAGCTGATTTATCTTAGTTAATAATAACCAATAGACACAAATTGTGGGTTTAGTCGAGCATGGTCTAACATTCGAAATACACACATCCTACCCCTAGCTATAAAATTGTCTCATATTTAACAAAATGACATTGCCCTTTTAATAATTATTCAGTTTCGTGACCACCTTGTATAAAGTTAAAATTCATGTATGCTATTTAAAAAAAAATTTTGGTAAAGTTTTAACCTATTAACTAGTTTTCAATCCTTCTTTGAAAGTGGCATATGTTAATATTGTGTTATGAAACATATATCCTGAAAGTTTTAGCGAAAATACTTGTATATTAATGGTTTCATTTTAAATTTTCAGAGGCTTCTTGCACTTGGGAGCCGGTCTTGCAGTAGGATTCTCTGGTCTTGCCGCCGGATTTGCCATTGGTATCGTAGGAGACGCTGGTGTAAGAGGAACGGCACAACAACCAAGGCTCTTCGTAGGAATGATCCTTATCCTCATTTTCGCTGAAGTATTAGGTCTTTACGGTCTTATCGTAGCCATTTTCCTTTACACCAAAAATTAAAACTATTTGTTGCGGTGTTTCGAAATATTCAGGTCCTTCTCCCGTAACTCTCCCATTCAAGTAAATTACCTTCCGTGGTCGACAAGATTTTATTTTCATTGTGTAAAAAAAAAAAGATGTAAAAATGTAAACCATAGCGAAGGTGACCAAGCTCATATTTAACTATGATAGGGTGGGAAATGAATACCGTAAGCTGCCCCTCTATCATATTGTAAATACATTTTCACACCATTTTAGTCAGTTTCGCGAGGGTATACTTCTAATAAATTAATTATTGTATAGTCTATAGATTTTAGGTTACCTTTATTTCTTATTAAGATATATTTAATATGGCTCTATTGAGTCAATATTTAATAAAGTTGAAAAATAGCACAATTTATTTTTAATTTCATGAAGACATAGGATTTTATTTTTATCTCATAGTAAGTTGTACGACGACTGTGTTGTCTCGGCCTTAGAGGCTGGCGTTCTGTTTAAATTTATTCATTCTACATATCATAGTTTTTTATATTCCACCAAATTAATTTTTCCCATGTGTTGTGCTATGTTTTATTCACGAAGTGAACGTAACTATGTAATAGAAATAGTTCAACAGCATCTAGTATACCATCTTTTTAAAATATTGTGCATTACAGTATTACATTATATTAAGTTTAATATTTAATTGGTGTCTAAAATAAGTACATATTTACGAAATTACTAGATCACGCTGTTGTATATTGTTTTACCATTCATGTTAGATAAATTCAAATAAATTACCTATATACAATAATTGTTGTAAATAAAATAGCAGCATAATGTATTGAGGTTTGATGTCCATAGTTAGACGTGTTAGCTTCCTAAATGTAGTTCAGCTCAGTCAGGAAACTCTGTTGAACCTTACCCGGCAACGAATATGTATGGGTGTGTTCAACTTTGTTTATCGTTACTAACTTTAAGATGGTATATATTTCCTGTTTTATTTTAGTCACCGTAACTCATAGTAAAACGTAATGTTGAAGCTTTGCGGATGTCCTTTGTCAAATTTTAACAGCTTGTTTTTAAAACCAAAGCTTGTTCCTTTCTTTCCTTATTTAATAACTGCTTAAATTTGTTAATTTTGTTTGATGTGTAAAGCCTGGTTTTATGCCGCTTTATGTCCATAAAGGTTATCAGTACTTAAAACACTGGTTTGGAACAATAACAATTTATGATAAAAATAATTAATTGCAGGTCAGGTCGTGGAACAAGCTCATAATGGTTTTAGTTGAAATCGAAATTTGCTAAGGTCAAAAGGCATCCAATTTGTTATAAAGTGTTAAGATGTAGGATGGTTTCTGTAATGAAGGGAACAGCAAAATTATGTTGAAAATAAATAATTTGTACATTCCATTACAATTTCTGTTTTATCAATTCTTGTTTTTCATTTTGTCCATGTTTCGTATTTCGTTTTTTGCTTTTTTTAACAGTTTTGTGTACACACTCAAAAAATTATTAAAATGACCAAGTTAAGTTAAACTAAAATTCAAAGTAGCTCATTGTTATATTCAAGGAAAAAGGGTTTACAATGAAAAAATATAGATTTTTTCCTTAAAAAATGTATATACAGGGTATTCAAAAATGAGCTAAAATATTTCAGGGGGTGATTCTTTGGCATTTATTAAGATAAAAAAATGTGTTCTCAACTGTTTCATTTTTAATACTGGGGTATTCAAAATTCTGTGAAAACTTTCCACGATTCCTAAACAGATTAATGGACATTGTTTAAAGACATTGAGTTGGTAAATAAATATCTAAGAACCTTTGAAAATGGTTCGTCAAGGCCACATACATTTTGGCATCATTTTTGCTTCAAAAAAGTGGGTAATTGGTATAAAAGTTTTTTTTAATTGCTCTGATAAACAAACGTAGATTGAGTACAATGTGAAAGAAGATTAAAATTACTGTTTTACTTGTAGAAAGTTTTGCCAAACAAAAATATGAGCAGACATCTCAAAATTTACCCCAAAAAAATAATACATTAGTTCTTTTTAAAAAATCGGTTTAATAATGCAGCTATATTTTTGTTAATTCATAATAGTTAATTTGTTTAAACATGTGTTTTACAAAAAAGTGCGGCTTATTGTTAAACAAGAAAAAAACGATCATTCCGCAGAGAAGGGAATTTTATTATTAAATTTGCACGTTTTCGTAGCTTCACAAAAATTAAGCATTTCGTATGGGCAAAGTTTAAAATATGGCAAAAAATTTAAGCAGTTAAATTAATGTTTCACTTTGTCAACTGAAAATTTTTTAGGACATTTTTATAATTTAAGTACATAACAGGGGGAAAAATGAAAACTATACTCATCAATTTTTGCTATAATAACCCAAATTGTGACTCGACAGCATGCCTTCTTTTAAAATCTTTATCGCTCATACAAAAGGACTCCTTTTGGGTTCCCGTAAGGTTTTTAATGGAGATCGAATTTTGCTTGCCTATTTGGTTCTTATGGGATACTTTTGTGGCGAAATAATTTTAGGTTTTTCGACACTTAAATTTTTAACATAATTCTGACAAAAGAAAAATAGATTACAGAACCATTTTCATAGGGTAGGCAATTTTTTTTTGCGTATATCGTATGCACGCTACTGGGCTTCTGATAATAAATTAAGTTTTCACAATCACAATAATTACAATGTAACAGCACAAGAGTTTTCCAAAATGCTTTTTATATTCTCTTCAAGATATGCCTACTTTTATACAGATTTCTAAATTATTTTTGCCACCTGAAACAATGTAGATCAGTATCCAATTATATTTCTATGTTCTTATATTCTTTTACTATAGGTATATTGTAATCTTATCTGATTAGCAGCCCAGCAAGAATTGGGTCCAAGGAACATCACTACGGATTTAGAAGGATTAAGTTTTAGTCCCTTTTTTCGGAATATTGCTGACCAGATTTGAGGCAGTTATTAGCCTCCAGCAGTGGCGGCGCGTAAGATGTTCAAGGGTGTGTTCTGCGTAATACTTTGTATTACTATAAATTCTGTCATTAAACTGGCGCTTGTATGTATTTCTACTTGAACCAGTAACTTCAATGGTTATTTGTGGTGTCGGTTGACCAAGCTTAATTTTTATCTTGTCTTTGTGCGCCAAAGAGCTAAAACTATGTTTGTAAATACTCGATTGAATTCAAATAAACAAAGCTAATCTTGTGTTCTGCTTCTGCCTTCGTGCAGCTGCAAATCATTCATAAATTTCCGTATTAAGCCACGTGCGGCGCTCGACCATTCTGACGTGCCTTTTTCAAAATTCGCTCGTAGTGCACCCACAGTACTGCGCCCGTCGGAAAACAAACCTACGCTGGAGATCTTCAGGCCGTGAAACTTATGGTGTTGTTACTGCCTTTAGAGAATAAATCTATAGGGATGTTGAAGTTCATTTTTGAACCCATAATATTATTGGAGTTTGGCGCAGAGCAGACGATGATCCAACGTGTCAAAAGCTTTACTGTATTCCAGGTACCTCACCCCTGTCAGCAGCCAACAAAATGTCATCAATGACCTTTAGGAGAGCACTGGTCGTGCCAAATGCTTTCCGAAATCCAGACTGACAATTAGGTAAAACATTATGATTATTCAGGTGCTTGCGTATTATTGTACCAAATATTTTCTAAACAACCGACAGTACGTTAATCGGCCTTATATCCGATACATTACACGAATTAGACAGTTTCGGAAATGGTTTAAGTACAATGGGGTTCCACTAAGGCGGAAAAATACTATCATGTATGTATATATATATATATATATATATATATATATATATATATATATATATATATATATATATATATATATATATATGTGTGTGTGCAATAGGAAATCTGTATAGTGCGGGACACGAAAGAAAACCGGGCGGTCTTTAAAATAAAGATTCATAGTCTTAAGCAAGCGGAAAAGTAAAATTTGTGTACGCAAATAAATTTTACGTTATTTTAATTGTTGTAATAGTTTGCCGCTTCACCTATAAAGTGCGCCAGCTAAGCGGTACGGAAAATTAATCGAGGATTTAGTAAATTTCGCACTGATCCACTTGTAACTGGGATGTGCCTAGTCTCCATGCACTTGCCGCTAGAAGGTTCTAGCTATTTCCAGTAGCGCCTATACATTTCAAGCATTTGTTTTCATTTCTATATAAATGCGTTGCGTTCAATTTGAATTATTATTTCGAAGTAACGATGGCGAGCAAAAGAGGAAATACAATTCGAAGCGGTGCACGTGAAGTTATTGCGAGCGTTATAGAGGCTTGTTCTAGAGAAGCTGAAAATAATAGTTTGACTATTCCAATTCAAAATTGAACAGAACGCGCTGCATTTTACACTGGTGTTTCGGAAAGTAGTGTAAGAAAAATTCAAAGAGAATATAATGATAGATGTTCTACTCCGCCTTTAAAATTTCTTGGTAAAAAAAGACCCCGAGTGTCATACAAAGATAAAATTGACGATAGTGATTCTCAAGTAATTCGAGGAACAATAGAAGATTTTTATATAAACTTGAAGAAGGTTCCGACCTGCAAACCCCTACTTCGTGTTGTAAAGAACAAAATAGATTTTCCGTACGGGTATAAAACCTTAAATCGGCTTTTACAATCAAATGGTTTTGTTTAGCGCAAGTGCCAAAATAAACGAAAATTGCTCATTAAGATATTTTTCACTGGCGGGTGAAATATCTATCAACTGTAAGGCAATATAGGCAAGAAGGACGCATACACATTGTGTATCTAGACGAAACCTGGACAGGTAATGATATGACAGGGAACAAATGCTGGCAAAGTGAAAGTGTTACAGGTGTTGTTCAGGGAATCCGCTCTAGTAGTCGCTTTATTATAGTTCATGCTGGTTCAGAAGCCGGATTTGTTCCAGGTGCTGCTTTAGTTTTTCGCTCGGGACTAACAACTGGAGACTATCTTGGACAGATGAATAGAGATAATTTTGAAAAGTGGTTGCTCGAGAAGCTTCTACCTAATATTCCTCCCAAATCAGTCGTAGTAATAGATAATGCCTCTTATCATTTTCACGTAGAAGATAAAGTGTCAACTAAATACTCTACAAAAGCTCATATGATATCGTGGCTTAAATCGAACAATCTTGTATGTGATCCAACATGAAGAAAATATCAGTTATATGAAGTAATATCAGCCAACAAGCCTAGAGAAAAAAGTATAAAATTGACGGTCTTTTACGAAACCTCGATCATACACCTTTAAGGCTGCCTCCATACATGTGCGACCTCAACCCTATTGAACTTGCATGGGCAGGAGTAAAAAAATATATTCGAGAGCGCAACACCGGTGAACTTCCAATTAAAGATTTAAATAAAATAACATTAGAAGCGACTGACTCAATATCGGCTGAAAATTGAAATCGTATGTTAAACATGTTCGTTCTATTGAAGATAAATACTGAGAAGTAGATGCCAAAATTGAAACGGTTATTGATGATTTAGTTATCACCCTAGGATCTTCAAGTGGTGACGACGAAACCTCATCATTTTCAGACGAAGACAACAATTTAGAAGGAATCAAACCATCAGAATCACAGCCGTCAACCTCAAAAATAGCTTAGTTTTTTTTTCATATATTTCGTAAAATTGTTCATAAAGTAGCTGTCAATAAACTGCTTCAATATAATTAATTTTCTGTTCAATAACGGTTGTTAAAAAATATCTAATATTGCGATTAATATTTGAAAAACTACAGAACTCATATTTTTCCAAAATTAACACATCAATGTAGTTATAGTAGGGGAGCCAGCACTGATTCCAGTGAACAAGATTTATCAAAATTGTAACTTATGCAGTTCGACTTTGGGCTATTCGTGTATGCCAAAAGTGACCGTTTGTCTCTGTCTGTCATATTACTTTGAGCAGGGGGCGTCATTGTGAAATACTATAAAGGGCGTGTCCTAATTGCGTGCTAATGTTAAAGGGAGGTGATTCTTGGATCTTTTTAAGAAAAAAGTTTAATATGAACCTAAAAATCTTAACTTTGGAGATACCGGGTTTTAAAAAAACATTTTTTTTTTAATCCTAATTCTGATGCTATTATAGATAAACAACTGTGTGAAATTTGATACACGTCTTTTATGCATAAAAGGGCATTTTTTATTAACAATCAATTTTTGAAATTTCTACCAGTGGCGTGCATATGTAATTAACCTGGGTAAATCCGTAAATCAAATTTCATGCAGTTATCTACAACAGCATCAGGATTGGGATGAAAAAAAATGTTTTCTTTTTAAACTTTACCATCCTGTATCTTAAAAGTTGAGATTTTTAGGACATAAAAACACCCCCTTTAACATCAGCACGCAATTAGGAAACGCCCTGTATAGTACTACACAATGACGGCCCCTGTATAAAGTAATATGGCAAACGGAGAGAGACAGCTACTTTTGGCATACCCGAGTAGCCCAAAGTCGAACTGCATAAATTCTAATTTTGATAAATCTCGTTCACTGGATCTGATGCTGGCTACCCTTGTAAAATCTGGACTTGTAAATCGTGTATCACTATACTGGGTGATCCAATAATAGTGGACGTAGGCAGTAGCCCGGGAACCGCTAGTGACAGAACTCAAGAAAAAAATATATTTATAGGTAAATCGATTAAGAATCAAATTAAATCATTTTAAAATTCGAAAGTTCGCCGTTTTTGCAACACAAAAGAGATATAGAAGTGCGGTACACGAAAGAAAACAGACAAATATAGATAAAGGTTCGTTAAACATAGTTACATTTTTTAATTATCTGAAGTGCGTATAGTCAAAAAGGAGTGCCAAATTATTTAAAGAACGACGGGACACCACTGGTTTAAAGAGATTTCTTAGCCGACCTTTCTAAACCGATTGACTCCGCCCGGTTTTCTTTCGTGTCCCGCTCTTTACCACTCATTGGACTTGGGCTTGTAAGGCAGTGCTATGAAACAATCAAAATTAGTTATGCCGCGAGAAGAGACCAAATTTATACTCTCGCCTCGTTTCGTTTTTAACACGTCAGTACGTGTTTTTCGGAAAATGACATGTCTCTTATATTTTCTACGGGTCTACAAGCTTTATTTTAAAATAAGAAAATATTAAATACAGAAGTGTTATAGTTTTATCTAAAGTATCAGGATTTGTAAAAAAAATAAACAACTATTGAACTGGAAAGTAGAAAAACAATGTTATTGTAAATATAACGCCCTCTTTATTTTATTGTTTCATTAAATGGACTTGCTGATCATAAAATGTACTAGGTGTGATAACGTCCATTGGAGATAAGCGGGAAAACTGGCAAAAATCCTGCCATAAGAGGCAGGTAGGTCCCTTATATGGCAAACTTAAAATGTTTATTTTCTTTATCTTTTAAAGTACAAACAAAAACACCTATACAGGCACACGATAAATGATCATCTAATTTTTAGCTTGTTAACTTATCTATATCTCTTCAAAAGAACGAAAATAAATATTTTTAGTGGAAATCCTTAAATATTATTGATTTTTGAATTATCTTTAAATCTAAATATTATTAACTTTTAGAAGCTCCTTTTCGATAACCCATTATACTTTTAATTATCTAAAGTTTCTTTGATAAATCTTATTTAAGAGATCATGGTTCTTAGGGTTAGAGTGTGTCAATGGAATCAGTTTCCGACGTTTCGCCTTCGATTGCACAAGGCATATTCAGGGATCTTTACTTCACGAGATCGGAACACTGAACGAGGTCGGAGAGACGTAGGTCAACTATTTATAGTCGACCTGTGTTCACCGAACCGTGACCCGGTGTAGCGATCGGATCCACGTGTGATGTGGAGTGAAGCCCGTATCTTTGTTAAAATTGTTAGGTTGCTTATAAATTTGGTTTATTTTACATTTATGACATGTCCAGTGGAATGTCAGTGTTCAGATACAGCAGATTGTAATAAAACCCGAACCTTGAGAAAAGTTAAATACGCTACACTACTAGCCGCGCGGGGAAGTTCGAATGGTCTCCTTGCGTTCCTTAGGCATAATAAAATACGCTATACTAGCAGTGCCCTGATTACCTTAAAGTTTGACCAAAGTACCCGAAGATTTCGCAGCTACCGAGCGGCAGCCGAACGTGATAGTAAATAGAATACGAAATCGCGATTTGCGTCATCAGCCGGTCTCTTCTCATAATTCGATCGATCGGTCGCGGTATCACGTCGGCATGCGGAAGTTCAGTTGTTCACAGGTCGCGCGGTCGATATTCTAACTCGATATTGTTTCGGACGTTTTTAATCGATGAAAATTGATTTGTATACTGTTTTTTGTAATATATATTTTTTTATTTTTATAATCCATGTGTGAGTTGGAAATATACAGGAAATAAAATGTTGGTAGTGACTAGTGCAAAAAAATCAACTAAAAAGTGATTACGAACTTAATTTTGCAAAAATAACCAATTTCAAGGTTGTCTCTGTTTGAGTTGTGAATGTAGATGAAATAAAATGTCAGTAGTGCAAAAAATTAAACAACTAAAGAGTGCTAGCGAACTTAATTTTGAGAAAATAACCGAATTCAAGGTAAGTGGTCGCAATTTGCCAGAACTTAGTATACGACAAACTAGTAAAGACAAAAATAAAGAGGTTCATCGAAACTTTCGCAAAAGTATGTACGATTTAGCTAACTGGATATGTGGTTGTGAAGTCTCTAACTCATTTTACTTATATGTTTGTTTGTTGTTTTCTATGGACTCGTCGGACCCATTATGTTGCAAAAGACTTAAAACACTTAAAAGAAAAAATTTAAAAAACATGCGTTTTCTGCAGATCACATGAAATGTTCGGTGAACTATGCTACGGTCGGAAGTGTTGATATTCGCACTCAGCTAGGCACATTTTACAGAAAATCCCTTAGAGATTTTAACGAAAATGTATCCAAAAATCGTTATATTTTAAACAAAATTATAGATTGTGTAAAATTTTGTGGGGCATTCGAGCTAGCACTACGTGGCCATGATGAAACGGCTTTGTCTGAAAATCCAGGGGTTTTTCGAAGCTTATAAATTTTGTTGAGGAGTTGGGCCAAGATAGACTATCTGCTTTAGCAATGTTAAGTATCGAGAAATCATTTATAAAAGGAATGTGCGTGCAATTTTAACGAATGTGTCATTCAGCATTTTTTTAATTCTAAAGAACGAAGAGTAGACCTGAACTTCAAGAGAATTTAAAGCTCAATTTAAAGATAAGATATTTATTTCTATTTTAAGTACGTCTATTTTTAAATTTGTTATTGACCTCCCATATGCATTTGTTTTCTATATACAGAGTGTCCTAGGGAACCATCCCCTTTCCTTTGTCCAAGAACATCTAGAAAGGGAATCGTGCCGCGTCTGATTCCATTTCCATTGTAAATTTTATATTAGCATGTTGTTGGTTCCGATTCAGAACCACGATTTTGGCTTTAATAGAGACTAATAGTTATTAATGCAGATTCACACTTTACATTTCTTTGTGTGAATAAATATATTTTCCCGTTCGTTTTATTCCGAAATACATTTTCTATGCAACGATATTACATACTGAAGTGAGTAATAAATTGGTAACGCGATATAGGTCATCATACCGATCTTCACTATTCTTTTCATTGTTCCGCTCAATTATTTTTTCAGTAGCTAATAAGTTTTTTTTTTAATTTTCCGACTCCATGAAAAAGCTGATATTCATTCAATACCTAAATGTGTTCAAGTTAATTTTACCTCGTAAGCTTATACATTCAAAAAGTTTAAAAATTTTGTTTTTGAAGGTGACCACTCTGGCAGTGTAGGTATAGTGTTTAAAAATTTCTTACTGCAGCACTTCAATGTCTATTAAAAACATGTCAGTAGCATTTTGAATGCAATTGTTCAAAATGCATCAAAAACTTAAAACCAGCACCGATTAAAGTCTTATTTAAGTTTAGTTTAGGTAGTAAATATATTATATATAGATATATTTCTATTTTTCCAACATCTCAAAAACATAATTACGTACTTGGTAAAATGTTTCAACAGGTTCACTTAAACAAAGGAATTTGTTTTGTATATATTATACCTTTCTTAACATCGAAACATGTTATTAGTAGCGGTACAAGTTTTATATCATCAGGATTTGACAAGTCAATAATGATACTAATAAAGTGTGCCCTTTGCATAGCTAATTCCATCCGTAAGTGTGATTCTTTCGCAAATTTGTTTTTCACATTTCTCGGTGTTTTGGTTCAAGCAGAATTATTAAAATAGCATTTTGGTTTTGTCGGTGACACTGTGGAACACTTAATTTATATACAAGAACTACAACAAATACAGTTAGATAAACTTACTTATATGCTCTGATATATACATAGTACTACTATTATACTATATGTGTATATTATTTAATCTAAACAGCTTGTTATTTAATCAGAATTAAAGCCGGCAATAGCATGAGAATTTAATTAACCTAGAAAGACCCACCAATGAGAGCGATTCGCAACAGCTGTCTGCATTATAATCTTAGATTATTATTTATTATTAATTATTATTATGGCTTTATTGAAAAATCTGGTGCTAATCTGAGATGGATCCATCTAACAGTATAGGTTTTGTTAAAAAAAAAAACTAAAAAAGTGTGGCTCCTTGTTTTAATATACTTAGATACACTTTTTTGCATCACCCTGGTCTAACCAGGGCTAATCAAAACGCACTCCTATTTTTAAAGCACAACTTATACATAAGTTTTGATAAAAAAAATAAAAAAAAGTCATCGCCTGAGTCGTGATTGGAACCTATTTGGGCACGCTACCACTGAGCTACTATACTATGCATAGCTATAGCCCTTACTGTTTTGATATCTAAAGTCGACAAATATTTTGCATAATCCTTGTGCTTAAACATTTTGTCTATACGGATCGATTATACGGTATCGCACGAGAAATTCTCAGTCTAAGGTCTTAATGCTCTATTTCCACCGAACGAATAGGTTCAACGTATTTAGGAACTTGGGCTGGTTGTGTGTGTACACAGCGGGATATTTCAGTTTCAATGCAGCTCTTGTGTGACAAAAAAACTAGTGCCTGAGTTGTCTTGCAAAACATTGGCGCACTGTCAGAAATAGGGAACACAGGAAGAAAAGAATGAGTTATTCAAAATTTAGAAATTGCCACAATTTAAGAATCCCAGGTGCAGTGAAGAGGCGGTTGCAGGACCAACAAGAATGTGACTTTAAGTTCGAATTTGGGCATATGCGGACGCCTCTAACTTGGACTAAATTTTACCATTAGTTTCAAGGGACCTTTTATAAGGAAGGCCATGCTCAGAAAAGTTCAAAAGCTGCTGCAGCAGCAAGGAAGAAGATGGAGGATTTTTAATTTGGAAAAAATGGGCTTCGAAACTCTGAAAATGGACACCAAAATATCAGTAAGAAGGCCTCATAATCAATATGAAAAACTAAAAAAGAGATCAATATCTAGTTATTTAGGGACTGCGTTTAAATCTTAAAAATGTAAAGGGAATTCTGTGATTCTTTGTTAATGAAAGTCCATAAAACACAAACTAAGGAGGGAAATTCCTCAAAATCTGCAAACTTTACAAAATAATGTTCAAGGAGACAAGTATAACGTAAACAAAAATGTCCAATTATTTAGTATTCCAATTAAATCATTTTTTAAAATGATTTAATTAGACTTCGTGTCTCTTCAGTTGAAACCGTCAAAAACTGAAACAAATCTTGGCCTGAGATGCATTATTTAAAATATTGTGCCGACGCACTTTTTATAGTTTCGCGAATAATGTGTCAATAATGTGATAAGAATAAGTGGTGTCAATAATGAAGTTGACAAGTCATAGAGATTGCACGGGTGAAATATTTGTGCAGACTTCCTGAATCGAATTATGTTAAAATGCACATAAAGTTTCTGATTACTACGGCTGTTTGGTGAACGTGTTTGTTTTTGGAAACAAAATGTCTATTTGAGGAAAAAACGGCTTTTTATACCTGTTTGTTTTATGTGTTCTCAGTTAACGTATTCGTCGTATAAAATCGGTGTTTTAAAAACCAATAATAATCCATAACTATCCATTTTACTTTTCTTTGGTTAGTTATACATTATGTTTTCATATTTTGCGAATTTTCATTTAAGGCTGTGTATTTTCTAAGTTTATGTATACTTCCCTCGCCGTTGACAAAAAATTCTTCGAGAATGATAGAAATTTTACCTCTCTAAGAAATTGATTGATCGTATCGCCTCATATACGCCTTAATTTGGAACGACATATTCACTAGGCTGTCATCTTGTTCCGACATATTGGATTCTTACCAAAATATTACCAGATAATCCCCATATGAGACTTAATTTTTGTCCAAAATTTAAAGTCAATCTGAACAGTAATTTTTAAGCTATGCCTCTAACTGACAGACAGGAACACAAACTGACGTGACACGGAATTAAGAAAACATATTTTTTGGCATCTAGGGAAGCTAAAACGCGAAGATATTTAAAACCTGCTGGGGTGATTTTTTTGAGAATACAAAAATTTTATTTGGCCGCCATCTTGAACTAGTGCCACAGTTTTTCTATACTACAATTAGTTATGTCACACAATTTGAAATCAGTTCATTAAGTAGTTTTTTGAGGCTGAATTTCCAAATATTTTATTAAGCCGCCATTTTGTTCCGCCATCTTATATTCTTACCAAAATTTTACTAGTTGATTCCTACATAATATTTGATTTTTGTGCAAATTGGATAATTAGTTTTTTAGTAATAATTTTTTTAATGTTTCATCTTGTTCCGGCATACCGGATTTTTACCAAAATATCAGGTCATCCACATATGAGTCTCTATTTTTGACTAAAATTTGAAGTCAATCTGACGAGTAGTTTTTAAGGTATGCCGCGAACTGACAGAGAGACAAACCGACAGACGGACCGACTGACTTGATAAAACATATTTTTGCTATCATCTGAGAGGGTGATTTTTTTCAGATTACAAAAATTTTATTTGGCCGCCATTTTGTTCCGCCGTCTTGGATTCCTACCAAAATTTTACTTGTTGATTCCTACATAAAACTTAATTTTTGTGCAAAATTTCAGATAAATTGGATAATCACTTTCTTAGTAATAATTTTTTTATCATTTCACTAGGCTGCCATTTTGTTTTATTGGGTTTTTACCAAAATGTTACCAGGTCAACCCCATATGACACTTAATTTTTGACCAAAATTTGAAGTCAATCGGGTAAGTAGTTTTTTAGCTATGCCGCGAACAGACAGACCGACAGACAGGCCGACGGAGGAATCGAGAAAACTTATTTTTTCTTCATTCAGGCACCCTGAACCTGAAACGTGAGATCTGAAAAAATCTAGGAGGGTGATTTTTTCACGATTACAATATTTCCCTTTTATAAGGGAAGTAAAAAAGTACGAAGAAGCGCGAAAATTATCAAGCACTAAAATGTTACGCTCAATCCTTAGAGTATATTAAAAACAAGTTTAGAGTCGAAAGCTTTATTATGAGCTATGATAACGTCTGTAATTGATTTTGTTTCTTAAATCATTTGCAGGATTTGTGTGCTTTACACTAGGAAGTGGCAAACTTATTAAACACTCGCTTTGATTAAACTTACGAACACGGGTCTTGAGAGTGTACATTACAAATACAATTTTTGTTATTAGGTGCTTTCAATAAAGACTGCACAAAGTCGATAATAGACCACAAGACTTGTTTTTTATAAAATTTTTGCATATCATAACTTCAGAGCTGCGTTACCAATTGTGGAAATTGCACTATAGATATATTTCATATTAATGGTATCCCATTAGACTGCTACAGCAGCTTTTGTTTTCTGAGTCTTCTTAATAAGCGTTGCTTTAAAGCTTATAGTAAAAATTATTCCAATAAGTTCCTGAATTCGACTTTAAAGTCACATTCTTGTTGGACCTGCAATCCTTCTTCACGGCACATGGGATTCTTAAATTGTGGCAATCTCTAAATTTAAAATAGTTCTTGGAAGAAATTCTTTCATTTTCAGGACAATAGACAGTAGTTTTTTGTCAACACAACCAGACTGGAAGGTGGAAATGAAGCATTAAGACACTTTCTCTGGGTGTATCGTATTCGATCTGTATGTACAGAATTATTTAGCACAACTTTTGTGCAAAATATTTGTGTACTGTGGATACCAAAATACTAATGGCTAAATTATTCAATATGAAAAGATTCGTTTTCGTGGAGCGGGGACAGCGTGGCGCCCTCTTCGCACAATTTGCTCTTATGGTAGCGCCGTCCCTACAGTTATTGTATACACTTACAAAGATATTAAAGGACATAAGTAATATGTCTAAAAGTAAGTATTATTGTCCTAAAATGAGTACATATGATCACCGTTCTCATAAAGATCTAATATTCCAGAATGTAATTCGGGGTTTACCGGGCCGAACCAGCTAGACCTTAACTCGCTAGCGCGACTGGTTATACTCTATCTCAAACTAAACTTCTTCCGTGCATGGTGCCCGACTTCCAAGTCCTGCTATAATCACTCCCCTTAAAAAATCCTTATTAATTTATACACGTATATACGTATTTCAGATATCGCTCAGTAATTTGGTATCAATATTTAACGTCAAATTACAGAATAGAATAATTAATCATAAATGGCATTACAGAAACCACATTGACTATATATAAAGACCATGCAGAAACTAATTTTATTCAAAACAGGCCATAATCGATACATTTGCGCACGCGAACTTTAATCGTACAATAAAGATGAAATGGTTGGAGTGTGTCGTGTGCATGCTTATCTGTGCATATATTTTTATTGTATAATTCCGTAACTGAAATTCAATATTGTAATAAGCATACAAAATCAGTTTTGACCCAGAACGCATGGATTAGAAGAATCATTTCACACACACTATAATATAATACCTATATTTGAAATTTTTATTTTCCGAAATTAATGTTTATCACTATTGCATTCTAGAAGTTTCTCTGAATATAATACAAAAGTTATTTGACGGTTTATATTATTTTGAAATAAACCTGGAAACGCACTGAGATTCCCTCTACACAACCTGGGGCTGGATGCTGTAGCTAATTTGGCTTCTGAACCTATTAAAGCTTATAAGTAAACCTGATTTTATATCTTGGCCCCTAAAACAGCAGATCTACGATTTAGAAACATAAAGCCAAGCGCAAGTTCACAATGTCCTCGTTACAAAATGTATAATGGACTACATTTATATCGACGTTTTCAAGTGGGCTTATGAAAACGGTTTAAGAACGAGCAAATTAAACCTACAATTCTGAACTTGATTTGACTTTCCTGTTTATCCTGTTACATAACAGGACTTAATGGCTTTGCTACCAGGCAGTCGCCAGATTGCTCTCCGTCCGGGGCTCAGAGTCGTTAAATCGGCGACCCCCGAAGTCGACCCTGCACCTTATTCCAGTTTGGAGACGTTATCGGTAGGATGTCTGGATGGCGAGCTCTAAACTCCCGGATACCCTGAATCTTTAAAATACTTCTTGATTTTTCCTCTTTTAATTTCTGAAATGCATCTTGGCTTCCACTAGGTGCCCCTTGAGAGTACTACTGATATCACGAGATGGCCCTTTCTTTCAAGCTATCCCCTTACCCCTCCCACTCCCGCCACATAGCGGCCATTACGCTAATATTCTTTGTAGAACTGCGGCAGATGAACGGGATATAATGCAGGAATAACTAGGCCTCACGTTCACAGCGTCTGCTCTCTTTCTAGCGGGGTCGTTAGTTTCCACACTGGGCGGTTGAGTCTCCCGTTTCCCCCCGAAATAAAGCAGCAAAACCGAACACGTGGAACCACGTATGTTAATAACACAGAGGTCTGCATTCGACGAGACGAACCGGAAGACTCCTGAAGCAGACTTGGAACACTCAAGAAAAAAAATAGGGTTAACTTGAACCAAGCCGCTTCGTTTTGTGACATAAACGATTTAAACGGGCTTCGAATCAGTTGATCTGATTTGCTTCTAACTTAGTATGGTGCCATGTCATTATCGTCAAGTGCTACAATTTTTTTAATGTAAGGATGTAGCTGCTGGAGGCATCGGACAAGTGGCCCTTCAGAACCGTGTACTACAAAATGCTAAACATTCCTAATGGTACGAATTTTCAAACAACGTCAAATAAATAAAGTTATAAATTAAATAACCCTGAGAAAATCTGTATGTCCATGATTGTTTTATACATAACATTATAACTACTGGGTATACTCAGGGGGAGGGCGATGCCTCTTTGGCCCCCCTCTTAATCCGCCACTGTATATGTCTAATAAATAAAAAAATTATACACAATATTAAAGATTTCCAGTTCCATAAGAATAGACATCAGCTTTATAAGAACAGAAAACCTTAGAAAACGAATCCGTTTAACTGCCTTTTAAGCTGGAAAGTGCTAAATCTGAAAATCTCGTATACTGGAAAGTGACGATTGTAATAAAATTACACACTAATCGGTCAACAAATTCACAAAAAAGCCCGTAATCCATTGACATTTCTAATTTCTTCACTGAAAAAATGTTCTAACTCACTTATGAAAGGCTGATTCGTATGCTGTGGTTTTATAACACTATATTTGAAGAAAGCTATTTCTAGAAGTCAGTTAATATATGAGTGGATAAGTGTAGATTAAAGGCATTATGTTATTTAATGTTTTAGAACTCATAAAATTAAAATTGTGTATTTTTAACAGATTTATCTAAGTAATAATTTGATCTCGATTGACTTAAAACTTGGTTTCAAGCCTCGCATACAAGCCGCTTGACTTCATGTCAACTCAAAACGCCGATTTAAATGAAATCTGTTAATTCCTGCGAGTGAACTTTTCGAGCTATTTTCTTCCAAAGCGAACTCATATTTCAGACTTTATTATAGTTAAGCTAATTCAATATTAATGTACCAGTCATTAAAATAGATTTTATTTCATAGTGTCTAGTAAAACTACCCTGTACTGATTTTCCGCCGGTAAATCAAACATTACAGTATCTGATACCGTAATGTGTGTAATGTGTAACCTAGCAACACTACCATGTTATTGTTATTAAGAATCAATTATTTGTCAGGTTTGACTTTGACATTTTCTCACTTAAAAATATAAGAAATAAAATATTTGGTTTTATTTATTTGACAGTGACAAGTGAAAGACAATCATAATTAGCTATGGAAGACGAACTTGATGCAACTATATTTTTTTTAAGAAAGTTAGGGCAAAATCTTTCTTATATTCTATAATGCAAACAAAATATTGAAGCAAATCTTATAATAGAGAGAAAACATGAAATAGAGCAAATTTCTCGAAATGTATAATGTCCGTTGTTGTTTTCATCATAAATTAATACATGGTTTGTTTCCTATATACGGAAGAACTCTAGAAAAATATAGTGGGGTTATGAGTAATGCAATTAATAGCAAGTAAAGGAAAAAAACAAGTAGATAAGTATTTACATCTGCAAAGAAACATTTCTTAAACACTATATATGGAGCGCCGAGTTCGGGAGATTAATTATTACCCAGAATGAAATTTAATTAAGTTTAAAACAGTAAAACTGAATATAGAGAAAATTATAGGTTTGGTTTACTTTGCCATCTAGATCACAAACATGGCTTTCTAAATGTAAACATGAAAAACTAACAAAATATTTTTATAGCATGCGTGATCCCAATACAATCCACTCAACTTTAACTTGATGTTATGACCGATTTTCTTAGTTCCTTATCTACGTTCATGGTAAAAACCTTTTACTGTATTTTACGTAGTGCAAAAGTGTTTACACTTGTGCTTATGAATTTTAGGTTATACCTATGGGTTTTAGATAATGTTTATTATTAATTATGATCATAATTATTATTGTTGTCTTTACATATGAACTCCTAACTGGTAAGTATTTAAAAAATTGCTTTCTTGCTATATATAAGTATTATTTAGGTGTATTTTAGGTCATCAGTATGTATTACAATTTGCTTGAATGGAGGTACCGAAATACATGCGAAATATTCTGAAAAGATTCTAATGATTCTGAGCATGTTTGATTTCGCTATTGTCTTTTGTTATTCAGTAGTAATAGTAGGGCATAGGGTTGCCATCTTAGCTTTTTAAAATCTAAAAAGTGTCCAAGCTCAAAACCTCGGACATTTTGGAAGGAATTTTCCCCAGTTAAGCGTTTAAAACAAATCACTCCAGCGTTCATTGCAATTATTAGTAATTTTAGTAGAAATCTGAGAATAAAGCCAATTGATTAAATGATTTTTCCACCTATAAATTACTAATTTTGGGCCCCTGCGCAAGCTTCGACAATGGCCCACCTATATGCACGTACAGAAAATGATGACTAAAAAATCATTCACAGTTTTGCATAACTCTTTTATAAACAAATGCAACTCTAAAAACAGTGCTGGAATATATCTGATGACTCTGCCATCAGCCAGCCCTACTACGCTAGTTTTGTCACTGCCCAAAGGTGCTCCCCCCTGTCAGGTGGGCCC
This sequence comes from Kuschelorhynchus macadamiae, assembly GCA_030620095.1. Classification (NCBI taxonomy): domain Eukaryota; kingdom Metazoa; phylum Arthropoda; class Insecta; order Coleoptera; family Curculionidae; genus Kuschelorhynchus; species Kuschelorhynchus macadamiae. The sequence continues at coordinate 1,353,988 of JAUTXW010001314.1, forward strand.
TGGCAGTTTGCACTTTCCCGTTCTTCGATAGTTACGCCACTGGTCAGAAGAATATAAAAAAAATCATAGCTAATATCTGACCACACGCGGTCTTAATTTAACAAACAATGATTTATTCGGAAGCATCTAATACTCGTATAGGCCAATCCTCAACTATTTTTTTAATCTTCCACATTATTTTATGTAAATGTTATTTAATTTTTAAGGCAATAAACTTTTCAATAACCCCTTTTTAAACTTTATTTGCAAAATTTGAATTAGAATTTCTCAACAATTCATTTGGCACAGCTATACACCTACTAACTCGCTTTAAATCGGCGATTGTCCATACAGTCCATAATAACGTTTTAAGGAAATATTGGAGTGAATTTAAATTGTTGATTCTGCTGCTACATATAAATCACATCACATATGCACTGTGACACGTCGATGTGGGTCACCGACAGAAACATCATTAATCTAGCGAACGAGCCAGGTCCACCTAATATGGTGATTAATCTTGAAAAATATTATTTAAATTTTATAACAGAATATGGGAAAATTTACAGGTTATCAGTAAACAAAATGATTAACTTTCTTGAAATATTGAAATATGAAAAAATTCTGACTCCGATTAACTTAACGATTGTTTCTGGCCTAGTTTCACAACGTCGTTTTAACTTGATTGTAGGTCTAGGAGTATGTTCAATCGTGAAGAGAGTCTTAAAAATTGTTTTGATCATAAACCACCCTTCCCTTAAATTAAATTTCTTAAACAAATTACAGAACCCTTCAAAAGAATCATTCATTCAATCATAATTTGTGCGCTGTTTGTGCTTTAACATTTCGCACTTGCTTTCATCCATACCCTGCTGAAATCGAATTTCGTCTAACTCTCTAAGCTTTTCTTCCCCGCTTTTTCGATGCGCTATAGTTGTCGATAAGTATTTTGGACAATTAGGAAATTTAGTTGGGACGCTGTATTCTTTCAATCTTGGTATATTTAAGTTTACAGAAACGATCTCACCCATTTTGGAGTCCTGCTGGGATATTTGCCAAATAAAATCTTCTTTTTCCAAACGACACACACTCGGCTGCTATCACTACGAACAAATCCCTCGCTTTGAATGGCACTTTGCCATTTTAATCGGCGTTCTTCAGTTTTCGGAAAATGAAATACTCGCACTGTTGCACCGTTACAACCGGGTACACAACATCTGTAAGGCATTTTGAAAGGATATAAAACACTTATAAACGTATCAAAAATCGATTGTTTTACCTAAATATAACAAAATCAATGATATCGAGTTTATTGACACGAACGTTTATTATCCCGTTTATTACTTAAGAACAAACAACAATAGTCATCAGTGTTGCCACAGCCACAGCGATTGGATTTAAAGTAATAGATTGGTTAGTAAAAAGGTAATAGATTTTCAAAAATACTAACATATCATAGTTTGCATAAAATTTATTAGTGCTAAAATCTAATTTTTTAATGTTGTGCATATCTTTACTTACGATAAAACTAAGAACAGGTAGAGCCGACAAAGTTTACCTGGCGTAACTTGGTTCCTAGTTACAAGTTATATGGTAAATAATATATTTAAAATTTAAAAACAGTAGTGTAAAACAGAGATCGGCCAAAACCATAAAATTAAACGAGGCAATCGCGACGACGCAAAAATGATAACAAATAATAACAATAACTAGCTATATTGTAGAATCAAATAAATACTTGTGCCTACGTTTATAAATGCATCTCTAAAATATATGTAGCTTCTGGCTTTTATATTGACAGATTTGTTCTATTAGGTGTAATAGATTCTTCACAATGGTAATAAATAGATCTATTACAACAGAACGGCAACCCCGACATTCAGATGTATGGTCCGACGTCACGGGGGGATACGGCACGAAGCAACGATGCCAGATCAAGTTTACTGTTTCACTCTATTTTATGGGGATTCAGAATAACTATTATTCTTACTGTTAATTTTGACTCCAAAATAAAAAAAAGTATATGAATGGGCGAGAACTATACCTTCGTTGAATGCAAGCTTAGCGAGAAGCCAAATAGTACCTGCAAAGAACCTCGAACCTTACGCCCGTTTAACGTTGCTTTCTGAATAATTCTGTAACGGTTCGTAAGAAAAATTAGCATGAAGCAATAGCCCCAATGGAATACTGCTGTAAAATTATTTTAACCATGAATTAATAATAAATTTGAGGTATTTATAAACTTTTTACGAAAAAAAATTTCAAGTTTCTTAGAATCAGAGCTTTTTCCTAGTTTCACAACGTCGTTTCAGCCTAACAAGCTAAAAATGGCTGAAGACGAATGTGAACGGACAACTGTCGATATTAGACGAACGGCAAAGAATGGACGTATGACCACGGAACGTGACGCCACTAGAAAATTTCATCTCAGCACCCTGGCTTTGAGTTGTAGGTGTTGCATAGATCCCGTATATAGGGAGCCTTTGATAAGTAGCTGATCCTTCGAGGATTACGAAGTATGGTGAAACATGGAATTACATGGGGCTTAATGGGTATATCCATTATTTAAAGCTCTAAGAGGCTGAGACTTTGTAGATGGGGAATAAGCCCAGACACTTCGCATGCATGCAATTGTGCACAATTTCTCTAACTTAGGGAAACGTAAATCTGATAACGTGGAGACCTGGTAACATCCACGTGCGTATTGACTAACGCATACTGTAATTATAACTTAACATCTAACATTTTAGAAAGGTTAAGACGATGTCTCTCCCTATATGACTAAGCAACGCGCACGCCGCAAGCGTTAAGAAACGTGCAAGCTTTATATTATAATATAACGATATTAAAATACTTATTAATTTTTACTGAAAATATAACTCAAAAATCTTACGTGTTAGGAAGTGTTTTCCATCATTTTCACACTATCGAAAAAATTAACAAAAAACTGCTTTTTACATCATAGTGGCAAAATGGTTGTAAACTAGTATTGGCTTTATATAGAATCCTTTCAAGACAACGATTAAAGTAATTTAAAAAGCACCAACACACGGAAATTTTTTCCACTAAAATATAAAATATTTTAAACATTTTTTAAAAATAAAAATATTGTTAGTAAATTTACACTATAGGTAGCAAAAACTCAACAAAATGATCATTCCGATAAGAAATGTATAAAAAACCGTGCTAGTTTCTGCCAGTGTATTTATAATAATTACATCTGCATCAATCTTTCCCGAAAATTCGTTTTCCCTCATTGTTATGAAATAATTTAAGAAATCCTGGCCCAAATAAAATCTTAAACGGTTTATTTAGCCTTTTTAAGGAAAAATAAGAATTAAGCATATCCGACCCTGTTCTCAGCCATTATGGGACGCCTTGTATATTAGCAGTCCAAAGTGCTGTTGAAATTAGGATAATTACTAGCATTATAAATCCTTTTATTCATTAACAGACTATAATGTATTGTAAATCTGTATCAAAGATTAGCTAATTGTTTTATTTGTTCTACCAGCATCAATAACATCATACACAAAGTTTAAATAAAACATCTAAATAGTCTTCACTTTAATTCGTACTTCGTACCATTCAGTACAGCGTATCGTCGCGGTCGTCCTCCGTTTTAATTTAAAAATACGTCTAATTTGAAACAAACTGTCGACATAATAAAATAAATGCTAATCATTCCTACTATCTCAAAGAGAGACGTTGCGCAAATTTATTTATCGCTTGTTTTTTAAATTTACGCATAATTAGTAAAAATAATATAACCCTTATTTCCCTCTATTTCCTCAAACATTGTATTTTAATTTCAAGTGTTTTGGTTCGTACTTCAAATTATGGAAAACAGTGGACATGATTTCGAACATATCGGTGTGACAGTTAATGAAACCGATCTCGAGAGTGGAGCCTTGAAGATATTGCAAATTATTCGACCGCAGTGGCAAGTTGCAAGCGTTAAATTTAAGGTGAGATTAAATTCATTTTCAACTCGATAAATCAATTTAGCGATATTATTTATGATGACCTATAAACTCATATAAAAAGTATTAACAATAAATATTGTTGATCGAGCAAAATTACGACGATTTTAAGTTAAGAAATTTCTAGATATATATCTGACCTATGAAAAGTATGTATATGATTCAGAAAAAAAATAAATCAAAATTTTTTAAGTTTTTGAGGCAATAGAAAAAATCCTACCCACTATAATGTTTTTACTTCTACATCACAGAGTTTCTTTCTATTAGGTATATCTAATATTTTCAAGGCAATTAGATCTTTTATTCTTATTTACTCTTGTTTATTGAGGAGATTTCGAATAATTTAAGATAAGCATTTGAAAATGTTATCTTAAAAAATTTTAGATCTTTTTATAGAAATGTGCTTGATGGGCATCAATACCTTAATAAAACGTAGTTTTTTTCAGAAAGGAATCTGAATTGTAGACGTAACAAATTAGGCTCAACCTTTAGGTTTGCATAAACAAATAGAAAATGTAAAAGTTGTATTTTATATTAAAAAATGTATCTATGGAGATGTATTTTTGGATTTTTTGATGGCAATAAAGATAAACGCAATATTTTTATGCAAATAGGTACAAATAAAAATCATTTTCTATTTTAAATTTGTCCTAATTTTCTGTATGTTAAAGTTTTGAACTATACCTCATTTAAAAAAAGTAGAGAGTTGTAAATTATGTAATTAAGAAAGCACGCCTTTTAGAAAAGTAAAAAATTGTATCCTAAATTCTAACATATTTTTAAAAATATTACTAAAGCACACTCATATGCCAATGGCGCTTCTATAAGCCAGTAGTAATTTGTAAAAAAGGAATGTTTTAACCCTAAAAAGAACCACGTTTTTTTGCATAATATATATCTTTTCATCCTGTTCGACTTCTGAGAAGTGATGAGCGGCATAGTCTCATCTAGCTTACTTATATGATCTACACATTTACTCCACTTTTGAAAATCGACATGCTCTTGAAAAATATATTCAACATCCTTCATTTAAAAAATTGTGGTATGCCTGGCCGAGCTATAAAACATTTGACTTTTAAGCCCAAACCTCTATCGAATTTAGTTCACAATCAAGTATCATATCAAACACATATTTTTTGCATGCAGCCTTTTTTAAATTAAAAATTTTAAGTAACTCATTTTTAATCATATCATTTTTATATGGTATTTCCTTTAAACTAAATAATTAAATAATTTTTTTTCTCCCAGAAGTATTTGGTAGTTTTTCAAAATTCCAAAGCAAGCACTGCGTTTATGGAATATGCGAACCAGGCTAAAATACATGCATAATTTACAACTCTCTGCCTTTTTGAAACGTATATACTATAGAAAAAATTGGAGTTCCACAGATAGTTTTGATAAAGGCACTCATAGGCGTAGAAGCGGACTTGTTTTGCATAATCTATTAACCCTTTTCATTGAAGACGAAAATCGGTGTATAAAAAACAGCTAATTAATTTTATTTAATTAAAACACATGTTTAGTGATGTTGTGTCATCATTAAAACAATCATACAAGGTTCTGACAACTCTAGAGCTTCTTTTATTTCACTATAGAAAAACTTTAACAAATAGCAAAGTGTTTTACAGAAGGATACAAAACAGTTTTATTTATTGAACTAAAAAAAAAGTAAATGTTTTTATTACCTTGTTAGTTATTACTCTGAAACTATCAATAACTATATTTTTAAGAGTGCTAAAATATATTATGTAGGATGATTTATATCGATCTATATTCTGCAATTCCGGTTTTTTTTTTGGTAATACCGATTTGATGGCTTATACATAAATTCAGCTAGTTTCAAAAAACTGTCGACTCAAAATGGTTATGTTGGGCTACTTAAAGCCTTGTAAACCATCGGCTTCTAATTTTGCTAGAAAGTAATTGAATTGGGTAGTAAGACATGTATCATAAATTAAATTGTATCTTAATTATTTGTCAATTTCGGGAATATTTATTTAATTTATGTTTTTACTGAGAAAATTCATGGCAAATATGTTTAACATTAAACTTATTTAAATAAATCAATTTTAAAAGCTCTGCAGCCTCTTTCGACTGTTTACTTAAATATTTAAATCAAATGTCTATGTTTTGCCACTGTTTTCTGATACCCCTAGAACCATATTTGTATAATTAGTGATATCAGTACTCCCGACATTCGAGAATTTAAAAAAAAAATGGAAAGGTTGTATTTTATATTAAAAAAATGTATCTATGGAGATATGTTTTTAAATTTTTTGATGGAATCAAGAGAGGATTCAATAAAGATTTTTGTTACATATTTACTTATTTAAGAGATTTTCCATAACTAAAGCGTATCTAAAATAATTAATACAAAGTACAAAAAAAAAGGTTATATCACGATTATATTATTATTTTATTGGAATTGATTTTATATATAAAACACATTATATTTTAATGGAAATAGGTACACATAATAACCATATGACTGAATAAATGGCTTTCTGTGCGGAAAGCATTAGAAATTGGGTTAGGGGACTTTTCTGTTTGTTATAGTTTTAAACTACCTATACCTCATTTAAAAAAGAAAAGAGATGTAAATTATGTCAATTCGAGACAGCTCATTTTTACAGAGTAGAAAACCAAATAATTGTGTCATAAATTTAACATATTTTTACAAATATTAAGTTTGTTTAAAGTTAAAGTTGTTTTGTTGGTTTATGGCTAACACACCTTCTTTTCGTCCTATCGTCTTCTGAGAAGCACTGTCGTCATTAGCATCCGAAGAAATAATTAGATGCTCCACGTATAGTCTCATCTAGAACACTTATATGACCTACACATTTACTCCACTTTTGGGAATCGACTTGCTTTAAGACCTCTTCAAAAATACTTTAAACAACTTTCATTTTAAAAATGGTTTTAGGCCTGGCCGCAAAACATTTAAGCCTGAATCAGTTCTATCGAATTTAGTTCACAATGATATAGTAGAAGCCAAAGTAATTTAATATTTAGCTTTAGAGCCATTTCATCAACCACAAATTTTGTGCATGGAGGCTTTTTTAGATTAACAATTTCAGGTTACTTCTTTTTCACCATGTCATCTGTATATGGTATTTCTTTTAAACTAATTAATTGGGTAATAATTGTTTTTCCAAGAAGTATTTGGTAGTTTTTCAAACTTCCTAGAATCGTAACCAGCGTTATCCATATTGATAACCAACTGAGGAAGAACAAGGGCTCTCATCTGCTCAAAATATTGCTCGAACTCATCTGTATGTCTTTGTGATAAACACCAATTTTTTTTTACTAAAGTACTAGTAAACCATCTGTCACAAAGCCATTTTTACCACTAATATGTGTTATTATTAGCCACCTTTCTTTGCCAGAATGCACTTTAATTTCAGGGGATTATCCTTCAAAGAAAGCTTGGCCCGAACTTATTATATTCTTCTCTTGCTATGTTTTATCAATGGTGAATCCCTCGTTTACCAAGTTTTGCCCTTTCTTACAGCTTTTAAATATAGACATCGCCAGCAAATAATTTCGTTTTTCCACCAAAAATGACCTTTTAGTTTGCAGTTTTTCGTATCTAAAGCTTGTTTTCTTTAGAACTCTCCACAGTGTCGTCTTGTCCATATACGGAATATTTTCTTTTTTTTTTGACTTTTCTGTTTTCAAAATAAAATGAATGTACAATATTTTTTTCAGCGATTTTTGTATTGTCTTCAAACTCCAATTTCTTTCTTCCTGTATTTTTTCTTGGTGATTGGACCAGTCTCTCTGGTGATAGTCTGTGTATTATTGTCTTTCTGATCTCTGTAATTTTTTAACATAATTCAAGTATTATTGAAACAACAGTTATTAATTTCTGCTGTTTAAGGGAATTAAAGATGTTATAGGAATGATAACATTTTCATAAACTTTTATCACAGAAACAAAATCAGAAACGTTTGCCATTTTGAAGAACAACTGTCTAACTCCATACTAATAGATAAACTAAACATTTTTGCCAGCACAATATTTATTGATTACGCTCTTAAGAATTTAATAAAATATTTAATCAACTAAAACAAAAATGCATAAAAATAAGTTATAATTTTCACCTTTTCCTTGTTTCAAGAATTTTATGAATTTTTTACATTGGCAAACTTTTTTAAAATTCATCTTCTCCAACTTTCAATTTATGATTTTAAAGTTTAGCATATGTCGCTTTGCTTTTTGATATGGCAGTATTATCTATTTATATTTTTTGATCTAGGCAACATCTCTGAGTTTAAATAATCGCATTCAAGATTGCAAAATTCCACAAAATTGGCATTATTAGAACGTGAAACTGACTTAACTAAAGAATAGTATAGACACTATAATTCCTTATCCATTATATCGTGCAATGAGGAGACTTTTTCTTTATTGGTAGATTTTAAAAAGTAATTCAAGTTCTCCCTCAAGCGCGTGAGAAAAAAACTATTACAATATCCATGTTATATTAATAATAACATCATATTTTGCCAATAGAACAAAATATTGTGGGGAAGCATCCCCTCATCCCCCTGCGTATTTGCCCCTGCCCTGAGCAAATAAAATTATTGCAGTGATTTTATCTTTTCCAAAAATATAGATAATAATTCTCTGGAACAAAAAGCAGGCACTAAGCCTATAGAATATGCGAGCCAAGTCTGAAATATATGATCTCTGCGTTCTATAATAGCTTACTGTTATAAAACAAAAATTGGGGATCGACAGATAGTTTTGGTAAGGACACTCATAGGCGTGTTCTGCATTACATTCTTTTTAGGAAAGACAAACATCGCCGCAAAGAGCAGCTAATGGTTTAATTAAAACATGTATAAAATGTTGTGTCATCGTTAAAACAATCATATATAATCTATTTTCCTATAGAAAAAGGGTAATTAATTTTTAAACTAAATAAAAACGTCTTTAGGTATATACTCCATATAGTGATGTAAGAGCCCAAAAAGTATATTAACAAACAGGAAAGTGTTTTACGCCGCTAATTCCTCATAAAATAAGCTTTTAGAATCCGAAAAGCGTCTTTAAATCGGTCAAGAAATTTCGGAACGATTGGTATTTAGGTTTGATGAACCGTCGCCGTTCTTTTTGACAAGTAGTTTATTTAAAAAATATAAAAATTGTCAGTGGTTTAACATGGTTATTATTAGGAATACGAAATTCATTGCATTATTAGGAATACGAAAGTATTGCAGCTAATTGAAATATTCAATTATCTAGAGCAGTAGGAAATTATTTAATAATATGCAACTTGGTATTAAGTAAAATAAAAGGAACTGGTTGCCAGGGGACGGTAAGGGCACTAGAATCCCAGGAGTTCTAAAACCGATTGGTGTTTATATACACAATAGCGACGCAAAGCATTATTGCTATGCAATTTCTAAGGGTAAAGGTCCCATTTTGATGTTTTTTTTAAAATAAAAGTCAAATTAAAAATTTTCAATCGTTGAAGGTAAAACTCCAATTTGAATGTTAGTTTTTAACAAAAGACGTTTAGACCTTAATTGGTAAATCAGTAATTTATAATTTAATTTAGATAAAATAGACATACTAATTTTTCTTTATACTACAAGTGTATAGAACTGTCAAAAAATACATCTTATAGCGGAAGCTAATAAAAAGTCGAAATATTGAAAAACAATCCATTTTCTAACTAGAAATATTGTTTCTTTTTAAAATTCTTAGAAATATGAAGGATCGCGGCTCGTTCACGATATTAGTTAGTGATTGTGATGACTTGAAAAAAAACATCAATTGTTTATATTCAGAATTCAAGTAATTTATAAATATACACAATACATGAGTGTTTAGTATTTTGTACTAGCTATTATTATATATTTAGAACATCTGCCCAAGGTCTTCAACACAACGTGTGGTAAATATCAACATTTTTATATTATAAATAATTTTACATTCATACATTCTAGTTCACAAACTCAAAGTGGTATCAATTCTTGCTACTGCTAGTAAAAATATGAGGAGAGATCATTGGATTCGTAATGACATCTAGAAAAATGTGCATATATTTCAAACCCGTAAATAAACAATTTGAAAAGTTATTAACAAATTAAGATTTAAAAAAAGGAAGTTAGCTTTTAGAAGATAACTCGGAAACTGTTAATATTTAACAAAATTTAATTAAAAAATTAAGAGGAAGAAATTTCCAATAAAAAATTCCCGATTTTCGAAGCTCTATCACGAATAATTTTAATTTAATGTTGAAAATAGGGTTCTGCGCGCCGAGCGCTGACCCGTTATGATATCCCAAGCCGGTTGTAATAAGTAATCAGTAAAAAAATGTTTATTTGTTTAATTTTTACCATTTTACCACCGATTTATCATAAAATTACCCTATTGTTAATTAACATTTTTTTCTAAAGTTTATTATATTTCAAGTAGGATAATTGTTTACAAAAGCCACTAAAAGTATTATGCTTTGTGGAGTTATGCTTTATGGAGACCTTATGACAACTATACTATATTATATTGCGATGTTTTTTTATTTTATTAGTTAGAGATTATTGAAGCTAACAAAAAATTTAGTGTTTTTGAAAAATATTTTTTTTTATTTGATCTGTTTTAATTTGTGTTTATTTATAAATTTCGTTATAAATACCCTAAAAGTTTTTACTTTCCTCTTACTCTTAAAATATTGTAATCGTAAAACAATCATCCTCCAAAATTGTTGCATATTTTTGCGTTTTAAGGTCACTAGTCCCGAAAAATATATTGATAAAAAAACGTGTTTAAAACACTTTTACTTGTTTATGTGAACTGTTAAAAAACTGTTTAAAATTAAATCCTTAATAACAGAACATTAATCTAATAAAAAAAACGAAGTTAGACAGATAATACATTAAGGTAATAATAATTATTATTATTATTATAATAAACATAGGCAGAATACATAGATTGAATTACAAAAACAGAGTTTAAAACACGTAGTATTTTAAGCACTACACATGTTTTGTTTAAAAATAAACTCAACTTGTATTTTTTTCAACCTTGATATAAAAAAAATATATTTGTTATCTTCATAACAATTAGTATTTATTTGTTATGTTTAAAACAAATACAAATTTATTTCAATTTTTAATTTTATTTAAATCTTAATTTGTTAATAACTTTTGAAATTGTTTATGTGCGGGTTTGATCATTTTGCACATTTTTTTAGCTGTCATTCCGAATCCATATTTTCACTAGCAGTAGCAGTAGCAAAAATTAACACCATTTTGAGTTTGTTAACTAAACTATTACAAATAAAATTAGTTTTGTGTACTATGTAATCGTACATTTTCTTAGGTACATGAGGTATGCAAAAACAAATGAATAGCTTTTTTATATAATAAAAGAGTTTTGCCTTTAAGGCCGAAATCACAATTTAAATATTAACATCTCGTAATACTTCTATTAAAAAATTGTTCAAAACGCCACACACATTTAGACATATACTATATGGAATCACATGTTATGATAAATATTATTACTCAGTGGCGTATATAAAAAGGGGGTTTCGGGGTCACTTTTATTTAAGGTAAAACAATAGAAATAGTATAAAAAACCCACCTTTCATTTCGAGATTGACTGGTAAAACCCCCCAGAGATAGTATTACTTAAATGTAAAAAGTCCACTTATCTAGGACTCAGAAATTGAAGACGTTTTTTTTTGAAAAGTTTAGTCGTTTCAAAAACCGCCCAAGTCTATATACGACACTGTTATTACTTATTTTAAGGTGTTAACTAATAAATAAACCAATCATGTTAATTAAGAACAGAAGAATTAAACAAACTTGTTATATCCATACTAATTCTTATATCAATTTTAGTAATCATCATAAATATGCATATGCAGTGTAAATTATCGTTCAAACACATGCACAATGTTATCACTCTAGTAAATGTGATGTAGAAGTAATATCTAAAAAATCTTAAATCTTTTGCAAATATTAGTGCATTAGTTAGTATTTAATACACTTAATATCAAGTATAGTCCCGATAGGAAATTTTTTTGGATTAAAACCAAATTATTTTCAGTTCAGTATATGACTGTAAAAATCCAATTGTAAATATTGCAACACGTGGAAAGGTACTTTGGTTTGGCAAATATAATATGCCAAACAATTATTCAACATCTAAATTAACATATTTTTAGACCTACCTATATAAATTGTTAGAAATAAAGAATAAAGCCGAATGTTTAATGAATAAAAGATGAATATGTATAGCTGTTAACAGATGGAATCACCAACAAACTCATAGGCTGTCTTCCAGACGAAGCACCCGAGGAAGAAACTGTTCTGATTCGAGTATATGGGAACAAGACCGACTTACTTATCGACAGAAAAGCTGAAACAAAGTAAGTATTGTAAAATTAATTTGTTTCAGAATGTCTGGTTATATTTTAAACGGGGACTACAGGGGGAACTTTTAGAGGTATCGAAAAAATATTGTAAACAAAAGTTTTATAATTTTCTCTGAACCGTCAGGGTTTGCTAAAAAATAAACAAATACCAACTGAAATGTAAAAAATGAGCATCGAATTTTGTTAATTTAAATGGAACATCTTGTATAATATATTTTTTAATAAATGGGCATATTCTTGTTGATTATAGAAATACCAGGTTTTATACCTTTATCTTTAAAGACAACCGAGAAAATTGGCAATTGCCTTAGTTTCTTAGTTAACCCACGGACCACGCACAATTTTTATAAAAAAGGCTGTCAATAGAATCTTGTGGAAATTTAATTACTCTACCTTCTAATCATACACAAAACTCTAAGAAACAGACACAACTAGTTTTCGTTTTACTAGTGGAAATTTTAGGTTTTCTAGATTTAAGCATTCTTAGAAATAGGATATTAAAGAATTAAAAAGTTAAATTGTTTTCGCTGGGACCTCCTAGGACCTCTCGCTTTCTAGATAAATGCTTTAACCACTATGCCACGAAAGCTATGAGATCAACAACCAACTACGATAATTTAAATTATTCAATTTTTGTGGCAAAAACGGCGGCTACAAACCGAGAAGGGATTGTTAGGGATATAGAAACCAGTGGCGGCTCTTCCATAGGGTCATTTGGTCAATGACCCCTAAAAATATTTCAGAAAATAAATTATTTGTTTGACCGTCCCTCCTAATAGTTGAAATAAAACGCGAACCTTGGGAATAGTTCTACGCATCGCGCAACAGCGCGCGGCGGTTCGAATGGTCTCGTTGCGTTCCTTAGGTATAATAAAATACGCTATACGAAGCTAGGCTGGGCAGTCCGAATTGCCCTGATTACCTAAAAGCTTGACGAAAGCACCCAAAGATTTCACAGCTACCGAGTGGCAGCCGAACGTGATAGCAAATGGAATATGAAATGGCGATTTGGGTAATTAGCCGGTCTCTTCTCAAAATTCGATCGATCGGTCGCGGCATCACGTCGGCATGCGGAAGTTCAGTTGTTCAGAGGTCGCGCTGTCGATATTCTAACTCGATATTGTTTCGAACGTTTTTAATCGATGAAAATTGATTTATATACTGTTTTTTGTAATATATATTTTTTTATGTTTATGATTCATGTGTGAGTTGGAAATATACAGGAAATAAAATGTTGGTAGTGACTAGTGGAAAACAATAAACTAAAAAGTGCTCACGAACTTAATTTTGCAAAAATAACCAATTTCAAGGTGGTCTATGTTTGAGTTGTGAATGCAGATGAAATAAAATGTCGGTAGTGCACAAAAAAAATTGGACAACTAAAAAGTGCTAACGAACTTAATTTTGAGAAAATAACCGAATTCAAGGTACGTGGTCGCAATTTGCTAGAACTTAGTATAGGACAAACTAGTAAAGACAAAAATAAAGTTGACTGGATTTAACTGGATATGTGGTTGTGAAGTCTCTAACTCATTTTACTGTTATGTTTGTTTGTTGTTTTCTAAGGACTCGTCGGACTCATTATGGTGCAAAACCGGTGTTAAAGACTTAAAACACTTAAAAGAAAAAATAAAAAAACATGAGTTTTCTGCAGATCACATGAAATATTCGGTGAACTATGCTACGGTCCGAAGTGTTGATATTCGCACTCAGCCAGAGACAGCTTATAGAAAATCCCTTAGAGATTTTAATGAAAATGTATACAAAAATCGTTGTATTTTAAAAAAATATATAGACTGAGTAAAATTATGTGGGGCATTCGAGCTGGCACTACGTGGCCATGATGATACGGCTTTGTCTGAAAATCCAGGGGTTTTTCGAGGGCTTATAAATTTTGTTGAGGAGTTGAGCAAAGATAGACTATTCGCTTTAGCAATGTTAAGTATCGCGAAATCGTTTATAAAAGGAATATGCGTGCAATTTTAACGATCGTGTCATTCAGCATTTTTCCAATACTAAACAACGAAGAGTAGACCTGAACTTCAAGAGAATTTAAAGCTCTATTTAAAGATAAGATATTTGTTTTTATTTTAGGTATGCCTATTTTTTAATTTTTTATTGACCTCCCAATAATTCATCACGAGCCGCCTCTGATAGAAACTCGTTTATGATTAATAGTCATTAAGGTCTATATATCTTCATTTGTATCAACCCCATATCAAGTAACATAAAATTGAATACGTTAGATTATCGTTAGAAAGCGAAGGGTCCTGAGATCTAGTCCCAGCAAGTTGTTCAAACCCATTATACTACTTATATCTCTAAAATAATTACGAAAACCATGACGGAATTCAATAAGTTTTATTATAGAAACGTGGTATTTAGCTTGGCCCATTTAGAATAGTCTCTATGTTACAAGGTTTTGCGGGCTCATTAAAACGCTGGCTCAGGATTTACGGAATCGACGGAACCTCGTTAGGTACGCCACTGATATTTACTTTGCAATTGTTCTAATGTCTTATGAACAGAAAGTCTCGGTACCGCCAGCTTAAGCGAAGCCTGCTAGGCGATATCATCATTATATAGTTTATAGCCTAAGTGCCATTTAATGCCATGATCCCATTGTTCCCATGAACGAACAGTTTATTAAAATCAGAAACGAAAATGATTCAATTTGCCGATATTTTAATCCTTATTTTAATTTTTAATAACTTTTAATTAGTTTATTTGCACTTGCGTTTCATACATTGTTTTTGCATGTTATTTTGGTTGTATTGCTTGCATGAAGTTGTGTCCCAACGGCACCGTTGTTAAAATATTTTTCACAATATTATAGAGGCGTAGGTACTAGTAAATAATATAATGACCTGCATCCTTATAGTTTTTATTACCATTTCCGTTGGTTAATTCGTCTTGCGGCATTGCATAAGGTTATTTCGCCAGATTTTTTAAACATAAAAACAGCGTATAATGAGTTGAAAACATAGGCAAATGCCAGTCGCCAATTGAACAGATATAAAGCTGTTTAAAAGTATTTTCACAATGTTAACAAAAACCATTATTACCAGTAAATCCGTATCTTTTAGAAAAAAGTAAGTCATTATAAAATAAATGTACAGTGTGTCTCGACATGGTGCTGCTTTTTTGAGACGGTTAAGAAGACGCAATCAGATTTTCCAGAGTCTCTATCTCATGTAGAATTAATTGGCGTTCTCATTTTAGGTTACCATTTTTGAGATAATAAATAAATAAAACATTTCAACTAATACGATTATACTGCTGTTAATTTTGCGTATTGTTTATACTCTTTTATTTGAAAGTTTTATGTATTACTAGACTGACTGGTAAAAGCATTTGTTTGTTCGTTTACCAATAAAATCTATTTAAGTACTTATTTATTTATAACCCACACCTTCGCTGTCAATTATGAGATACATTGTGGGTGGACAATCATTATATTAAAAAGGTTTTGTTTGTCTTTGACTACGAACGCGTGTCAGGCGGGGTCTGCGGTATAACTAAACTACGAGGGTGAAGAAGGTATAGATTTCTGTGTTGCAACATTGCCGGTAGAGGAAAACTTTTCACATCCCTATCATAATTAAACACATCTTAAAATATAATTATTATGAGTTAAAAGAAGGAAAGTCGCAATTTTTTGTATGCACTGTATACCATTTTATCGATTTTAATTTTTAGAATGTAAATATGAGTTACCATAATTTTTCTTCTTTGTTGTTAAATTAGAAAGTCTTAGTAAACATTTTGAAATTGAGTATCAGTTATCAATTTCAACCGCAAAATCTTGAAATATTGAGCCTCAATTGAAAACAAAAAGAGTCCATAGAGTCAAACATTTTTTTGATGACATAACAGCTGATGAGCCAATTGGAAATCATAAAAATCGTTTAAAAGTAACCGTTTTTTTGCTTGTTTAGATATAAAATTAACTGAGTTTAGAATCAGATATGAAGCATTTAAAATTTTTTATTCAAATTTTTAAATTTTAAACCCACAAATATTGTTAACGGCACAAGAATCTGATATTTTATCTAATGTCAAAGTATTAATAGAAAAATATCCTAACGACATAACACAAAATCTAACATTGGAGCTAAAACAATTAAAAAAAAAAATATGAAATGAAAAAAAAACATTTTCACAGTAGTAGGGTGTTTTCAGATTTTATTTTTGAAAAATATTGTTTACTAATTAGTAGAATACCTGAGACTTTAGTACTCCCCGTTTCATCGACTCAACCAGAAAGAACTTTTTCAAAGCTGAAGCTAATAAAAATCTTCACAAGGTCTACAATGACACAAAATCGCTTTACCTCATTGGCTATAATATCCGAAAAAAATGAACGAGCAAAAAATATAGATTTGGACAAAATAGTGGACAAGTGCCTTTCGTTAAAGTACAAACGTTAACGTTCTAGTATAGGTAAATCCGATATTTCTAAAATAAGTTTTTTAGAAATATTAAAAATCTTGTTCCCCATTTTTGTTTTAGACATTTTATGTTTGTAATGTTGTTTATAATAATATTTAGAATAAATTTGGCCTCTGTATATATTTTTTGTTTTTCAGTAATTTAATTACTTACAAAATTATTGAAAAATTGATAGTACTATTCATATATTATCAAAATATAAAAAATGTATTACATTCAGTATGTTGTCAAAAAAATGTTTTAGGCAGATATCACAGTAGCATAGTTTAAGGGAGTTTTTTTTTAGAACGACATGGCGGCCCCCTAAAAAAGTTCGCGGGAGGGCCCCAAAAAAATTTGACACTCTACTGTTTGACTACTAACAGTAATTTCACTAGATGCGCACCACGGCATGATGTTTTCCTGTTTTTTGTTCTCAGTGCAAAACCATGCTTTATTCGTTTAGCAGTGGTTGCAATCTCAGTTGTGTGAATTGTTATAGTTTGTCAATGGACTTGGGAAAATGTTGCTGGCCTCTTGTTTTAGAAGGTATTTTATGACCTAATTAGGCTGTCCAGACTGCTGACAAATTTCACATATAAAATGGCCGCCTGTAGGTACACAACTAATTTACCAGTTGCTGTGATTGAATCTGGCTTCGTATATAATAACAAAAACTGATAGAACTATGCGATAGAGAGGTTAGGTTAGGTTTGTCTGGAATTAAACAATCCCTGACAGTCATTGACAATGCTGACAGTATATATATTTTTGTGTTTTAACTGATTTTCCAGTGCGTGTAATACATTTTAACAAGTTTTTCTCAATATATATAAACCATATTTATTCAAAATAAAGCATAAAATCGATACGTGCCTGCAGTCGGCCATTTTGGATGTCAAATTTAACAGCATTCTGGAGCCTAATTAGATTGACGGCATCGAATTTATTCACATCATGACTTTGATTTGACATACATTTAGCCATCTTTCTATTCGAATCTTCCAAATTAAGTAGTGTACTGTGTAGATATCTGGAAAATAAAGATATCAAGGTGACGTATGTAGTAGGGTGCCCCCGATGAATACCGATAGACACTGTTTAACAGGTCGTCTCGACAAATACAGTAGAAACAGACTGTAGAGACAAATAAAAAAATACTTGTATACAAGGGTGAAAAAGAATCTTTATATAAATCTAACACATGCTTTTTATTTCAGAAATATCCTCATTCTTAGCAAGCAAGGACTTGCACCCAATCTTTATGCGACATTTGAAAATGGATTGGCCTATAGGTTTCAGCCTGGATGTACCTTGACCAAAGAAACCGTCCGTGATCCGGAAATGTTCTCTTTAGTCGCAAAGAAAATGGCGAAATTGCACAAAGTGAAAGTGGAGGGTGAAGAAGACCCTAAACCATTTATCTGGAAGAAAGCTAGGGACTTTTTAAATTTAGTACCAGAAGAATTCTCGTGTTTTAAGATACAAAAAAGGTAAATTCATATATGTATTTATTCTAATTGTAATAAGGAAAGGGGCTATATATTTTCATCTATGTAGAAAACTATGCTTTAATATTATTACAATTGAGATGAGGACGTTTAATAAAAATCCGACACAATTCTATTTAAAAAACAATTATATACTTTATCCCTAATCAATTCAATCGATCAACATGTTTTTTTTACGTTATTTTTTAAACATTTTATTTAGCCGCCATTTTGTTCCTCCATCTTAACATCATACCACAATTTTATCAGTTTATCTCTATATCACACTTAATTCTTGCCCAACATTTGAAATCAATCTAATAAGTAGTTTTTTCTGGATAATTTTTTTAATAAATTAAGCCGCCATCTTGGATTCGCACCAAAACGTTACCAGTTCATTCCTAAGTAGTTCTTGATTTTTGTGCAATATTTGAGGTAATTTGAATAGCTAGTTTTTTAGGAATAATTTTTTTAACATTTCGCTAGGCCGGCATTTTGTTCCGCCTTATTTGAATTTTATTTCATTGTTAAAATGTTATCAGGCCAGGATGACCTGATAACATTTCAGTTAATCAAGTAAATAGTTTTTTTGGCATCTAGAGACTTTAAAACCTGAAGATCTGTAAAAAGCTGAGAGGGTGATTTTTCGCGATTACAGCACTTCTGTTCTACGCAGGAAGTAAAAAATAGGGTGTTGAAGTTTTGCACTGAGAAGCTTCCCTATCATATAAAATAAGAGGAAAGCAAAATAAACCGGGCCATCGCCATTTAATAATTACGGAGTTCATGATTTAATAATAAAACTATTTTTGGATTTTACGCCACACACTATTGAAAATTAAAAATACTAAAATTAATTGTACTATTTATCTTAAAATTTTAATCTGTGGTGGACACTGAAAAATATTTACTGTTTTTAGACGTTTCGGGAGAAAGTCTACCCCGTCTTGCCGTCTTCAGCAAACTAAAAGTTAAAAACCAAGAGCAGTATATCACTTAATAGATGCACCCCGCAGACCTTGTTCTGCCTTTTCCGTTAGATGGGGCGATGAGTTTTCAGTGGAATTATAAGAATATGAAGCGTATTCACCACGAGGTCCAGAGATGTTATTGAAGAAAAACATATTGGTTTTATTTAAAAAAAAATCGTATAACTTGGTGCAGTACCATTCTCTCACGAGTTTGCTGAAAAATCTGGCTTAGTGTTTTAAATATATAGATGTTTTATATCACAAATTTAACCGGAATGGCTAATCTCTGACAGAATGTCAATGAAGGTCGATTTAAAAGTGTTCTTTTTATTGTTAAGATAAGGTGACAAAATATATGTTCCTAGAGTAAGTTCATTTTAATTTACTGTATTTTTTTACTTCAGTGTTTAGCAAATTTAATCATGTGTTATTGAAATTAACTGAACAAAATACTACACATATATCTTTACTTAATAATATTAAGGCACTTTCTTTCATTTTACGTTTCTTGGAACATTCATTGACATTCGGTCAGAGATTAGCCATTTCTGATATAAAATATAAGTGATATAGTGCTCTTAATTTTAAATTTTTTAATCTGCTGATGACGGGGGTAAACCTTCCCCTGACATGTCAAAAAAAAATAGATTTTTTTCAGTGTCGTTCCTTGGGTACCTTCACAATGGACCCAGAACTAAAGACCACAGAGTAAAATTTTAAGGTAAATTGATATAATTATTTTTAGTATTTTTATTTTTCTATAGTGTGTGGCATAAAACCCAAAAATAGTTTTCTTCTTAAATCCTCGCTAATTATTATTGCCTGTAGCATCTGCATAGGCTAGTTTAAAGTACTTTTTTGCGATTCTCTATATATTACTTTCTACGTATAATTTTTTGCTTATTTGCTATCTATGTAGTTAATAAAACATAATTCGACAACAACAACAATAACAACACCGCTTGAATTTGAACCTTTACGAATCGTTTACGACAAATACCCAAAGATCTCGCGAGAAAAACCTCGCGAATACACTCGCGAAGTCGTTGAATTACTTAAATTCTGTGATTCTGTACATTTTTGATATCGCCAAGCTAACCTAACTAACCTTGCAGTATTTAAAACCGATTTCCCTGGAAGTCTACGGTTTTTTATTACATTTTTTTGCGCTGGACTGCCCCCCAAACCAAAATCCTGGATACGCCAATGGGCTGTAGCATATACATTTTTTACTTATATATTTTCTCTCTTACTAAAATTTGCTATTGAGTTAGTGCTACAAAACCTGGCTTCATAAAGGCCCATGAAACCACAATATAGATACAAACACAAAGATTTTAAATCAATTATGTGAAACAGTTTTATAGACATTTACCGGTTTGGCATTTTTACTTTTTTATGGTGTAAAATGTAAAGAATATAATATAGCGTTATAAAATTGATCCCCCGTTTTATTAACAAAATCTCATTTTCAATTTTCGTAATCATGTTTAACTAAAACGTTGATAAACACATTTTATCTCCTAAAGCCAATTCCGTGTTGAAAGAAATTACATTATTCATGATAAGATAACAAAATTATTGCTACGGTTCGAATAATAATGAAGAGATAATTATTTTAAACTGTTACGCTTCAGTCGAAATCGAACTCTTAGTTTTTGTTACGTTATTTGTTAACATAAAAGGTCAATAAACTAATATATCATATTTTCTCTAATATAATTAATATCACTACTCTCTTCTCTCTACTGTCCTTTTTAATTTTCTGTTACTTGCTATTGTGTATTATATACAGGGAGAGCCAACGAAAACTTTCCATTACGATTTTCCGGCTTTAAAATGAAAATCTGGAAAGACCCATTTTTTAGCTTTTTTCATCCCCGTAGCTTTAACAACTATACTATCTGACCCTAAAATTTCGCCTCAAAATTTTCCACGATAACGAAATGAAAACTAAAATAGTGAAAAAGGGAATGTGAGAAAGGTCTTCTTAATAATTAACAAAAAGACTACTTACTTTTGTGATAAGTTTATTAAATGCTAGAAATGACCACCAGTCACTTCCTTGCAGCAAAATAAGTTATGTTCAAGATATTCCCGTACATTACGCAACATTTCTAGTGTAATTTAACGGCATTCATTATAATTATACGGTTTTGCAAATCATCCAGTGATTCGGGCTTGGTAACATAAATCTTACAACCCATAGAAAAAAGTTCACTGGATTCAAATCAGGTGACCACTCAATATTTTTTTTTCTAATCCAGCTTTTGAGGAAAATTTTCATCTAGATAAATATAATTTATTCATGTCATTATACAATAATGTATTTACATACGTCATAAACCAAAAAATATATAATTATTATCTGACATTAAAATACTAACACTTAAAATTACACTGAAAAACACATTAAAATGTATTAAAATAAAATATGTATATATATATATATATATATATATATATATATATATATATATATATATATTAGAGAATATAACCGTTATATATATATAAACATTTACATCATTATTACATATATAACAAAAATAGAACACATCGAAAAATATATTATATATAAAAAAAATATATATTTAAAAATTCAGCAATACTGTACTTATATATATATATATATATATATATATATATAGGGAAGTTCTTTATACTGGCAGGACCTAGTTTATTAAATAGCTTTACTGCAATAAAATCTGGTCTTTTTTGGCATCTTTTCAGTCTACAATAGGGGCAATAAGCTTATCTCTATTCCTGGTACTATAACAATGAATATCCTGATGTCGCGTATATTCGCATATTTTCTTTTTTATGTAAAGAACACTTTCCAATATACAGAAGGAAGCGTGAGAATATGATAGCAAAGAAACTCATTTCTGCAATCATCTCTGTATTTCAATCTAGTTAAAATTCTAACAGCTCGCCTTTCTAGCCGAAATATTCTATATGCATGCGATGCACACCCCCACACTATTATGCCATAAGACATAACAGAATGGAAGAGCGCATAGTATGCCATTCTAACAACATGGAGGCTCATCGACCCCATCAAATTCCGGAGAACAAAAAGACTGGAGTTAAGCCTTTTTGAGAGATTACCAACGTGTGTATCCCACCTTAATCCAGCATCTATATATCCAAGAACCTAATATCAGTAACATCCACATTTACACCCTCAAGGTCCATTAGGGCAAAAGTAATTTTCTGGGTCTTATCTCCATTAAGTAACAATTTATTTGAATTGAACCAAGCCTCAGCCCTCAACCGCGCACCACCAATCCTCTCCCATATATCCTGCAATGATTTGCCAGAGCAAGATAGGATTATATCATCAGCAAAGAGAGTGTATTCTGAATCCTGCTCGCGCAGGAGTAGATCATTTATGAATATTAAAAAAAGGATAGGTCCTACGACCGAACCCTGTGGTACTCCAACATCAACAACTGTCCTCATTGACGACACTCCACCTGTTGCCGATCTTTTAAGTATGACTGTAGCAACTTAATGCTGTTTTCACTAAATTTATAACATTTTAACTTGTTCAGGAGAAGCTCGTGGGATACGCAGTCAAAGACCTTGCTCAAGTCACAATACAAGACAGACTTGTACTCTAAGTTGTTGAATGAGTCCATAATACTGTTGACAAGACTCATTACACCCTGAACTGTATTTCTTCCTACCCTAAAACCATACTGGCTTTTAGTGTATAGATTATTACTTTCAAAAAATGTGGTAATCTGATTAGTCATGAATTTCTTAATTACCTTTGATATTATATGTAAAAGAGAAATTGGTCTGTAGTTTGAAACCAGACCCCCGTCACCTGTCTAAAAAATAGGCACAACCACAACTGTTTTCAGCACTCCAGGAAAGTTACTCTCTTTAAAACAAAGGTTAATTAATTTGGTAAGATGTACAATTATTATATTTTTAATTGCTTTCAATATTGCCACTGTGATTCCAAAGATATCAGAATTGTTTTTGTTTTTGATTCATCAATTACCTCTCTCACCATGTTAAAACTTACTTCATTAAATGAAAAGAATGCTAACAGTGATAAGGGATCATTCAAACTTTTTAAGTTTTTGAGAGGGTCACTTCCATTTTGAGGAATGTTCTTTATAATATCGTGTGCATTTGTTGCGAAAAACTCATTGAATTCCTCTGGTAAAATTTCAGTGTTAGTAGGTGAAATATTTTTTCCATGACCTCTTTGACAGTTCACAACATTCCAAATGCATTTAGTAGCTTTTTTTGCTGATTTAATTAAGTTATCATTTGCCTGTTCTTGGCTTCCTTAATACAGATTTTGTAGTATTTTTGAAAACTTCTTAATTCTTAACTATAGCCCGGTTTACTATATTGTTTTACTACTTTTCTGGAAATGATTCCAAGTAAGCCGATTCTAGTTGTTCTATAAACATATTAAATTTTATTTCTACATCATTATCCGAATGTATAAAATCCCAGGATTGATTTTCTATGATATTATAACATTGATACAAACCATGTTGTGTTATCGGTCTGAATACTCTCTGCTCTTGTGTTTTAATGGCTAATGGAGGCTGAGAAAATTATCTATCCTAAGTGATCAGAAAGACCCAAGTCAATAATCTGTGTTGAGGTGGAGTCAACACAGAAGTTTATGAAAATGTTATCCAGGCAGGATTCTTCACGTGTTGTCTCCCAGACCATCTGTACAAATCCGTAGCTCTCAAACAAATCACATAGATCTATTGATTCTCGCTGATCTGTTCCGAACAGCACATTGAAGTCCTCCACCAGAACAACCTTCTCACCCGCGCACCAACGTTTTCCAAAATATTGTCCATTCCAGACAAGAAGATGCCAAAATTGCCCAAAAGTGCCCTATAGATAAGAAATTAGTAAATATTGCAAGGTTTTAATAAAATACAAGTAGACTCTATTGTTTCTTTAAGGCTTAGATGGGAGAATTTATTTATTTTAGTAAATTTAAATTTGACAGAGTTACTAATATAGCTGTCCCACCCCCCTTACGATCTTTGCGTGATGAAGCTCCTCCCAAGGTATAACCGGTTCAGCTAAAACATTTAGCTTCCTCATCAGTCAGCCATATTTCAGTTAGGCAGACCAAATTTATTTTTTTATCACATACAAATGCTTCCAGTTGAACAATTTTACTTCTTACTGATCTGATATTATAATGCAACATGCTAATTTGCGGTACCGCCGCCGTTTAACAATGTATCCTCTTTTCAGAGATGCTAGGGTTTGCTGGTTCAAAAAATGAGGAACCAATAAGCTCATTCCTATTTTGGGGTACATTCTCAGTTAGAGGTTGTGTAACATCGTTCACGAAAAAATATGCTGGGCACTTCCCGCTCCTCAATCGCCGCGCCTGTTTTAACCAGTCATTCCATTTTCAGTTCCGCTGGGACTAATGTCCGGGCCTTCATTATGTTTGTCATGTCCCATTGAAGAACTTGTTCTTGTGTGTTTGATTGAATCAAGACAATTTTGTGTACTTGATTCCTCAAGGGTAGTAAGTCTTTTAACAAAAAGTTCAAGTTGTTCGTCGATTTTTCGTTCTCTATATATTTAACATACAAAAATTTCACATATATAGTCTAAAAATCTAACCTAAACATTACCACATCACAAGTTTTATGAAATGAGGTGGTGCACCATCTTACTCAAAAATGATCGTATGATGATCTTCTTCATTCTCCAATACTTGCCCGAGGGCTAGATAAATTGCATTCTCTAATAATTCCAGATAAATTTCGCCATTGAGATTACTGGGTATAAAAAAGGTGCCGACTATATTATTTCCATTAATACCCGCTCAAGCATTTAATTTTTGGGGATGCTGAGTATATACTTCACGAAATAATATTGGATTTTCATCTGACCAATACCGACAGGTATTGCTCAAATGATTGGTTATTATTCAGGTAAAATAAACATTCATCCAAACACCAGATCTAACATGCAGTTTTGATTATTGTTGATAACTTCACTGACCACTTCACACAAGTGGAGTCAGTTCCTGAACCACTCGTATGGATGGAACTTATGTTGTTTAAGAATTCTCCTGATCGTTGTGCGTGATACACCAGATACATCGGACAGTTTCTTAGTACTATTGCTACGTGACCTAAAACACCCCCTTCCCTCGCTTCGTTTCTTTCATACATCCTCTTATTATTTCCGACTGAACCAGTAGTGTCAAATTTGGCAACCAGTTGCAAAACGTAAATAGCGGATACATTTTTTTCAAGATGGCATTCGTTAAATAAAGCCGCAGTTACTCACGCAGAGTAGCTATTTTTAAAAAAACAATTTTATAATTTACATCCTTTCCTCCAGGGAGTACCCCATTTTAATTCTTCTAAAAATCGATTTGACACGGTTGCAACGTTTTTAAAAATTCACGATGAACTGAGGTAAATCTAACAATGATGCATCCACAAACTTTTTTTTGACAAAAAGTAACAAATAAATAAACACTTCTCAAATTCCAGTTTGATAAGAATAATCCATCGAAGTACATTTCACATTGCCCGCTTCACTATTAAAGCTTTCATTTCGTTATCCACGAAAATTTTGACGCAACATTTTAGGGTCAGATAGTTTTCGATGAGATCTTCAAAATGACGTACCGTAACACCCCTCAACCCTATTCAAAACCAGGTGATTGTGCTTCCCCTCCTTATGGGGTTGAAGATACAGGGATGAAAAAAACAGACAAGTTGTTATAGTTCCTCCTCAAATCAAAAATCAACGGGTCCGAGCGTTTTTCCAGATTTAAAGCCGGAAAATCGGAATGTAAAGTTTTCGTTGGTCCACCCTGTATAGGGTATATATATATATATATATATATATATATATATATATATATATATATATATATATATATATATGTATATATATATATATATATATATATATATATATATATATGTGTATGTACATATAGGTTTCAAACAACATGGAACATCGCTTAATGTGAGATTCCTTCAAATCAAGTAATAACTTTTTTATTTGTTTTTTACTAGCATATCCAAATCGGATTATTAGACTGAAATGAAACTAGGTATGGTAGAAACATATAAAGACCTACATATTTTATGATACATACTTGTTAGTATTACCGTCTAGTGACGATAACTTTTTGGTATTAACAATTTATAAGTGTAACACTTATTCTCTGATTAATTTTACATTTTTATTTTAAAACTTATCGACTATGCTACTATGTCCCAGATATTTGAATTTAAATAATGCCGAACATTATTAAATCCACTTAAAATTTAAACAAAATTATTAAAAAGTGCGTTGAAATGTATGTTAAAAACAAGTATCAAAGCCTAATTTCCGTGGTTACTTATGTAAAGTTATTATTATTTTTATTTTGTAATAATACGATTGTCTTTAATTTTAAATGTTCTTCTTTTCGAACAAAATAGAATATTTCAAATGGAAATAGCTAGTACCTGGTTGCATTTATCGACTTCAACTAAGGGTACCAGTTTTTGTTGAAAATTATCCACAGAATAAGTGGCATACATCAGTGGCATAACTACAATGGTGCGAGAGTGGTGCGGTTGCGTCAGGGCCAGAGCTTTTGTGGGCTCGGCGGCCTGGGTAAAGTCTACAAAAACATATTAGAACTATCGATACAACTAAAAACTATCGATTTATAAAAGCGCACATTTAATAATTATGGAAATTACATTTACAAAACTACGCGACTTTTATCTACAGGCGACAAAAACCGTGTCACCATGTACATTAGTGGGCACGAAACCGTCAAACAGCCTTTTATTTTTACTTGGCCTTCGTCAGCAAGTTCATTTCTATCGCAGCGGAGCGTTTTACATCGGTAAAGATCAATCGAACAACATTTCTCCGTGGAATAGGGAACGAAGATGAAAGAAATAATTACTGAACTGATTTATTTTAAGTTATTAGCTATTTCCTTTGGGCAGGGCTGCATTACCTATTAGGCCCGTGAAGCCCGGGTCTAGGGCTTGTCGAAAAGATGGCCCACCGCCGCCTCGCCGCAACAAAAATGGTTTATGTAATTTCCCTTGTTTCGTTTTATTAGTAAGTAGGTAATTTTTATTTATTATTATATTGGCGGAGGGGTTTTCTGCTATATAGAAGAGAAAACTTTTTTTGATCATCACTTTTCCTCACAAGCTTGGGGCCTCTAAATACGCTTGGGCCAAAAAAATTAATCAGGCACTGGCTGCAATGCTTTTAGGTATAGAGCCGATAGAGGCCGGTAATCTCAAGCGGGTCTAGGGCCCCAAAACTTGTAGATGCGGTACTGGCTTTCCGTGCCAATTGTTTGTGTTCTGTGTTGGGTGCTAGACTAAAACAAGTGTATAATTGCAGCGATACTATTTTTATACTTTGTTTTGTGAGTATTCAGCGTTATAGTTGGGATAAAATGAATTACAAGCACCAATCGGGAGCAGCTTAAAGAAAAAATGCTGCAGAAACCGAAGCAAAGACAATTGTTTTCAAGTTGGAGACTAAGTAACAGCAGTCAGTCGTCTAATCATAAGTCGGTGTAATTAGAATTATCATTATAATTTGGAATGTTGTTTTGTATATTTGTTTCTTATTTTGTTAAGCTTATTTAGAATAGTTTATATGGAATATATTATGGTTGATATATAACCTTATTTCATTTTTCTGCGATACCTATCCTATTTGCAGGAGCTATTCTGAATGTTAAAACAAAATTTCAATATTTTTTGCAATTTATGAAATCTTCTATTTTATTTATATGTGCTTATTATAGAGAGGGGCGGAGGCACCAGGGCCCCACGTTGTCTTGTTACGCCAATGGCATACATCAAATTGTCAAAAGTATTACTCGTAATTAACGTGCTTCTGTGCTTATGGCTACAGACAAGCCCCAAAGGAAGGCAACGTTACTTTTAAACCCAAAATTGAACTTACATAGCCTTTTTTTCAATTTCAGATATGTGGATTTGGCTCTTCCGTCTCAGTCAGAACTTAATGATGAAATAATCGAACTGCAAAAGGCTCTCGAAAAAGTTGATGCTCCAATAGTTTTCTGTCATAATGACCTTCTCTTAGGAAACGTTGTTTATACAGAAAGTAATAACGATGTAACCTTTATAGATTATGAATATGCAGCATTCAATTATCAGCCATTCGATGTTGCCAATCATTTTACGGAATTTGGAGGTAAGTGTGATTCTGATTAATACAGCATCTATTTTATATTTATATTTTATTATAAGCATTAAAAATATTCGAAAAATTAACATGATAAACTTTAGCCTATAAACCGTCATAAGTGGCAATAAGTAGCCGAGACCATGTGGTACTGGCATACTCAAAGAGGGGGGGGGAGGGCGGTAACGGAACGGTAGCCAAGTTCATTAATTCGAAAACAAACCCGTGATATGACGCGCAGCAAGCGCCGAAAGAAATTAATTTCCAATCGAGGCATTACGCATCCTGTAGCTCCGATATTTCCAATGCTAGCGGCACGTAAATGAACAGCGCGTTAGTAAAGTGTGCTGAAAATTGTAACCAGTGGCTTCATAGCATAATGTTTCAGTGACGTCGATACGGTCGCTGGAGGGTCACTTTGAATGCTCGAAATGTGTTTATTATACTATTTCTGGTTGTCAAAACATAACCATAAAGTATTTTTTAGGGTCCCTTAATATTCTTTAACTAAAAAATATGTAAAAACAAATGGGAGCAGTCGTCAGTAGTAAATATTCATGTTAAAAAAAAATCGATATTACGTTTAACCTGTGTTTATTAACTATATATATTTTGTAACGGAACTATTTTTAAAAATATTCTATTTTATGTGCTTTAAGCCTTGGTTATAGATTGAATAAGTTTGCGTCTTGCGTCGTCCGTTTGAGCTAAGCGTTTACGCTTACGGGTTTTAGCTCATTTAATAAATTGAAATCGTTTGCGCTTTGCGTCGCCTGTGGTACTAACCCTACTTTTATGTTTATATTTATCGCCTTTATGTGTAATGCAATTTTCTCTTGCTTGTTTTTAAGTTTATGTGCGTTTTTTTAATTTGATAAGGATGGATAATAAAAATCATATTAATGATGCCTACTAAAGACTAAGCATTGTGGACATATGAATGTGTGCCGCAGCTGTAAAGTTGTTAAAGGGAAGGCGGCAAGGAAAGTAGCGAATTTGGCCTGTTAATTGGGGTAAAAATACTCAAAAGTACTACCAGTATTTTCTTAAAATTAAAGACAAGGATAGCGCAAACGGCGACGCAAGACGCAAACGTTTTCAATCTATAAGCCAGGCTTTAATGGTTTATAATTAGTATTATTTTTAACCACAAATCACTGAGTTAACGTATTTTATAATATACTATTAAAAGGTAAAATAAGGTGTATACATGTCTATGACAGTGGTGCACTAAGAGTGTTTGGTGTTCGGGGTGGTTTTTCATAAATAGAGCAAAAAAGATTTTCAATTTTCATGTTGTGCAATATTTCAAATTGGGCACTCTAGAGAAAAACGATGACGAGAAAAAGTCTTCACAAATTCAAATAGCGCAATATTACAAATTAGGGCTCCCTAGACACTTGTGGGCTCGAGGCGGACTGCCCACGTCCCCCTCAGTCTACAACTGACATATGGTCTATATACATTATATATAGAATTAGGATAAGCAACCACATTACTTCATCTCTCAGTGTCAACGCTTTTATATTTTAAATCGTAGTTTCTTCTTAACAGCAATATCTTTGATATTCTCCATAAAAGCTGGATTTGAACAATCTACCGAAATAACTTTTGTTCCCATTTTTCCCAAACTTTATGGGGTACAGAATATTTATGATTTCTTAACTTCGTCTATAACGAAGACATGCGTATACGTTTTTAAGTCGTTAAATAGAAAAAAAAACTTCTTTTTAGTGTTGTTATTTAAGGAATTCGTTGATCTCAAAGTATTCATTGTTTGAAATAATTCTTGGCGTAATAAGTTCTGAGAATTTGGTAAGTTACTTTTAATAAAAATTTCGCCAGGAATTTTCAAATTTGTTCCATATACCAGTTCTGGTATATGGACTCTTAAACCTAACAATATTGATAAACGATCATCTGACCATTTGTTAAGTCCTAACACTGGAACCTGTGGTGGACGATAGATCAAAATACAAGAGTTCTAACCACACTACACCACAACTTGTTACTTTCTGGACCCGCGTTTCGCTAACCAAGTTAGCATCATCAGCAGATGGTATAAACTTGAGTAGAACTCTTGTATTTTGATTGACCATTTGTTGTTTTAATAGTTTTATGGAAACATATCACCCCATTAGTGGCTGATAAGCTATTGTATGTATATGCAGAATAAACTATGTTTTGCTAAATTCTTGAAATCATTTCGATTCATCTTTTTTCCTTGATCTTTAATCACTTTTAATTTAAGGCTACTCTAAACCTGGATATCCAATCCTTATAAAGTTCTTTTGCCACTGTCTCAGAACTAATGTCGTTTTAAGGTTCAGGCCAGCGGGTTTATATTATACAATATAAGTTGGAAGGTATTTGTAACCGTCTGATGGAGGAAGAAGTCCTGAGTCAATGTTTACAAGCTTTGGATCAACCTTTAGTGTTTTTCTCCATGTATGTCCCAACAAATTCAGATTTCGGTAGTTTTAAAGTATGGATGTGACAGATTACAAATTTAAGAAAAATGTTTTTTTCTGTGATTGGAATGCACAAATGGTCGTGGAATAGGATCGGTCTAATTATTCTAATTTGAGAGAAGTTTCTTTTGAAAGGAGCTGTTTCAGATCTCACAGAGCGCAATTCAATGGTTGAAATTCGAGATATAGCATCAGCTACAACGTTGTCTTTTCCGGAAACCTGAAAAATGATTGTGGAAAACTGGCGAATGAAATCATGTTGATGTCTTTGGCGAGGAATCATATTTTGTGTTCCTTTGCTGAAGACAAAGTCAAAATGTTTATAATCAGTATACATTCATACATAGCTACTAATTCTCGGTCGTAAGTAGGTACTATATTTTCTTTTGCTAATAGGCAATTTCTTTGACAAAATCCAGGAGGTTTTCAAACATTTTTATCAATTTCGTGAATAACACCTCCTATGCAGTTATCTGTGTTATACTAAGGGCAGTTTAGGTGAATGATGTGTTAGTAAAGAAGCATTGGCTAGAGCTTGTTTTAAATCCTCAAATGCTCTTTCTTGATGTTCAATCCAAGTTAAAGTATTATTTTTCTAAGGATTGCCAATTAAAAATTCATTAAGCAGTGATGAAGAAGATTGTTTTGGAATTAAAGTTAGGTTGTAATTCATCATGCCTAAAAATCTTTGTAATGTTGTCACATTATGAGATTTTTGATAGTCTAATATAGCTTTTACTTTTTTAGTGATAGGCTTAATTAGATCTTTAGAAATAAGGTATTTTAAAAATTTAATTGATGACTTCAAATTTGCATTTATCAGAGTTAATACGATACCATGTTTTTGAAGTCTTTTAAACAATTGTTTAAGATGCGCTCGGTGTTCAGTTATATTAGAAAAAGGTATTTAAAAAATCATCAATATCTGGTAAAGAGAACGAAGAATCTCTTGTAAATAATCTTTAAATCTTTGACAAGTTTGTTCCGCGTTTCTCAGACCAAATAATTTCTTAAAATATTTAAAAAGTCCAAATGATGTAATTATAGCCAATTTTAGAAATGCTAATTTATTTTTAAGAATTAATATAACATTTTTGATATTAGGAATAGGTTGTCGATCCAGAATTGTAAGTGAATTGAGTCTTATGAAATCACCAGATGGAATAATCCCCCATTTAAAAAATTATCATATTCTTTATTTGCTGCAGCTAGTTTTTACCAGATTTAGTGCTATTACTTTGCTAAGCACTGATTGTCCAGAAGTAATAATTTGATGATTTGCAATATAATTATTTACTTTTCTTTGTGACGAAGGTTTTATTAAATATGGAAAATTTTTGAAAACTGCTATCCTTAATGGGTCAGTAATTTTTTTATTTTGTTGGTGAATTATTTTTCCGGAATTGTTGATATAATTTGATCTTATTATGTGTATATCACAATCGGCTACGATAAACGTCCAATCAAAATTCATCTTCTTGGAGAAATGGTTCTTGGGATTAGACCGTGTTATATTGGAATTACTATCCGATCCGACGTTTCGAACACTAGTCCCAAGAACTATGATTTCTTAAGTGACCAAAGCCGTGAAAGTTTCCGTTCTATTTCCCTTTGATTTTCTTCCAACTTAATTAATGCGTCATAAATTCTTTTCAATTTTTGATTTGCAATAAACTTTCAGTCGTATTAAATTTCTTAGAAACCTTCTCTTCTGTTGCATATTTCTCTAAATACGTGGTAGGTATTTCCTCTAAAGTACTTATAGTCGTAGTCTTCACGATATATAATTAAAAGGTAAAATTAGGTGTGTACCATTAACATAATAGGTTATATGGACTGGCCATGTCACATACACGCAATGTTTTACCTTTTCGCCAACGCGTATCTCTTATAAAGCTAATAAAGGCGGAAATCACATTAGCTCCATGTCCCTCACGCGTTAGCGTTTATGGTGTATATTATGAACTAAAAAAGGTTAATAATGGAATATAGCTTCAATATATTTTTTTATTTTCAGGTATAGATGCCACTAAAGGTGATTATAAAAAAGATTTCCCTTCCGAAGATTTTCAAAAAAACTGGATAAGGATTTACTTGAAAGAATATTTTGGTAGAACTCCAAACTCCATTGAAATCGAAACGTTATATGTAAATACCTGTAAATTTGTTTTAGTGTCGCATTTATTTTGGGGTATTTGGGCACTAATACAAGCAGAACACTCTACTATAGACTTCGACTTTTTATTGTAAGTATTTTCTTACAGATGCTTATTTTGGATAAAATATAAACGATTTAAATAAAATATTTACTATTTGCTATAGTGTCCCTTCTGCAGATTCGAATTAATACTACGTAGCATAAACTAGTACTTATAGTAATAAAATTTACTTAGTGTTTAATCATACAATACATTACCTTAAAGACTTTTAGGTTTAGCTTCTGAAACGAGTAGCTGTCTGCCCGTGACTTAGTCTTTCTACATTCACATTATTGCTGGTCTAAGAGTTATTAATTCACTGTACATTCTATACAAAACATAAAATAATACTTTCATTTTAGGTTTTCCAAGTTCCGGTTAGCAGAATATTTTGCAAGGAAAAAAGAATTCCTAGCTTTGAAAGCTCCCCGACGTGAATCTGAGATTAACCATTCGTAAGACAAAAATCTCATCATTTCAGCATTTTGGAATCTAGATATCTAATTGTTTATTAATGTAGATAAATAGTTTTAATTGAAATAGGTACACAGATCTTTAAAAAACTGTAAATACTAGTTACTACTTTTTTAACATTATGCGTAAATAATTGACAGCGTACAGCAGACGTAGAAATTTGTTTACTTAAAAATCTAAATTCTTTCAACGTAACTAAGAAGCATTTGCTTTAAATTTTATACATTTTTTAATTTTTTTCCACTATGTTATTTTATTTTATTGAATCATTTTCTTATACATATTATGGGAGTGATATCTAAAATTCTTGCCATTAATATTACAAAATGTTAAGGGATGGATGCAGATTTAATTCTAAGATGAAAGAAGTATTTTTTTTTCGAAAAATAAGTCTAATTAATTGCTAATTTTATTTAATGTACTAGAATAAGTCTGAAATAATTTTCCCTAAAAGAAACTGGGAATTATTGAGGTTAAGGATCGTTACGATCGTTAATGAAAACGACCAATTCATATTAACAAGCTTAAATGTATGCTCAAGTTAAGGTGAAACATGCACAGGACAGGGTAAAATAATAGTTTGCGAATTTTAAATACGTGCAAATATAGACATTAAAAGATGCTATACACACAACCCTATTATATACAAATTTTTGTTTGGGCTACGATATACATATATAGTTTTGTATTTCTATTGCAGTGTCAATATATAAACTTGTTAGAGGGGTTAAGTATAATCTATTTTATACACCTATTTATACAGGGTGCTTCGATTGGAGTGATATGATAATAAAAATTGCTCTTTGCCCATCTGTTTGATTAAAGTTTTTTCCAAATTCTAAATATGTTTTTCAAAACTCAGTGTGTCCCAAAAAAAGCCGGACACGTAACAATTTTTATTTTTAAAATTAAACCTCTTTCTTTTTTGAATTTTTAATTCTCAAGATTCTTAACATATATTTCACATAACTTAGTTAAAATCCGTTTTTATATACTGATGTTTCAAACATGACAATTTCATTAAGAAGGTGAAAAATCGTTTGAGCTAGTGCAAAACGGATCTCTGTTTTCAATGGTTTTTTCGTGGTATCACTTTCCAATTTAACCTGACGTTAAAGTTTTCTCCCAATTTTTTTGAAAAACAAACAAATTCAAGAGTAGGGGTCATGATAAAGTTCATAAGAAAGTATGAATGCGGAAGATTTTTTGCCGTGACTTAAATTATTTAGATTTTACAGTTTCTCAAAGTTTGAAATAAATTATGACGTAAGACGCAAATCAACTGAAAAATTTTGTCTGTGTATTACTATTAAGCGCCTTAATAATAAAGATTACAGGTAAAGCTTAAAAATTTACAACGTGTTTGTGCGCCTTCTGAAATGTATGTAAAAATTATAAATTATGTAATATACAAAAATGACCAATATCAAATTACAGAATTTGCGTTTACTAAAGGAACAAAAATGCATTATATTTGTGTATTACTTTAAATTAGAGTAACCTGATTAGCAGCTTTTAAAGTAACTCTGTATATTCGCATTGTATATATTTCTTATTGAGACTAAATGCTCAAAAATAATATATTAAAAACAAATCTAATATTTAATTAAATATGATATTTCGTTATAAATTTTTAAGAGTCATCTCTGTTAATGATGATCTCCAGATTTTACAACTTTCTCACTATTATTGCGATTCATCTATTGATTTAGTAAATTACGCTGTTTTTGTTATAAATAACTAGGAATTTAGTACCTGCCACTCTGGAACCACATGCTTATTAGGATTGGCGGGGTTGTCACCATAACTGATCTTTCCTAAGCAATATCAAAGTAGATCATGAGTTTCTCGAAAAGTTTTTTTTTCTGCAAGTGAATATGGTAGGCTAGCTGTTTAATTTTAAACATTTTTTTATTATTGTTTTTGTAATCCTTTTGAGTTAAGTTTCTTGTATATAATTATCTGATTTTAAAAGTTAAACTATTTTTCTCCTCAGACATAATTCTACAAAATGCTAGAGACTCTTTTATATATTTAATATTAGTTCAATAATTAGATCTTGATTTCTATTATTTCTATGGAGAAAGGGAATCAAATCAGTTTTAAAGTTTTAGCTAAAAGTACATTGGTTCTTGAAGTAAAATGTCTGACTCTGACAAACGTCAAATTTAAATATTATATTTTTAAGTTGCTTCAGTGTTTAGTTAATTTTAAAGATATTTCCATTTTAAGAAACTTTTTCCGTATGTTTATTTCAAATGGCACTACTTTACATTATTTAATTAAACTGACATTGTAATAATAATTTATTATAAACTGCTCAACATTGATTTTAAAAATCTTTAAAATCGACTTTCTTGAATGTGGATTTTTTTTTAAATCAACTTTCTTGAACGTGAATTTTGAATCTTAAAAGCCCATCTTTTCTACACTATGTGGCAAAAGTCTTTGAGTGCATATCATTTTGGTACAAAAATATATTTTAGGTAATTTAATATGGTAGGGTACCAAGATAATATAAATATATCCAGGCGTTTTTGTTAGTGTTTTACAAGTTAGTGTTTTTGACAAGAAATATACTACTAACTAAATTTTCAATATGCCATGCCAAATGGGTTAACGGATTTTGACGATCTTTTTAGATTTCAAACACTTTTTAAGAAGATTTCCCATGACCGAAGCATTTTTCATTGAGATTAAAATTCAATTGAAAAATGAAACCATAGCCTACATTAGGCTTTGATAAAACGTAAGTAATAAGCATTTTTATAAAATAGGAAAGATTATTGCATTAAGCAGTATATGTTTGTATTGCTAAAAAATGACAATTTGAGGTTCAAATCAATACGCCCATAAAGATTTATTTCTTGATTATTGTCCTCTTTTTATAGAGTTATGTTCTAATCTAATGTTATAACCAATAAACAGATAAATCTTTTTGCTTATTAATTGAACTTCAAATTATTAATTTTTTGATTAATACAATCATATACCGCTGAGTTCACAATAACTATTTGTCCTTTTTTTTACAAAAGTGTTTATTGCTTGTTAACGCATAATAATTTAAAAAATTTAACCATAAAGAAAAACGCTTTAATCGCGGAAAATCTTCTTGAGTAAGACGTTTTCAAGATATCGTAGGTATATAAAAAATTGTGATTCCCAAATTTTATATTTAGGAGTGCATCTCCTGTCAAAATGTCGAAATTAAAAAGCTAATAAAAACGTCCGGAGATATTGATGGTAACGAAAATGCTTTGTTTTTGTCAAAATGGTAAACGCTCAAACTTTTTTAATTTCCACGTAACTTTGACCCGTATAAGATATGAAACTTTTTAAAAAATCGCATTCGAAAATTGAAGGTGGGATATTTTTGATGAGCAGTTTATTCGGTGTGCATTCAACGTTCAATGTATAGATATATCGCCATTGTTAGTAAAAAACGCAAGATTATCAATCTTGTTGTTTTGTGGTAGATATCGATAGAACTACTAAGATATTTACTTATTTACAGATTAAAAGTTCACTTAATCGAAATATTATACATTGATTATTTTGAAAACTCACAGTGTTCTTCTTGTGATTTTGTATGTTAAAAATCTGGTTTTGTTTACGTTTAACGTTTTAACACAGATTCTGTGATTCTAATTTCTAAATAGCAAGTTTAATATTGTTTAACGTTCATACCATATACTTTGTCCTAATTTAGTTAAATTGTTACATTTTATAAATATTTTATTTATACATTTTATAATTAAATAAAGATTATTTTAATAGAATTATATGTTTATTTGTCTTTGTCACCTCACACAAAAAGCTCTATAATAGAATGAACACTAAATATTTTTGTTTTATGTTTTCTGATTCCTCCTGTTAAACCTTTCACATGGAGAGGGAGGATGATAATCTAATTGGAACGATTTCCTATTCTTCCCGTCAGTTGTTTCTTCTGGCTAAAACATTTGATATTTAGACCATTTAACTTCTGTAGAAAAGTTGAGAAAATTAATTTCAAACACAGAAACTAAATATAAGATATATAAGAATGACTGAATTCATTCAGTGATCAGATCTCGTGGAGTAAAGATCTCTGAAGATGCCTCGTGCAATCGAAGGGGAAACGTTGGATAGTAATTCCATTTTGACACGGTCTAATCCCAATTTCTTAATTGAGCAAAGCCGTGAAAGCTTCCGTTCTATAAAAAGAAATCTTCCACAGTAAGAGTTCTGGTCGAATAAACTTTTTAAAAAATGACGAGGTTTTATATAAGTTGTACAGCACCAGTTTACATGTTTTATTGCGATCTAATAAATGCGCCCATATTTTTATTTCAGTGGAAACTCATCGCACCATCTAACGGAAAAGGCAGAACAAGGTCTGCCAGGCCAGCTAGTAAGTCATAATATTTGGTCTTACAGTGTTACCGGCGATAATTCATTGCTTTCAGTATTCCCGCAAGTAATCCGGGAGCTATATTAAAAATTCAATATTAAAAGCATATAAAGAAAGCTACTTTCGCTGAAGAAAAGACAATTCTAAAGTTATTTACAAATAAATTAAAAAAAAACAAAACACAACAGAAACTTGGACATTAAACGGTATTAAACAAAATTGAGAAAAAACGTAATGACCTCCTAAAGTTGTTGTTGGTTTATTATGGAATCTGTCAAGCACATATTCAGTGGCGCAACTAGGGGGGGGGCTAGGGGGAGCTTAGCCCCCCCCAACCTCGGAATTAGCCCCCCTCGCCAGGCGATTATTGAGGATGAACCAAAACATGTTATGTGGCGGGATTATGCGAGCAAAGCCAAACAAGCGGAATGCCGATTATTGTCGATTGATCGTCAGGTTCTCATTTTGTCGAGGTGCACCATTGAGTAATATTGTAATATGTTTTCTGAGATACTTTTCATTTTGCTGTTACAATAATTAATAGTTACGACACAGGTAAGGTAAAAACTTCAAAAGGATATCGCTTACTGTTCCAACGCCTTCAATATTTTTTAAAAAATAACACTTAAACTCGATTTTGTTTGTATAAATGGGTAAAAAGGTATTCTTCCTTTTTTTTAGTTTTTAACACCTTGTACACTTTTGACCAATTGAATTGGACATTTACAAAAACGAAATTTACTGGCTCTTGGAGTGTACAAAATCATGTAGGTGTGAGGGTGTTTGAAACATTTTTAACATTCAAAATGTTTATGTTCGTATATGGGGACCGAGTTTTTGCTCAAGGTGAAAAGACAGCGGTGTCGAGGTCAATCGACGATCGGCGGGCGCGTTTATTTTGAAGTTATGGAATCTAAAAGTTTGAGAAAGGGGTATAAAATAAAAGAGTAAAAAAATCATCTTTTTAGGTCGTAAAACCGAAAATAGTCACACTGAAAACAGAAATAGGTAGGGTAAATATAAAACATTTAAAAATAATGAAATTCATATAAACTGTGCTGTACCTCAGGGAAGCATTATTTAACCACTACTATTTACGCTTTTTATAAATGATCTGGAAAATTTCTTGCCTCTGTCACTATCAAAAAATATAGAATAAATCTCTATGCAGATGACTGCACTATAGCAATTTCTAATAATAATTTCGAGGAATTGGAAAATAATGCCAATATAATTTTGGAAAAATTTGCTTTATGGTGTGAGAAAAATTGCCTTATTGTCAACGAATTTAAAACCTGCTTTATGACATTTTGTATAAGAAAAGATATGCCTCAGGTTCCAAATTAGTCATTAAACTGCAAACATTTAAATAGGATTGAAAATTTTAAATTTCTAGGATTACATCTAGTTTCACACATAACATGGTGCAACCACATGAACCATGTCGCAAGTAAGTTAAATAGTGCCTACTTTGCAATAAGGAATCTAAAAAACACTTTAGAAATAAAACTACTTTTAAATACCTATTACGCACCAGCATATAGCCATCTAAGCTATGGTATTATTTACTGGGGCCAATCAACTGATTTAAACAGAATTTTTATATTACAAAAAAAAAAGAAACATTTTCTCATTAAGTCCATTAGACTCATGTAAACCCTACTTCAAGCAGTATAAAATTCTCACTATTCCATGTATTCTAATTTTACACTCGGTGTTAATTGTTAAAAAGTAATTCACCAGATTTTCTCGTCATCTAGAACTACATAATTATGATACAAGAAACTCCACAAACATTTATATATCTCTCTATAAGGACTAGCACTTTCAAAAAAAGTCCTTACTGTTTTTGTGGGAATATGTATAACCTACTAGCAGCAAGCCTAAAAGAAATAACTTTAAAAAAAATTTAAGAAAAGTACAAAGAGTTATCTTCTTGAAAAAAGTTATTATAACGTTAGAAATTACTTTTCAATTTTGCAATAATTGTTTTCTGTTAGTAGTCCAATCTTAATATTGTTTTAAAAATGTCTTACGTTATCCTTTATTTTTACACTTGACGTCATATCTATTTAGATCTTTTGGCATGAAGTGAAATAAATAAATAAATTGACATAGATATTTAATTTTTCTCGAGTATACATATCTAAAATAAAATTGAGGTGATATTCCAAAAAACGGCATTATTTAATTTTTTGTATCACAATAATGTTCATTATACGGGGTAGACCAAAAAGGAGAGAGCACTTTGGCAGGTTTCCAGTTAACAGGTCAAGGAAAGCATATTATGCT
This sequence comes from Kuschelorhynchus macadamiae, assembly GCA_030620095.1. Classification (NCBI taxonomy): domain Eukaryota; kingdom Metazoa; phylum Arthropoda; class Insecta; order Coleoptera; family Curculionidae; genus Kuschelorhynchus; species Kuschelorhynchus macadamiae. The sequence continues at coordinate 1,394,278 of JAUTXW010001314.1, forward strand.
ATACGGGAGAAGTGGGTAACTTTTGAACTCCTTAAAATTTGTATATACGGGTTTCATCGTTCTATGTATCTTTAAGTTTCGTAATTTATTAAAAAAAATATGTTTTTTGACAGCTGTCATATATATTAATCGAATCACATATAACCGTACGGTCATGGTCTAAAAATAATAAGAGACATAAAAACTTAGATAATATCCAGAGTTTATAATTAAATTATAGCCGTACGATCAAATGCGGCCTAATAAAAAAAATATTACTAAAAAGTGGATGAACTGGTAAAATTTTAATTCGTTTGAAACTTGTAAAAATAGATTAGAACAGTGTCTCAACAATTTAGATTTAGGATGCCATGGGCGCAGATATTCGATTTTTTAAGGGTGCAAAATCGAAAATATTTTATATTTTGAGAACGCCAAATCGATTATAGTCAAAATGCAAATAGATATAGTTGGGGTAAATGTAACGTTATTTTTTAACTGTATTAATAATGCTGAAGTTATTTTTAATGCTGAAGTCATTGGCGTAGGTTCTTATTTTTTTTTCGATTATACATATTTAAAATACAAAAGAGGTAAAATTTCTAAAAACGGTGAAATACGGCAAATTTATTTTAATTTTTTGTATACATTGTAGTGTTAAGAATAAAATAAAGTTAACTTGGAAAAAATATCGTATACAAAAAATCATCGTTTCTTTGATATTGCTTTCATCCTCAAATCAATATTATCTTATAAATGTCAGGGCTTGAGCCCCCCCAACAGTCGATGTCTAGTTACGCCACTGCACATATTAGTTCAACGAGATCGATTGTGTAACCAGAAATACCACATACCAGCATAAATAAATATGACAATCAACAAATTAGTTTTGACAAAAAAACTACCTCTTTTAAACATTTTTAAAAATGATAAACGAAAATTATATTTTTTTTTATTTCATAAACTTTCAGTTGACATAAAAATACTTGTGCGAAAGTTTAAGTTCCTAAGTTGTGATAGAGTCAGTTATAAAAGGTAACGTTCTTATTTTTAATCTCTTCTCTGTGAACCACATAAACTGAATAAAAACAAGAATTATTTACAATAATATAAACTACTTAATGAATAACAAATTAAACAATAAGAACTATTGTTTTTATTATAGTTAGCCATAACAGGACAAACACATTTGTTATTTTGGCGTTCAAAACCAACTGCGGTGATTTAAGTAGATTTTTTAGAAATAAAATTTTCTTAAATATCTTTTAAAACTCTTAATCTTATTTTGCACAATGCTGCACTCCAGTTACATGAAAGTTGCTCTTGATCGCAAGAATAACACATGTCTTTTATGGCGGCTAACTATCATAGCAACACTAACAATTACTGTTTAATATATTGTTAATTAGGTAGTTTTTAATATTTTATATAATGACTGTTTTCATTAAAAATTTTTAGTATTTCTAGATTTCTAGATCGCTGTTCTTTACTAGATAAAAGAAGAGCTTAACAATAAAAATTTTATTTAAAGTAAGGTTATATTACAAAAGTTGTAAGACAGATATCTGTAGAACTCTATAATATAGTTTCATTAATTATGCTCGTTATAAATATTAGGTTTGATACCGAAAACAATTTTTTGATGTAATGATTGATTGTTGCAATTCAAAATAAAATCCTTTAACTTTCACAATTTAACCCTTCAAACAAAGGAGTATTGATTTCGGACCATAACAAAAAATAAAAGAGTTTTACTGTTAAAGATTTTTCATATTTTTATGAATTTCGCCATCTATATTATCAGTTTGGGTAAATATGTCTTACTTGTTGTCAAACATCTTATTCTATATCTACTATTATAATACCCTAATTTTAAAACACATATAAATTTTAATAAACAAATTTTTGTTAATAATCGAATCTAGGCCGGGCGATCTCTAAGTAATTTACGCCCCCTTTTTTCTTTGTTTTTTTTTTAATAATAACTTTGTGAAACTTTATGGGATTTCTTTGTCAACTTTTAATCCATATATCACTTGTTTACTTCTGATTTAAGAACTATCTTTGCATTTTTGAATAGAACCGATTCAGAAATTTTGACGCTATACACATTTGTTTTATTTTAATTAGCTGACCAATCCACAAAATATCCACATAAAGTGAAGCTTGATTATTAAAAAAATATCATTTAAATCCAAAATGGTATATGTCTTTATAATTATTTGTGGAGAGAAAAAGAGCAATTCATGTCCGGGACCGTTTATTTGCCTATAGGTCTGTCACTCTTTATTCGGTTTTAAAAATTTAAACACTTAGAATTTTAAGCGTTATTAGAATGAGAACATAACTCATGTGTCACGTGAGTCAATGTGGTCAATAAAAATTAATAATTTTCTTAGTTACATTTGCAAAGCGAAGTAGAGAGTTATCATCTTTGACAAATATAATTTTATTCGTTGTGGTTTCGTTGCGAAGTAATATAATGAATTTTAATTCGCTGGGAGACGTTGATGAGGGTGAAATCAATAAAATTGTTGCGAAGTCAGTCCTGAGCAATAAAATTATTAATAAACAAAACTAATGGCATCAGTTTTCTCATTTTATGAAATTTTTCTATTTGAATCTGCAGTTCCATTTCATTCGAAAATATAATAATATAAAAATATTCCTTGTTATATACAAATAAAAATCTGGGGGTTTCCATTTAAAATTCCAAAGATGGTGCAGCTTTCGATTAAACCAAAATTGAACAAAATCGTAAAAAGAATTAAGGTTTTAAGTTCATATTTTAAATTATATATCAAAGAAAAAAGGAAGCTTATAGAATATATCTATATATGATGTCTTCTTTGTCTATATGCAAATATGATACTATTAAAATTCTTACCTTTTTTATGGTTTTTAAAATAAAACTCAAAGTCGGTAAACAAAGTCTGTCTAACACAGTCTTCTTTATCTTCCTTTTGCTTTTAGTTGCCTCTTTTCTCTCGTTTATTTCAGTAAATATTTTAGAACGTTTATCTGCTTGATTCTTAAAAAACTCTCTCTCAAGTTTGTTTTGTGTTTTTATTTTACCCTTTCTTATGTTTGGGTCATTTTTTTTATTTGAATTGGCACTTAGCGTCAGTGAGGGTGGCTGAAAGTGGAGGAGGTCTTGCTTGAAATCGGGAGACACAAATTGTCTAATATGCGCGCTTGTCAGTCTGAAAATTATAATTTTTTTTTACCGGTAGCTGATAGTCAAAGTATAATGGTATTTCTATATCAGTGGCGTACAGAGCGGGTTTCCATGGGTTCTGTAGATTCAAGACCCGTAGATTCTCAAACGGCCCGCAAAACTTTGTAACATTAAAACTATTCAGAATGGGCCATGCCAAATAGCACGGAAATACCGCAAATGTCGATTGAACTGAATGTCATAGTTTTCGAAAAGATTTGAATAGCAATATAATTGAGTTTGTCAATTTTATGGTTATTCGCAACAATTCTTTGATAAGCAGTTTTATAGCCATTGTTGCTTGCAAATTTTTTAACAGTACCAGTTAATGTTGCAACTGCCGAAGGTCGTTTTTAAATTTAAAGTAAATAAAATCAATTTACGAAACTTCAAACTACATAGCAAAAAGTGTTATTCATTTCGATGTTATCTATATAACGAATATAATCTCAGTATATTCAATCGGAACCTTTAACTGTTCTACAGTTTGCATCCAATAGCGAAATCTACGCAATATTCATCAATGCCACAGGACTCTACATTTTTTGTGATATACCTGCGTGTTCACTAGACGACACTATTTTCAGACGACATAAGAGCCATCGATAAAACTGGCTGTTTCGAAAAATTAGATTATACTGTCCGGCATGCATTCAATAACATACAAAAGTGGTTTGTCTCAAATAAATAAAACCCAAGTGAATAAAAAACTCCAACATTACATTTTTCTCTAAGACCACTAGTGGGGATACTCCACATGCTGTCAAAGTATTTGCTGTACAGAAACAATGATTGTAATGCTGAAATATACAGAGTGCTAAAAGATCCCTTTGTCTATTTATGTTTTCTTACATTGCCTTCTGTATTTGTCTAAGATAGACGGTGTTAGAATTTTTTTTAATTTTTACTTCCCTCGTAAAAAGGTATTGTAATCGTGAAAAAATCACTCTTCGAGATTTTTTCAGATCTTCACGTTTCAGGGTCCCTAGATGACGAAAAACAAGTTTTCTCAATTCGGTCGGTCTGTCTGTCTGTTTGTCTGTCTGTCCGTCTGTCTGTCTGCCTGTCTGTCTGTTCGCGGCATAGCTAAAAAACTACTCACCCGATTGACTTGAAATTTTGGTCAAAAATTAAGGTTCATATGGCGATGACCTGGTAACATTTTGGTAAAAATCCAATATGGCGGCTTATTGAAATGTTAAAAAAAATATTATTAAAAAACTCCTCATCCAATTTATCTCAAATTTTGCAAAAACATCAAATATTGTGTTGCAATCAACTGATAACATTTTGGTACGAATCCAAGATGGCGGAACAAAATAGCGGCTTAATAAAAAATTTAGAAATTTAGCCTGAAAAAACTGCTTAATGGATTGATTTCAAATTGTGTAGCATAACTAATTGTGGTATAAGGATCAACTAGTAAAATAGTGGTACTAATTCAAGATGGCCGAACAAAATGGTGGCCAAATAAAATGCTTGTAATCGTGAAAAAGTTATCCTCTCATTTTACACATCTTTACGTTTTAGAGTATCTAGATGCCAAAATATATGTTTCATGAACTTCGTCGGTCCGTCTGTCGGTCTTTCTGTTTGTCTGTCTGTCTGTCAGATCGCGGCATAGCTTAAAGACTACTTCCCGACTGACTTCAAATTTTGGTCAAAAATTAAAGGTCATATGGGGATGGCCTGGTAGGATTTTGATAAAAATCAAATATGACGAAACAAAATGGCGGCTTAGTGAAATATTAAAAAAAATTATTATTACAAAACTACTCACACAATTTATCTCACATTTTTCAAAAACATCAAGTATCAAATTAGAATCAACTGGTTAAATTTTGGTACGAATCCAAGACGGCGGAACAAAGTGGCGGCTTAATAAAATATATACAAATTCAGCCTGAAAAAACTGCTTAATGGTTTGATTTCAAATTGTGTGGCAATTCTAATTGTGGGGGATCGACTAGTAAAGTCGTGGTTTTAATTCAATATGGCCGAACAAATTGGCGGCCAAATAAAATATTTTAAGTGTGAAAAAAGTCACTGTCTCACTTTTACACATCTTTACGTTTTCACGTCGCTAAATGCCAAAAAATATTTTTTTATGAACTCCGTCGGTCCGTCTGTCGGACATTCTACTGTCTGTCAGTTCTTACTCGATTGACTTCAAATTTTGGTCAAAAATTAAGGGTTATATAGGAATGGCATGGTAAGATTTTGATAGAAATCCAATACGGCGAAACAAAATGGCGGCCTAGTGAAATGTTGAAAAAGTTGTTATTAAAAAACTACTTGACCAATTTATCTGAAATTTTGCAAAAAACATCAAGTATTATGTTGGAATAAATTGGTAATATTTTGGTACAAATCCAGGATGGCGACACAAAATAAAAAACTAGAAACTACTTAATGAGTGCAAATTGTGGTATAGTGCTTAACTAGTAAAACTAGTTACTAATTCAAGATGGCGGAAGAAAAGTGCGGTCGAATAAAAATTATGTAACCGTGAAAAATTCACCCTCTAGATTTTACCTATATTCACGTTTTAACGCCCCTAAATGTCAAAAAACATGTTTTATCAAATCCATCGGTCTGTCTGTCGGTCCGTCTGTCAGTTCGCGTCATAGCTTAAATACTACTTACCCGACTGACTTCAAATTTTAACAAAAAATTAAAGGTCATATGAGGATAATCTGGTAATATTTTAGTAAAAATCCGATATGGCTGAACAATGTTAAAAAAAAATTGTTAGAGTGGTGTATTATTTGGGTTTAAGATCCAGAAAAAAAACAAAACTTTTTTTAAATTATCGACGTTTCGGAACTTAATTTGTGCATTCTCAGGACACATATATAGATCGTATATCCTGCAGGAAACCTATATTATCATTCTTTAGCTACTCCGTAGGTTCGCAGATATTTCCTAGAGTTTCTAAATGGTTTTCGCTAACAAACCTCTTGTTGTTATGTTACAGTGGTGTATTATTTGGGGTTACGAACCAATAAAAAACACAAATGTCTATTTTTAAGTAGTCGACGTTTCACAACTTTATTGTTGCATCCTCAGGACACACATAGTTTCTATATTCTGGATGAACCCCATATTATCAGTCTTTGCTTACTCCATTCGTCCGCAGATATTTCCCAGATATTATGTTTCCATGGTTTTAGTTAACGATCCTCTTGTGGTTATGTTAGAGTGGTGTATTATTTGGAGTTAGGGTACAGTAAAGAAACAAAAGGCTTTTTTAAATTTTCGACATTATTCTTATTATTCTCGCATCCTCAGGACACATATATAGATTCTATGTTCTGCATGAAACCAATATTATCAGTTTTTGCCTACTACGTTGATCCGCAGATATTTTCCAGTTTCCAAATGGTTTTCGTAAAAGATCCTCTCTGAGATTTGGGGTTAGGATTCAGTAGTAAAAACAAAAGTCTTTTTTTAAATTGTCGACGTTTCGTAACTTTATTGTTGCATTCTCAAGACACATATATAGATTTTATATCCTGCATGAAACCCATATTATCAGTCTTTACCTTAAGCAGAAATTTCCCACATATTAATTTCTAAATGATTTTCACTAACGATCTTTTCGTTGTTAGAGTGGTGTATTTTTTGGGGTTAGGAAATATCTGCAGATTAACGGAGTAGGTAAGGACTGATGATATGGGTTTCATGTAGGATATTAAATCTATGTCCTGAGGACGCAACTATAAAGTTCCGAAACGTAGACATTAAAAAAAAAGGCTTTTGTTTTTTTACTGAATCCTAACTCTAAGTAATACACCACTTTAACATAACAACAAGAGGATCGATAACGAAAACTAGTTAGAAACTTAATATCTGGGAGGTATCTGCAGACCAGCGGAGTAGGTAAAGACTGATAATATGTGGTTCAATTTAAGGTGGCAAAACAAAATGGCGGTCAAAAAAAATTTTTAAAAAATCAATGTAAAAAAATCTAGTTCAGTTGATTTTGCAGAAAAATTAGACGTGAAAATGGCATAAACTGGTACGAATTCAATATAACGTAGCAAAATGGCGGTATGTTTCAACGTAAACATGACTTATTAAAATTTATTTTATTATGCCCAAAAGTCAAGTGTGGCATAGGTAGAAAGAAAATGGTACAATATTGGTAGGAATCCAATATGATAGAACAAACAAAAATGAAGACAGTATGTGTAACACATATGTACTGGACTAATTTGAGTCACACTTTACTATTCCTAACAAATGGAAAAAAATCATAACGAGGGAAGTTCCGGGTAAAGAAATTTACCGATTTTTTACCTTTGTATACAGCAACCAAATACCGCAACTGACGTTGAAAGCTCAAGGGTATCTTGGCTTTGTCTATACAGGGAGTAAAATATTTTTCTATACGAGTATGCGATCTAGTTATCTACAGTCTGTTTCAGAAATGTATAGAGTAATATATAATAATTCCTTAATGGCTTGATCAAATAGTAGCTTAAGATCTTTCATTTTAAATGTCTTGTTTTGTCTTCCTACAAATCTTTTCACTTGCGCTCATATAAGTTCTATAGGATTTAGTTCGCCGCAATATGGCGATAAGCTCAGCACAGTTACCTTATATTTTTCTGCTACATCTTCCACGGCATATTTCATAAAACGATTTTTGTGTAAATCTTGTATGGCGAGAAGTTCTTTCTTTATCAAACTGAGTTGATACTCAATACCTTTGATAGTTACTCAGTCGATAATTTCTTGTTTTCTTCAAGAAGAAGTTGGTGTCCTCTCTATGCGCCGTGAATGATACCTTACGTTATCTATAACTACTACTGAGTCATCCGAAAGATATTTTATCATTTCACCAAAATAGCACTCGAAAACATGCGAATTCCTATCCTCCAAGCTTGGCGGGCCCCCGACCCCGAAATTCAGCCAAACTGGACCATTTTTCCCATTTTATTACACTATACGTTTCTGAAACAGACTATAGATTCAGATCTATTAGTGAGTATATGATTTTTAATGTTGGACAACGAAATTATTTAAATGTTTATTATTCGAATTTTTTCAATGATTTCATACTATGATTTTTTGCTTTTAGCATTTTTTAGGTTTTAACTTTACTTTGTTTTGTTAAATTTTTATTGGACTTCTTTAAAAAAATTGTTTAAAAACGAAAATAAGTTTTGCTATTCCTATTTCCTCATGGTAATAAAATCTCAGAGCTTAGAAAAATTTCTCGGTGACGCATTAATGATAATATTAAAGGCAATATATTAAAACTGAGAGATGCATTAAAGACATGTTCTATAAATTTCAATAACGCTGCTTACTCATCAGCCAGGGCTGCGATTTTTTCTAATGTGTGATAAGTATGAAATACTCTAAATAAAAATATTTTAAGATAACCAAACCTGTTTAAGAGTTATAGAGTTTGACAGGAAATAATAATAATAACCTGCCCAATATACTTCTTGAACTGAGCCTAGGACCATCCGTACTAGTAGATATTGAAGCACTTATTAATTCATCTTCCTCTTTTAAATCTTCTTCCCCGCTTGTTGACTCCGATTCATCTTCGGATTCATCTGATGTTTGGGACCAATCATCTTGCATCTAAAATTATTGAAGTAAGTTAAACGGAATGATAAAGAACACTAGTTTACCTATTTTTCTTTCAAATTCTCAGTCCATAAGAATGTAGCAATAATTTAACGTCATATGGCTGCCTTAAATTGTTCAATTTCAATTTTATTTTAACTGAAAATACTAGGTTTGACTTCAACAGTGGCAGTACCAATATAGATGAGGGCAAGAGGATAAGATATTTTTTTAAGCCGGCTATTCATTATCCAATGACAAATTTGAGGTATTTCTGAAGGTGAGATCTTGTCAGCAGATAAAACAAGTATACCTGCTTCAGTACGAGAGTGATACTTGCAACAGAAAGACATGAAATGTGCTGTATTAGCTTGGTGAGAACGGGCAGGGCTTAACCCTTGATAGTTTCGAATAAGCTTAATGCTCCTTCACCTACCATCTTTCAAAAACCATGCCTAAGGAGGTGAAAACCAGATAGGTTGAATTTGGCTGAAAATTAATTTAGAATTAGTCCTGAATCCCGTTTAGTGGAAAATGCAACTACTACGAACCGAATTGCTTTAACACACCTTGCTTTAATACATTAAAGCAAAAAATTACTTATGTATTCCTCCTAGAGTGAACAAAGCAACGTTGTCATGCTTAACACGAGTCCCTTATTTATTATTATAATTACGCTCATTTGGTAAAGGAAGTAAAATAAAGTCGGCACGGAAATATATTTTTTGATGCATATCCATTTCCATCAACCCTCAAACCATCCGGAGAGATTTACAAATTCCTAGGCACATGTGAGCCTATAAAGTTCATTCTGTCAAAGTATCTATTCTGCCGTGAGCCAACACTACATCTGGCACGATTCGCCCCCCCTTGGAAAAGAAAAAAATTTCATTAAAAATTAAAAATTTCTGCATTTTTTTTTTCGAAACTCAATTTTATCTAACTATCTAAGCCGTATCTTGTAACAAAATAATGAAGCATTCACCCGCCTAATCATTTTGCGAGTACAAAGGTAATTTAAACATTCATATGTAACACCGATCGGGATAGACTTTGTACAGGGTTGTTTCATATACTTCGACAGCGCCTGCCACGTTTATTACAACAGATAGAAAAAAAAACCTTTAATACAAAAGTTGTAAGGATTTTCCTGAACCGCCAGGATTCATTACTAGAAAAAAATAAATGAACATCGGAAATTAACGAAAGAGCAAACTTTGTTATTTTATCATTTGTTTTTTCTGGTAACGAATCCTGGCGGTTCAGTACAATTCCTACAACTTTTATATTTAAGGTTTTTTTCTATATCTTATGTCTTATAATAAATAGACGCTGTCTAAATATATGGAAAAACTTTGTATCAATCTCTAGATGTTTCTTTGGGGTATTTAGTTCTTTCGCTCTAAATCTATCGTGTAGATTATGCAGTGTTAAATGTGATAACCGAGGTGTAAGTTAGACTGTAAGTCTGGTGACGTGGTTTTTTAACCCCCCGGGCCCCATAAAATTTTCTTTCTCGTTTAAATTTCCTATCAAAACCCCGCCTCAACTTGTATAAAGTACTTGGGTTTTGGTCCCTCAAAATGCCGAAGTTAACTCATTTTTACCCCTTTTTTAATTACAACCCGTTCTCCGATATTGCCCGTTACCAAATTTGTCCGAGATCTTTTAACGGAGAATCCGAAAAAAAAGACCCACCTCGAAAAATTAACCATTCCAATCTGAATTTTGCATCAACGGGATTTCGGGTCGTTATCGGACGTGACTGCTTCTTGGCGAAAAAAAATTTTTTAGCCAAAAGACGCACCTGTTTACACGATGGACTCGCGAATCCTACGCGCGTAAGGTCGAAACACACACATTTGAAATTATATAATTCTCAGATACTATACCGCACTTTAAAATAATGTTAAGGGAATAATAAAGTAGTTAAATAATTCTAACTAACTGAGATTTATTTTTCAGTAAAGAGTTCATATGCGTAAGAATCTTGTATCCAAACGGAGCTACGTCACAAACTTTGGCTAATATTTGCTTCCCTACACGTTGTCAATCCAAATAATTAATTATTTATTATTCCGTCAAAACTTATTGTTTTGGAGGTACTTGGTAACACAGAAACGCAGTTTTATAAAATAATGTTGAATATATTTTTTCTATATTACAGCCACAAATATCACAGTCAGACACAAAGGGACAAGACTATTTAATACAAAAAACGCAACTCTCTGGAAACTCCACATTGGTAACCGCTACTGGAACTTGAATTTTAATGAATTTATTATCTCTAGTTAATTTGAGTTTTGGAAATACTGGAAATTTAGAGTTAATGTTGCAATTTGCTGCTATTTCGTCAATTCTGCTAATGCTACTAGAAGCTAGAAAACTATTCACGATATGTTTTTGAGTGATTTGTTTTAGTTTCTGCGATGGTAAGTACTTATGCCGCAATAGAAATTTTTTAAGGTCCATAATATGCCTAGTGCTTTCGGACCACCATCTTTTATATTGAGATGTTGGCAATCTTAAGTTTTCCTGTTCTAGCTGACACCTACGACAAAGCTGAACCTCATGTTTTATGTGCGATAAGAAGGTGTGAGTAGGAGCAGCGATTCTGTCAATCTGTAAAAAAATATGTAAGCTGAAAAAAGACAATTAAATAATTATAGATTCTTATAAATTGTCAGAAATATGCACGACTTATGCACTTCTAAAACAAAAGATTATTTATAAGATATGTCATTTACGTTATTTCAGATGATATTTTTCTAAATATAAAATATATAAATTTCAAAAAATACAAAAGACAAAAAATTATTTACTTCAATTTCTTTTACTTTCTTTCTTGGTTTGGCCTTTTTATCAGCTTTTTCTTGTTTTTTTCGTGATGCCTTACTAGTTTTTGACTTGACAGTGTTCTGAGAAGTAGTACTTCCAAAAAGTCCCCGATTTTCGGCCATTTGAATCATATATTTATCGTCTAATCTTATTACCTCCTAAAATTGTAGAATTTACTAATTACTTGCCGAATTGTATGAATCATTAAAAAATGAACATTAGGTTAATGTGATATATACCGATTTAGAAAAAGCATTTCATATTGTTGAATTTCGTGAAGTTTTGAGAGCTCTTCCTTTTAGTAATTAATAACATATGAAAAAGTAACTCTTTTTCCAGGGGGTTTATCTTTGCGGACGACTGTCAACTGTTTTGCAGTATTAAAAGCCAGAATGACTCAGCTCATCTACAAGAGGATCTAAATGCGGTTGTGCGCTGGTGTGAGAATCACGGGTTAAAAGTAAATACTAATAAGTGTGCTGTAGTGACCTTTAGCGTTAAAAAGCAAAATATTATTTTTGATTATCATATAAACAACACCCTTTTAACAAGGAAAACATCAGTAAAAGACTCGCCAAAAATTAAATTTTAATATCCATATCGATAATGTCATTTCGAATTCCCTGAAAATTTTAGGATTTATTATAAGAAGCTGCAAATTATTTTACAATATTGAAACAAAATTTTTATATAGATCACTAGTTGTGTCAAAACTTCAATATGCATATCTCATTTGGGATCTGCACTATTCAAATGAAATTAATGCTTTAGAATTGATACAGAGAAAATCTTTGAAGTTCTTACATTATAAAATGTATCCTTAAAGGGGATTCGATCAGGTTGTATTACGCAATATGTTTAATTTTCCTAGCCTCCAGTTCTTAAAAATGGAGGCCAGCCAAATATTTTTATATAAACTTTTAAATAACAAAGTTATCCTTTCTGAATTTTTGGACCTTTTACCTTAGACACACCTATTTTATATAAGAGCAGTAAAAACCAATACATATAGGAACTCCCACTAGTAAGGATGTGTTTGAACTTTAATAAATACTGCGATCCCTTTATTGTAAGTCATTGCAAATTTAGAAAACAAATAAAAATCAAATTTGTTTAGGCAAATAATATAATATTGTTACTTAGTTTAATAATTTAGTTTTAAGTAATAATAAGGTAGTTGATAAGATACCTATGTTAATTTAGAAAAGTATCTGTAATTGATAATATGCTGTTGATACAAATAAATAAATAAATAAAATTCTAGTAAAAAAATAAAACAATAAGAATTTGAAATTCTCGGGTAGTATATTAAGCCATTTAGTTCCGGTTGGACACCAGCGGGGAATCATCTCCGATTTCATCGGAAATACGAGTTTGTTTATCAAGTGACAATCTGAAGATTTTTTTATATTTAACATCTACGTCCAAATTCGTTTACGAATATTATTATTGGATTACCTGTCTTCAATACCGCAGCGTAGTTCACTATAAATTTGTTCAAAACTCATATTTTTATTTCTTCTGATGATTACATTGCTCCCCGGATTCGCTACAAAATTGTCAGTGTTAAAATATGTTTAATCGACATGGCAATTAAACATTTTAGATACACAGTTGTTTTGCTTGTCTTTGTCATATTTTGTAAAGAAGAACTATTCATTCCATTTTTACATGTCATTCTAAACCTATAACTGTCGAGTCAGTTGCTCTAAATGTAAACCTCATTAATGAATCAGAATCTAATAAAATAAGATCTGGAGATCTCGATGGCCACTTGTTTCTTTCTCTTTTCTAGGAATCTTCTGATGAAGATAGTTCAATATAATTTCAATAAAGGGAGGTGCCCCATTCTGCTGAAAATAGCAATCAATACGTATATCCAAAAGAACGTATTGAAGGTATATGGGTAATTTTAACCAAAAAAATCTTAAGTTTTTTTGATATGAAGTGTTCTACAAAAATTTGGATAAATAATGTAATACGTCTATATCAAATTGAAAAAATTATATCTTATCTACTGATGCTTCTCTGCAGCTGAGTGATAACAGTCATATGGATTAAGTGCGCCGTTTATTAACATCTGACCATCATTATTTTTTTAATGTTGTCTTATATTCAGGTTTATTCCCTGAATACCTTAAAATAGCCATAATTATTCCTCTTCATAAAGAGCAGCAGTGGGGGGGGACGAAACTTTACAAACGCAGGTAGTTGCTGCCTCATTCTGCCTATATGCATAATAAAAGAAAAGTCGCCATCTTGGTTCGATTTAGTTGTTTTCTTTTATTTCTGGTCAGGCTAAAGACCTGTGTGTGTAGGTAACAGGTTTAAGGTGTATGGGGTTTGTGGCTTCTGTTTTTTAACTGGTGGGACTATAATAAGCAGTGGCAGCTATTCAGGTGAAGTAGGTGAAGTGCTACTTCACCAGGAAAAATAAACAAACAAACATCTAACTATATTTATTATATATCTCTTAAAATTTAAGTTTTTACATTCATTTATTCACCTAATTGGCAAAAAATAAACTGTACATCTCAAATAAATATTTTACTTGGCCGTTGGCGGCATGTCTTTTTAAAACTTTCAATCGAACTTTATTATAATAACTATAACAGTGGCACAAAACGCTTCGAATTTGCTGGAGGTGCTATGTTTAGTTTACGATTTTCCTACTACGTTGCCATGACAACGCGTACGCGATGCGTCGATCGCATGGAAGATTAATGTTAACCAGCGCCATACAACGCTCTCGGTGAATTGCTAACGCAGTACATTAGATCCACGTGTCGTTCAGTTTCGGGTGGGGGTACTTTTATTTTCGCGGATTTCGCTGCAACCGGTTAGTTCCTTTGCAGTTTACTTGACTGTTTTGTGTTATATTTATTTATGGTGTTCTTACGACTTTATTTGGTGTCGGGTTTATTAATTTACATTATTGATGAATCCGATCACGGATGTGGTTTGCATTTTCAATTAAAAATGTTTTTACTGGTGACTCGAAAACTATTCAAAACGAAATAATTATTAATTGAATTTAATTGAATGCATTTCTGATTATTTAAATGATCATGTAAAATGAAATAATGAACACACAGTTTTTTTTCTGTACAAGTGGATGACACCACTAATAATACGCAAACCTCCCTGTGCTCCATAATTTTAAGATACGTTAATTCAGAAGGTTCAGTAGTCGAGAGATTCTTAGGATTTTATAATGTCAGCTCCGATAGAACGTCGGAGAATTTATATTCTCTATTGGATCTAATTTTGGACCAATTTGACTATAAACATAAATTAATAGGGCAATTTTACGATGGCGCAAGTGGTCTGGCCATCTAAATGGCCTTCAAAAAAAAGAAAAAGCGCGACAGGCTGTATTTGTCTTGATGCAGCAAAGTTTAAAAATATTTCTAAATGTCGAATTTTTTTGCAAGCCTTAGCGGTATTCCCTCAAATTCGAAGTTAGTAAATGTGATTGTTCAAGTTGCGTTCTTCAAAAAAAATCATTTGACATTCATTTTTGCACATCCAATATAAAACGCTGACGTGAGGCGATCTGTAAAAAAGAAATGAACATTTTTTTTAATACCATGTTTGATAAAGCAAATTCTATTACAGAAATAAATCATTTCAAACGTGAGCTTGCTAAGCTTTCACCTGAAGAAATTAGGGCTAAGTATAGAACCCTTTTTTATGAAATATTGGACCATATTTTAATGGAAATTACACTAAGCTTTCAACACTCTGAAAAACTTACATTTTTATGTTTGGCAGATCCTGCTCAGTTATATGGGGAAATATTTTCAAAAGTCGACTTAAAAATGAGCTTGTTCTTATTTTTGCCAATGAGAGTAATTGGAATATATCGCTGCAAGAACAAGTGAAAAAAATTAATGAAAATAAAGATATTTTAACCAAAGCATATAAAGTGTTTTCCTTTATTTTGACAATACCGTCGACAAGTGCTTCAGTGGAAAGAAGTTTTTCTTGCCTCAAACGTGTAAAAACTTATTTAAGAAATACAATATCTCAAGAAAGACTTACTTCTCTAGGCAATATTTCAATTCAAAAGGAACGTCTGGAGGCGATTAGGGCAACTCATCCATTTTATGAGGATGTTATAAATAAATTTGTTAGTATGAAGGATAGGAGAATTGATTTAGTATACAAAATTTAGATAAGTCGTAAAAAAATATTCTACCCGTTCCACATATAAAAAAGATTCTGTAAAAAAAATTATTGCGATATTTTCTTGCTTCATTTGCACTTCACTTACTTTTTCAGCCGCGAGCCGTCACTGATAATAAACTCTTATTTCATCAGAGAATAGTGCCGAGACAAGCATCGGCAGTGGCTCTAGAAATGTTGCACTATTAACAATAGATTTCGATAGAGCCAAGAATCACAAGGTTAAAGAAGAAGATGCCTCTAGATATAGGAACAGTATTCAAGATGGGACACAACCTAGAATAGTCGGGCTTGCAAAACGAAACTGTGTTTTCTGGCAACTACAGTGGGTGATACTAGCAAAGGTTAACCAGGTTAAATAGTGTATTTGTTAGTGGCAAGTCTCTTTTCTTTTCAGTCTGCGGCGTTGTCCTGAGATCCCTGGGAAAAAATTACTTACTTACATTGCGCCTATTGTCTACTTGTGATTAAGGGACAGGGTTGGAAAATTAGATTTTCAGGCGTGCATTTGGGATGAAAATAAATAAAAATGGTTGCCTCCTTTAGTTATCAAAATGTGACTTGGTAATTGTCTTAATTGCGGGTCATTTCTGAATAACATTAACATATATAAAAAACAAAATATTCATTATTATTTAGACAGTAAAAAAACGTGTCGAAAAACACCAAAAATGCACCCAATTGTTGTACAGTGGCTTTATATCCGTAAAAAACTCTCATTAAAAGTACGAGTTTGATATTAAAATGTTCAGTATGGTTTGTCCATGTTAGTTTGTGTCCCGAGTGTCTACTATATTGTACTTTACTTGTATTTGTGGTATTTATTTTTATTTAGAAGTCCCTAGTTATTGTATTTTTTTGTTGAAAAACCATATACCCTGTTTTTTTTTCTCAAAATTTAGCTTAATCTTGTTTGGTAACAACTACTTGTTGTAATTATTCAAGTCTTGGTTAATTATCGTCTCAATTGAGCTCAAATCGGTACTAGTATAAACGATGACAGTGTCGTCAGCAAAAGTGTAATGCTGAGTAGTACTGACCAGAAGGTTCAGCTTTTTGTAAACATAATACAAAAAGAGAGTACTAAACACTCCTTATTTTAGGCATCTATTTTGGCAATAAAACATTTCTCACAAGTCTTCAAAAATACAGTAAAAGTACAATAGGGAGCATAATCACAAAATATATCACAAGACACCACGCTACAATTCTAGAAACTTATCTAATCTGCGACACAACCGAATTAAAACGAGTAGATAATATTGATGTAAACTAGTTCGTACTTACCTTTCTCTGGAGAAGAGACAAATAGCAACCTTCTTTTCTAAAGTTTATGCAAGAATTTTCGTTTGGGCATAAACTTGGCATCTCTGGAGTGGTAAATAAGTCAGTTTCTGGAACCTCAAATAAAAGCGTCGATTATTAATAATTATGACAAAAAACTATTTTTGAACACTATCGATATAGCGCATAGTATTTATTTTATTTATTTTTTATTTATTTATTCTCAACACTCCCAACCAACTGTATAAGTTCATTACATGGAATTCTAACAATTTTAATATTATAATAAACTAACAATTAAGAATAATATTAAATTACAAAGTAAATAATAATTGAAGAAACAAAATAATTTAATAATCTTAATCAGTTCAGGAGTGGTACTCACAAAAAAGGAATACTCAAATTTCCATCAGGCATACCAGCTTTAAGCAAATCTTAATTTGGCACATCATTTGTAAAGAAATACTTTTTCAGAGAGTTAATAATTTTGACAGTGAAATATTCACAATTTAAGGTAAATATTTGTAACATTTACCTTTCGGCCCACTTATATAGTCTTTAGAAAAGAATATAATGATCTAGAAAGTTCTAGAACAATCTATACACTACAGGATGAAAAAATTAAGCCTAACAGGAAATGTTCTGTTAGGCAAAACAAAAGGATTATTGACATCACATGGATCAAAAACTAGGGTAAGTCTAATTCATTAAAATAATAAAAAAAATTCGTAATAATATAAATTGCATTTTTGGGTATTTAATTACATTTTGTGAATTTAATTTATTGAAAAACACAATTAAAAGATAATAAAATTGAGGTACACTAATTGCATTTTCAATTACTTTTACAAACATTAGCAAATTACCTATTACAATTACAGTTTTGAACAAATGTAATAAGAATAGGCATCAGTTTTACTTGTTAATCAATTCTGCCCAGCTCTGGCTGGATATATCATTTTTTATTCTTAGTATATGTTTTTTTTGTTTCTCTATCCATATCTTTACCGTTATAGACTTCTTCTAAATATTCCCTTTATCTGTCTTTTATCATTACTTCAGTGGCGGTTCCAGAACTCTTGTCTGGTGAGGTAAGTGGTTGGCAGGGGGGGGGGCGAACACCCGTTTGGGCAAATTTTAAACAAAGGTTAGGAAATTATAGAATTATTATTTAGCCGTACTAAACCTTATTTTTAAAATTCAGAAACTAAAATAGTAACTATTAATACTTTCAAAATTACGATAATGTATCTAATACATAGTACATACCTTGTAAAAATTAAACTGCATTTACAAATTTTAGTCTTTTTACTATGCGAGACGGTGCTGCCATATCAGTCGAATATTTTTTATACATTGAAAAATTTTCCGTTTAATAATTTATTGTTAAAAAGATTAGAGGCAAAATAATTTTCAATATTTTCAGTATTGGGTATTGGGTGTCTCGGGGAGGGGTAATTACCCCTTACATGTTTTTCCATGTCTTATTGAATTTGCGATTAAGGTATTCATCAATATAATCAACTCGTTGCGAGACCAATGCAACTAGCGCCAAACTGAACCCACAAAACCACACCAGAGCCACCAACAGTTGTTACCAAACGTTTTATCTACTGTTTCTGGTCTAATTAACACTTGGTTGGTGTTTTCATCATTATTTAATGATTTTTCATATGTTTTTATATTTTTCAAATCAACTCTATCTTTCCATTTTATGTTTATTTGTAAATAAGACTTCATTTGCAGCATTAATAATTCTGTCTTTTATTGTATACCATATTATATTTATATATTTTTTGTTAAAAATGTGCTAGTACTATATATATATATATATATATATATATACCAAATTAAGTGCGCACTATTGCTAAGTTGTTTATTACGGGAGCTACAGAGTTGGTTAAATTAGTAAACTAGTGGTATTTTTATTGTGATTAAAATAGTAAAAAAAGAAAAACAATCGAACATGGCGTTTCTGATTAAATTTAAAAAATATTATTTTTTTTAATGGGATACCCTGTATATTTTTTTACCGTTTGCATTGCAAATCTTCTTCTTAACAAAAAAAAATATATGCATTGCTGGCCTATAGTTAAAGATAACATAGTTATTCATATATTTTGCTTTTAGATAAAGAAGGCTATGTATTTTTAAAATAAATAAAATAAAATTTTATTTTACGTTTTTGCTTAACTTTTTATTTTGTTAGAAATAAGAACAATTTAAATTTATAACAAGTGGGCAAATATACCTCCATTTTCTTCAATACATTTTTTCAGTATTTTTGAACACAGCTTTTGTTGCCATCAAAACTGTTCTGCAATAGATCGCATTGTAATATTAAATCGAAGTTCGTCTAATGTCATATATATCTTCTTTATACCTCTTTTTTGACATAACCCCAAAAGTAAAACTCTAACAGAATTATGTTAGGGTGTCTTGGTGGCCAACGAATCGGACTATTTGTTGTTATACATCCATTTTCAACAAGTCTGTCAAGCAATATTGTGACTTCACGAACCATATGGGGGGAGCTGCATCGTGTTGGAAATACATTTATTGCGTGCTTCTAGGATAACATCGTCCAGTATTTCTGACAACATATCAACATAAACATATCTTCTGCCTGTCAAAGTACCCTCATAAAATATTGGCTTAATTATTTTGTTGCCTATTAGACCACACCAAGCATTCAGTTTGTATTTGGGCATTTCGTTGATGGGCTGTAAGTAAATTTTCTCTGGACCAAGTCAAAATATTGCTTGACCGACTTTTTTAAAATAGATGTATAACAACAAATAGTCCGTTTCGTTGGCCACCATGATCCTTGACATAATTCTGTTAGACTTTTACTTTTGGGGTTATGTCAAAGAAGAAGTACATAAAAAGAAATATTTGACATTAGACGAACTTCAGTATAATATTAGACGGATTGTAACATCTATCGATGGCAGAACACTTTTGAAGGCAACAAAAGCTGTGTTAAAAAAATGCTGAAAAATGTATTGAAGAAAATGGATATATATTTGCCCACTTGTTATAAATTAAAAGTTTTCTTATTTCTAACTTAAGTAAAATACTAAGTAAAAAAAACGTAAAATAAAATTTTATTTTAAAAATACATAGTCTTCTTTCTCTAAAAGTGAAATATACGAATAATTAAGTTATCTTTCACTTTAGGCCAGTAATGCATATCGACTTTTTTGTTCAACAGAAGATTTGCAATGGAAACAGTAAGAAATATACAAGGTGTCCCATTTTAAAAAAAATACTATTTTTTAAATTAATTCAGAAACGCGATGTTCGATTGTTTTCCTCCTTTTACTATTTTAATCACAATAAAAATGCTACTAGTTTTCTAATTTAACCGACTTTATAGCTCCCGTAATAAACCAGTTAGCAATGGTGATATATATATATATATATATATATATATATATATATATATATATATATATTACGTCAGAAATTTCGGGAAAGCGGTCTGTGACTATTCAAACTCTAATTGTTTTAGATCTCAATATTTCGTCAAATGTTTATTGACTTCATCAGGAGACAACTAGAAACAATAAATTTATCTTAATTAACACACCATAGAAGAAAATATATAAAAATATACAGTCACATTACTCATTAAAATATACTTACAACGTAAGAGTTAGTCGAACATATTACAAAACAAGGACGATAAAAGCAACATTCTGTGCATTAAGGACAACTATTTTCACACTTAACATGTATTATTACAAATATAAAACGATCTGTGCATTCAACAATGTTTTGAACCATAATGGAAAAAGCCTAACAACACAAAAAAAAACAAAACCGATAAATTGATATCAGTGGTTCTTATACTTTCATAAAACATAAAATAGTGAATTTTAAACTTAATATATGTATATAAGATGTTACTTATTGATCGTCACATTTGGTTTAAAATATTGCAGTAAATATTGCTTAATTTATTTGTGTCCAATTTTGAATTAATTGCATTTTTATTCTTATTGATATGGCACATTTCAAGAAACAATCTATTTCTATAACTGTCATGGTGTTCTAGTATCTTAACATTACTATAATTAAATTTATGACCCGTTTTCAAGTGATGCTGTACCAATGCGCATGAATTTTTGCCTATATGGCAATCACTTTTATGCTGTGTTATTCGTTGTTTTAACCACTGCGAAGTTTGGCCAATATAACAACCGTCACAACCCAAGCAAGACACTTGATAAACACAATTAATTGTGCATCCAGTTGGAGTTTTTTCTTTGACCTTTGAAAATAACGAGTAATTTTGTATGAGGCTATATTTGGCTATTTTTATGTTCGAAAAAGGCTTAAACAGTGAAATAATTGAATTGGTAAGATTATTTATAAATGGAATCCTGACATATTTTACTTGTTGATTACTGTCTTCTGTGGGGCCGTCATAAAAGCTTGTGTTAAAAATGAGCTTTTTTAAAATGTGTTTAGGGTAACCATTGTTCACAAACATAACAAAAAGTTTGTCTAGGTTCTGTTGCAAATACATAACGTCACTAATGTGTGTTACCCTATTTTTCATTGCAATGACAGTATTGTATTTCTGATTGGTTGGATGATTTGAAAAATAATTCAGGTATCTACCAGATGACGTATCTTTTTGGTACCAATCTAAAATAATTTTGTTTTCGTCTGTTCTTATGACTTTAGTATCTAAAAAGGGCACACTTTTATGTTTTTCATAATCAATTGTAAATTGCAAATGGGTGTTGAAAGAGTTAAAATTATTTAAAACAACCTGAATCTGATCAGTAGGAACAGAGCAAATTAGATCATCTACGTATTTATAGATAAAGGGCAAGTGAAAAGGCAAATTTGGTATTATTGTGTCTAACAAGTGATCTAAGACAATAGTTGCTAGAATAGGACTAATAGGAGAACCCATGGGAGTTCCAAAGATTTGTTTATAAAATTGGCCGTTAAAACCAAAATAAGTGTTATTAAACACAAAATTAATTAGTTTTATGAACGCATTTTTCGATAAGCTAGTAAATTTTTCAATTTGGTGCCATTTCTGCTCTAAAATATCAATAACCAAACTCAGTGGGATATTAGTAAACAAAGATACCACGTCCAACGATATTAAAACATAGTTTTGTGGTAGCTGAACACCGCTAACAGCATTTACAAATGTGAAGGTGTCTTTAATATTGTAATTGGATTCATACTCAAAACTCAATTTTAAAATGTTTGCCAAATATTTTGAAAGGTTATAAGTAGTAGAGTTCACTGAACTAACAATTGGCCTTAAGGGCACATTAGGTTTGTGTATTTTCGGTAGGCAATACAGTTTAGGAAAAGAGGAATTATATATCATTAAATGTTTGGCGTCTATTTCAGTGAGTTCTTTTTTAGTTTTTAATGTTTTTATTAAATTGTTATAAGCTAATTGTATAGAAGTGGTTGGATCTTTATTTAACACAACATATGTAGAAGTGTCACTCAATAAGGTTTCAGTCTTACCCGTGTATTCCACTTTATCCATCGCAACAGTACAGCCTCCCTTGTCAGATTGTAAAATATATAAATCAGGATTATTTTTTAAAAACTTTCTGGTTTTTTTGTACAAATGTTTCACATGGGACGTTTGTCCTGTGTTTGAGTTTTGAACAAAATTTGTGACTACATTAGTAACTCTAGCCCTTAAAAGATCTTGTGAGTCATTAGGTATTTCTTCTATAATATTTTCAACATCAGCCAAAAAATGTTCTATTTTGAAATCATTTATTTCACAGGGAACACTGAATTTTGGCCCTAGTGATAAAAAGTTTGAAATGTCCTCTGGAATGTCAACGGTGGAAATGTTTTTGAACCATTTTGAATTATCCACAAACAGAGTTTGTAATTCAGAAAAACTTTTATTTAGTGTATTAAATTTTTTAATGTTATTTTGTTTAATTTTTTTATAGGTAGCCTCAAAACTTAGCTTTAAATGATCCTGATAATTTTCAAAAATATTAAGGGGAATAATATTTTTTAGCTCATGTTTAGTGTTAATTATACTACGCTGTATTCTTGAAATGTTACTGCAAGTAATTTTAATTTCTAAAGATAAAGTACGATTACTTAAAGATAAAATAAAATTATCCACTCTGTTTTAAAACGCAAGTCATTACCAGCAATTAAAATGAATGTTTCTTCTACCATCCTGAACATGTCTCGGAATTATTCTTGATTTGCGACAACGTAATAAGAATATTCTTCTATTGGTATTGGCAG
Source organism: Kuschelorhynchus macadamiae (assembly GCA_030620095.1). Taxonomy (NCBI): domain Eukaryota; kingdom Metazoa; phylum Arthropoda; class Insecta; order Coleoptera; family Curculionidae; genus Kuschelorhynchus; species Kuschelorhynchus macadamiae. Next base: position 1,417,634 of record JAUTXW010001314.1, read on the forward strand.
CAAATTCAGATTTGCCCATGTTTTCATTAATTTAGTAGCGTGCAATCCATAGATGTTACATATCTCTTGATAAAAACCCATCATTAATGTAGATTCATATTCTCGACCGTGTTATTAGTAATTTACGTCAGAAATTTCGGGAAAGCGGTCTGTGACTATTCAAACTCTAATTGTTTTAGATCTCAATATTTCGTCAAATGTTTATTGACTTCATCAGGAGACAACTAGAAACAATAAATTTATCTTAATTAACACACCATAGAAGAAAATATATAAAAATATACAGTCACATTACTCATTAAAATATACTTACAACGTAAGAGTTAGTCGAACATATTACAAAACAAGGACGATAAAAGCAACATTCTGTGCATTAAGGACAACTATTTTCACACTTAACATGTATTATTACAAATATAAAACGATCTGTGCATTCAACAATGTTTTGAACCATAATGGAAAAAGCCTAACAACACAAAAAAAAACAAAACCGATAAATTGATATCAGTGGTTCTTATACTTTCATAAAACATAAAATAGTGAATTTTAAACTTAATATATGTATATATACTTATTGACCACTGATATCAATTTATCGGTTTTGTTTTTTTTTTTGTGTTGTTAGGCTTTTTCCATTATGGTTCAAAACATTGTTGAATGCACAGATCGTTTTATATTTGTAATAATACATGTTAAGTGTGAAAATAGAAACCTTAATGCACAGAATGTTGCTTTTATCGTCCTTGTTTTGTAATATGTTCGACTAACTCTTACGTTGTAAGTATATTTTAATGAGTAATGTGACTGTATATTTTTATATATTTTCTTCTATGGTGTGTTAATTAAGATAAATTTATTGTTTCTAGTTGTCTCCTGATGAAGTCAATAAACATTTGACGAAATATTGAGATCTAAAACAATTAAGTTTGAATAGTCACAGACCGCTTTCCCGAAATTTCTGACGTAAATTACTAATAACACGGTCGAGAAACTGAATCTACATTAATGATGGGTTTTTATCAAGAGATATGTAACATCTATGGATTGCACGCTACTAAATTAATGAAAACATGGGCAAATCTGAATCAGAAACTTGCTGCCAATACCAATAGAAGAATATTCTTATTACGTTGTCGCAAATCAAGAATAATTCCGAACATGTTCAGGATGGTAGAAGAAACATTATATATTTAATTGCTGGTAATGACTTGCGTTTTAATAACAGAGTGGATAATTTTATTTTATCTTTAAGTAATCGTACTTTATCTTTAGAAATTAAAATTACTTGCAGTAACATTTCAAGAATACAGCGTAGTATAATTAACACTAAACATGAGCTAAAAAATATTATTCCCCTTAATATTTTTGAAAATTATCAGGATCATTTAAAGCTAAGTTTTGAGGCTACCTATAAAAAAATTAAACAAAATAACATTAAAAAATTTAATACACTAAATAAAAGTTTTTCTGAATTACAAACTCTGTTTGTGGATAATTCAAAATGGTTCAAAAACATTTCCACCGTTGACATTCCAGAGGACATTTCAAACTTTTTATCACTAGGGCCAAAATTCAGTGTTCCCTGTGAAATAAATGATTTCAAAATAGAACATTTTTTGGCTGATGTTGAAAATATTATAGAAGAAATACCTAATGACTCACAAGATCTTTTAAGGGCTAGAGTTACTAATGTAGTCACAAATTTTGTTCAAAACTCAAACACAGGACAAACGTCCCATGTGAAACATTTGTACAAAAAAACCAGAAAGTTTTTAAAAAATAATCCTGATTTATATATTTTACAATCTGACAAGGGAGGCTGTACTGTTGCGATGGATAAAGTGGAATACACGGGTAAGACTGAAACCTTATTGAGTGACACTTCTACATATGTTGTGTTAAATAAAGATCCAACCACTTCTATACAATTAGCTTATAACAATTTAATAAAAACATTAAAAACTAAAAAAGAACTCACTGAAATAGACGCCAAACATTTAATGATATATAATTCCTCTTTTCCTAAACTGTATTGCCTACCGAAAATACACAAACCTAATGTGCCCTTAAGGCCAATTGTTAGTTCAGTGAACTCTACTACTTATAACCTTTCAAAATATTTGGCAAACATTTTAAAATTGAGTTTTGAGTATGAATCCAATTACAATATTAAAGACACCTTCACATTTGTAAATGCTGTTAGCGGTGTTCAGCTACCACAAAACTATGTTTTAATATCGTTGGACGTGGTATCTTTGTTTACTAATATCCCACTGAGTTTGGTTATTGATATTTTAGAGCAGAAATGGCACCAAATTGAAAAATTTACTAGCTTATCGAAAAATGCGTTCATAGAACTAATTAATTTTGTGTTTAATAACACTTATTTTGGTTTTAACGGCCAATTTTATAAACAAATCTTTGGAACTCCCATGGGTTCTCCTATTAGTCCTATTCTAGCAACTATTGTCTTAGATCACTTGTTAGACACAATAATACCAAATTTGCCTTTTCACTTGCCCTTTATCTATAAATACGTAGATGATCTAATTTGCTCTGTTCCTACTGATCAGATTCAGGTTGTTTTAAATAATTTTAACTCTTTCAACACCCATTTGCAATTTACAATTGATTATGAAAAACATAAAAGTGTGCCCTTTTTAGATACTAAAGTCATAAGAACAGACGAAAACAAAATTATTTTAGATTGGTACCAAAAAGATACGTCATCTGGTAGATACCTGAATTATTTTTCAAATCATCCAACCAATCAGAAATACAATACTGTCATTGCAATGAAAAATAGGGTAACACACATTAGTGACGTTATGTATTTGCAACAGAACCTAGACAAACTTTTTGTTATGTTTGTGAACAATGGTTACCCTAAACACATTTTAAAAAAGCTCATTTATAACACAAGCTTTTATGACGGCCCCACAGAAGACAGTAATCAACAAGTAAAATATGTCAGGATTCCATTTATAAATAATCTTACCAATTCAATTATTTCACTGTTTAAGCCTTTTTCGAACATAAAAATAGCCAAATATAGCCTCATACAAAATTACTCGTTATTTTCAAAGGTCAAAGAAAAAACTCCAACTGGATGCACAACTAATTGTGTTTATCAAGTGTCTTGCTTGGGTTGTGACGGTTGTTATATTGGCCAAACTTCGCAGTGGTTAAAACAACGAGTAACACAGCATAAAAGTGATTGCCATATAGGCAAAAATTCATGCGCATTGGTACAGCATCACTTGAAAACGGGTCATAAATTTAATTATAGTAATGTTAAGATACTAGAACACCATGACAGTTATAGAAATAGATTGTTTCTTGAAATGTGCCATATCAATAAGAATAAAAATGCAATTAATTCAAAATTGGACACAAATAAATTAAGCAATATTTACTGCAATATTTTAAACCAAATGTGACGATCAATAAGTAACATCCTATATACATATATTAAGTTTAAAATTCACTATTTTATGTTTTATGAAAGTATAAGAACCACTGATATCAATTTATCGGTTTTGTTTTTTTTTGTGTTGTTAGGCTTTTTCCATTATGGTTCAAAACATTGTTGAATGCACAGATCGTTTTATATTTGTAATAATACATGTTAAGTGTGAAAATAGTTGTCCTCAATGCACAGAATGTTGCTTTTATCGTCCTTGTTTTGTAATATGTTCGACTAACTCTTACGTTGTAAGTATATTTTAATGAGTAATGTGACTGTATATTTTTATATATTTTCTTCTATGGTGTGTTAATTAAGATAAATTTATTGTTTCTAGTTGTCTCCTGATGAAGTCAATAAACATTTGACGAAATATTGAGATCTAAAACAATTAGAGTTTGAATAGTCACAGACCGCTTTCCCGAAATTTCTGACGTAAATTACTAATAACACGGTCGAGAATACTGAATCTACATTAATGATGGGTTTTTATCAAGAGATATGTAACATCTATGGATTGCACGCTACTAAATTAATGAAAACATGGGCAAATCTGAATCAGAAACTTGCTGCCAATACCAATAGAAGAATATTCTTATTACGTTGTCGCAAATCAAGAATAATTCCGAGACATGTTCAGGATGGTAGAAGAAACATTCACGGACTTTTAATTGCTGGTAATGACTTGCGTTTTAATAACAGAGTGGATAATTTTATTTTATCTTTAAGTAATCGTACTTTATCTTTAGAAATTAAAATTACTTGCAGTAACATTTCAAGAATACAGCGTAGTATAATTAACACTAAACATGAGCTAAAAAATATTATTCCCCTTAATATTTTTGAAAATTATCAGGATCATTTAAAGCTAAGTTTTGAGGCTACCTATAAAAAAATTAAACAAAATAACATTAAAAAATTTAATACACTAAATAAAAGTTTTTCTGAATTGCAAACTCTGTTTGTGGATAATTCAAAATGGTTCAAAAACATTTCCACCGTTGACATTCCAGAGGACATTTCAAACTTTTTATCACTAGGGCCAAAATTCAGTGTTCCCTGTGAAATAAATGATTTCAAAATAGAACATTTTTTGGCTGATGTTGAAAATATTATAGAAGAAATACCTAATGACTCACAAGATCTTTTAAGGGCTAGAGTTACTAATGTAGTCACAAATTTTGTTCAAAACTCAAACACAGGACAAACGTCCCATGTGAAACATTTGTACAAAAAAACCAGAAAGTTTTTAAAAAATAATCCTGATTTATATATTTTACAATCTGACAAGGGAGGCTGTACTGTTGCGATGGATAAAGTGGAATACACGGGTAAGACTGAAACCTTATTGAGTGACACTTCTACATATGTTGTGTTAAATAAAGATCCAACCACTTCTATACAATTAGCTTATAACAATTTAATAAAAACATTAAAAACTAAAAAAGAACTCACTGAAATAGACGCCAAACATTTAATGATATATAATTCCTCTTTTCCTAAACTGTATTGCCTACCGAAAATACACAAACCTAATGTGCCCTTAAGGCCAATTGTTAGTTCAGTGAACTCTACTACTTATAACCTTTCAAAATATTTGGCAAACATTTTAAAATTGAGTTTTGAGTATGAATCCAATTACAATATTAAAGACACCTTCACATTTGTAAATGCTGTTAGCGGTGTTCAGCTACCACAAAACTATGTTTTAATATCGTTGGACGTGGTATCTTTGTTTACTAATATCCCACTGAGTTTGGTTATTGATATTTTAGAGCAGAAATGGCACCAAATTGAAAAATTTACTAGCTTATCGAAAAATGCGTTCATAAAACTAATTAATTTTGTGTTTAATAACACTTATTTTGGTTTTAACGGCCAATTTTATAAACAAATCTTTGGAACTCCCATGGGTTCTCCTATTAGTCCTATTCTAGCAACTATTGTCTTAGATCACTTGTTAGACACAATAATACCAAATTTGCCTTTTCACTTGCCCTTTATCTATAAATACGTAGATGATCTAATTTGCTCTGTTCCTACTGATCAGATTCAGGTTGTTTTAAATAATTTTAACTCTTTCAACACCCATTTGCAATTTACAATTGATTATGAAAAACATAAAAGTGTGCCCTTTTTAGATACTAAAGTCATAAGAACAGACGAAAACAAAATTATTTTAGATTGGTACCAAAAAGATACGTCATCTGGTAGATACCTGAATTACTTTTCAAATCATCCAACCAATCACAAATACAATACTGTCATTGCAATGAAAAATAGGGTAACACACATTAGTGACGTTATGTATTTGCAACAGAACCTAGACAAACTTTTTGTTATGTTTGTGAACAATGGTTACCCTAAACACATTTTAAAAAAGCTCATTTATAACACAAGCTTTTATGACGGCCCCACAGAAGACAGTAATCAACAAGTAAAATATGTCAGGATTCCATTTATAAATAATCTTACCAATTCAATTATTTCACTGTTTAAGCCTTTTTCGAACATAAAAATAGCCAAATATAGCCTCATACAAAATTACTCGTTATTTTCAAAGGTCAAAGAAAAAACTCCAACTGGATGCACAATTAATTGTGTTTATCAAGTGTCTTGCTTGGGTTGTGACGGTTGTTATATTGGCCAAACTTCGCAGTGGTTAAAACAACGAATAACACAGCATAAAAGTGATTGCCATATAGGCAAAAATTCATGCGCATTGGTACAGCATCACTTGAAAACGGGTCATAAATTTAATTATAGTAATGTTAAGATACTAGAACACCATGACAGTTATAGAAATAGATTGTTTCTTGAAATGTGCCATATCAATAAGAATAAAAATGCAATTAATTCAAAATTGGACACAAATAAATTAAGCAATATTTACTGCAATATTTTAAACCAAATGTGACGATCAATAGGTAACATCCTATATACATATATTAAGTTTAAAATTCACTATTTTATGTTTTATGAAAGTATAAGAACACTGATATCAATTTATCGGTTTTGTTTTTTTTTTGTGTTGTTAGGCTTTTTCCATTATGGTTCAAAACATTGTTGAATGCACAGATCGTTTTATATTTGTAATAATACATGTTAAGTGTGAAAATAGTTGTCCTTAATGCACAGAATGTTGCTTTTATCGTCCTTGTTTTGTAATATGTTCGACTAACTCTTACGTTGTAAGTATATTTTAATGAGTAATGTGACTGTATATTTTTATATATTTTCTTCTATGGTGTGTTAATTAAGATAAATTTATTGTTTCTAGTTGTCTCCTGATGAAGTCAATAAACATTTGACGAAATATTGAGATCTAAAACAATTAGAGTTTGAATAGTCACAGACCGCTTTCCCGAAATTTCTGACGTAAATTACTAATAACACGGTCGAGAATACTGAATCTATATATATATATATATATATATATATATATATATATATATATATATATATATATATATATATATATATATATATATATATATATATATATATATATATATATTATATATAAGGTACCTTATACATATACATTATATGAAGATTACATTAATAAAAAGCAGAGATAGAAAGGATCTATTTATATGAGCCTATCTAAGTACCTAAGTATATCGTTTTGAAAACAAATGTAAGCACAATTATGATAGTGTTCCTTTTTTTGTGAATATTATGTAACACCTAAATCGAAACTTGATTAATAGTAAATGGCGATAAAGTAACGAATACATTTAAAATGGTACTTTATCAAGTATTGTTTAGAGCCCAACTGATGATTGCATATATATGAATAGATATTGTAAATTTATAAATTTACCTTCTTAAATTGTGTTACACTAATAATTAGAATAAGTCTGGGTGTTCATCGGAAAAAATTCAATATTAATCATACAACAATGAGCATACCTGGATGCTATCAAGAAATTTTTCTTTGGAATCTAGTATTAATTTAGAATTAGCTGAATCCAGAGAGTTTCTTCTGGTTAGATCAATATCATCGCCTCTTTCAATAGGTTGTGCCTTTTCAGTGAATTTTGGTTCCAGAGGATCCTAAATTATAAAAGATATATATATATATATTAAATTTTTAGTAATACTGACAAGGTTTTAAAGTATATTTGGGAAAATATAATTTATTCCTAATTTGGATATAAACGTTTTCATTTTTAAAAGAATGCTATTTTGTTATCTAAGAACCAATTTCTAAAAAGAAGACAGGAAGCAAGTAGCGTGATTTAAATAAATTTTAATAAAATAGCTAAAAAGAATAAAATTGACAGTGGCGGCTCGTGGTGGAGATTGAGAGACCAATAACAAATTTAAAACAAGGAATACTTAAAATAAAAATAAATATCTTATCTTTAAATTGAGGTCCAAATTCTCTTGAAGTTCAGATCTACTCTTCGTTCTTTAGAATTGGAAAAATGCTGAATGACACGTTCGTTAAAATTGCACGCACATTTCCTTTATAAGCGATTTCTCGATACTTAACATTGCTAAAGCGGATAGTCTATCTTGGCCCAACTCCTCAACAAAATTTATAAGCCCTCGAAAAACCCCTGGATTTTCAGACAAAGCCGTTTCATCACAAAAATTTTACACAATCTATAATTTTGTTAAAAATATAACGATTTTTGGATACATTTTCATTAAATTCTCTAAGGGATTTTCTATAAGCTGTGTCTAGCTGAGTGCGAATATCAACCTTCCGACCGTAGCATAGTTCATCGAACATTTCATGTGATCTGCAGAAAACGCATGTTTTTTTATTTTTTCCTTTAAGTGTTTAAGTCTTTAACATCGGTTTTGCACCATAATGAGTCCGACGGGTCCTTAGAAAACAACAATCAAACATAACAGTAACATGAGTTAGAGACATCACAACCACATATCCAGCTAGCTAAATCGTACATACTTTTGCGAAAGTTTCAAAGAACCTCTTTATTTTTGTCTTTACTAGTTTGTCGTATACTAAGTTCTGGCAAACTGCGACCACTTACCTTGAATTCGGTTATTTTCTCAAAATTAAGTTCGTTAACACTTTTTAGTTGTTTCATTTTTTGCACTACCCATATTTTATTTCATCTACATTCAGAACTTAAACATAGACCACCTTGAAATTGGTTATTTTTGCAAAATTAAGTTCGTAAGCACTTTTTAGTTGTTTATTTTTTTGCATTTATTATTTATTTCCTGTATATTTCCAACTCACACATGGATCATAAAAATAAAATATATATATTACAAAAAACGAGTTAGAATATCGACCGCGCGACCTCTGAACAATTGAACTTCCGCATGCCGACGTGATGCCGCGACCGATCGATCGAATTATGAGAAGAGACCGGCTGATAACCCAAATCGCGATTCGGGTACTTTCGTGAACCTTCAAGGTAATCAGGGCAATTCGGACTGCCCAGCCTAGCTTAGTATAGCGTATTTTATTATGCGTAAGGAACACAACGAGAAATTCGAACCGCTGCGCGCGGCTAATAGTGTAGCGTATTTAACTTTTCCCAAGGTTCGCGTTTTATTACAACTATTATATATAAACGAATAATTTATTTTCTGAAATATTTTTGAGGGATCATTGACCAAATGACCCTATGGAGGAGCCGCCACTGAAAATTGATTGTGCAGTAGTGTATACTATAGCTATATTTTTTGTCGGTCACCATACATTTTGTAAGGAATAATACTTAGAGGAGGACATCATGTCGAATTAAGGGCGTTGTGATATTTTTTCCTGTATGATGAAGTGCCTGAATGATAGTGTATACTTTTCTTAGTCAAAGTACAGATAATACTATTATCGAAAATTTTCAAAAACTGTGAACTCAACAAGCAAGAGTGCAGGATGTGGATGTGCTATTTTGCGTTTTACTCATAATTAATTAGAGATAATGGAGACATGGTGCGAGTTTGTCAAAATTTCTTTACTGAGCAAATAACAGGAACTCTAGTGTGCTATAGAGCATTAGCACCAGAAATGTATTAAAAATATTTTCGTGTTGCTAAAATGGACGTAAGGGTCAGCAATAGGTAAGGTAAATTTTAACGGGTGTTGCAATAGAAAATGAATTACCGATTCATGTTATATAAATACTGAATCTTATACATCAATAGGTCACTCTCTACAGCATTCTTAAATAATATATTTCTGCGCTTTGACTTATATAGGATTGGGTGTAAAATTAAGCAGCAGATTTTCTTAAATATACGATTTTTTGGCGGAAACTCAATAGAGATTAATAATTCTTTACGTACTTCTGACAGGTTTATTATTACAATCACAAATGGCTCTGTAGATAGAGCGATCACTTCTCATTCATTATAAAAAACACTCCTCAAACGTAATTTTTACTTCCCTCATAAAAGGGAAGTATTGTAATCGTGAAAAAATCACACTCCGAGATTTTTTCAGATCTTTACGTTTCAGGGTCCCTAGGTGACGAAAAACATGTTCTCTCGATTCCGTCGGTCTGTCTGTCTGTCTGCCAGTCTGTTTGTTCGCGGCATATCTAAAAAACTACTTACCCGATTGACTTCAAATTTTGGTCAAAAATTAAGGATTGACCTGGTAACACTATGGTAAAAATCCATTATTGCAAAACAAAACGACGGCCTAGTGAAATGTTTAAAGAATTATTACTTAGAAAGTGCTTATCCAATGTATCTCAAATTTTACACAAATATCAAGTATTATATAAAAATCAACTGGTAAAATTTCGGTACGAATCCAAGATGGCGGAACAAAGTGGTGGCTTAATAAAATATTTAAAAATTCAGCCTGAAAAAACTACTTGATGAACTGATTTCAAATTTTGTGCCATAACTAACTGTAGTATAGAAATGAACTAGTAAAAGTGTGGTACTAATTCAAGATGGCGGCCAAATAAAATTTTTGTAATCTGAAAAAATCACCCTCCCACGTTTTACATATCTTCGCGTTTTGGCATCTCTAGATGCCAAAAAATATGTTTTATCAAGTCCGTCGCGTCGTTCCGCCTGTCGGTTTGTCTGTCTGTCTGTCAGTTCGCGGCATAGCTTAAAAACGACTCATCAGATTGACTTCAAATTTTAGGGAAAAATTAATACTTATATGGGGATGATCTGGTAATATTTGGGTTAAAACCTAATAAACAGGAACAATTAATAAAATTATTAGCAAAAAAAACTAATTATCCAATTTACCTCAAATTTTGCACAAAAATCAAGTATTATGTAGAAATCAACTGGTAAAATATTTCAACATTCAGCCCGGAATTCCAAGATGGCGGAACAAAACGGCTGGCAAATAAAATGTTTGTAATTTGAAAAATTCACACTCTCAGGTTTTACATATCTTCGCGTTTTAGCGTCTCTTGAGGCCAAAAAATATGCTTTATAAATTCGGTAGGTCCATCTGTCGGTTTGTCTGTATGTCTGCCAGTTCGCGGCATAACTTAAAAACTACTCATCAGATTTACTTCAAATTCGAAAATTAAGGCTCATATGGGGATGACCTAGAAATACTTTGGTAAAAATTCAATATGCCTGAACAAGATGGCGACCTAGTGAAACGTTAAACAATTATTACTAAAAAAAACTAATTATCCCTTAAATTTTGCAAAAAATAAAGTGTTACAACTTGTAACATTTTGGTATGAATATAAGAGGGCAAAACAAAATGGCGGCCTAATAAAATATTTAAAAAACAGTCTGAAAAAACTACTTATTAGATTAATTTCAAATTTTGTGCAAAAATTAAGTGTGATATAGAGTTAAGCTGGTAAAGTTGTGTTATTCGAATTCAAGACAGCGGAACAAAATTACGGCCAAATAAGATGATAAAAAAATTAACGTATAAAACATCTTCTTATTAGATTGACTGTTGTAAATTTTGGAAAAAAATTAAATATGATATAAGGATAATCTGGTGGGAATTCAACATGACGTAACAAAATTGCTATGTGTGTCAATCTAAAAGCTACTTCTTGAATTCATTTGAAATTATGCCCAAAATCAAACGTGGTATAGGTAGAAACTGGTAAAATATTATTAGGAATCCACTATATTAGAACAAAATGGCCTCCAATAAAAATGTTTGATAAGACAGTATATATATATATATATATATATATATATATATATATATATATATATATATATATATATATATGTGTTCCTAAATACCTATGTACTGAACTAAACACACTTCACTATTCCTAATAAAAGGAAATATTCATAATGAGGAAAGTTCCGGATAAAGGCAATTTACCGATTTTTTTTTAAATTTTTTACACACTTAGTGTGGTTTTTAATGTCCAATTTAGTGGATTTAATTCGCATAATATAATACCTTAACTACATTACGCCCAACATATCTGCGATCGCCAAAACGATGCATCTATGGAAAGAGTGCTTAACTGCTTGGTGATTTTATTTATAATATTTACATATTGTTAAAACTCTTAAACAAAGATTTATTAAATTAATAACCGATTGTCTTTAATAATACCAGTTATCCAACCCTACCTCTTCCATGGGCAAATCTGGAACCGGAGTCTTGCCCAACAAAGTTGCATGTTGCAATTTTGCCAGTCTATTAATGTCTTTAAGCGTTTTGGTAATCATATCATCATTCTCAGCATCTAGGTTTGAATGTGTTTCGTAAAGTACAAATTGAATCTAAAAAATAGATAAGCAAGAAAAACATACAGCAAATTCTGAAAGAAAATATATTGTGATATTAATGTATTATATGATTGCTATTAAGTTAAAAACCAAAAGCGTATTTTACCAATATTGTTGAGTATTACTAACTTGTGGACGTGACATCGCAAATCTCAATGTTTTTCTTTGTTCCTCTAAAATACTAATTACTCTTTCTTTAGCTTCTTTTGTTTCTTCTGATTCTGTTAATATCTCTAGCATCGTAAGATCACCACCTCTGCTGCATACCTACAAACAAGAATTAAAACCTTCATTGTTTTAAATTTATAATTGATAATATCGAATCATGATATAGAACTGATAATGAAAAGGTTAGTAACGTAAAATAAATTTAATTTTCTTGTAAATAAGCCTAATATTCGACATCATTAAAGATATAACAAATTGGACATTTAAAAAAGGTTAAAATTTTGTATTTCGAACATAATTTAGTAGATTCTCTCTTTCAGCAAATTAAAACTACTCAATTGATATTTTTTTAGAATGAGTTATTTTAAAGAAAAACAGTGAAAACTGTCTTCGGGAATTCCATAGGAGCATATTTGTATTTTTATTAAGTTTATACAAATTTATTTTTCTTAGGGGCTAATTTTAAGATTGTTAAGATTTCAAAATATTACTTAAAATTTTAATTAATGTTAACTTTAAAAAATATCGTGTTATTTAGAGTAAGTTGTAAAATACAGGTAAAATTACTATTATGAAATGTCTTTTTCAATAAAATCGTCATTCTAGTTTAAGTTTTTTACTGACTTTTTAGAATTATGTTTAATTTATATTAATATAATAAACAAGGTGTTTCGTATAAAAAAAACAAGTTATGCAAACACTTTAATTCTAAACATTAAGTAAACAAACTAAATACTATATTGTGCAACAAATGCCTAAACACGTCACAGACTATTGTGGTGCCACACTGTAGCCAACAGCTGAATTAGTCATGACAGTGTGGGGCGACAGTAGACTGTGAGAAATATTATCTGGCACAGTGTGACGTCACATCATGATAAATGAGGAATTTTCATGCAAGAATGCTATGCGGATTATATACATTTTCTTAGGAGTCGTATAAAAACTATGTTATGTAACGATTATTCTTCAAACAGCAGTATCAATGTATAAGTAAACGCTAAGTATGACTGAAAAAGGACTTTACCAGGTCTATTGGATCTGTCACTGCAGAATAGCTATTCGGTGGAGTTGCAAATACAGCTACAACTTCTTCCATATATGCTGCATCTGGAGGCGAATCAATTAAACGATCAGAAAATATTCTGATATTTGTAACTCCAAGTTCTGTAAAATAATGTTCGTATTCCGGTTTCCTGCAAATGATAAGTGATTAATGTAGTTAAAAATCATATATTTTCGTCGTTGTCACGCGTTATGCTAAAAATTACGGACTATGAGAAAGAACACATTATTTTTCGGAGGATTCGCTTAATAAATATTGATTTTATAACAGGTTAAAAACAAAACTGAAAATTATTGACTAAAGTGGATCTTTTAATCTCGAAAGTTTCGCGACCACAGAGAGGGCCATAATTCCCCAGAGAGATTAAAAAATGCTGTACTTCCGCAGAATAAGTATACGCTATTTTTCTTTCAGCCTAAAATCGAAATATTACCAAGAGATTATTTAATTTTAATGACAGTTAAGATATTATATAATTCTGTGGTTAGCACACTAGAGGGGTCGTCATTCGTCATAGCATATTCGTGATTGTCAATTGTATGAGTTAAATCAGTCAGATTTAATAGATTTTACCTAAATGGTCGCTTATTTAACATAACTAATTGTCAAAATGTTCGTATTAATGTTAACATGATTCAAAATTAGATATTAAAAGTTTTTTTTTCGAAGGGAGAAAAAGTACTTTTTTCCGTGGTATTAAAAGTTAGTGTTTTCTCCCTTGGGATTAAAAGTGGAAGGTTAGACCCTGCTGTACTAAAATAACATGTTACTACTACTGCTATGAATATGTCCAAAAAACACACCGCCAGTAAGGTATGAAAACGATTAATTTCGTATGTTGTGGGAAATCGTTTCCTACGGCACAAATTCGTTCGTCATTGCTCAGCTTCCGTGTGCAAAAAATACTTCATATTTTATTGTATACAACGGTTGCTGGTTGCTCAAATAGCGTCTGTTTGTGTTCTACTTATCAATGTCAAAAGTGTCAAAAATATTTAAAATATTTTTGTCAATGAATTACATTGTAACGTAAGAAATGAAGGGTACCCAGTAAATTTAAATGCTATCGTCACCAAAAGTAACTGGGACAAAAATTACCCATTTTACTCTCCTGAACTATTATTCCAAGTTAACCTAGAATGGCAATGCCAAAGTTAACCTAGGATTGGAATGTGAAAGTAATTTTTTTTTGTTTTGACACTGTCTTTTGCTTTTGATTTAAAAGCAATGCGTATATTTGTTTAAAAGCAAATACCTAATTTGTCTACATTTTACACATCATGCCCAAGCTAACGGAGGAACAAAACTCAATAATTTTTACTCGACTTCGGGATGGAAAAAAAATTAGAGAAATTGCAGCAGAATTACATGTAAGCAAAAACACCGTTTTGTTAAGGCCGTTTTATATGCTGCAATTCTTTCTTGCAAGTTGCAATAGTCTTGAACAAAAGCATGTGCAGTGGCAAGACATTCGTACCTTTTGTCAAACTGCGCATGCCGTTGTTCAATACTATTGCATATTGCAAAGAAGAATTGCAGCATGCAAAACGGACTTTAGCCAAGCAAAAAATTGCAGAATATGGTGGTATCATTGAAGGACCAAAGGCGGGACGTCCAAAAGTTTCAACACCAAATCAAGACCATGAATTGGTGCAGTCCTTAGAATCAATCCTTTTCAAACAGCAATAAAGGCCAAAAAAATCAATTTCCCAGGTTCTGCAAACACTGCAAGAAGAAGGATACTGTTATCAAAACTAAGGAATCGTGCTGCTTCTAATAAAATATTCCTTACAGAATTTAATAAGCAAAGGAGTTTGGAATTTGCAAGGGAATATGAAAATCAAGATAATGGGAGAATGTGGTATTTTCTGACGAGAAAACGTTTCAATCATGCCATAATGGAACTCTGCGCATGTATAGACCTTTTGGGATGAGGTATAAAGAGAGATATATACGGAAAATAAACCAAAGTGGTCGTTTATCTGTAAACGTTTGGGGTTGGATAAGTATCAGGGCTCCAGGAGTGTGTGCAGTGATTGAAGAAAGGCTTCATGCAGATGTTTACTGTAATTTACTAAAACACATTGTGTTACCTTCTGTAAGGCCAGTTTTTGAAGACAATTTTGTATTTCAACATGATAATTGCTCTATACATAGAGCTAGAGTAGTGCAAAATATATTGCGAAACATTGCCCTGGATTTCAAAAAGCCTTGATTTGAATCCTATTGAAGAAGTCTGGTGGCAAATGACCAAACAAATTTATAAAGAAGGATTTCGGCGTCGTAATCAAGATGATCTTCAATAATCAATCGTTCGAGCTTGGAACGAAATAATCCCTGAATATACTGGAGACTTGGTCTTAAGCATGCCAAAAAGATTGCGCAACATTATCGAATATGATGGTTCCATAACATAAGTTATTTATTTAAGTTTTTGTTTAAGTATGGTTATTAGATAAAAATTAAAATGAACTAGGTCTAATTTTTTATGAAAGTTTATGGTTAGGTTATATTTGTGAAATATATTTCTAAATTTTACGGCAAAAATATTGGTAATCATGAGTTTTATCTCAATTTTAATTTTAAAAATTTCGTTGGTCGAAAATCATAAAAATGTGTGATTGGATTACTTTTCATGAGTGATACTAAAGGTGGGTTTATAGAGCAGATAAAATAAAATAAAAATTAAATTCATTTGAGGATTTGGAGGTGGTTTATATAGAAAATATAAATTAAATATGAAATAAAAATAAACGGCATGAACTCATTGTCTTTAACCTAAAATTCATAATTTGACAAATATTTGACAGGAAAAATCATATAACAGTTCAAGAGCTAATATGATTCTGTCCCAGTTACATTTGGTAACGATGGTACCATTACGGTCCATCAAAAGTAATACAACAAAAATCCCCTGGTCTATTATACGATAGTTTCACACAATATTTTCTGTCAACCTGAAAACTCAATGTCACGTAGTTTTTTAAAAAATGCCATTAACAGGAGAGCAAAAATCGATCATATTTACTCGATTAAGGGATGAGGTTCCCATAAGGGACATTGCAGGGGAATTAAGCGTAAATGTCTTGTTGGCTAAATCCAGAATTCGTGAGCATGGAACTATTATGAAAAACCCAGGTTCCGGTCGCCCAAAAGTTTCCACCGATGACGAAGATATTGCTTTAATTACATTGGCCGACAAAAAAATTTTTTTTTGTTGTAACGCAAATCAGAATAGCACAATCTAATAGAATGGACCTATCTAAATACGAAAATGACAAATAGAAAGTTGTAGCACATAGGGTTTTCTTCTGTTAGAGTTATAAAACCATATCGAATGTTACGATACTTAATATCTATAGAAAAAATGATTTCAGAAAATGCCTAACCCTGTTTATTGACTATGTTTACAGTTTTCGCCTGTTAAACATACCATACATCTAAGAGAAAAGCAAACGAGAAAAATATTAACTTAAAACACTTTAAACTTTATTTTTTCCGTTTATGAGGTGTCCTTTCCAGTGTTCTAATATCTTGGTGAAACCTTTCACCCTGCTTGTCACTAACAACAAATTTTTAGGAAAAAATGATAGATGGGAATGGAGGAAGTGAATTTTTAATGACATTCTGGCACCAACTGCTTTATAGGCATCTAAGAGTTCATTAACTAATTGTTCATAATTTTCATCCATATTGTTGCATAAAAATCCTCTTACTACATTAATAAATGAATTCCATGCTCTGAGTTCCTGCCTGGTAAGTTTTTCCGTAAAATTGACATCGTCCAGCAATTTTCTGATTTGTGGCCCAATAAAAATGCCTTCTTTTAATTTGGCATCACTTAACTGGGGAAAGACTTGTCTTAGATATTTAAATCCATCACCATCTTTATTCAAAGCCTTCACAAAGTTTTTCATCAGCCCAAGTTTAATGTGAAGAGGAGACAAAAGGACATTTTTGGGATCAACAAGAGGTATAAATTTAACATTTTGAGATCCCAGTCAAAATTTGCTTGTTTCTGGCCAAATTTTTGTTACATAATGCTGATTCATTGCACGACTGTCCCATAAACAAAGAAAACAGCAATATTTTGTAAATCCCCTTTGAAGTCCCACTAAAATCGCTATAGCTTTTAAGTCCCCACATATCTGCCATTTATACCTATTGTAGATTATTTTATTCAAAATGGTGCGCATATTTTCATAATTTTCTTTTATTGCAACTGAATGGGAAACTGGTATAGAGGGTTTTAAATTTCCATTATGCAATAACACAGCTTTTAAGCTATATTCAGATGAGTCTATGAATAAGCGCCGCTCACGGGGAGAATGTTCAATATCGAGTTCCTGCATTAAACTGTCTATATCAGTACACGCGCACAACGAATTTTCCATTCTGTAGAATTCAGAAAACATAGCATTTCTTTTTCTGAAATTCGTACTTTTTGTTTCTTTGGCCAATAGGTTCCATTCCTTAAGACGGGAACCCAGAAGTTCTGACTGTTGCTTGGATAGCCCCAAATCACGTACTAAATCTTTTAATTTACTTTGAACAATCAAATGTGGCTCGCCGGAACTGGGACTTGTGGTAAAAGTGGGATCGGTGCACCGTTCTTCTGAGCTGCCTGATGATGCGTTATCTCCATTATCTCCCAAATCAATAGCTTGCCAATTTAAAGGTGCAATGGCACTGGCAAATTTGCATTATGAGGAACAGGTCGTATGGCAGATTGCAAATTTGGATATTCTATATTGTGCTTTCCATTTTTGGAATAGCCTTCAGTCTTTGTCATTGGAACTGCAAAAGGCGTACTTTTTCTCTTTCCCTTCATCCACTGCACCAATGATACACCACAACTAACACGGCACACATGGGGAGCCCACCGCTTATCTTGATCCGCAATTAAAACACCAACATATTTAAAGTAGGCTTTTTTTACATTTTCGGAAAATGACCTGGCTTGTGATTTCACCAAAAATTCTCCGCAATAACAAAATTTGTCAGGAGAAATTTTGCAACTTCTTGCTTATCGATACACAGAGAACCTCTCAATTCGAAACTTAACAGAGGAGTGATGTTTAACGTTTATTTTATGTCTAATATTGTAAAGAACCCAGTCTAGGTAATTTTTCCGTTGTAAAATGGACCCATTTTAGCCTCTTCACAATAAAATTGTTTACCTGCCAATATAAAAGGTTCTAATTAAGCTATTAAAAAATGGTACGTATTAGGGCTTTCCGAATATTTTTTTTATTATTGGAAGGGTATTTCCATTGTGAAAATAATGAGCTCGCCTGTGTTAGAAAAATCTTGTCGGCCAGTGTTATTTAAATGGCAACTCATTCGAGACCGCTATTAAAGCTAGTGAAACAAACACACACACATCTGTACAGACATCGTATCTTTTTTTTACAAATATGTTTTTCGTAATCTAGGGGCTCTAAAACGTCGAAAAAACTGAACTTATATTTTTTGAAAATGTTTGCTAATCCAATAATGCCCCTATATAACCTATACAAATTGTACGGCTTTTTCAATTTTATTTACTCATCTTTTCTTAATATTATTTTTGATTACTTTCTTACTAGCACACTATAATGGATTTCCAATATCAGTTAATTACAGAAAACTATTTTCGGCGTATAAATTCCTTCAAGTGAGCTATTATACCTATAACCTATATAAGCTGCAAGAGAGGGAAAAAGAAAGAGAATCAGCTGGATTTTAAAAACACGTATCCCACTTACTCGCTCTTCTAGCTGACAAGTAGCAAAAAGCAATAGTATGATGCTAAAATAATTTTCATTATTGGTACAGGGATTATGAAAAAGTCATTTTATAGTTTTATAGTTTATTATTGTAAAATCTTGCAACGTATTTATAACGAGATTTCATACAAAAATCGTTTAAAAATCTCGACTAAGATTTAATATGATCCGTAGAAAATTCTGATTTTTATGTTTCGATGCCTTTCGGGTTCAATCAATTCAAGCAAATTCAGAAAATCCTTTATGGATAGATCAAGAAAAAGTCACCTTGTGCCTTGTACCTGTTAAAATTTTGTATGTCAGACCGGGAGCTGAAATTGGACTTACTAATTTTTGTACTACTTTTTTTTATCGCAATTGTACATACGCCCAAATGCTGTTATAGAAAAAGTACATTATATAACACGTTTGAAAACCACTTTTCACAGTTATGCGATTTATGGAACTGTCAAATTTTTTTAAAAAGACGTGTTTTCAGAACTTGTTGTTCGATATACGAGATTATTTTGGGACCAGAAAACGGCACTTTAAGGATTTCGGCTGGAAAATGAAAATGAGCGGGTAAAGTATTTGGATATGAAAGGGCAAATGAACACGAACGTCAGGATCTTATAAGTAAATATGAGGAATGTCAATAAATTTAGTTCATTATTTAGAGAGAGGTAATTCATATATTGATTGTGGTATCTCAAGCCAATTCTAAATTTCAAATGTTGTATGTTATTCTAATATCATTTAGACAGCACGCTAATTTAGTGAGAAAATTGAACGACAAATGGCATAATTTTTAGATTTTTCTTTTTACCCACAAACTCAGTAAGAATTTTAAGTACCTTTTACCTGCACTGAAGGCCATTAACTTTTTAATCTTCTCGTTGTGAGTGAGGAGTGTCGCTAGATAAGCCGTGGTTCTAGGTGAATTTACGTGAGTCTGTATTACACTTCCAGTTAATCCTAGGTCGATGAGGATTTTCCCAAATGTTGCAGCTCCCCTACAGAATGATTTATCCTAAAATATTTTACGGTTTAGAAATATTGGGAGCCACATTTTCTCGTTACACTGACTGCAAAAAGTGTTTTTATGAAGTAAATCATAGTCACTCGTATTTTTAAAAAGATATTAAAGGAGGTAATTCCTTGGATCATTTTAAGAAAAAAAGTTGATATACATATGTATCCGGAAATGCTTAATTTTCGAGATACAGAGTGTTAAAATTTAAAAAAAAAAACTTTAGCACTTCCGAAACAGTAAAAGCTATTTGATTAAAATTTGGCACAACCGCATAGATATTTTGTCAGTATTCCACAGATTTTTCCTATCCCTATATTTGAAATATGGGGTGTTAAAGTTTTAAAAAACAATTGAGATACGGAGTGTTAAAGTTTTATACTTTGTTTGTTGAAATGATCCAAGGAATCCCTTTTGTAGTTTTGAGCAACTAAAAGTAGACCAAAGGTGCCCAGAGGCGTGCATCAAAATAAGCATTTTTTTCTCGAAAAGGCTTATCACAAAATATTAAGAGGCATTTTTCGTGGTACGTGCCGTACCATTTTTTATTAAAAAGTCAGAATGGTTAAACATACCTACGAACATAGTTGAAATAAAAACTATATAATACTGTCAAAATACAGTCTTTAAATACCTTAAAGGCTGTGCCAAATCTCAAGTTACTGTTTTGGAATTAGTAAAAAAATACAATTTTTTTTTAAATTTTGTATCTCGAAAATAAAGCATTTACGGACAGATATTTGTATAAACTTTTTTTTCTTAAAATATTGTAAGGAATTTAATATTTACTCGACAATTAGGTACACCATGTAAGTATATCAAGCACGAGGCCAAAGTAAAGCATCAAATAAAAAATATAATCTCGAAAAAAAAACTATACCTCCTCCCCCCCATTTTTCTATAAAAAACTTGAAGCAACTATAAACATGCACAAATAATAAAATCAGGGGCGACTTCTCAATAAGCGAGCGCACTGCCAGCGAAAACAAGAAGAAAAATAAAAATGAGATTTTCAAAAGTAAATTTTAATAAAAAAAATATCTTTTTAAATTAAGGTGCATTCCATTATTTTATTCGGTATACTGCCCGAAGAAAGGGTGGCGTCGTGTGTTTTTAGAATCTAGATTTTCAGTTCATTCCTTATTAATAGTGCAAACTTTTTCTCTTTAAATTTAAATAAAAAAATTTAAATTAAAACATTAGAAAGACCGACACCAAAATTAAAATTAACGCAAACTTGCTCAAAAAAAAAGGTCGGTTTTTGACAAGACATTTTAAAAAAGATATTTCTCTATTGGAGGATGTTCAAGTAAAAAAAGGGTAAAAAATACCCGTATGCATATTTTGTTCGTTGCTATGCCCACCAACTGAAATCGAAAAAATAAGATTGCCACGTGTTGCTCCCACTCCATGGAATTTTAATTCAAGAATAGTTAGCACTGTTTATGAGAATAGGGAAAACTTAATACTGTGTTTTCAGGAAAGTTCCAAAAAGCCGAACAAACAAGTCGAGAAGCAAGCGTTTTAGTAAGAACACTCGAAGACCATCAATTTATGTTTTGGTTGACGTTTTTCCACAAAATTTTTCCTCATGTTGATATTGTTTATAATCAGTTTCAATCCAGATATGTAGATGGTATTCAACAGCAGAAAGCATTTTCCAATTTTGAGGCATCTATACTAAGTATACGACAAGAAACTGAAGCAAATGAACAGGAATGGATGACTGAACATACCGATAAACGTAAACGATTGGGGGACCCCGATAGAAAGAGCGTAACTGCTAAAGAAGTATGCGATGTTATAGTTATCCAACTGAAAGACAGGCTTTCATACAGAGGCCATTTAGAAGCAAAAAAAAACGGAATTGGAAATCCTGTATTCGAGAACTGATTTCTGACAAATTGAAAGCTCAACTAACACGTTGGAATTCATATTAAAAAATGAATTGAAAAGCACCTTTTCAGAACTTGTGAAATTATTGTAAATAATTATGACAACCCCTATGAAGACTGCTGAGTCAGGACGATGTTTTTCAACTCTGAAAAGGCCTAAAACCTTTCTTCGAAATTCATTGTCAAACGACAGAGTAAATGCTTTGGCAATGATGTCAATAAATAGGAGTTTTGTGCATGACATTTCGAACTTTAACGAAAAAGTGTTAGATACATTTGTCAAGCTTAAATACCGCCGAATGGAATTTTTATTTAAAGACTAGAATCTAGTACATATATTTATACCTAAATTGTTTTACCGAAGTGGACTTTTTTTAAGGTAGGTAATTACAAAATTTCATTTTTTTTTAAACAGTAAAGACTATGTAGGTATTTTTTTTTGGTGAAGCGATAAATGCACCGATTTTTTGGGTTATTATATGTGGATTTCATTTCGACTTATCCACAAATCGCAAACCCAAGTAACTATTTTTTTAAAATAAAATGGTGAATGCCTTTTTTTTGTGGCTTCAACTTTTGGTTATAGTGCACACCCATTCTGATACTTCACGAGCCACCACTGAATAAAATACAAATAGTTAGTTTAATTGGTGATCTAAATTACCTGTACTATTAGCATATACTCTTTTACAAAATGACTTCTTGCGAGTTTTCCTCTCATAGATGAATGAAATGCCATAATTTGCGGACAATGCCTATCCCACTTAAATTTATTTTTCTCCAGTTTCTCCATATCGCTTACCATTTTAAGATCGAATGTGTTCTCAATGCTATCAGTAAGTTCTTTTATGTCGCTGAAAATTTGCATTATTTTATCAATTATTAATCTGTTAATTATCAAATAACAACTTTAATTACGAAATCATGTTATAAAATGCTGAAAATTGCACCCTCGTTAGTAATTTAATGTTATACATTTTGTCATTAAAACTTATACAGCCGTATTCACTAAAGCGGTGTAAATTTAAATCAAGTCTAACTTGACAGTTATAGGTTTAAGATGACGTATGCAACAATAAAACAAATAATTCTTCTAATTGTCAAAGTTACAAAAGATCACAATGACATAAGCAAAACATAGCTGGCAAACTTAGAGTTTTAACTGTCATGGCAACTAGATCTGGTCTTACTCTTAAACCTTTTAAGTGAATACGGGGGATATTGTCTAGGTTATTTTGTAAATACAGTTTTTGTTCTATTTATTAAAATAAATTATTATAAAACAACTTCAGCATCAGCACAAAAAAAAGTACAATGTGTAGTAATTAGGAGGTCCGTGAAGTTAGCCGCCAAAGTATTCCCAATTCCCTCAAATTTGATGTAATTCGTTAGTGTTTCTTAGTGCTTCTTAGTGCTTTATTTGGTTTCATAAGTGCTTCCTTAGTTTTGCAAACAATAATACTTTTTAAATTTCAAGGTCAGCCCCAAAGTTTTTCTGATTGACCCAAACTAGGTGCCGTTCGTTAGTGCTTCAAGTAGCTTCGATATAGCTTGCTTCATTTTCGAAATATTCGTTTATTTTGTTTCAAGGTCAGCCCCCAAAGTATTCGCTCAAATTCGTCACTCCTTAGTGCTTCGTTAGTGATTCTTAGTGCTTTATTTGGGTTTCATTAAGGCTTCCTTTGTTTAGATAGATCAGGAAAACTTGTGGGCTAATCTGGAAATTAAAAAATAATAATATTGGCGAAACTAAGAAAGCACTAACGAAACCAAATAAAGCATTAAGAATCACTATCTAAACACTACAGAATCGTAAATACTTTGGAGGCTGCCCTTCAAATAAAATAAACGAATATTTCCAAATTAAGCAAATAATATCGAAACTACTTGAAGCACTAAAAAGCACAAACGACATCTAGCTTGAATCGATGAGAAAAACTTTAAGGGCTGACTGATAAGAATCGTCCTTATGCCATTTCTCCTTAAATATCAGATAATAACCCCGGATCAGTTCGGATTTTTACCCAAAAAGTGCACCAGTGACACCATGTTCTCGTTGCTTAAAGACGTCTACTTATCTCTCAATAACAACCACCCCGCCGCCTCAGTTTTTTGTGACTATGCAAAAGCCTTTGACTGTATTAGTCATGAAATATTGATAAGCAAGCTGAATTTTTATGGAATGGAATAATGAATAAGAATAACCTATTCTTTTTTGTTATACATTAATGATATCACCAACCTAAGAATTAATACAAAAATCTCTCTGTTTGCTGACGACACAAGCATACATGGAGTAATTTTGATACAACGTCTTTACATTCTAATATTTCCAACGACCTTGTTATGATTAAGGCTTCGTCCGATTTCAATCTGCTTTGCTTCAATGTGGATAAAACTAAAAAACTTTCTATCGCCTGCTTTGCCATTCGATCAGTTTCAAAATAACTGGAATCTTCTGCCAGACTTACTTATTCCTCTCTATTCAAATCCCATCTCCGCTATGGCCTTCCCATTTGGGATTGCTGTACCTCCAAGCAATTTCTTAGAATTTTTAGGTTTCAAAAAAGAGCAATTCGCTATTCGTTTGGTCTAAATAATAGAGCGCACTGCCAATACTATTTCAAACAACATGAAATATTAACATTTCCTGCGTTATTTATTTTAGAAACCGTCTGTTTGATGAGAAAACATATAAACACATTCACAGAAAGGCCGCAACATGTATATCCTACTCTAGAAAACATGTCGTTGACTTTTTTAATCCTCAGTTAATAGGATAGGAAATTTACACAAAACATGATTTTCTAATAAAATTACCACCTTTATTCATCATCATCATTATTTCTATTATTTTGAAATGGCTTAGTTTTTCTTCGGCTAAGTAAATGGCCTTAAAATAATTTAACGATTTAAAAATATAAGCTTGCAGTGGGGAGAACACAGATCCGAATCATATTCGTAATCTGAAAACTAAAAAATAATAACTACCACAGCAAAAAAGCGGTAATTGTTTTAATTACCTTAAAAACAACATATTTGAAAAGTAAATAAATTTTAAATATAGGATATTATTTAATTATTTACTTCACTTTAATGCAATTTACCCAACAGGTAACTGGATTGTATTTGGCTTGCTCTATTACTTTTTCATCTTTCAAGTGTGCTGGGAGTAACTCATCGAGTGATAAAGCATTGTGTTTTATCCTAAAATCAAAGGAATTATTAGATTTAGTATAGAAGATCTACAAAAATACAATTTAATTTGGGTCACTGGCGACTTCTTATTTATATGACTTATTAATAATACTACAAACATTTAATTATAGAAATGGGAAGCGAAAATACAATATTTTCTACGGTGCAATGCAACCGTGAGCGGGGATAAGAATCGTTGTGATTAAAAAGTGAACTGTAAAATTTCTGAGCGGATATTTTGAATCTGCTCATGCGCACGCCATGTTGTCAAAAGTTTATTTTTATCTACAAATTTAGGCTGTTACAAATTAAGTTTTGAAAAAAAATAATATTTTTAATTTAAATTCGTTGGCTATCAATATTTATTTATAATGAAACGTAGTATAGGTTATTATTATTCAGTCAACTATTTTAAATATGCAATATTCGGCAGCTATGTAACAACCTGATAGTGACAATGGTTTTTTGTATTTTAATTTTTAAGCCGATTTTGAGGATGCTACCGGCAGTATTGAGTGTTGTGAAGAATTTTTTTAAAAGAACAAAATAGAAAAGAACTGTACAAAAATTCCCGCACGTTCCAAAACGAACTTCCTGCATAATTTGCAAAGGCAGTAAAGAGAGACGATGTTCAGAATTCATGGATACAAAACTTACTGCATACCAATTAAGTACCCGAGAAATATACATATAATAAATGATATTAAAAGATTGTATTTTCAAAAAATTATATATAATTATATATATTACAAAGTCCTAAACATAATATCACTATTATTATTATTATTCACTGGGATGCAGTGTTTCAGAATTTAGGCGAGTAATCCCCGCACTTAATATCTTCTTTCGTTCAAAATATATTTAAAAAAACTGAAATGGGCTGTTTTGTCATTCAGCATTCCGCAAATATCGAATGCCCTTTAGATCAAATCGGGGTAATGCTCCAAAAGTACACACAATCCACTTAAAATCGAATCGTGACATTTTCGTGTTGGAAAATATTTTTATTTGTGCCTGTCATCCGCGCTTTCATAATTACACATTGAATTATATTTCTTAAGGTTATATTCATATGCGATATTATGCGCTAAGTTTACAACGATATAGAAAGTAAATGGCACTATCCAGCCATAAAGTTCAATATTTTATATCCGTAGTCGACTTCCAGGTTTACCGAAAATAATTAAAATTAAAGTTCACCGACAGAAAGCAGTAAACCTTCAGAAAACCAAAAAAATAAGTAGTTGCCTGCGGTAATACCACATTATCATCTTGGCTTATTAACTTTACAATAATGTACACTAACATCAATTCTTCTTCAAAAAAAAAGATGAATTTAGGGCAATAATTTGCTCTGTTAAGCCCTCTATTAAAATGCTTACTGAATTTACTGAAACGTGTCTCGATTCTAGCTATTCTGACTCACTAATACTATTAAATAACCTCTTTAGGTGCGATCGACAAGTAACTATAGAAGGAGGTGTATGCATCTACACAAAGAAGAAAATAGACGGACGTCATCAAAGTCAAATCTATAGAATGTTTTAACTTTCTTATTGAGATAGAGACGACCCGGTTGGAGGTTTTTATAGACAAAATAAAGGTTATAATCGGCTGCATCTACAGAGAAAACGCAAATACTCCTTAAAGAAAAGCGGAGAAGAATATAGGCCTAATGTATAGTTAAAATATGTGTTAAAATTCGGATTTTCTTTAATATCAATAAAATATTTTTGAATGTTTCTGCATCGTGGTAAACTAAGGAAGGCATGTTGAATAAAATATTGTTTAATGCAGAGTTGCACTAATTGTAGTAAATATTATATAGACGCAACCCGTCAGAAAACTACAAATTTATTATACAGCTTGCATCATTCCTGATTTGTTTAGATACTTAATGGATTCAGGGTAAATTTTTAATTGGCTATAAATTATAAAATATTTAATTATTATGAAGATTATATTATTCATATATTTATAAAAGAAACTATTTTAGTATATTTTAGACACATTTTTAGACGAAACAATTATTTCGTCTGAAAGTCACTAGCATGTACCTGAGTCTAGCAACTGCAGCTGCTAGGCGTACTCGTTGCGACCATAGAGCGTTTTCTGCGTAGGATAAACCAACGGAATCAAAAAGTTTAGAAGCCAGAGGAGCTACGGAAGTTTCACGTTTTTTAAAGCTTCTGTGGTATAAGTCATAAAAAAGTAACCATACGTGGTGCTTTGTTTCTTCTAGCTGTAAATAAATTATTATTTTAATTTATATAGTCTGATATAATCAATATTTGGAAGGGATAGGTTTAATTATTTAGACGTGGATTTTACACCAAAGCTGTTAGATATAACATACTAATGGTATTTGTACCATTTTTTTTCCTACATGTACCGTTTTTTATCATTTTTGAGGTAGGTGATTCAGGGCCAGGCATTTAATATAAACCCCAGGGTTATAAAAATAATGATACCATTTTTTGTGTAAAATACAATTTTTTGTTTTGAAGTCCTGCATACCACATTTTGTTATTTTCATCCTCTTTTCCACCAAGTCGGTGCTAAGAAATGGAGTGTTTTGCTAAATTTAAGATACATAGGTTACATATAGCTTTATCCACAATATCAGATGCTGAGTCTAGTTGCTTCATAAATAAATCTTTGCTAATAAAATACGCAGAAAATAATTATTCCTGCGACTTGGATATTCAGGATATATGTCAAACCGAAACGATCAGTTTACAAATAAACTCCATTTCTTGCAACTTCCTTCCTGAATTACTATAACAACGACTGGACGCAGAGCGTACAATTCTAGAGCGGTATCACAGGCTGATAATAATTAACCCACTATTAGTTTATCAGAAGCGCAGCGATAAAAATGCCTATTGGTCGTGAGTTTCGGAACTTAAAGGAAATTAGATTTGATGTAAATATTATCTATACATATATTTATACAAAGCGATTTTTTTCTCCATTTTCGCCAGCTGCTCACCAGTTTCGATTTTTTTTTTTAAATTTAAGCTCTGTGCAGTCATCATTTATATTTCGCCACTCATTTTCAGGGTTTATTTTTATAGATGGAAAAAATTATAAATACAAAAGTTGTATGGATTTCAGGGAACTTCCTAGAAAAAATAATTTTGAATGTACAGGGTGAGTCAGAAACTAGTACCATATCAAATATTGGTTTTTTAAATGAAATGCCTTGCATATTTTTATTATTATTATTATTCTCTTTACAAATATGTATGATATATCTATGCTTGGATCAGTAGTTTTTGAGCTATTTGACTTATAAATTCCCCCTTAACTGAAATTCAACATATAATATCCTAGTTAATTAAGGTGAAATCGAGTCTAAGGTGTCTTGATGATAATATAAAAGATGATTAATATGATTTTAAAGTAAAGAAATATTTTATTATGAACAATAAACACTAAATGAAAATTTATAAAACGAAAGAAAATATGACAAATAAAATCCAAAAACCATAAATTCTAGTTATTCACATGTCCTCCTTGGTTCAATCAATATTTTGTAACAATTTGCGATTAATGCAGTTAAAAATAAAATCAGAGTCATTTTCGTTTTAATTTTGCAATTTCTAACCTAATTCTCTGTTCCAATACAGCTATATTTTCGGGTCTATTGCGTAGCAAATTTTGTTTTTTAGATAACTCCATAGAAATACGTCAAGCGGCGTCAGGTGGACTGTTTGCTGGCTATCTTATATGTCCATTGCGTCCAATCCACACCTCATAGTTCCGATTCATTTTGTTGCCAAATGAATCATCTCTGATTTAAAGGAATGTTATCTAACTGCTGTTCTATATTATTTTCCGAATATTGGAGATATCTGAAACCAGTAAGACTTCCACGAAACAAGATTGGTCGGATAACCTTATTTTTTAGAATGCCACAACAAACATTTAAATTGTCGTTCTTGAATTTTGTGACGATTGTTTGTCGCCCCGAAATGTTTATCAGGACGATTAAACTAACCATTAATAGTAAAGGTAGCTTCATCGGTAAAAAGTATATTGTGTAAAAATTTATTGATAAAATTTATTGATAAAAAATTAATCTTTGTCGTTTATGTTCTTCAGTTAGACCATGAACGGGTTTAAATTTATATGGGTGATAATTATAACGATGAAGAGATTGATGAATTCTGCCAAATGATTTTTGAAAATAAATTGAATCAGATGTAGTCCTAGGATAAAAAAATAACAACAATAATTTATCTGTAAAGAATAGCAACACGCTTAAGCCAAAGTTTTCGTTTGGATTTTCAGTTTTGCTTTTTCTATTTAAATATTTGGTACCTTCAAATTTGTTTATTATATATCTTATTGTACTTCGTTTTGGGACGGTTCTACCGGGAAATTGTTTATGATACTCATTTTGAGTATGGGTAGGATTATTGACATAATATAAGCGTATTATTGTCTTCAATGGATTAGCCCATTTTGTTGGGCAAAACTAACACAGACACACTAACACAGTTAAATGATAGTGACAATCTGACAATGTCAGTACCAACAAGACACCTTAGACACGATTTCACGAAAATTAACTAGGACAAGGGGGAATTTTAAAGTCGCATATCTCAAAAACTACCGATCCAAGTATAGACATATCACACATTTTTGATAAGGGAACAATAAAGAGAATACAAAAAATCTACAGGGCATTTCATTTAAAAATAACGAAACCTAGTGGTTTCTGATTCACCCTATATATTCAAAGTTATTTTATCTAGGAAGTTTCCTGAAATCCACACAGCTTTTGTATTTATTATTTTTTTCTATCTACAAAAATAAACCCTGAAAATGGGTGGCGAAATATAAATGATGACCCTGTACCCTCAGAGTTCTTATTACTAGTTACTGTTTATTTTTATTTAAACTTTCAAATGAAAGATTAAATATATTATTTAATCTGCTGTCGCGGTGCTTCGACACCATTCTCGATACTTGGTAGTACGGAAAACCTGGATAGGATTGCCGCCTATGTGAAAGAGTATTCCATAAGTAAGGTAAAAAATGTCTATATTGGTTAAAAGACTCCGATCAAAAGTACGTTTTCTTTTAATGAATAAGGAATTTTTATTGTTATTTTATTGAATACACATATGACCACCTAAAAGACCTTTAAATACATTTGTCCTTAAAGTACCTCAAAAGTAAATCGGGAAATAACTCTTAAGAAGGGGCAACGCTATCTCATTTGTCCGACAAGTCCGACACCGAGGTTAGATTTCTTCCGTTCGTCACATCACTCAGATTTGGGTTAATTGTTTATATTGATTTCGCTTTTGGGCTCTAACTTCTAGGGCGACCGTAATGAGACGCGACGTAAGGGTAAGGCAATGCTGTTTGGTTTCTTGATTAGTTGTTATAAAGGGAATTATTAGAACTGTTTTGGGGTTTTAAATTTATGGTACTAGGTTATAGGATCAATAAGAGTAATTATGTGGCAATTTTAAAGGTCAAAATACCCATATCCAGTCTTGACAGAGTACTACTTTTATGTCTAAGCCACATCCGTGGCGACAAAATATAACATAACCTCAAAGACATTTCAATAGATTCTCTAACTTTCCGTTTACAAAATCCTGGAACCGAACCTCGGTTTTTTTTACATTTATAATATGGCCAGTGGGATATTGGTGTTCAGATACAGCAAGATTCCACAATTTGTTTCGTTTTAATACAATGTCCATGTTACTTAAGTCTAGTGGATATTGAGCGTCTTGTTTCTCCCACATACACTTCTCCACAGAAACAAGTAATTTTATAAACTCCTTCTGTTTAAAAAGTTGCATCTTTCGGGAATCGCAAGCATTGTTCTTATGTGTATTGAAGATTGTTGGACCGCCGTGGTAATCATTCTATTTTGTCTGTAGTTCTATGTAATGTAGGGAATATATATACAATATATATATATATATATATATATATATATATATATATATATATATATCTTTTAATTGAACGCGTAATAGCTTCAGTGCAATAACCATTACCCCTCAGAGCGCCGGTCAGTTTCGCTGCTTCGGATGTTAGGAAATCTTGATCCGAAATCGAAATGGATCTAAATACTGGTGAGTTTAACCGATTTATTTTGTGCTGGATGGTGGTGGGAATTTGCATTTAAGCATCTGTTTCTATACGTCGGTTTTCTGTACACAGAATGTCCTAATGAACCATTTTCCTTCCTTTGAACAAATACGTCTAGAAAGGGAATGGTTCCATTAGATTCAATTTCCATTATGAATTTAATAATATGGTGTTGTTGATTAACGTAGTCCAGAAATCTGAGGAGATATTCCTGTCCATGACGTACTTGAACCAGTGTTTTGGTTTTAGTGGAGCGGATGTTGAAACAATATCCTCAGACCTCCATAAACATATTCGCTAACACAGGTGATAGAGGAGACCCCATGACTGCTCCCGAAGTTTGTTCATGAAAAGTTCCGTGAAAAATTAAAATAAGTAGATGTAAAACAAGCAGATTATTATTTTCCAAAATGTCTGAAATTGAGTCGCTAACCGGAATATGTGTATAGTAATTCTACATAAAAAAAACCGTCTGAATGTCTCCGAACTCATTCAGTGTTCAAATCTCGTGTAGTTAAGATTCCTGAAGAGGCCTAGTGCAATCGAAGGCGAAACGTCGAATAGTAATTCCAATTTAACACGGTCTAATCCCAAGAACCATAATTTCATAATTGACCAAAGCCGTGAAAGCTTCCATTCTATTTTACTCTATAAATTCTTAAACAACCTCCCGAGATGTACAGTTGTATTCAGAGAAAAGTGGTACAAGTCTTAGGACTTCTTTTCATCACATTTGCTTGCAACCGGCTTTTGCACCTGACGTGTTTTTATGTTGTCACTTGCTAGAAATTATAATATGCCAAACATTCAAAACAAGATTTAAAACACCGCTCTTTAAGAAAATACAAAAATACATATTTTGTACTATGTATACTATATGTTATTCAATTTTAAGCTATATATGAATAAAACACAAAAACAAGTGGTACTCTTAAAACAATTATTCATAAAAATATAGATGGATTGAAAAGTCTTTTCATCGTTGAACACGATCCTTTTCCAAAATTGTGGCTGAAAGTATTCATAGTTCAAGGCAGATTAGTACGAAAGCGTAGAAGGGCCACAAATTTTTTATTTTTATTTTTGTAACAAATTCCGACTTCTATCTCGGAATTCCGACTTCTATCTCGAAATTTCGACTAGTAACTCGGAATTCCGACTTCTATCTCGGAATTCTGACTTGTAACTCGGAATTCCGACTTCTATCTCGGAATTCCGACTTTTAACTCGGAATTTCGACTTCTAGTAGTGTTTTCACATAAATGTTCCAATTTTTGCTTTGGATACGTTGTCCAGTGACTGCACATTTAATAATTATCCTTGTGATAAAGACATTTATGACTTGTGTAAAATATTAATTGCTGAAAATGTCTAGAAATAGTATCTAGTATGACAAAATCTAACCCCTGAAGGTGTAGAAGACAAAGAAATTTTTAATAAATGAGGAAAAAATAAATAATTAAATTCTATTCCTTGTAGAGACGGCAATGCAAGCCAAACTATTTATAGGATGTTTTTACCAACATATCTATAAATAATATTAAGTATAAATAAAAAGTGCAGCGAATCTCTAAAGAGTAGATAACTTAAATAGATTTTAATAAATAAGAAAAAAAATATATTTTGCCCCAAGTAGACTCCCTCGGATGGTAGTGCAAGCCAAAATATTTATAGGGGGCTATTACCCCGATGTCTGAAAATAATATATATTATGAATTAATGTAGCAGCGGGTTTCGGACAGAGTAGAAATTCAAATTAATTTTAATAAAGTAGGAAAAATTCAATTAATTTAATTACCAATGTGTCTAGAAATAACAACTCTATAAATAAAAGTGACAGGATTAGAAAACTGAAACAAATTTTATTGAATGAGAAAAGTCATATTTTCATATTATGTCCCAGGTCCCGGACAAAATTAGGTAGTCAAAATATTAATTGGAAGTTGTTGCCAATAGGTCTAATAATCATATATAGTATGCATAAAAGTGGCAGTGAGGTCCTTAAGGGTAGAAGACCCCCGCCAGCCGAGTCATTCCAATATATTAATGATGTATCTATTACAAACTTTTATGATCGGGTAATGAAGCTTAATAAATTATAAAAAATGTAAATGACTGGAAATGTTAGTCAAAGAGCCTATAATCAGTAATGAAGTCTACTGTATTAGATATTTTGTCAGCAAACCACGTATATCAAGGTACACATTTTGATATTTTGGACAAATCAAAAGAAATACCTATTCCATTTGTTAGGTGTGATCAACACGAAAATTACAACTACGATTATTGAGTTGTACCTTGTCAGTAGAATGCGCTTTATTGTAAAGAGGTTTACCGAATAGATAAAGCTTAAAGAAAGAAAATAAAGTGCTTGAAGAAACAATCAAAATTATAATTAACTTTTCACTGTGTTCCTGTAGTCTATTTTGATAGATTGATATCCTTCCACGGAGTTAGAAATAAGACCTACAACGGAAACATGATTTATGAGTATGTGATTTGCTAACATTTTTTTTTGCTGAAATCATGTTACAGATTTTTGTTTTCAAACTTCATAAAATACCAATGTCTTCATTTGTGGAGGAATTCTAATAAATTATAGTTTAAAAAATTGAAAAACACGCTTTTATAGTAAACTGAACTAAAAAACACCCTCTGGATAGGAATAAAGTGATTAACAAGAAAATTAATGTCATTGTGAAAACAGCGTGGGTCTGATATCAGTTATTATAAATATTTTATCGGTATAATTTCTGAAAGTAAAGTCAGTTGAATATATGGGATAAAGGCCTACCCTACGCTTTTTTACAAAAGTTTTTTTTTTCTTTTTAGTTCAATTTACTATTAAAGCGTGTTTTTTAGTTTTTTAAACTAAATTTTTTTTTCTTTTTAGTTCCGTTTACTATTAGAGCGTGTTTTTTAGTTTTGACAAACTATAATTTATTCTTCTTCGCTACCTCCTCATGCAGAAAATGGGTAATTTGCGCGCCTGCTGCCTCCCTTTTATATGGTAGCCATTTCCCAGGGTGCCTCTCCGAGATAAACTTTTTTTATCCTGACGGTCCTGTTCAGGATAATGGGACTTATCAAATCATTGCATGGTCATCGATTGTAATCTGGCATTATAAGGTGGGTGAAAATCAAATGAAACTAATAAAAACGTTTTAAAACAAGTAAATTTGCTCGAGTATTATTTTAATTAACAGGTATCAGGGAAATTTGTTTTTTTCTGGCTTTATTTTAGTTATTATGTTTTGTATCATACATAAAATGTAACTGATTAGTTATGTTCCTGTCCTTACTTGAAAAAGTCAACCTAAAATCTCTTATACTTTGATGATGAAATTTAATCTGAATGAATAATAACCGAATTGAAAAATAAAGAGTAATGAATAATCGTTTAACGAAATATAAATTACTTTAATAGAGGATGCATAAACCTTTCATATATGCTAGTTATTTACTCAAAAAAAGATGTTTTTTTAAACAAATATATTTCTTTTCTTCTAAAAGAAAAACAAAAATATTTATATTTAAATTTTATATATAATAGTAAATGGTTGGTAAATTGGGAAAAGAAAAGTACAATACTTGGGAGTAAATGACGATAAGCCTTGATGAAGAGCGAGGAGACATATGCCCCCACACTACATTGCATATATTAAAATCTGAAAAACAAATATATATATATATATATATATATATATATATATATATATATATATATATGTATCTGAAAATGCGTGCACCCCTTCCATGCGAGGTAGAAGTCGGAATTCCGAGTTAGAAGTCGGAATTTCGAGATAGAAGTCGGAATTTGTTACAGAAATAAAAATTAAAAAATTGTGGCCCTTCTATGCTTTCGTAGATTAGCTTTCCCTGTTTTCGCTCTTCCGTCAGCAATATTTTTTTCAACTACTCGGTTTTTTAATTCTGAATTGCTAATCCTTCTACTGGCAGGGGGCTGCGATCCAGGAAATCCTGTAGCAATCAAAGCATCCCTAGAGACTTCAAAAGGATTTTGTCTTAGATCGAGATGTATTAAATCGCACCAGAACCCAACCTTCTTCTATTCTGGTAATTATCTGGGCTTTTTGAACTACAGATAGTTGACCAGGCATTTTTCTATTTATACACACAGTAAAAAAATATCTCGAAAAAGATTATTGTGACTTTGTCAACTTGACAACTAAAGTCGATCTGAATTTTTTCTGATGGCACGAAAAATCCTACTTACACAAGCCTAAATTAGGTGTACAACTTTTCTCTGAATAGAACTGTACTATTAGCGAAAAAAAGTACACAATTGGATTATTCCTGTGACAAGAATCTGTTGGCTTGAACCCATCAATCGTTTTTAGAAATTTCCTTTTTTTGACTTTCGATTTATTCTTGTGTGTTTATAAATGTTTCACATAATATTTTCGATACAAAGAAAAACACAGATAGGAATGTGCTCTTTGTTTTTCCTTCAATTAAACAGTTTACAGTCTAAGTCTATTATAAAACGAACAATAAACAGTTTTACCCACCAAAAAATTAAGTGCATCGATTGAACTATTAGGTGATGGATATAAATACCAACTAAGTGTTACGTGGAGTTGTAGAGCATAAAGCAGGCATGAATTAATAATCATGCGATTGTTACAAAACTGTTTCCGTTATATCTACACTTACAATCTATCACTTGCATAGTAAAATATTACGGAGATTTACAACAAATTATTATTCCACCTTATTGCGTGTATACGGCAGCACGATTCTAATCGAAAACGTCCATGCTAATTTAACTGCATCAACATTTGAAATAAATAAGCGATTTTAAAACAATGCAAAAATATAGCGACACGAAAACACACTTTATGTTGTATTTATTTATAGCAAGTCACATCTTCGACTTCCATAGTCAATATTAGTGAATAAAAATTTAAGACATGTGTATCATAATTGAATTACTTAAAATCATAATTGAATTACTTAAAAATCTCAGTAAAAGTGACTATTTTTTCTAAAAAGAACCAAATTCCGAAAAAACTCCAACCAAGCAATATATTTTTTTAAGAGGTGAATTCTGGTTGTTTGCAACCGTCTCGAAAAGTATCAACTTTTAATATAAAAAATACGTTTTCTTTTCCACACCACTGAACTGAAATATGCCCAGTTAAGAAAAAATTGCATTTAACTTTTGCAGCGTTTTTAAATGTGGTTTAGACATAATAGATTGAAATACTAATTTAATTTACATAAAGTAGATGTGTGGCTTTATTTTTGTTGATATGTTGTTGCTGTTAATTTAGTCCACCATGTATATAATAATAATAATAATAATAGTAATAATAATAAGGCATAGAAAAAACAACGCAACATACACACTGCTTTAATAGACTATAAAAAGGCGTTTGGCAGTGTACCACATTCCTGGCTCATGGACGTAATAAGAATATACAAAATTTACCCTATGATCATCAATTCCCTGGCAACTATCGAGCACCAGTGGAGAAGGAACCTGAGGATCTATAATGGTGATCAATCTCTTACCACCGATCAGACACACATCAACAGAGGAATTTACCAAGGAGACTCGCTAAGTCCACTTTGGATCTGCTTAGCTATGAACCCCCTCTCCACGTTGCTCAACAATACAGGACATGGCTTCCACATCAAACCCTATCAATTCTCGAACTATATCCGACCTTCTGAATATGTATGATGTTAAGCTTTATGGTGGAAACCATAACCAACTAAAAAAGCTTATTGATTGAATTTGAAATGGAATTAAACATCGAAAAACGCAAAGTAATTAATGGTGATGAAACCCTACCTAGGATTCCAACAACCTAGACTACTCCAGGAAAGACCAAGCCGAAAAATAAGTAAGTTCAAAGAGTGCGAGCTCTTCTGAAGACAGAACTGAACGCCGGAAATCTCATTACAGCAATTAACACCTATGCTGTGCCCATGCTGACCTACAATTTTGGAGTCTTGAAATAGACTAACATGGAGCTAGAGGGACTACAATAAACTACTCATCTAATGATGACCAAGTACAAGTCACACCACCCAAGAACATCAACTCTCCGAATGACCTTACCACGAAGAGAAGGTGGAAGATTCTTTGTTGACTTGACCAATTCGCACTCCCGACAGCTGCAAAAATTGAGAGATTTCTTCACCAACAAGGCACAAACATCAAGCCTCCACCGTATAGTGACCTTAAGTGACAACTCGTACTCTCCACTCGCAAGGGACAACATCATCCTAAAATCACTTTCAGACTCCGACAAACAAGAACAATAGATAAGGCCACACATAGATAAGGAAGCATCCAACAGGTGGCTGAAGGATGTATAACTATTCCCAGAGACAGAAGGATTTGTAATGACAATATAAGGATCCAGTTATTAAGACACGAAATTCATCATCAAAGGCCGATCCTTTGAACCCGATAAGTGTCGAAAATGTAGCTAGAGATCAGAGACTATACAGCATATAACATCTGGCTGCACTTACCTAGCAAATACGGACTACCTCCAGCAACATAACATCATACACCAGAAGCTTGCCAATAAATACGGGCTCCTGAACACCTTTGTGCCCTATTATAAATACCAACCAAGTTCAGTGCTTGAAAATAATGACTTCAAACTGTACTTATCACCGACAAACGGGTGACGAATAATCGGCATGATGTGGTACTGTTAAATAAGGAAAAAAAGACAGCTTATTTGGTAGATGTCGCTGTACCCAACTATAACAACGTGTTGGATCAATATTAAACGAAAAAGGCCAAATATGCGCGTTTAGTTTGCCCAACATATTTTAGATCGCAGTCATTACAGCTAATTTCATAGATGCCACTACTCTCCTTCGAGTCGACTCTGTCTTTAGGGTTTCCAAGGAGATTTTTCAAACTGTTCTCCGTTTGAAAATGACAGATGGGAATGGAGGCAGTGAATTTTTAATGACATTCTGGCACCAAGCGCTTTATAGGCATCTAAGAGTTCATTAACTAATTGTTCATAATTTTCATCCATATTGTTGCGTAAAAATCCTCTTACTACATTAACAAATGAATTCCTTGCTCTGAGTTCCTGCCTGGTAAGCTTTTCCGTAAAATCGACATCCTCCAGCAATTTTTTGATTTGTAGCCCAATAAACATGCCTTCTTTTAATTTGGTATCACTTAACTGGGGAAAGACTTGTCTTAGGTATTTAAATCCATCTCCATCTTTCACCCTTCCCCTTCACAAAGTTTTTCATCAGCCCAAGTTTAAAATGAAGAGGAGGCAAAAGGACATTTTTGGGATCAACAAGAGGTATAAATTTAACATTTTGAAATCCCGGCTGAAATTCGCTTCTTTCTGGCCAAATTTTTGTTACATGATGCTGAGTTATTGCACGACTGTCCCATAAACAAAGAAAACAGCAATATTTTAATTACAGATAAGTAATTCCATTGCTTACCTTCGGATATGTCTGAAAAAATGTCACATCATTTAGAGCTTGTGTTAACACGTCTTTATCTGAAACATAAGAACAAAATACGTAGTATATATTTCGAGTTTGAATAAGAAACGCATCTACAATATTTTATTATTTAAGTATTTTTAATGCACCTCGTATGACAAAATCAAGAATTTGCAACGTGAAATGTAATTTTTAGCAGAAGTTTTTATTAAGAGTAACTATTTTTTTGCTAAAAATTTTTAGTCGTTTTGCCTTCTTGTTAGCTCTATCTGCAGACATACTTTATATTATTTATGAACGAAAATATCATTAAAAGTCCGATTATATTATTGTCATACTTTGTAATAAAGGCAAAATATTGTTGCTTTAAAATGCTGAATTAACTTACAACGGAACACATCGTATATGAGCGAATAAACTCTCCTCATTTCCTGCTCATCATCAAAAGTCACAGGCAAAGGTGGTACCGCTAATAAACAGCCAGCTTTGGAAAGATCGCCTACAGTCCATGTTATTGAAGATAAATATTTCTTTTTCTTTTGGTTCCCAGCCCAGTGCATGCTGGGCTAGCGTTTTTGGGCAAAATATTCCATTCGTGCAGTTTAATTTCTTTGGGTTCTTCTTCAAGAATCATTCTAGAACAAAATATCATTAACACAGCCTATAAGAGGTGATGTATTAAACAGTGGCACACGTTTTGTATAAAACTAAAATCTTTATTCTAGTCGTATTCGTCGAGTATATCTAATTATTATTTTTTTGCAATACAGGTAGTTTGCAGAGACTGATATAGGGGGATGGAAGGACGACGTTTATCATGTTCGCAAAATCTTATATAAGTAAGCCTAAT
Organism: Kuschelorhynchus macadamiae; assembly: GCA_030620095.1. Taxonomy (NCBI): domain Eukaryota; kingdom Metazoa; phylum Arthropoda; class Insecta; order Coleoptera; family Curculionidae; genus Kuschelorhynchus; species Kuschelorhynchus macadamiae. Next base: position 1,457,329 of record JAUTXW010001314.1, read on the forward strand.
CCATTTGAATAATATTTCGTATTCATATGAAGAAGTTATGAAGGTATTGTGTACTAAAACAATTGTTATGCTGGATTTTAGTGTTTTTTTATTTACATACAAAATACCCACCATCTTAATAATCTTCCACAAATTATATTTTTTTAAGATTAACACGGAATATCACATTTACGTAGTCCTGAAGATAACCTCATAACAGGTTGAAACGTCGACTAATTATAAGAATAGATTTTCAATGTGCGTTTTATTGACCACTATCCTACCAAAAACACCCCCAAAATTACTATTCTGGTCACTAAAAATAAATCAGAAATAAAAATAGACCACAAAATGTAGGTACCTTGTTAAATTCTATTTGATATAACGCTTTTCCACCTTTTTAAAACAGAAACAAGAAATCCATAACTAAGTACTTGTATTTAAAAAATATTTTCTATAAAGATTGTATATTCAGGGTCTCCCTTTTTTAAACATGTTTATTGCTGATAAAACTGGAATAACAATTTCGATGAAATTTCGTTCATTTTTACTTTATTTGAATATTATCTGATTTAATAAATAAACATAGCGAAGATAGAAATAGACAATCAATGTATCAATTTCATCACTTAAAAATCGTTAACACATACAGCATTTCTACATCTCCGGAGTTTCACAGAATTATGATAGAAATATTTCAATTGACTTCACATCGTTCAGGTTCTAATATAGACTCGATCTTAGAAAATTGTTTATATAGGTCTCAAAATTGTCACGGAAAAAAAGTTTTAGCATTAACAAATAAACTTTTTAGGAAGGAAGGAGTAGATTCATATCAGCAAATATCTCCCCAACATTTCCTTATCTTCTAGCGATGTTTGTTTTTCATGCAGTTAATCTAATTCGGCTTTGGCTTATCATTAACTAATTATATCTAATTTGTTACTTACATTTTAAATTATAAATAGCAACTTTAAATTTTCTTTTGAAGAGGTAGATGTGACATTGACTGATTTTTGTCATTTTAAGTTCGTTTATTACTAAGGCTCAATTTTAACTACTTATTGCCTAAATTTAACTACTTCATTTCTCATGGTGTGCCAACCGTAACATGACCGGCTCATGACTGCTTTACGTGAGTCTGAAATCATAGTCATAAAGACTGACAGAAAAAAGTTTTTCTCCTCCTGAACTTTCTGTTTTTGCTGTAAAAACATATTTCGTATCGAGCCATTAAGTAGTATAGAAACTGTCGTAGCCACAAAAAAGTTTAAGTCAAATTTTTAATGAAATATTATTTTATTCCATCCCTAGTTCTATATCTCGAACCGATTGTGAAAGAATTACTGATAAGCGGACTAAAAAGATGAAAACACGATAGCATATTTTGGGAGGAGGTAAAATATCCTTTATTCTTTTTCCAGAAAGTACCCATTTGTAATATTACATTTCAAAAATAAAAATTGCGGGATATGCAAGATTTTTCCGAAAAAAATTAATTAAAAGTCACACTCGGTTACAATTTGACAGCCTTAAAACGAAAACTTTAGCAATGTTGCCAGATTTTAGATTTACCAATTTGTTAGAGGAAATGAAATGACCAATTGAAAATTATTTGGACAACAGAATTGTAATTATTTATTGTTATTATTATAGTTTTAATGAAGGTTTTATTGACGAACCTGGGCTAACCTAACGTTAGCGGGACAGATCCACCTAACAATATAGTTTTTGTTACAGAAACATCCCGCTTTCAATATAGACTCGGAATTCGGTTGGCGCGCTACCGCGCGCTTTCTCTACAGAAAACTAATCCTAACCTAACCTAATCCGCATTTTATTAATTATAAGTTTTGTTATAAAAAAATAGTTTTACGTGTATCATAACTTATAGGTATTTCTATAATTATGAATATGGCAACGTCGCGCATCAAATTAAAAACAAATTAAAAGCATGGCGATAGGAACAATCGGAACGATGTTTGAAATCAAAATTACCTTTGATTTGTATAATAATTACATCTTAAAGTAAATTTTGAGTGCTGATGAGAGTTTTCCACACATTTTCTCAATTTGGACTGCTAGAATGATAGATAAAAACAAAAAGAAACAAAAATAAACGAGATTTAAGAGTGTCAACATAGTTTACCGAAACCGCATATTTTATTATTTTATACATATAAATAAAACTTTGTCATACATTCTAAGATTTTGTTCTAAAAATATCTTCATAAAAGAAGTCTTATTTTAGAGTTGATCAATACAAATGTCATACAACCAGATGCAATCTGACGAACGAGTCGAGGGCTACAGAAACTATGAGGGCCATAAATATTCATTGCAAATGTTAAAGGTTGAATACACCAGCGAATATATCGAGTGCTTCTCAATTCCCTTCGTAGATACAGTGTGAAATTGAAAATATTTAAATTAACGAAAAGGTAAAAACTGGCTCTAATACAGTTTTTCACGTAGAATCCAGCAGATGTAAGGTCAATGAGAATGAGAACAAAACAGTTTGTTTGAAATCAATTGCATTCATTCAAATACTCTAACTATAATAGGAAATATGCAAGTCTGATTTAATGTGATGTGGGAATTACATCCAGATTTTTTATATGAGCTGTGATTTTTGAAATATAACACAAACTTGTAATTTTCATAAACAAAAGAAAATTGTTTTCCTGTTAAATAAATTATTTGTCAAAAACCTCTGGTTTGTTTTGAAGCTAGATTAGATAACCACTACAATTATTTTAAATTTCATAATAAAAAAATGTATAGAAACCAAGCGTCTTCTAATGAAAAAGAAAATGACATGTTGCTCTGGTTTGCTCAATCTAACGAAGATGTTAACGTGGCTTGGAATTATATATATTAAGGTATGCTTAGCATTCTTCGTATTTTATAATAAATACATTTTTATGAAGCTGTTGGCGTTTTAAACATCGGTATCCAGAACGAAGACAACCCTGTGATATTACATTTCTTGGAATGAAAAGAAATCTAGTTGATTTCGGATCTTTCAATAAGCCAAACCTATAACAATAAAAACGAGGAACGTAGTTAACGTTCTTGCGTCCATTGATGAAGATCCTTCAAGTTCTTACAGAAAAATCCATTAGAAAGTTAAGGTTCCAAAAAGCCGGATACAAAAAATTTTAAGGAGTATTAAATAGGCCTAATTCTAGATACTGGTCGCAAGAAAATCAGCATCACAATCATTCTTGTTTGATACTTACTGGGTTGAAAATTAATGTATCGTATATACCAGGGGAGCTTAGATACAGATCGGTATTTTCAAATACTGGAACTTATTCTACCGGAATTACTCGGTGATGTGCCTTTGGCCTATTTACGCGACATATATTTTCAGCAGGACGGAGCACCTGCTCATAATTCCGGTAGAACAGGGCAGTATTTGGAAAATAATTTTCTTGGAAAATGGATAGGGACCAATGTTCCTGTAAGATGGCCGGCGAGATCGCCAGATCTCTCGGTTTTGGATAACTTCCTGCGAGGTACTTTAGAGAATAAAATATATAAGGCAAGACATGACACCTTGGCCGATTTAATAAATGCAACAAGAAAGGCATTCAATGAAATGCAACAACGACCGGTTAGTATTTTCAATGCCTTAAGAAGAATTCGGAAATTATGTAGGCTTTGTGTGAGGCAAAATGGACATAATTTCGAGCAATATCTTTAGGGTATAGATTTAGTTTTCTGTTTATTTTAGTGGTTAGGTAGAATTAGTTTTTGTTGTTGTTGCTGTTGTTAGTTGCTGTTTATAGGTATTAGAGGTAGAATTATTAACATGTTCATTTTATTCAATTAATAATACTTTTCAAGATTGATGGATTCACGGGTTTAGCAGCGAAAAACAGGTTAATAATATTTCTTTTTTTTATAAAACCGAGTTTTCGGTCCGATTTTGAACCTTCTTCAAGGCAACAGGCTAAAATTATAACAATGTAACTATGATAGTTATTACAAATCTACTTAAATTAAAAAATGCAAATTACTGGGCTATTTGAAGAGAAAAGTAGATACTATTATATATTTTCGAGAAGCTTATTGTGAACTGAATAATATAAAATAAAAATATACGAGGTGTCCTGTTTAAAAAATTAAAAGTTTGTGTTATATCTCAAAAACGACAGCTCACATAAAAAATCTGACTACGGGTCTGGATTCTAAGTGAAAAACTGTATCAGAGCCAGTTATTGCCTTGTTGATAAGTTAAACAGCAACCAAAATACGAGGGGGGCCCAAAAATGCAATATTTTCAATTTCACACTATCTTAAAAACGAAGGGGCCTATGAAAATCTTAATTGGGTCATCTTTCGTTTCACAAAAAAGTAGCACCATGTCGCGATAACCGCAACTCTCTATCTTCACTAATAAGAGAGATACACCATAAAAACAACGAAAACGGGACACCCTGTACGCAGTTCTTTTGTTACGACTGTGATAGTGTAGAAGTCTTCAGAAGATGTTGTTTCCTCAAAAAAATGTTTATAGAAATATAAAATGAACATACGACCCTGTGGAAAATTAAAAGTAGAGAGTATACTCACAAAATTTGAAAAATAAAGCATACAGTGCAATTATTGCCTATTGTAAATTATCATGTCAGAGGCCGACCGAAACTTTGTCAGTAAAAATATACAAAACCTCAGAGGACGTTTTTGAAAAGAACTGAAAAAAGTTAAAATTTCTCAACGTTCGGGCACGGGATCTGATGATCTGTACAAACCACCCCTGTGGTATTTTGATTCGCTTTTGTTTAGCACAGATCAAGAAATGCCAGTTAAAAATATAGTTAATAAAAGGTCGTATGTCTACTGTCACTAACACGCAGTTTTAAATGTGACAGATCCACTGCGCATTCACCGCCCGGTCCCTTTAGACCTCGCAGCCCAAGATCTGTGCGTCACACTATAAATTATATCATTACAGATTACTCGACTTGATCATCATTCATTTTTTAATGGTATCTTTCACAAAATCGATAAACATGAAATATTTCTGAAAATTAGACAGTAAGGTTTTCGTTGGTCAATGGCTGGTTATGTCTAATCAACTATATTTTAGGTCACATGACCAAATCGGTTAAACAGGTTTTTGACATTTTTAATTTAAAAGATAGATTTTCTTAATTTTTGTGTTTCTATCACATGTTTTAAATTCCATAATTAGCAACTAATACCAAATGAAACAGTAAACATACACCTAACCTTCATAATGCAGTTTTGACTTTGGCCAAATTATGGAACAACTTCCGAATGACGTTTAACCAGATCATGATATAAAGATATAGTGTGGTAAAGTTAAAAATACGATTTTTTTAGTAATTCTATAACAGTAAAAGCTATTTGAATAAGACTTGACAGAACCTAATAGGTTTATTTTAACTTCAACCATGGTCGTAGGTATGGATAACCATCTCTGACCTTCTTAATGAAAAAATGGTACACTGATTATTTAAAAACATTACTAGCTTTATTGTTTAGAGCAATTTAAAGTATACAAAAAAGTGTCTTAGTTTTTTTCTGATACAAGTCGTTTTCGAAAAAAAAAACAAATTATATTTTAAAGCACCTCTTTGACACTCACTGGTTCAGTTTTAGTTGGTGTTGGAATTACTCAAAATTGTAAAAAAACTGATTCCCTGGATCAATTTGAGAAAAAAAGGTTTAAAATATATGTCCGTATCTTTGAGGTACAGTATCTTAAGTATTAAGAAAATGCGATTTTTTTTTTTCAGTAATTCCATATTATTATAATAAAATATCAGGAGGCCCTTTTTGTGAAATTTTATTTGACTTAAATGCTAAATCTAGTTAATTTTTAAAAAATTAGTGGCGCAGTATTTTTATTCAAAAATCAGGGGCGCTTATCTATATATACGTCCAAGGTTGAGCAAAAAATTGTTTGAAACATTTAATAAAAAAGATAGCAGGATTAGCAAACGTATTATTACAATCTATGTTTGGTCCAAGTAGTAGTAAGGGTGGGGGGGCCGAAGCCCGACGGATAAGCCTAAAAGACCCTTGTCGCCTCCACAGGACAAGGGTCCACCCACTCTCACCCTATATAACCATTTGTCCCAGATTCGAGTCGTTCCATTCTTCTTATGAAGGCTCGCAAATTATCCCAAAGGTCTCTAATTCCTCCTTAGGCCTGACGGCTGATCCGAAGATTTTTATATGCCCCACCTATCACAGATCCCTATCAAGTGGTATGAGGTTTCCTCCCCTGTTCTACAATTAGAACAGAGTGGGCTATCCTTTATTCCTAATAAATGTAGGTGCCTATTTAGTCCCCAGTGACCGGTCAGTATTTCATATCCGCGATGGTCTGGCAGCTCCTTAACAGCAACCAGGCCGCCTTGGTCTGTGACAGTTTTGGAAGCATATCCTTGGACAGCCTTCTGTAATTCTCCAATTAGTCTTTGTTTTATCCCAGACCCATTTATTTAGGGTCTGGGAAATTTGTGTCTTATCTAGTCTGTGGTAGGGTTCCAGACCCAAGAGCGACGTCGAGTAGTACCTTACCAACTTGTCGGCTCGATCATTCCCCTCGACACCGCTGTGTCTGGGCGCCCAACGCAGTTTTACTATTGTTCTTCTTGTTAGTTCCTCCAGAGCATCCCTACATTCCTGAACAAGCTTAGAGCTTATCCAGGATTTTTGAATTGCCTTAAGGGTTGCTTGACTCTCGAAGCAGATGTAGATCTCTTCCCCTGGTCCTTCACTGACATGTTGCTTGATGACCACCTCAAGAATAGCGAAGACCTCCACCTGGAAAACTGTAGCATAACTTCCCAGCGAGAACTATTTGCCTAAATCCCTGTCGATCTGTACACTCCAACCCTGGCAAGCCCTGTATTGGTTTGCCTGGAGCCGTCGGTGTATCAGACCTAGGCATTTCCGGGTGGTACCAGGGTCTCTGCTGCCTATTGATCCATGGTTGGGATCATTACTTCAAACGAATTGTTTAACCTTAAACGTCCATCCGGCTTGTTTGCTCTAGAAGATAGGATAGGAATCTCTTCTATCATGATCCTGGCTATGAACATATGAACTTCCATAGTCCATGTATATTTTATTCTCAATTTTATTATTGTCGCCCATTTACTCCATAAAAGTCTGGTCAAAATGATACTCAGGGGTCAACTACGATGTGAAATTTTTAAATTTTTATCTTAACTGGTTTAAAACACAAAACTAGTATTTCGGATTTTTGACATGTACAAGAAAATTGAGAAAAAAAGAATAGAATGTGTTATTGGTCTTGGAGCCCCCCATACTCAAACATCACGAGCCTTGACTGGAGCGGCGCCAAACAAACGACGTTGTATTCTGCCATGGTGTTTATAATTTAATTTTACTGATTTGCCTTGTCGCTTCTTTGCCAGACAGTCTCTATTTGTCTTTCGTGGTGTTAGAAATGCTGATATAATCAAACCTTCGCATAACGCATAAAGATGCGATCTTATGGATAATTCAAATAGCATACAAGCATTTCAAACAATATGCTGTTAGGTTATGTGTTGGTCTTAACATCAATAAATGACGTCACGTTCTAAGTTGCTTAGCGACATGTTAAAAAAACCTAGGACGAGAGAATATTATACGAAGTAAAAAAAAATTATTCTTCACAAAATCGTATTTCTGCGCTAATGGAAAACCACTATTATTTGGCGCCAAGTACGCTAACGGACAATTTTTCGTATCAACGCTTGGTTAATAGTTTGCTTCCAAAAGCTGTAAGAATTGTTAATAACCCTTGAATGAACCCTTAGCTTTTGTACTTTTCTTATCTAAGCTTTCATATATTAAACGTTTTTGGCGTTAACCAGATCAAGAGATTTTGTTCATTGTTGGTCAATGGCCGGTTACGTGTTGTGACCTCATATAGATAGAAATATTTACTTCATTTTTGTGGTTTTAATAGGGTCTGGTACGATTTAATACCTCTCGATTTTTTATCTTTTTTTTGATTTTGTTAGGAAGCTTACCTTAAATTTACTATATTTAAGCAAGAAAAAAGCGTGGATGAATGGTTTTTTATTAAAAAAAATCCAAAACTTTCCATAAATAACCAAGAAATTTTACTACTTTTCCAATGCTAAACTCAAAAGTGTCAATTATCAAGTTTTTGACAAAATACAGGTTCTAAATTATATGCGCTGTTGCCCAACTTACTTGGTTTTCTTCAAATATACAACAAATAGTATTCCTAAATTTACACAAACCAGTTTAACGATAGTTTTATTAACAGACCTGGTGCTAACCTAGCGCGGTATGAATCACAGGACCCTAATTTGCTATCGTCAATCACGCTACTTTAAAGTGCGCGCATATTTCAGATATGATTTTAGCATGTGATTTTATGGCTTTAATGATGGTTTTATCGACGAACCTAACCTAATCCTAACGGAACACATCTACCTAACAGTATAAGTTTAAAAAAACCTTGTTTTAATGTAAACCCCAAATTTTGTTGGTGCGCTACCGCGCGCTTTCTGTACAGCGACCCTAACCAATCCTAACCTAACCTAATCCGCATTTTTATTAATTATAAGTCAAAAAATACTAAAATTACTAACGATAATAAAACCAAATAAATGCCCAATTTCCCTTCGGACACAATATGTGTCGAACTGGTTGCCTACTTAATGTGAAACTGACCCTAAATATTTTTGCTTTAATGATGGTGATTCTAATTTAATAAATATATACTAGAAATAAACAAATCTTTGAAAATTCACATATATTAACTAACAACAACAGTCACATGCATAAAATGTAAGGGAATTTCAAATAAAATGTGTTAAAAGTGCCGTAGTGCGACTTTACAAATCAATTCTAATTTGTATTATTTTGTGAAAAATTATAATGCATCCACGCTTTTTTTTGCTTAAATCTAGTAAATTAATAGTAAAGTAAAAACCCCTATAGATTTCAACGAATATCAAACGAAACAATAAACTAGCTCGATAGTTTAAACGAATCCTTAAACAACTTCTGGATGAGGTTCAACCAATTTTGAACTGGTTAGATACACGGCTAGAGGCTAGACATTTGACTAACACGCCAAAACAAACCGATTTTTGGATTGTTCATTGACGTAATAGGTTATATGAAATGAGTTCGTCCCATATAGGATTTCCGCGCTAATTACCTCCATCTCTCTCTCACTGCGTTGGAGTCAATGAAGAGTGGCAAATCCAGTCCATTTACATATTTTGGTACAGATTTCGTAAACACCAAAAAATTATTATTATCTCCTTTAAATAAAAGAACTGATAGTTTTATTTTTCACAGATTGTCATTTTAGGTCCATTTTACACCTGTCAAAGGGAACTAAGGTGTTTTACAGCCAACAGCCAAAGTCATATTTGACAACTTGTTGGAACCCCCAAAATGACAACACACGTCAATTTTGGAAACGCAATATTTTCTGTGTAAATACTATGATTATCAGACTAAATTTAGCTCAACAATAATATGTTTGAGTCCGTAATTGGAGATTCCCTAAAAGAAACTACATCACAAAGATGCCCCACTCGGAAAAATCATTGGCTGCACTCTCTTATTGAAGCTTTCAAAAAGTACAAAAGTGAAATTTTTGGGGCGGGAGATTCGGAAATGAAAAAGCAGAGAATGCTGGATTATACAGTGAAACCTTCAAACAAATTTGTTCTGGCAAAATATATAGATGGTTTTTATCGCCCTGCCAACATTGTAGGAAGGAGTAAAAAAAAGCAGGCTTTTATTGTAAATTTTTATCACAATAAAAAATGTCTATTTGTGAATCCAGCCGATATAGTTTTTAAACATGGAAATCTGGTAAACTTAAAAGTGTCTTTCATATCGCACGGCAGGCGGATGAAGGGAAAGGTGTTTGGTAATAATTCCCCAGCAAACAAAGGCTTTCCTTCGGTATTTTATATTAGGAAGAAAGAAAAGTGGCATAGGATATCGTTTAAAATGATCTTTTTGACAAGAAAACAATTTATGAGGTTAAAATTTGATTGTTCCGCGCCAGACAAAAAATTTGACCAAAGCTTAAATCAAACGGAATCAGTTAATAATATGGATACAAGTTGCGAGGTTCTGGATATCCAGGATGAATTGAAAGACCTAAGTGATGGGGACGGAGATTCTGAAATGTCTTGATATGATTAATAAAATTAACTGTCATGTAAAAAATGTTTTCCCGTACTGTGTGTTGTTTCGAAATAAATGGTAAAATGAGAATCTTTTTTTTCTTTTGATAAATATAGTGAGGGCTAAAAGTCACTCCGCCCCTTTTTAATTTTTGGATTAAATGGGATATCATTTGGAAATTAAGAGGAATAACCAAATTCCAAGGTAAATTCTATTTTTTAGGCAAAAAATGATATTTTCATTATTGTGATATTTTAGAAAATAATTTTAAATGAAATTATTTTCAATTAAAATTGATCCTCAAAATTTGGAGTCAAGAAAATCGATTGTTTCAAAACGGCGGCCATATCTAGCCATGTCAAAGCATAAATATCTGGCGTGTAAAATTTCATTAAAACTTATAAAACTGTAGCACTGAAAGAAAGACATATTTTTAATTGCTTTTAAAATAGAACACCTCGTAATAAGACAAATAAAATACTAAAGCCGTACAGGGTATCTCATTTTCGGTACTTTTGCGTGGTATATCCCTTATTTTTAAAGGGGTTGCGGTTTTTGAGATACAGAGCGTTTTTGAAAATGTTGCATTTTTAGGTACTTCTCGTAACCCAGCTATCTGATTACTTATCAAGAAGGCGAAAACTTTTCCTTATATAACCTTTTCCGTAGAATTAAGTACCGTTTTCAGAATGAGTATACGGGTTCAGGTCAAAAAGTTATCGCACCCAGCTTTATTTTTTAAATGGGCCACCTTGTTTAGTATTTTTTATATTTATTAGGAATAATGTGGGCGTTCCAAAAATATATACATGTATGCAGTTATTTTGAAATGCAATCCAACAGTAGTAGTCCAATTAGTAGCTAGTAGGCTATGACTAATTCTTTTGGTGCAAAAAGCAAAATGTCAAAAACTTTACGGTTTTCTCAGTTTTTGATTATTAATGAAATATTTTTGTTGCTTTGGTGTTTCTTCTTAACTATATACTATATTTAATTTACTTTTTTTAAAATATTGGCGGTCTACGGAAAATTATGAAAAGTATATGTTAGTTTGTTACAATCTAATGAAAACCCCAAGAAGCTTCGAAATTATATTTACAAAGGTAACGTATTTTCAGCGCTATTGTCAGGATATTATCTTAGGAGTCTTATTTGTTCATATTAGTTATCCAAAACAAGGCAACCTTTCTGTGACATATTTGCCCGCCTTAAATCAAATTTAGTAGAGCACGGATCTTTTATCCTGCACCGTCCTAAAGCATACACCAAACAAGATAGAGAGAGAAAAGAAATCAATGTATTGGGTTATGTAGAAGCGTTGCCAGCAAACAGAGGAAGCAACTGGTGTATCCAAGTTTGATGCTCAAAGAATTTTACAAAAATGTAAGTATCACCCATAAAAATAAAATGTCGAATTTTGAGCTTACTTTTCATAATAATTGCAAACATATATGTGTATTTGGGATAGCCACATTATGCCTAATAAATTTTAGGAATAATATAAGTTATTTAAAAAATAAAGTAGGGTCCGATACATTTTTAACTTGCCGTATACTTATTCTGAAAGCAACACTACATTCTACGGAAAAAGTCATATAAGGAACGGTTTTCGCCTTTTTGATAAGTTATCAGCTGGGATTCGAGGAGTGCCTGAAAATGCAATATTTTCAAAAATGCCCTGTATCTAAAAAACCAAAAAAGCTATAAAAATTCTGCTGACACAATCTAAAATTTCACAGCGTCGCGAAAACCGCAACCTTCTATCTTTAAAAATAAGAGAGAATCCCGCAAAAGTGCCGAAAATGCGACACCCAGTACTATCATAAAATATTAACTTCTGGACGCAATTTTACTGCTTTATGCTATAAATAATCCAACACTAGGCTACTTCTCTTGCTATTTACAGTTTTTCCCAAAATGGCGTCCAGCATCCATTTTGAAAACTTAAAATGCCATGTTTTGCTTAAAAAGTAGTATTTGTTAGTAATAAGACTTCTCTTAATTTGGGACGATGTTAATTGTGAGGGACTTAACAGAGAAGACTGATTTTTGTCCTTAATGAATGTTTATAATAGACTTAAAAGTCTCTGGTCATATTTAACATATATATATTTACATAATCTATAAAAAATAAACTATGTAATTTATTATTTTCCTCTAGAAAAAGATTTTATTCCAGGAAATTTAATTTTACCGAATATTTAAACAATCTATTAGTTTTTGATACTGAGTCTCTTAAAACATTTAATTAAGCGGCCATTTTGTTCCCCTATAATGGTTTTACATAAAAATGTTACCAGTTTATCCCTATATCACAATTTATTTTTGTGCAAAATCGGAGGTACATTCTATAAGAAATTTTTTAATAATGATTTTTTTTACAATTTTTAAGGCTGCCATTTGGTTTCGATAGATTGGATTTTTACCAAAATGTCCATTCCTTTATAACCCTTAATTTATGACCAAAATTTGTCAAAGTCAATCGAATAAATAGTTTTTGAGCTATGTCGCGCAGAGATAGCATAACAAACCTCTTACGACGGAATTATAAACTATTCAAACTACATCAGTATAATTGACAAAAATGTCTGTGTAGGACGGGGGTTATCTAAAGGTCGAAAAACATCTTCCAGTTCTATCAGTTGTTTGTAGTTCTTAGTATCTATCTGGCTATTTGGTCTGTATAGTGTCTCACAAAAATAAAATGTGAGTTTTTACGTTAGACCGAGAAACGAGATCATTCAATGCATGTTTTTTTGTCACAGGAGGTCTAGGAGATCACTCGATACTGAGTGCAAAATTAGAGAAGGTAACTTAAAGCTGAAAATCTTGTTTATTTATTAACATTCCCCATCGTCTCAAAACGCCTGTTAACCAAAAAAAAAAATAATTTGGAATAAATTTAGTGCCTTCTTTCCTACAGATTTAAAAATATGCTTTCTCGATTCTTTGACTCGATTTTGGTAGGATAATGGTAAATTTCGATTGCTATTAAAAAATATCAAAAAAGGCAATGTAACGATATATCAAATAGAGCTTACCCTCCGCTGTCTAATCCCAAGTTCATCCCAATTTGTTTGTTTATGACTGTAGTATCATAAACAAAAAAATTCAAAATAATTTCATATTCTGAAAATATTTACAGTACAGTACAAAACAGTTAAATTGAAGAAAAATACATAAAAACGACTTAAACTTCGATATTTAATTTGACTGTCTAATGTTTCATATCCCACAACCAGTGAGCAATAGATGTCAAAATATTATGTTATTTGAATGGCAAGTGTTGAAGTCAATGATATGAAAATACCTTGGAGAAAATGTGTTGTTATCAATTTTCTGTTTATTTGTAGAAATAAATATACAATCTCGGATAAATTAAATTTGATAAATTATAATTTTAAATACCTTGTACCTCAAATATGAGGCAAAAAGACACATTCATATACTTATGGGAGTTTATGTTTACAAACGAGCCTGCTGTAAAACTGTAATATTATTATACCTAGACAGTGCTAATTACCATAAATAGTTAATAATTAGCACATATTTCAAGCTTTATATTTCTTTTAGTTCTAAGCTATACCCCATTAAGAATTGTATTTATTTATATAAGGTAGTATATATAAGAAAAGCTCACCTAAATTTGGTTAGTTTGTCATCAAGGTCTAAGGGCAAGGCCATAACGGTGCGTTAAACAAGTGAACGCTCTGAAAGTCAAGACAAGAGTAAAAAAGTTGATTGGCTGCCGACCTTTTGAAACCCGCATAAAAGTGCTAAATTTATCTTTCACCATAAATCTGCCGCATGCAAGAGCAATTAAAAACACACGTAAAGTTTCATTACAGTTTGCATGAATTTTAATTTTAGTTCACTTGCCAAAATAGTTGTTTAAAGAATGCATTAGGTTAGATAAGGCCAAGGCTTTTAGTTGCTACTTGTACTCTTGAATTCGTATTCCATTATGTTTAATTCTACATCAGAAATATCGTTTTCACGAGTATGTTAGAGTTTTTAACGGTAGTACTGATTAAATAGAAAACATGTAAGAGACTATATAGAAAACATGAAATATTAATAAAGACATTGCAAACAAAATTAATTTAACATTCTGTCGAAATTGTATTTTGATCCGTACTGCACACTCCAAAATTACAATAAAAAACTACCTTTTTATAATAAACAAAAAAAATATTATTAAAATTATCTCTCTGGTAGACTTTTTTTCCGTAATATTAAATAATATAATCTGTAAAAACTTTTGATTTAAAACAACACCATTGAATTCAATGGCAAGCATTTAAAACCTGTTTTTCATACAGTCTTGTCTTCACCTAATGAAATGATTTTTTTGGCTAAATTGTGTTTAAATATTATGTAGTTTTACCATCCCAACTGGCCTAGAATCATAGTAACATCTTATACAAGCCAATCTCTAAGTCGGATTAAGAATTATTACTTTTTTACCCAGATGTATAATTGACCTTCGGTGAAATAACAAATTTCTATGTTTCCTCTAGAAACTTGTCTAAAATTTAGCCTTATCGGTGCAGATCAAAATTTCCATATGTTTGCAACAAAATATAGATTTATATTTTTTTGTAAAAACAAGAAATTGGGAAAAATCGGGTTTAGGAAAAATGCACAAATTTTTCGTTTATGGATAAAATTGTCACCTTTCCAAGAGGTGCTTTACTGACGCATCGCTAACATTCTGATATGACAGACTTTTTAACCCGACATGGGAAAGCCTTCCTGATTCGAACGGAAGATTCCAATCCTTTACCAGCATTCGAATTGGTGGTTTGATCATTTTTATAAGGATTCCATCCTATGGCTAGTTTTTGAGAAAATTAAACCGTACCCAGATCCCACATAAAATACATAAGCAAAACAGGATGATACAAAAAGAGCTTTTTAAACATATTTAACCTATAGTACGTCCCAAACTAAGTAAACAGCTTTATATCAACATAGGTCGTAAAAGGTTTTATTTCCGAGATATGCATCGAATAACTTTTAAATATAACACCTTTTATATCGAGAACTAAGCATTTGCGGGTTTTGCGGGCCTTTGTTTTTTCTGATTTTGGGAAGTATTTATTTTGGGTCATCCTCAACGTGATCAGCACACAGAATAACAACATATCAAAAAATTATAAAAACTAACCGAAGGCTATTTTCAATAAGAAAAGTGCGGAGTCCTTTACAAACATATCTTCGAATGCTTGTATGGCTAGTAAAAATGATCGAGCTCGAAAAGTAGAATAAATTTAACGGACAAACAGTAAATTAAATAGGTATATAGAATACTGGAGGTTTGAACTAACCTTCGTTTATCATAGCACAACAAGCTGGCGGAAAAACCTAGAATATTTTTTTAAATAAAAAAAAGGTTAAATAATAGTTTAAAAAAAAGTTTTACAGTTCTATACTCATTTCATATAGAATAAAATTTGAAAATTCTTCTCCACAGTCTGCTTGATATGTCATTTACGAAATACTATAAATATAAAATTAACTTTTGTTAATTCTAGTTCAATTTCTAAAATTATATCCCCCAAGAAAATACTGTAATTATTAGATTAAATAACACCAATATTATTTTCAACTTACTCAGGGGTGCCACTGTCTATCATTCTCTGCTTTTCCACAAGCTTATAATATATCTTTGTTTGCCAGTTATTGTCGCTTGGCAAAATAATGTCAAACGGTTCTTCATCCATTTCTTCAGACTTATTTAGCAAATAATTTTTTAATAACTAAAAACAAATATATATTAAAAATCTTAATAACATTTGGTTTTAGAACCAAACCTACAATTTTAAAATTATTTGATGGCTGCATTACACATCGTCTATAATCGAAATGCAAAATTGCACACAACTTCGCAGTAATATTCGACCGATAGAACTGAAATAGCCTCCGAAATTATTGTGAATGTTAAAAGGTGAATTAAAAATTAGCACACAAGTAATGGCCTATAAAGACTGGAAATTATGTGGGACTTTAGTAGTTAGTACAATATTGAAGGTCGATTTATATTTTACTTTTTATTTTCTAATAGTAGATCATGGGAAATAAAAAACAAGATAGTATTATAACCTCTATTACTTTTACTCTTTAAAATACACAGATTATTGTGTATTAAACTATTACCTAAATTGTACTTAAAGTCACTTTTAAAATAGTTTTTAACAGCAGATACCAACAAAAAATTCAAATGACATATTAATGTTATATGCATATTTTATATGCTAAAAGAAGCAATTCTCTATTAGTTTCAAAAAAGAAAATTACATAGGTTTAATCCATTTTTGTCAGTAAATACATTTTGATTGATATAGTTGGCGCATTACCTTTCTGGAATGACGTCATTTTTGGTTATTTTTGTTTGATTTATGTTAACTGACAATGACAAAAACATTTTAAAAAAACTCATTGTCGTTTCTTTACAACAGTCAATGCCGGTTTTGGTTATGTGTCTTTCAGAATATATTCGTCAAAATTGACATTGATTTTTTGTGATTCTTTTTAAACTTTTGCAAGATGCCGCGAAGATATAATCAGCAAACACAGCTAATAGTTTTGAATATCTTGGCTTTTTTTCAATTGGAAAAAGAGCAAGCTAAAAATGGAATCCTTCCGCAAACTGATAATATAATTGAACGAGCTTCAAATGCAACAAAACTGCCATACAACAATCATAAATATTAAGAAAAGAGGAATAACGAGCGATGAATCCTTTACCTCCAGAATGTCTCAAAAGCAAAAAGAGGTAAAAACAAAAATTACAGATTACTTAAAGAACAAAATAAGAGATACGATCTACTGCATGTATGCGAAAAATGAATATGTTACAATGCAGACTTTGCTTAAAAAACTAAAAGAGATAAATGAATATTTTAATTTTTCCATCACCTCGCTAAGAAAATACGTAAAAAGTATTGGTTTTAAGTGGAAGAAATCAAATAATAGAAAATACCTGATGGATTTGACCCACATCGTCCACAAGAGAATCAATTTCTTGAGGGAATATGTCAAAAATCAAAATCTAGGACAAGATGCTTATACCACCGTATTTATTGATGAGACTTGGATTTTTAGTAAAGGTTCGTTTAGAAACAGCTGGCAGGATAACACTATGTCTACAAGTTCTAAAAAAGCTAGTGAAGGTCATCGATATATTGTAGTTCACGCTGGATCAAAGGAAGGATTTATTAAGGGGGCCAGTTTAATATTTAAAAGTTGACTAAAAAGCGGAGATTATCATGACAATATGAACAAGCAAAATTTTGAAAATTGGTTTAAAAATCAGCTGGTACCAAATCTTCCTCCAAAAAGTTTGATAGTGATGGACAACGCAAGCTATCATTCCGGCCTTTTAGAGGATATTCCAAGAAAATCATGGACAAAGCAGAGATTGATTGGATGGTTAAAAGAAAAGAACATTGACTTCCCAGAGAGGGCCGTGAAGCATGAAATATGGAGCATTGTAGAAAAAAATTGTAACATTGAAAAAACATTCTACCTTGACGAATATGTGAAACCTTTGGGCCACAAAATACTAAGACTTCCTCCATACCATTGTCAATTTAATGCTATTGAAATGGTATGGTCTGAGTGTAAGAGGAAATACGACCAATACATTGCTAGTCTGAAGGGGACACCATCGGAAGTTTTGGCCATGTGGGAAAAAGCGATAAATGAAGTATCTTCAGAGCATTGGAAAAATTATGTCAGCCACACAGAAAGGGTAATCCAAGAAGCTTGGAAGACAATACAGATATGTGATGCTTCAGACATTGCGACATACCGACGAAGACAGCAGTGACGATGAAGAATTTAGTTCTGATTCTGAAGACAGTGAAGGGGAGTAGTTTTTATTTTTAAAGTTAGTTAGTTATACATTAATTTCTCTCTTTTAGTTTTTAAAGCAAAGTCTGCATTGTAACATATTCATTTTTAGCATACACGCAATAGATCATATCTCTTATTTTGTTCTTTAAGTAATCTGTGATTTTTGTTTTTACCTCTTTTTGTTTTTGAAACATTCTGGAGGTAAAGGATTCATCGTTCGTTATTCCCCTTTTCTTAATATTTTTTCAGTATTGTCTGTAATTGAGAATTAAAATAATTTTGATGAAAATGGGTAACTGGCGTCAATTTATTACATTGCAAACAAAGAATAAGACTAAGATGAAAGAATTTATATTAGTAAAGTCTTATTTGCAAAATAATTTTAGTTTTTGAAGTTATAATAGTTATTTTTGTATTAAGTGTGCAAAATGAGGGTTTTTTATGGCAATGAGAGTGTTAATTTTTTGCCAGCCATTTTCGACAAGTTGCAGCGCTTTCTGTACAGAAAATGCCAATTTTAAATTCGCTCTAGCCAGTGCTGAACGCACCCCTCCTATCTACATCGCTGCATACGTAGGTTAGGAATCATCGCTGAAATATAAATAATATAAGAAATACGTTATTTGAAACCAGCGTGACGTCATTCCAGAAAGGTAATGCGCCAACTATATTAAATAGCACTTAAAGCATTAAAATGTCACTGATAATAACCATAAATAACAAGATTCAATATAAATAGTTTAGTTTTCTACTCTTGTTAGCAATATGAACATTTTTATAATCGTTGTTTAAATCGTGTTGTTCTTCCAAAAGATGTTTGGTATAATTTGAATCTGTTTTACCCTTAATATAAGAACTTTCATGTTCTTTTATACGTGTTTGAAATTGTCTTCCTGTCTCTTCTACATATACTTTATTACATGTACCACAAACTAATTCATATACCCCTGATTTTTGGCCTTTGTCTGTTTTTGATTTATTCTTTCTACCTAGAGTGTGGTTAGTTTTATAGGATATTTTAGTATTAATTTTCTGAAAATACTTTGCTAGTTTAGGGGTATTCTTTCCTGTATATGCAAAAATTTTAAAATTACAATTGTCTTTAGATTCGTTATTAGGGAAAACTAAGTCAATTTCTTTTCTATGCTGCTTCTTATTAACTATGTTGACTATGATGTCGGGATTATAGGCATTATTTACTGCAATCTGTTTAATTACATTTAAAATTACAACTTAGAATTATACGTAATTGTACAGATTGCAGTAGATATTGGCTATACTTTCAACATATTGGACAAAATAATCAATGAGAAACAGTATAGAAAAGCAATTAACTTAGTTTTCCCTAATAACGAACCCAAAGACAATTGTAATTTTAAAATTTTTACATAAACAGGAAAAAATCCCTAAATTAGCAAAGTATTTTTAGAAAAATAATACTAAAATAGCCTATAAAACTAGTCAGGTCTAGGTAGATACTTAAAAAAAGTAAATAAAAAAAAGACAAAGGCAATACATATACCCCTGTATATGAATTAGGTTGTGGTACATGTAATTAAGTATATATAGGACAAACAGGAAGACAATTTCAAAGACGTATCAAAGAACATGAAAGTTCTTATATTAAGGGTAAAACGGATTCAAATTATGCCAGATATCTTTTAGAAGAACAACACGATTTTAACAACGATTATAAAGTTTTACATATGACTAACAAAATTAGAAAATTAAACTATTTAGAAATTCTTGAAATAAATAGATGTAAGCCCAAAATTTTTTGCTCAACGACCTCCTGGATTTTGGTTTTTCCCCATTATTAAACATAACACATAAACATAATTTATTTCATATCTCTTACATTATTGTTAGCTTATCTTACTCAAGAATGCAATATAAGTAACTATAAATAACTAAATCACTATGAATACCTAATTGAGAGGAGTAATCAGGCCTAAATTATAAAATAATTTGCTTGCCCAGATAACTCCCGAAAAAATTCAGAGCAGATACAGGTGCAACGAGTTAATTTAAAAATAATGGAACGAAATAGTCTTTGTTTTGCAAAGTAAAAATCTCTGGGTGTTTTTTAAAATTTTTATTATTTTCTAAAACTATTTTTTTACGTGATTGCACAACATATTAAACATTCTGGGAACAAGTAATAAACCTAGAGCAAAAAGAATTTGAGAGATAACATAATACACTTTTTATTTTATTAATGTATGTAAGACATGATAAGGTGTAAAGATTACGAATACTGAGAATATTATTCACATTATATAAAAGAGAAGTCGAATATCTTCGACGCTTATGTAAAATTATTTTTAAAATCTATTTTGGCAGGTTGCTAAAATTTTTAGGTGTGAGTCATATAATCCTCCCCAAACAATAATACAGTATCTTAAAATGGATTCAACCAATGAGTTATACAGTATTAAAATAAAATGTTTGCTTAGAATATGCCTAAGCTGAAAGAATTTATAAAACATTTTTCTAATTTTTGTGGTTAAATAATTTGTGTGTTCATTCCATTTTAAATTTTTATCAACAATAATACCTAGATATTTAATTTTAGATGTCTTGTTTATCTTAAGACAGTTGAAGTTTACATTTCTTTGATCGTTTGGTAGTGAATGGACTTTTAAAAATTCGGTTACAGGTTGATCTATATTTGATGGTGAAAAAGTCATAAAGCAAGTTTTTCTAATATTTAGACTTAATTTACTGGCATTAAGCCACCCGTGAACAATCCCTAGACCTATCTCTGCCTGTCTGAATGTCTCATCCCACGACTCGGCTGAGAATAATAGTGCCGTATCGTCTGCATATGACACAACCCTGCAGTTTTGCAATAATCTTATTAATATAAACGAGGAAGAGTATGGGCCCCAAGACTATCCCCTGTGGTACCTCAGTAGAAATGATGGCACTCCCACTTAAAGTATCGTTTATTTTTACTTTCTGTTTCCTGTCCGTTAAGTAATAAGTAAGTAAAGAATCACCACGTATACCTATTTCTTCTAATCTTTCAAAAAGTATATTGTGTGCTACCACATCAAAGACTTTAGTGAAATCCAGAAACACCGCCAAAGCCTTTTGTCTATTTTTATTGTGATCTAATATACGCTTATTAGCTCAAAAACTGTATCTTCCGTTGATTTGTTGCTTCGAAAACCAAATTATTTAGTACATAAGAGCTTATGTTTTTTCCAAATAATCGACTAACCTTAGTCTAAGGCATTTTTCAAATAGCTTAGCAAAGTTATTAATTACTGAGATAGGTCGATAATTTGTTAGTAGTGTTTGATTATCTGTTTTAAAAACTGGTGTGACTATTGACGTTTTCCAAGTCCCTGGTATATTAAATGAATCAAGGCACAAATTATATAAATATAGCAAAGGTTGTATGAGAAAGATGTGCAAATGCTGTATAAAATTAACCGTGACCCCATCTTCCCCAGGAGAAGAGTACTTTTTTAGTGACTTTATGTGTTCGATAAGCTCATCCGCTCAATAGGCTTTAAAAATATTGAATTTGTATTTACTTTGTTAAAGTTAAAAGGAAAATATTTTTTTGGGTATTTGGATTTTGGTCAATATTTTGTTGAATTTGTGCTCCGATGTTTATAAAAAAATTATTAAACATATCCGCAATATCTGCTTCCTTATGAAAGTAGGTATTGTGCTCAAAAACGCAGAAGTTTTTTGATTTGTTATTTTTTTAGTACCGGTTATTTCATTCACTATTCCCCAATTTTTTTTATAATCATTCTTTGCATTTGATATTCTGTTTTTATAGAATGTGTTTTTGGTCAATTTTATAATCTTATTCAATGAGTTTCGGTATTTTTTTATTTATTTAATAAGGCAAGAGAGTAATTTTTATTTAGTTGTGTTTTAACTCATCTCGGTATTGAATTTATAATTCCTTGGGTTATCCACGGTTTTCTCATTCTATTTTGGCTATTTATTTTTTTTTTAATATGTACATTTATTTATAAATAAAGTTATTCTCTTTATAAATACCTGGTATACTTCTTCTACAGAGTTATTACTGTATACATTCTGCCACAGTTCCTTTTTCAATAGATTGCTCAGATTTTTGTAATCTACTTTTTTCTTAATTTGCACTTTTATTATTTCGTCGCGTATTTCTAAGTTTTGCATGCATAAGCCAATGATCTGTTAAACAAGTTCTTATAACAAATGGTTTTATACTTCTTATTTTATCTTGAAAATTTTTAGTTTTACGAAATAAGTGGTCGATTGTAGTAGAAGATATTTCATTTTCTCGCGTCGGTTTATTTATGCATGAAAAAAAACCATTTTGTGTTAAAATATTCAGGTATTTGTTAACATTGTTATCGAAATTATTCATTATATTTATATTTAAGTCCCCTACAAAAATTTCCATGTCACGAAAAATTAAGTTATTAAAATATTTATCGATATCCTCCAGAAATGTATGTCACGCTGTTATGCTAAAAGTCTCACTAGAAATCTCAAAACAACAATTTAGCAAATTTGTTTCTCTGAGTTTATAAAGTTTACGCTGCACGGGAATTTTATTATTGACATACATTGTCATTCCATCGTTCCCGTTATTAAAGGAGTTATTAAAAAATTATGTAAAGCCTTCAATTTTAAAATAATTTATAACTTTTTCTTTAAAGCTTTCTGATAATATGATAATACTAAAATAGGATATCAAAATAATCTAATATCATATTATTCTGAAACTAAGCTACTTGTAATAAAAAAGAAAAAAAATTAAATAAAAAGAAAAACAATTATCACAAAAACAGGAAAAAGTTGATCATTTAGGTAAATGCTTTATTCCACTCCAAGAACTCAGAAAGACAGAAAGAAATTTATTTAGGTAATAGATAAACATTTTGTATTTGGATATTAGTTTGAAATAATGTTCTGAAGAAGACACAGTGTTGTCGAAACAGCTGTCAATATATATAATATAGTAGAAATTTTCTAAACATTGTTAATTTGTACTTGTGTATAAATAACAGAATAGATATTATATAAACAAAAATGTATAGGACATTTGTATTTGAACTTAATTGACTTTCCTGTAAGGTTGTATATAAATAGAATTCAGTTTTATAATAAACGTGAAAAAAATAAAATTCACTTAATACAAATTTATCCGAAAAGCAGATTCAATTATTCTGGTTGGTAATGACTGTTACTAGACTGTATACTAAAATCTGTTATTTGACGTTAGGTCGACCATACCTAAATAGTTACTTACGAGTTCGTTTGATTCTGGTGTGTCTATGAACTGCATATATCTTCATAATCTTTTGATTATAATAGATAAATAGATTAAAGATATTTTTTGGATAGTTAGACAAATATTTAACAAAATGATTACTAAAATATAAATATACATTTTTCCAATAAATGTTTTTAATATTATCATTAATACAATAAATAGATTTAAATTTTATGAAACAACTAAATCATTTTTACCAGAGAATTTCTGAGTCCTGTGCTGCTCGATTTATTATTTAAAAACCTTGCAAATTTGAACTATACCTACTTAAAACAATTTTTGTATAGTTAAAATACATCAAAAGGAACAAAATTATGATTATTAATCATTAAGGCTAGGCACGCACTTGCGATTTATGTCGCACGGTTATTTAATCGCAAAAATAAAGCAAGAAATTTACAACTCAACTGCACGCACGTGATGCAAAAAAGAAGCAGCGTTCCATTGTCAGCACCGGATTTAGTTCTGTTATCTTCGCAAGATAAAAAACTCGTCAGAGAAAGTGACGACGAAAAAAAAAAGGTCCTCATTTTCATATAACATAAGCTTATACCATTCTTCAAATAGTCAGGTCATTCCCTGGACCCATTCAACCGCCTCGTAAAAATTTACCGCCGGTTACTAATGGTCACCCAATCCCCCCCTAAATCCGGCGCTGTTCATTGTAAATTCTTGGCTTTATCGTATGACAGAATATGGCAACTATGCGCCTAGGCTTATATCTATTTATCCATCATCCGAATGTATCTTTGATGTATAGCGACTTCAGATGCAATCAGACGCATTAATAGGTCGACTTTTTAAACTATTGCTTGTATGGAGATCTTATTTTATTTTTGTACATTTTCATATGCTAATGACATTTTAGATAAATACATTCAAGTAATATGTTGTTGTCACATTAAAATCCAATCCAAATCGTGGTTTGATTTTCAACAAGCTACAAAAATTGGGAAAGTGTCATATCAGATAAGTATAATACTTGTATCTTTTATATTTCAACCCAGTATTATATTTTGAAATCAGCAGCTAGCAGCTGTTTATAGAGACCTTTATGTTTAAAAAAAAATGTTTAATTTTTTCACCATTTAGCAATTTTTTTATTGGTGTAGATTCCTAAATTCCCACTCATCCTTCAGCAAGTTTAGATATTCTGTACTGTTGTAGCTTAATGATCTGGGCGGCTAACTAATTTGGGTGGAATTATTGACCATATTTTAAGTTTAATTAAAAATATGAATGTTTTTGTAATAATGAATTCATGTCGAATAAAAAACAATTTTATATTATGCAATAAATTACATGTAAAAAAGCAAGGTGTGCGTCAATTTTGTTGACACCTACCTACTACTGAATAATGTATACTCATTGTTGCGTCTTATTGTCAAGTTTTTATACTATGAAAATAAGAACAAACATGATTGTGATACTATGCACTAAGAATTCAATCAAAAGTATAAAGTTGATGGAAAAGACGGAACATACCTAGTTACCTATTATATAACTTATTAGAAAATACCATATTTACATGATGCCAATTAATATAAAAAGTTTTATTTACCGATGGTAACATTGTAGAAAAAACATTTCCTTCTCCAAGCGCACTTAAGTTTACCCAGAGCTGATGATTACTGGGTGTTGAGATTGGACTACTTGTTTTTGGATATTTTGCTATCTGATCAATTCCGGGAGTCTCCATTTTGCCAATAATCTATTATATTCCTTGAGTTCGAAATTTCTTAAGAGGATTTTTCACTGTTTCACTTCTACAAATAATAATAAATACGATAAATAATTAAAAGTTCTAAATTTATACCAATGATTAAGCGTTAAGCGGCCCTGTTATGATTATTTTAATATTACACACGTCCCTAGTAATTAATTTACTAATTGTTGAATTTTTATCTTCGAAAATAATCTATGTGAATACAAGAACGTTTAAAAAAATATTCTAAACGTTGAAATAACTAAATAAATAGAATATTGTAAAGCTACTATGACGTTTATAGGAACTTTCCAAAGTTTATTAATTTTTATGCTTTAAAAAGCGTAAAAATTACAATCCCAATCATTCGCATGCAGTTTTCAGGAATTTGTGTAACATTTCAAAACGTTTTAACTCACTATCCCTTCACCCTGGAGCTTCGAGAAACAATTCAGTTCCTACAGATAAAATTCTTGTGGGGTTGTCCGATGCTGCGCCGTAGATAATAAAGGCAGGGCAGAATTTAAAAATATTTTATGAAAATTTAATTCATGTAACTTGCCTAGCTCACGGATTAAATAAAGTTGCGAAAACTAAACTTCGCCCAAAAGACGGGAACTAGTCAAAGCAGTAGAGAAGGGCATTTGGACGATATTGTATTTCATCGATAGTGAATGAAATACCAATATTATCAATATTTTGATTTTTTTTCAAATCAATGCTAAAGTTAATTTGGATCATCTTTAAGACTGCTGTAGTTTATATTGAAAAGTCGGTTTTGAGTTCATAGAGCTGAGTATTTTGAAGTAAGCGTAGTCAATGTTTTTAAAACTTACATTATTTAAAACGCGATTTTATCAGTCAAAAATTAACTGCACTTAATACCAAAAACTGCTCTGTTCTCGGTAGTATTCCGGCCATAGTTCTCAAAAAAAGTGCACCACTACCCGGTTATTCCCAAAAAGCTGGAAATTTGCTCGTATAAACCAAAAACGGACTGAAATTAATGATAGACCTAGAGTAACGACTTTATCCTTTAATCTAAAAGTAAAGAACCTTGTCTAGTTTAATGCCACTAAAATACAAGTATCTTTAATATCTCAAAAATTATCTCCGAATACCCACACCATTTAAATAAACAATGATATTCTCTTTAGACTAGTTGATATTGCTCTTCAGCAACATCTTCGTTGGAACGATATGTGTCAAATTCCGCGGCAGAAACTGAGTTTCCTTTTTCAAATCCGAAAGTACTTTTCTTCTGCTACCTTGCATACCCTTTACATATCAGAAATTACACCCAGCCTCGAATATTTCTCCCACATATGAGGAGCAACTACTTCTTAAATCCTTAACTCTGTCCAAAGAAGCGCTGTTTGCCTGATTGATGATCCAAACATCACAAGGAAGCTTGCCTCACTAGAGTTTAATCCAATTCTAGGCGATCTGTCCTTGTTTTACAGATTCTATGGATTTTATTCTGACGAATTATCATCCACTACGCCTTCCTTAGTCATTTCCGCTAGGAGGACATGAACTACTGCTGTGGTCTGCTCACAGACAAAAAGAACTCTGGGCTATTGCGGTAGTTGGTGATGAACATACAGTGCTGGAGCCAGTGGCGGCTCGTCAGGGTAGGCCTCTGAGGCCGCGCCTCACCCCCAAAATAAAGGAAAAGAGAATTTTTTTATATAACTTTTTATCTATTACCAATTAGAAATATACTTTTTAACAGTTTTACAACATAATAACATTAAAAAAAAAACAAAATATAATCCCATAATAAATATTTTAGAAAATAAATTCTGACCACATCAAAAAACCGACCGTGCAATCCGTGCAAACCCATTCCTAAAGAAAATGCTCTCGAATGAGGCGAAATAATTTTAGCTTGGAAAGTTTCGACTTCTGACTTATTTATCAACGGTCGGCCGGTGCCGATGCCGGCGAGTCACCTGATTACGACAGAGCGGGATGGCGATTGCCGATGCACGCGTTTTCTATTGCATTCTTGAGGCGCTTGAGCTTGGATATGCTTTTATTGGTTATTTAAATCACATGACTAGCGAAATATTCCAACGGCTTCTTTTTACGTGGTGCGTGCGGCTGAGAAAGAAATAGGAAATAAATTGCGATAATCGCTGATTGAGGGCGTTCTGTCTTTTAAGGTGAATAAATACGCGTGAGTAAGTTTTTGTTTTGTTTTGATTTGGTAAGTTGGACCGTTCCATTTTTTGTATTTGCTTTTTGCTTTTGAAATGAATCCTATTCACGACATTATTGCTTCATTAATTGAAACGCCTTTTTTAAGAAGAAGCGAAACTGAAAAGAAACAGATATTAGGTAGCCGTCCGACGCCGAAAATTTTAGCAATATTTAACGATAAGAGGCAAGGTAAAAAATATTCAAGAACTTTTCAAATATGTTGGTACGAAACTTATAGGTGGCTATGCGGAAGTATTTATAAAGAAAGCTTATATTGTTGGCCTTGTATTTTATTAGGTTGTGTCAAAAATAATTGGAGTTCAGGGGGCGGATATTCGGATTTAAAAAATTTTTCACGAGCAGTAAAATCGCATGAAAGTTCAAGAGAGCATATTAAAAATTCGGTAGCACTTACAAGACTGGAGCAAAATAGGGCGACTATTGCGGATGCACTACAAGAAAATGCAAGTCTTAATAAAATTGTTTATAATGAAAATGTCCGAAAAAACCGTTCATTATTAAATTATTTAATTGATGTTACTATTACTTTGGGTAAACAGGACTTGGCATTTCGAGGTCATAATGAAACAACAGATTCTTTTAACCGTGGCAATTTTAAGGAAATATTTGCATGCTTAATAAAAAGAAATGCCGAACTTACTGAACATTGTGCTAAATTTAGTAATATTTTTACGGGACAATCTAAGACTATACAAAATGAACTAATTGGTTGCATACATGACTATATTCAAGAATATATAAAAAAAGAAATCAATGACACCGATTGTTGTTTTTTTGGCGTAATTGCGGATGATAGTACTGATATAACAGAAAAATCACAGTGTTCGATAACAGTTAGGTATGTGACCAACGGATCTTTAAAAGAAAGATTTTTAGGATTTTTTGAGGTTAGCGATAATAGAACAGCAGAGAGCCTTTTTCATTTAATACAAAACAGCTTAGGGCCTTATGACTTTAAAAAT
This sequence comes from Kuschelorhynchus macadamiae, assembly GCA_030620095.1. Classification (NCBI taxonomy): domain Eukaryota; kingdom Metazoa; phylum Arthropoda; class Insecta; order Coleoptera; family Curculionidae; genus Kuschelorhynchus; species Kuschelorhynchus macadamiae. The sequence goes on from JAUTXW010001314.1 coordinate 1,485,533, forward strand.
AAATTGGTCGCGCAGTATTACGATGGGGCTAGTGTTATGGCAGGAAAAATAAATGGGCTTCAAACAAAAGTTAGATCTATTGCTCCGTTAGCTATGTTTACTCATTGTTGCGCCCACAGATTAAATCTAGTTTTACAACAGGGAACAAAACTGATTACCCAAAGTCGTATATTTTTTGCCACTTTATTAGGAATACCAAATTATTTCCACCAATCACCAAAACGGTCTTTTGTGCTTAATCAGATAGTAGGTAAAAGAATTCCGCGAGCTGTAGAAACGCGATGGTATACACGGTCTAAAATTTTAAACTTAGTGGCTAATGAATGGGACAATTTAATTATAGTATTTGAAACTATTATTAATGACTTAAGTTCTGGAACAGAATCTATTAATGGTGCAAAAGGATTTCTAAAGCATTTTAATGATTTCGAATTTTGCCTTTTAACGCATATTTATAAACACATTTTTAGTTGCACTGATGTACTGTTTCAAATATTACAGTTAAAGCATTTAAATATAAATTACTGCATTTCGCAAATAAACCTGGCCAAGCAACGAATTATTGAATTTAGAAACGAGGACCATTTCAAAGAACTTTTCAATATTGCTAAAAAAGCCACTATTCTGCCAACTAACACACGTCGAGGGCAATGTTCTAGCGACTTTGATATTTTTACTAAATATAAAATATTATATTTCGAAATAATAGATTGTATAATTCTTCAATTAGGGACGCGGTTTGAAAATTTAAATAATTTAAATTTCTTTGCTTTAGTCGATTGCACAAAATATTCGGAATATGTTAAATGCTTTCCAGACGACTTATTAAATAATTTATTAAAAAATTATCCAAACATTTTTGACAGAGATAGATTAAAGAATGAGCTTTCTGTATTGTATAGGGATGAACAATTTTCAAATTTAGATGTCGAAAAAAGTCTAGCTTTGTTATTTAAAGATTTTAAAGCAATTTTTGCGGAAGCATATAAGCTTTTTAATTTAGTTTTAACTATTCCCGCAACAAGTGTATCGGCCGAACGAAATTTTTCATGTCTTAAACGGATCAAAACCTACCTAAGAAACACAATGACACAAGAACGGCTTTCGGGTTTAGCAATGATGTCAATAGAGCAGGAATTACTGTCAGAACTTAGTGAAGACCAAAACTTTTACGACCAAATTATAAATAAATTTGCAACCTTAAAAGACAGACGTACAGATTTAATGTACAAAAAGTAGTTTTTTTATCTTATTTCATACAACTATTTATTTTAAGTTTTAATAAACTAAATTATGTTTTTATTATCGCAATCACCGCTATATTTTAGTGATAGGTGTTTATATTTTACTTGTTTTGTTTACTTTTTATTTACTTTTTTTAGAGTTTATTTTTTTAGTTTTTAATGGTTTAGTAGGGCTATTGGCGATGACCTCCATTAAAAAAAAAAGGTCAACGTGTCGCAGAATAATACCTCATGGGTGACGTGGAAATTTATTCACATTTAAACAAAATTAACCTCATGTAGCCTCACCCTTCAATATACTCACCAGCCGCCACTGGCTGGAGCTTTGAAACGTATAACGGAAATTTTTGGGCTACTTTAAACTTAAATATCTCAAAAAATTTAAAAAATATTTAAGTGTGGTTTTCAACAAATGAGGGACCATTTTATGGTTTATAAATACTTGAATTGGATTTACCGATCCTAATTCATAAATACAGGGTGGTAACCAATACAGTGCATTTTTTTTAAATTACCAGCAGGTCAAAAGTAAAAACCAATTTGAAGGGTTTTTGAATAATTGTAGTAGTATCGTAAGGTTTCATAAACTTTTTTGTATTTTAAAAAAAGTATTTTTCTGGATCGATTCTAAATTAAGGAAATGTGCTAAGGGGTCAAATTTAGAAAAATTATCTTGAACAGCAACGAAAACGTATTTTTGTTACATCCTTCATAATTTAGCGGAAAAATTAATTTTGAAAGGCATTTGAATTGTTACAATTAATTATTAGTTCCGCCAAATCAATAAAAATCACAAAAAAATTGTTTTGCACTGTATTGTTTACCACCCTGTTTTATGTATTAGGATCGCTATATCGAAATTCAATTCAAAACAGATATAAACCATAAAATAGCCTCTCATTTATTAAAAACCTCATTTAAATATCTTTTAAATTTTTCGAGATACTTACTTAGTTAAGTTTATAAAAATTTCAATTTCTTTTATTTTGTTCCCCATTTTAGGAACTTCCCTCGTTAAAAAGTAGTTTTTACAGTGACACACATCGGTATTTTGTTCCGTCATATTGAATTCCTACCTGTTTATCCCTATATTACATTCAATTTTTCTACAAAACAAGTCGATTGAATAAGAAGGTTTTTTTACGTTGATTCTTTAAACATTTAATTTGGCCGCTATTTTGTTTTGCCAACTTGAATTCGTACCACAATCTTACTAGACTATGTCTATATCACACTTAAGACTTGCACACAATTTTAGAATAATCTAATAAGTAGTTTTTTCAGGCTGATTTTTTAAATATTTTATTAGGCCGCCATTTTGTTTTGCCATCTTGGATTCATACCAAAATGTAACCAATTCATTCCTATGTAACACTTGATTATTGTGTAAAATTTGAACTAAATTGGATCATTAGTTTTTTAGTAATAATTTTTTAACATAATTTTGTTACCCCATATTGGTTTTACCAAAATATTACCAGGTCATCCACATATGACCATTATTTTTCACCAAAATTTGAAGTCGATCGGGTAAGTTGTTTTTAAGCGATGTCACAGACAGATAGACCGACAGAATTGATAAAACATGATATTTGGCATTTAGGGACGCTAAAATGATATGTAAGAGGATTATTTTTTCACGATTGCAAACATTATATTTGATCGCCATCTTGAATTCATACTACAATTATACCTATTCATCTCCATACCACAATTAATAATTGCACACAATTTCAAATCAATCCATAAAGAAGTTTTTCAGGCAAATTTTTTAAATATTTTATTAAGTCGCCATTTTATTTCTCCATCTTGGATTCGTACCAGTTAATTTATATATAGTACTTGATTTTTATGCAAAATTTGAGGTATATTGAATAAGTAGTTCTTCAATAATATATTTTTTAACATTTCATTACGCCGGCATCTTGTTACGCCATATTAGATTTTTACTAAAATGTTACCAGGTCATCCCCATATGACCTTTAATTTTTGACCAAATTTTGAATTAGATCGACTAAGTAGTTTTTTAGCTATGCCGCGAAAAGACATGCAAACAGACCGACGAATTGAGAAAACATGTTTTTCGGTTTTAAACGTAAAGATCTGAAGAAGTCTAGGAGAGTGATTTCACGATTACATCCCTCGTAAAAGGGAAGTAAAAACACCAAAAATTTCAATTATGCGTTTTAAACTTCCAGCGTTCCGACACTGTTGTTACAAAGTAGTATAAGCATCTGTGATAGAAAATAGAAACACAACCCACTGAAGTCGAAATGTTAATTGAGTTTTTCTAAATCTGACTTATTTGTTTCGGACTGATTTTTATTATTTGAATAGAAAATTCTATATCAGAAAACGTTGAACACAACTCTAATGTAGCGATGCTCTTGCCTCTTGGACGACAGAATTTTTAGCGTATCGCTACCTACCGCGTTTAAATTCGGAGCTATTATTTTAAGTTAAGATACAAATTTGATAGAATATTTTTTTTTAGTTTACAATAATATTGCAATATCCTCTTAAAATATCAAACTCTCAAATTCCGAATCGATGATATGATATTAGATTCATTTATTAAAAAATAAAATTGTTTGTGTGGAATCACGCGAGCCTAATAAAAATATGAATATATAAAATTGGCAAGGAACTCTGAATAGTTAATGACTATTGATTTAGATTATGCATTATTTTTTGTACCCTGTGAATGTAAAAGAAATTATTTTCTTAAGGTATCTTTTGAAAAATTATTAATATAATTCATTAGTTGAATTGAATTAATAATTTTTTAATTGAAAGTTAATTGGTGATGAGAAATTAAAATAATTTACTATTATAGTAATGTTATTCTGCTCAAGTTAGACTTTATAAAGATCTTTATGCTAACATGGCAATCATACTAATCGAGTTTCCTTTATCTTATACCAAGGATTTTGTACAAATAGTAACTGGTTAACCCTAAAGTATCTAAAACATGCAGAAATTATATTTTGTTTTTAGATATTGTACCCATTTATTACTGTTAAGTTAAAAATTAAAAATACAAAAAAAAATAATCCATATGGCCGGCTAAATCTAGATTAATAAATATTCTACTCCATTCGTTGTTCTATAGAATTAATTCGGTCCGAAATATGAATTTATTTTAATTTTATAAAAAATTGCCAGGAATTTTGAAACTCCATAAAAAATAATAATGCTGTTTGGAGGCAACAAAATCTAATAAAAAATATTCGTTCAAGTTTAGTTAGGCAATAGCATGTTATAAATAATTTTTTTGATTAGAATCGGCAACTTTACTTAGAAAACCCCGTTTAATCTCTTTAATTTCTCAAATCATAGCTTTATTTTATTTTGATATTAAAAGAGCTTTTCAAAGTAGCGATTTGTTATCCGCGGGCCGCGGCACAATCGACCACTACGTCCATGTCCTTTTTTCACTTTGCAAAAGGTGGCAACCCAAGTTGTTGCCTGCGGATTTTTGCCTCAGTCTACGCTGGTATATATACATGTAGGAGGAGCAGAATATTTTTGGAAAAAAAATATATCTGCATGGATGGGTATGTATGTGCGTGTACGTTGTGCGTATGTTTACTTTTTGTATGTGTGTGTGTATGTGTACATTTATTCTCTTCGGTGCGTCCTCTGCGTTGTCTGCGGTATACGGGAATATGCACGTTTCCAGTGGTTCGCAAACACACTTGGGTGGCGTCTCTATTAATCTAGGTCAGGATCTCGCGGGGATTAGATTTTGGAGTTCATGGGCGTAGATCTATATATTTTTAATCAATTTTGAGAACGTATAAACCCATAACAGTCAAATTAAAAACAGAAATAATTGAGGTAAATATTTTGAAATGGAGAAATTTTAAAAGTCATTGGCGTAGATTCTTCATTATATATATATATATATATATATATATATATATATATATATATATATATATATTTAAAAAAATACATCATATTTCCAAGAAAGGAGAAACAAGTTAAATTTATTTTTTTTTTGTATATAAAATATATTCCATTCCCGAATTTTTTAACAAACAGTAAAACACGTAAAACAATCTACTTTCTGATATGTAAAAACATTTATCCCTCTTTACAAAGCAGCCCTAGAGATATGGAGCAGGTCTTCAGAAACGAAAATATTTTTGTAATTTGAAGGGGTTATTTAGAAAAGCGGTGAAACATCATATTTCCAAGAAAGGCGAAACAAGTTAAATTTATTTTTTTTTTGTATATAAAATATATTCCATTCCCGAATTTTTTGTAAAACACGTAAAACAATCTATGTCAAATTGGAGCAGGTCTTCAGAAACGAAAATATTTTTGTAATTTGAAGGGGTTATTTAGAAAAGCGGTGAAACATGTCAAATTTGAAATCACAAATATAAGTATTCCGCTGGCTAATACCACAGCATTGAATTACATAGTTGACTGCAGACTTTCGTTGGAAATAATAATGTAATATAATTTATTTTACTTTACACCAAAGTAATAACAAGGACACTGCGATCCTTGTCTAGAACATGTCCTGCAATGCCGCAGGGGTAATGATCCATTTTAGTTAAACGACTATCACGATTTCGCTCTTTTTTAGAGCACATCAGGCCGCCATAAACTGCAAGGCACAAGACACAACTACAAGACATGTTCAAGACCTTCTCATTATTCAGACCATCAAATCAGGGCTATTGTAACTTTGATCTGACATTGGTAGAAACGCTTTTAATTAATTAATATATTAGTTGTTCTAAATACAGGTTTAATTTTGTCACAATTGGTTGCAAAAAATTTGAATTATTGCCATTCCTTCTTAACAATCCAACAATATCCAACTGAGTTGTCAAATTTCTAATCAAAGATACCACGAAATTCATTAGTTATTTTTTGTACACTTTCTCATTATTGGGCCAGTTCCAGTTGCCTACAATCCAGAAGCTTCGATTTATAAAAAATATATCAAACAAAGCAGTTTGATTATTAACACCCGTATTCACTAAAAAGGTTTAAATTTAGACCAGGTTTAACTTGACAGTTATAGGTTTAAGGTGACATTTTCAACAATAATTTTTCTAAATGTCACAATTACAAAATGACAGTGACATAAGCGACACTTAACTGGCGAACTAAGAGTTTTAACTACCATGGCAACTAGACCTAGACTAACTCTTAAACTACATTACAATAATTCTCTAACCCCTAGTTTTAAGCTCGTCGTCGACAGTATCTTTTTGAAGCATGGCTTTATTAAGTTCCTTGACATTATTCGTGTTTTATAAAATAATTCAATAGCTACCTTTTTCGCACTATTATTAATTGTATTTTCCACTATATATATATATATATATATATATATATATATATATATATATATATATATATATATATATATATATATATATATATATATATATATATATATATATTTATATATAGATAGATATAGAAGCGTATTGGCGTGAATGAGAAATCGAAAATGTAACTGTCAAATTAAAGGTAAATGTCGTGAGGCATACAATAAATATTTGCGTTAGGGCGCCAAATACTTCAGGAATGACCTTGCTTACAATATGAATCACCATCCTCTATTAGCATAAAATTTACCTATTTGGAAATTTGCCGCATTTCATATATTAAGGTCAGGCAGAAATGGCTCCAGCCTATTTTTTAAAATTGAAATGTATTAAATTTAAGGATCTGAAATAATATTACCATGACACTATTTAAAAAATTAATTCAATGTTCAAAATGCGTAAAGGCAATGAAGGACAAGAAGACTAAAGACTAGATTTTTTAATAATATGTCTATAATCATAATAAACCACTAGAACTAGAATATCAAGAAATTATGGACCAAATGAAAACAAATTCTCAAAAAAGTAAGTTTTGAAGTTAACCTAGCTTTTATCATCACATGTTTTATAAAGTTCAAAACTAACTGAAGAGTAAAAATGTCCGTAGCTGCAGTTGAAGGATCAATCTTAATACTTAATTCACGTAGATAAATGGAGTTTTTCTACAAGTGGTTTACCCAATCATCAATATTGTTGTAAATATAACTCCGGACAATCCTTAATTTGTAAAAAAATGCAATTACAAGGGGAAGCATCTAGTGTGGTTATTCAGTTAAATTTCAGCAAGGACGCTAAGATTTCTTTTAACTTACTTTTATGCTAAGAAACTAAAACTTCAACTGGACTGCTTGTATATGTACCTAATACCAATCTACGCAAGTTGAACAAAACGGTTAAGGTTTAAGTCCTTTTTTAACTAAAAATAAAAACGTTTCTATATTCTATTTTAACAGCTATAGAGATCTAGAAAAATCCAACGGGATATAATTTAAAGTATAATTCAATGTGACATAATAATGTATATTCCCTATCTGCGATCAACTTAATGCAACTAAATTTTAAGTTTCTGTAATAAATAATTTTATGTCCAAAATTATTTCAGATATAATATAAAGAGAGAATACTTGTGTTTGGGCTCGCGTGCTCTGGAGAGATATCCATCTGTAATAAATTGTGTTCATAGTTCTTAGCCAATTTTATCGGTTAAATAAATAGGTAATATTTTCTTTCTCTACGATTTGTGTCAGAACAGAGTTCCCTTTTTAAAATGACTAAGAATATATTTATTTAAAAGACTTTATCTTCCCCTGGTGACTTAAAGGGCTTGAATGAGCTCACAGACCCTCTTATCGCATTCTCTGCCATTATTTTGTTGGCAGCTAATCAGTTATCCATGTGAGGTCGTTTATATTCTGAAATATCAAATTATAACATTTAAAGTGTTTTGTGTGTTTTATTAATAAATTTAAATGGAAAATCATATTTGGACACCCTTTACAAGTAGCATTCCTGCATTTTAACGCTTGCTATTTACACGAAACGCCTCAAACGTATATATAATCGTAAAGTTTAATGTTCTTACATAAATTCCTGACCCTGATATATCTTACTTGTTACTAAATTCTTGTATATAATTAATTTGCCATTCACAACTTTTGAATATATGATGGTTATTTTGCATGCTTCAAGCTTTTACTTGATACAAATTTATTACCCCATAACAATAGTCAAAATGTTTACAAAAAGTTGTGACACATTATATCAGTTTCAAAAGCTTACAAAAACTGAAAGTAATTAATAATTAATTAATTATGTAAAAAACGGTTAAACATTGTTCTGAAAAAAATATGGTAAAAATAATTGATATTGCTAATTTATGATATTCACGTATCACTAGAGTTAAAAGAAAAGAGAACAAAATCTAAAAAAATCAGCTATGGCATACAAATTACATGCATTTTCTTGATTTTCTTAATTATTTTCAGCAGCATTTAATTTACGGAAAAATGTAAATGTTTTTTTTTCAGGGACCCTACGAAATCCTTATAGAAAATTACTCCCCGTGTAATTAGCTGAATTGTTGATAAGACGTAGTTTATAAAATGTTAATATTGACATACCTCTATCATAAGCATCGTTTGGGTTATACAGAGTTTTAAAATTTGTAGTCCACCTCTTGTAGCTTGGATTAATGCTATCGCAGAAAAATATTGTAGCTATGAAGTCACAAAATAATGTATTTTACCCTAACCCTTGGTAAAAACATATATCTTATGGTGTCTCAACCAAAGGTATCACATTGTATTGCTAAATAACTCAAAAACTAAGGAAGGTATCAAAACGCGATTTGGGCAGAATTACTAAGAGTTTTTTTGAAGTTTTTTGACGATGTTGTCAAATCTCCAAATTTATTGTGCTATTTTTTGAAATAAGTACTTATTTTAATGAATATTACTCGATTATTTTGAACGGAACACCCTGTATATTTTATCACCAGAAGATTGCCTGACATTTCTACTTTTCAAAAATGAATGCATTGCTTTAATTTATTATTATTATTAGTTTATTTAATTTGTTATCAATTCGAATTAACATAAATAAATTAAGTAACAAACTAACTAAACTTAAATGCACAAATTAATAAGTCATTTGTTGAAAGTTACAATTAGATTAGATTTGTTGAAAGTTACAATTAGTTTCGCAGCATATCTTGAGGAATATTTTCTATCACTATAACTATTATCACAGTTCTTATGTTATTCAGTTTATAACAGTTTCTGCAATGTGTGTGGGATCAGATTATAACATCGCTCCTTCACATAACTCCAAAAAGAAATCAGTGACAGATATATCAGGAGAATAAGGTGGCCATTCTATTGGACCTGCTCTACCTATCCATCGGCCAGGAAATTTCATGTTAACAGTTTCTCGAGCAATCATCGAAAAATCCGCTGGATCGCCATCTTTTTAAAAAACAACATCTTCAATTCCGTCCTGACCAATTTGTGGGAAAAAAAGTTTTCTCAGATATCTATATAATTATCTCCTCGTACGTTTTCCATAAAGAAGAACGATCCATAATTTTTTGTCGAAGAAATGCCACACCACATACACACTATAAATGTTAACATATTTCATTGGCTTTCGGAGATACGAGCTTTCAATACATGTATTTTTTTACATTTCAAAGGCAAAATTCTCGCAAACCATTACACATTTTTGGTTTATTTTTACCATGTTTATTGAATTTGGGTACGAAAATTGATCTAAGATATTAAGTGATAATTTTAATGATAAGACATTATTAACAAACACAATATCAGAACTTTGAAGAACTCAGACGTTTTTTAAAGAACGTCTTAGAGCAATTTTCTTTTCTAAATTCAATAAATATAATAAAAATAAACAAAAAATAAAAAACTGTTTCATTTGATAGAAGAAATGGTTTACGAGAATATTTTGTTAAAATTTGGTTTACTTTATTATTCATTAATTATGCTGAATAAGAATCTAGGATCGAAATTTCCAGAAAAAAACACCAATACCTTTTTCAAAAATTCGACATCTTTTTTTCTACCTAAGTTCGCACGCGAGTGAGGGATGTCACGATTGAGTTAAAACAATCAGATTTTGAATCTATACTTAGCACCAATTTTAAACTAATCTAGTGACTAATTCCGGAGATACAGGGGTGTTCGTATAAAAAATGGATCACACTATATATTTTTTGGAAGCTATTAAAAATGTAATGTTGAAATCTGGAATAATACTACCTTCGAACCAGAGCTGTGAGTAACTTTATGAAAAAAATACTTTTCGGAAACTAGTTACTAAAAGTAACTTTTAAAATTGGGAAAAAAGTTAACTATAATATAGATACTTTTCTAAAGTAACTTGTAACTTTTACTTTTGAAAGTAACTTTTTGCTTCAAAAGTCTCTATAGTTACTTTTACTTATATATATATATATATATATATATATATATATATATATATATATATATATATATGTACAGGGTGCTCCTTTTAAAGTGTTACAAAGCGATATTCTGAAAACGGCTGATTGAAAATAAATGAAATTTCTAGGGATGCAATGGGTCGTTGGGGGACATTTTTTGACGGAGTAAGTAATGTTTTAACCCTTTCTACTGTTTAGGGGTGGGGGTAACTTTTAAATGTTAAATGGAAAGGTGCAGTTTTTTTTCGAAATTCGTAATCTCCAGAAAAAACTACGTTATAATCAATGAATAATTTAATGTCAATGTCAATGTCACTACGCTAAAGTCAACAAAATTAAAAAGAAAATCAACAGAAGAAGAAACTGATATTAGGTACATGATTTTATTTTATCAGATGTTCAAAATGACGGCCATTTTGTTCTAAACATTTATCAACTCTCTTTCGAAAAGAATTCCGAATGAATTATATATCTGGGGTAATTTCACGAACTCCACGCGTAATCCTTTCTCTCATGTCTTCAGCTGTAGTTGGAACAGTCACCATGACTTTTTCTTTGAACAAAACCCCACAAGAAAAAATCAAGGGGGGTTAAGTTTTTTGATCTTGCAGGCCAATTTATCGGTCCCCCACGTCCAATCCATCTGTTAGGGTAAGTGTCGTTCAATATAGCACGTGCTTCTCGGCAGTAATGTGGTGGTGCGCCGTCTTGTTGGAACCAAATTGCTTCACGTTGTTGCTCTGGAATATTTGGCATCAATCTTTGCAAGTCATTTCGAAGGAAATCGCAGTATCGCTGTCCATTAAGAGTACCATCAAAAAAATGAGGTCCAATAACAACATCGCCAAATATCCCACACCAAGTATTTATCGACCAAGGGTGTTGATTAGCGACTGTTCGCATCCAGTGTGGATTTTCTTCAGCCCAATAATGCATATTGTGACGATTGACTTGACCATGGTTAGTGAATGTTGCTTCGTCAGAAAATATTATGTTTTCCAGTGAGTTGTTTTCATTGATCCATAGTCGAAACCACCGACAAAATTGCACCCGTCTCTCGAAGTCCTGTCCATACAATTCTTGATGTAAGGTAATCTGGTAAGGAATTTAAAATTGTGCAAAATCCTGAGAACGGATGTTGTACACATTCCGGCTTCTTTGGATAATTCTCGGGAACCAATATGAGGGTTGAGAGCTACTGTTCCCAAAACTCCTACCACCATGCCGTCGTTCATTTTGGTTTTCCACCTGCTGCGTTTATTGGCTGAGAGTTGGCAGGTCTGGCGACTCCTAGTCTCTAATCGTTTGAACGCCATGTGAGATTTTGGTGGTAAGTGGGGAAATCTTACCGCCCAAAGTTCAGAAGCATTGCGATAGTTTTTTCTACATTCTCCGAGAATTAATAACATGTCAACTTGGCAGTCGAATTCATTTATTTTAAGGATAAGTAGTTAAAATCTCAACTAAGATTATTAAGTACGAACAGAAATAACACAGCTAAATAATAAATGAACAGAACTTAAAAAAAAAACAATAAACGAACACAATGAACACTTATTTTAACAAGACGCTTAAACTAAAGACTTTAAACTCGAATACAATTTACGAAAATTACTGGCAATATCATAACATGTCAAGTCGTTCGTTGTCATGATAACTGCAATAGTGGCGGCTGGTGAATCATCGCTGCAGTGCCGCAGAGCTCGCAAAAAAATCAGGAAAAAAATAATTAACTACATAATCTAACCAAAATGCCGTATTTTTTTACCTAGTTGACATGGTAATTCTCGGAGGATGTGGAAAAAACAACAACAATGCTTCTGAACAAAATGGTTTTCATTTCGAACACCTATTATAATAAAATCATGTACCTAATATCAATTTTTTTCTTCTGTTAAATTTCTTTTTAATTTTTGACATTAAATTATTCATTGATTATAACGAAGTTTTTTCTGGAGATTACGAATCTGGAAAGAAAACTGCACCTATCCATTTAACATTTAAAAGTTACCCCCACCCCTGGTGACTGCTCCAACTACAGCCGAAGACATGAGAGAAAGCATTACGCGTGCAGTTCGTGAAATCACCCCAGATATGTTATTCAGAGAGTTGATAAATGTTTAGAACAAAATGGTCGTCATTTTAAACATCTGATAAAATAAAATCGTGGAACTAAACTAAACAGTGGAAAGGGTTAAAACAATACTTACTCCGTCAAAAATGTCACCCAACGACCCATTGCATCACTAGAAATTTCATTTATTTTCAATCAGCCGTTTTCTCAATATCGCATTTTAACACTTTAAAAGGACCACCCGGTATATATATATATATATATATATATATATATATATATATATATATATATATATATATGTATATATTATTGCTAACAATAAATTTTTAAAGCCATTATTTTGACATGTTAAGTTGGTAGACACTCTTAACGGTCCAAAATTTTTGCCCGACAATTTTTTCACGCGCATTTCATCAATTTTTATTATATTATATATTTTGTTACACACACGACTTTCGGAAAATGGGAGGATAAAAGCCCCGATTGCGAAAATTTTCATAAATGAAAACGGTAGTAGGTTGGCCGCAATTAAGCTACACAAGAAGTTACAAGAGGATATGTATAAATAAAAGCATTTTATGTCTGCGGGCACCCATACTAAACTGCTAGCCATTTGCTTTTCACATCTCAAAATTTTTACCCAAATTTAAAGCGGTATTTTTCAAAAACTAAAAAACTTATGATGCGGTTTTCGATGTTTAAAGGCTCTATTTATCTAGAATTGGTCAACGCCGCCTGGGTTTATCAAAATGGTCCTCCGCATAATATATAGGGTGTTATATAAAATCGTGCAAATTCTACAAAAGTTCGTAAGATTCGAGATTCTGCAATTTTTAGTTTTGTTTAATTTTGAGCATGTTATGATATTCTACGAACCATTATCTAAAACAAATTTGGCGGGTTTGTAAATTCATTCATTTGTTTTTATTATACGGGGTAAATTTAATAATTTATGAACTTCCAAAAGAAAATTATGTTTAACTATTCTCTCAACCTGTATAATACATCTGTAGTTTCTTGATTAAGGGAGAACTGCACGCAAAAAGTGAAAAAACAGCGACAAGGTCTAGTCGAGTTGAAAGTAAGATGAAAAGGTACCTACGCATTAAAAAAACTTCCTGCACATCCGACCTCAAAAAAATGTGTTATGTATAGGTAATTAAATTACATTTCGGTTAAAAATGGGTTCAAAAGGGTTCACGCGCTGCAGAAATACAAAGACATAAGTACGATTCACCATTTCAAATTTTGCAGTTACGTAGACAAAGGATCGATGTAAGGCGGTAAAGAGTCATTTTGTGGAAAAAAAATTATATGCGAAGGCATGTGCGTCAAAAAGTGGTCAAAAAATGGTCGAAAATGGACAAATTTACTCTTATTTTATAACTCTAGATTTGATTTTTTCATATAAATTCGCATTTAGCGCCCAGCTATACATATTTCCCTATTAAAATCACATTGAAGCTAGTACATATCTCTTATAGTTTTAACATAATATTGCAGCGGCGAAACGCTTGCAAATGATTCATATTACTGCGTGCAGTTCCCCCTTAATGTTATGTAAAAATTATTAATTTTAAATAATAAGGGAATAGTTAAAAATCATTTTCTTTTGGAAGTTTAGAAATTAATAAATATACTCCGTATATTAAAAACAAATGAATGAATTAAAAACTCGCTTAACTGATATTAGATGATGGTTCGTAGATTACCATAACCAAAAATAAATGTAAAATTTGCACGATTTTATATAACACCCTATATATTATGCGGAGGACTATTTTGATGAACCGAGGCAGCGTTGACCAATTCTGGACAGATAGGGCCTTTAAACATCGAAAAGCGCATCCCTGTAACTCGTTTAGTTTTTGAAAAATTCGGCTTAAAAATGTTGAGAGGAGCAAAGCAAATGGCCAGCAGTTTAATATAGATACATGAGATGAATTCTCAATAAAATCAGGTTGCTGCTTTTTATTTACATTTTATTGAAATCTTTTGAAATGTTACCAAAATTAATTTATCTTTGAAAATTTGAAGGTAATTGCATAAAATTTATTGGCTTTTTAGGATCTTCATATAAAAAAATGGGTCGTTAAATATTTTGCTGTCACAAGCTTTCCATATTATTTTTACTTAGGGGAAAAGCAAAACTCCTTGCGAAATTAATTACTAAAAGGAGTAGGTAACGATGCATAATAATCATAAACAGGGTAAAATTAAAACTGAACTGCTTTCATGTAGCAGGAAAAACATTTGTATCAAAATAATATAAAATTCAGTAAAATTTAACATCGGTCTTGAGATTTCTAGCAATTATTAAAAATAAACCGAAAATTATCTAGCAAATGCAATGTTTTCTTACCGTTCAAAGTTAAAAAAACCGAGGCTGGATATATCGGCTTCGACAGCGTCACCGTTCAAATGAAGTAAGTGTGACCTGGAGAGCCGCACGAGGTGGTATTTATCCGGATAGGCCCCTGTCGATGCCGACACCTATTACAAGTGTCACGCATGCCGCCTCGTAAACTCTTTACTTGTAATTCTCTTTATTTTAGCTTCTGCCAGGACTATTACCAATATTTATTTCCCAATGGCGTGATATGTCACCTCTCGACAGAGCCATATATATATATGAAATTGGCTATATTTAAGATATAAGAACTTCAGGGCAAATAAATAAAACGAAAGTGTTTTTAAACTAAATAACACGTCAAAATTGTATATGTTTTATATAAGTTCAGTAATTAAATAGTTAAACTAAATTTGAAACACCGCTATCTGAATTATTGGTGTAGTTTTCTGTCGGCATTTAACTTTTCTCGTTAAGGTCTAGTAAGACTAGTAAAGTCTAGATTGAATTCCACAGATTCTGTTTACTTTGCTTTATTCTGAATGAAGATAAACTGTGTTCGGTTCAATTGTGCATTCATCTTCCACGCAACACACATGGTGTTCCACTAGAAATGGAATCCCTTTAACATTTTTATTTGACGTTGCAGAAACGCCTAGTAAAAATATATTTTGTAAATAAAACACCCCTCTCCTTATTTTCTCTATACATGTTTGTTATACTCATTTCAAATATTAGTGGGGTATTAATAACTAAAATAAAGTCCAAATTAAAAAAATTTATAGTTTACTATTTAAATGCATTATATGCGTATGAAAAAAATGAGAGGTTCCACCCTTGTTAATATGAACGACCAGGGACGGATGGGACCATCTGGGCCTGTTCTGTCTGATGTATATAAAATAAATTATTTTGCTACTTATTGTTAATCACGAAATGCACTATATCGTAAACAATTCATTCGGTCAGTTATATCAGTCAATTATACTAAATCGATATTTATTACGCGTTTTTTCTCTAGCATAGTCGATGCCGAACGGGGATCAATAATGTGCTCAGCTGCTTAGGTGGAATCGGCAGCCGCGTCGTGCCTTGTTTTTCTGGGAATCACCGTCTGTCTATTTTTGATTTTTGTTTACATGTATATGGCGGACGTTGTCACAAAATGAAAGGTTATACGTCTACAAAACGCTTATCAACCATTAGAATACAATGGAAAATGATAAGATAAAAGGTGGTGCGGAGGAGAGGGAACGCAAGAGAAAGAAGATTCTCGACGAAGCAGCAATATGCCGTTCATTAGATAGGTTCTTGAAAATTAACACAAGTAGTCAAGCTTCTAATTCAAATCAATCACAAATGGTGTCTTAGACTCAGAAGACAACTAATGTTGCAGGTATGTTTATCAGGGTTAGGTTTTTGAGAGGCTGCTTGTAATTATTTCATGTTATGATACTAGTGACCAAGCCTTCCATGATATTTTAGACAAGGTTTTGAAAACAAATGGCCTACACTCAAATCTCTGCATAGCTAATTCCACAGACGGAGCGGTAAATATGCAGGGGAAATATAACGCTTTTCCAACTAAGCTTGGAAATCAAAATAAAGACCATGTACATATTTGGTGCTATGGTCATATTTTGAATGTCGTGCTAAGTGATATTTTTAGGGGGAATCTAAAAGCATCTTCGTTGTTCACATTAAATCAACTTCCACCTTTTTCGTGAATCCCATAAGAGAATGGATATTTGCTCTTCGATTTCTCATGACCATAAACATCGAAAATTGGGGGTTATTGGACAAACAAGGTGGTGGTCAAAGGAATACGAGTTAGAAAAAGTCTTTGGAGATTGTCCGTTGTTCTTAGATATTATGGGAGCATTATACAGTATTTCAAAAAACTTGAATTTGAATCCCGACATTCGCTCTACTGCTGAAAATTTAAAATCTCAATTTCTTAAGTATGAAATTATTTTCCCTTCTCGAGTATTTGCGAAAATATTTTCAATTACTCTTTCGCTTTTAAGGTACCTACAAACTAAAGGCTTTGATTTATTAAACACAAATTCTATGAACAATACTTCAATTGTTGAATTAAAACAGATCCAACGTCACTTTGAAACATTCGAAGCCATTTCGAAGCATTTTTTATCTTGGGCATATGATGAAATGGAAAAACAAGGTATCGATTTTAATAACGAAGATGATTTCCGGGTTAATAGAATTAGAAAAGTAAAAAAGCACTTCGATAAAAAGTATTCGTATGATACTGTTCGTAATACAAAAGAAACATTTAAAATCGATGTATTTTATGTTATAATGAACAATGCTATTACATCAATTGGAAAACGGTAGGAAAAAATATGTCTTTATGGTAATATTTAATCCAATTAATTATTAAGAAATATTTCAAGTAAATTTAGGCAATTCAATGAAGAAATTAAACCATCAAAAATTAAAGAAGAATTAAATAATTATATAAAGAATTGGCACATTTATAAAATGATTTTACAGGAATCTTTTCAAAAGATGCCATTGACTGATGAGATGAGAACTGATAGGATGAAATCAATTTAGGAAATACATGGGCTGGATGAAACTCTTGGTAAAAACTGCGTACATTGTTGCTATCTCGCCATAGTTAAATACACTTGTATTTAACTATGGCGAGATAGCAACAATGTACGCAGTTTTTTCAAAGAGTTTCATCCAGCCCACGTTGACATGTATTTCCTAAATTGATTTCATCTAAATTATCCTTATCAGTTGAAATTTTCAAATCCGAAACTATCTCATCAGTCAGTGGCATCTTTTGAAAAGATTGGATGCAGAACATAGGTATTTGTTCGAATCACCGTTCAGACGGGTGACATTTATTTTTTTTTTAATAATTCACGATTAATAAAAATGCGGAATCACGTTAGAACTGTTGTAAAAAAAGGTAGCGCGCCAACAAAATTCCGAGTCTATATTAAAACAAGGATTTTTCAACAAAACCTATACTGTTAGATGAATCTCTCCCGTTAGCGTTAGGTCAGCCCAGGTTTGTCGATAAAACCATCACCAAAGGCATAAAATCACACCTCAAATCATTTAAAATCAAATCTGAAATAGGCGTGCCTCTAAAGTGATGTGATGTAGGATTCCCTGTAGATTTAAGGGCTTGTATCCCAATGTATAACCTTCAAGTATGAAAGCATACTCTTTAAAATATGAAGTTGTCGTTCACAGGGCCGGATGGGCTCTTTCAAACCAGCCCGGGAAATAATACGAGGCCACCGGCCCAAAGCCCATAGGAAAAATAGACTAAAAACTAGGCACTTCGTGGAAAAAATGGATAACAAAAATATCTAAGTATCCAAATTCATGTAGGAAATATATTACCTATATTGGTAACAAAAAAACTACATATAAACCCACTACAAATAACATCTTGATAAAACTTCAAAATGCGTCTAACAAATGTAAAAACCAATCACTCATAGTTAAGGAACAGAAAATAAAAATAATATCAAATAATCAATTTCTACTGCGAAAAAATCTTTGGAACCACGTCGTAACTCATTATACTATAATAATAGAGAGTAAACAGACTACTAAACCTAATGAATAAACTACTACCTATTATTCCTCTCTTTGTTACGATAATAGCTAGTAACTTAATAACCTGCGCAATAGGCTACTTGATTCAGCTTGTTCGTTAATAATATCCTCATTGTCAATTTTTCTAAGGATCGCTCTTTCGATGTTCATAATTATGAGCGATTCCAAATGTTTACCACTTAAAGAATTTAAAATTGTGTATTATATATATTTTAAAATTTGAAAAAGTTCGCAAGATACTTGTGTAAGAGGTAATGTTTAAATAAATTGGTACCAATTTATTTAAACATTACCTGTTACACAAGTATCTTGCGAACTTCCGTTTTTCAAATTTTAAAATATATCAAACACACACTTCTAAATTCTTTAAGTGATAAACATTTGGAATCGCTGATAATTATGAACATCGAGAGATCCTTAAAAAAATTGACAATGAGGATATTATTAACGAACAAGCTGAATCAAGTAGCCTGTTGCGCAGGTTGTTAAGTTACTAGCTATTATCGTAACAAATAGAAGAATAATAGGTAGTATAGTTTATTCATTGATTATTTGATATTTTTTTTATTTTCTGTTCCTTAACTATGAGTGGTTTGTTTTTACATTTGTTAGAAGCATTATAAAGTTTTATCAAGATGTTATTTGTAGTATGTTCATATGTAGTTTTTTTGTTACCAATATATTTCCTATATGAATTTCGATACTTAGATATTATTTTTTATTTATTTTTTCCACGAAGTGCCTAGAAAAGCTTATTTTTTCATATGGACTATGGGCCGGTGGCCTGGTATTATTTTCCGGGCCGGTTTGAAAGAGCCGATCCGGCCCTGTGAACGACAACTTCATATTTTAATGGGTATGCTTTTATACTTGAAGGTTATACATTTTGATACAAGCCCTTAAATCCACAAGGAATCCTTCATCACATCCCTTAGAGGCACGCCTATTTCAGATCTGATTTTAAATGATTTGAGGTGTGATTTTATGGCTTTGGTGATGGTTTTATCGACAAACCTGGTCTGACCTAACGCTAACGGGAGAGATTCACCTAACAGTATAGGTTTTGTTGAAAATATCCTTGTTTTAATATAGACTCGGAATTTTGTTGGTGCGCTACCTTTTTTTTTAAACAGTTCTAACGTGATTCCGCATTTTTATTAATTATGTATTATTTAAAAAAAAACTAAAAAAGTCACCCGTCTGAACGGGGATTCGAACACATACCTATGTTCTGCATCCAAAGCCGAATATCTTACTACTGAACCAATAAGAAGCACATTGAACAATTTCTTTTATGACTGGTAGGATTCCTGGTGAATTTAAGGTTATTTTATTAGGATGGATGCTGTCGGCTATAAGCAAATTTATGACTAAATTGTTTTTTTTTTCGTATATATTTAAAGAGTTTTAGACTTATTTTTTCAATAACAGTAACTTTTTATATTTTAGTAAATATACGCGACTAAAATCTCGTTGCACGTCGACGTTTAATGTTTCCCCAAGAGCGTGCGAGAAGCAGCTATTATTTCTGCACGCGGTCGTTAATTAGTAATTCGGTTAGTAAACGATGCAAAGCAAAGTTTAGTAAAAACACGAGTAAAATACTTCTCAAAAGGATAACAAAGTTTTTCTATGAGTTGTCGTCAAAATTTTTCAGAAACATAACCTGAGTTAACACTCACCAACCTTTTGCACTGATTGAATTATTTAGATGCAGAAAGTTTTACTTCTATAACTTCTGTTCTGAAGTGGGATGGCGTGAATGGTGGAAACTTATATTTGAATTATTTTGAAAAATTCTGAAATCATGAAACACTGCCTCTCATAAAGTATACCACCAGGGACAAGTTTGGTAATCAAAACTTTTTTGGTTTGTTGTTTAGAAACGTGGTTGTACTAAGCAGAGAGCCGTAGTAGGAAGAAAAAAGAGTAGTGATTGAGTCGTCCCATGGCTCCTGGGTCACCTGTGAACTCAGAGAAAGGAGTGTTAATTTTTTTAGTTAAAGCATTTGATTGGGTTAGTTTTTCTTATAGGTACGTTATAATGCAGTTATACCGTATGGTGGTGAGAAAGCCCAACCGAAATGTCGGCTTTAACGGCGTTTTAACGTTGTGTATTTATTTGCCCTGTAGCTTTATGTGTATTGTTTTCGTTCGACAGAAGGTCGTTTTGTTTGATTAAATCTTGTACCTCTAGGATACCACTGTCAACATTGGTGTCTTGATTAAATGCATTATATTCAGTACTGCAATCAGCAGACACTAAACAATGTTGGCTGAATGATTTATAACTTGAAGTTTCTCTTATGTTTTGAATTAGTTCTAAAGACGTCGGCTGAACAGCCCGTTAGGCAAGGCAAAAGAGCCATTTTCATCATGTAAGGTCCCCAAATTGACATCACATGATATGTCAAATTTTCTATAATTATTCTCCCTGACGGAGTAGCTATTTGCTATTTCGATTAAACTATTAGGTTCTTTTTTTCGATTCTCACTCTCATTCGGTTCGTTACTGTTATAATAATCTCATGCTTATAACTATTGTCACTAAAATTACATTATTTTAATTCTTACATTATTCGCACGCTTTATGTTAGTAAATGGTACGGGGTTGTTATTATTGGGGTAAATATTTAATGGGAACCCCGAAGGATTAGACGAGGTCTCGCCACCATTTACCCGGCTGCCCGCTGAAATATGGGTACCCGCCTCAAAGAAAAATTGGGATTCCCAAGGACTCTAAAGGGAAAGAAAAGTCGCTGGGCCTGAATTTGGACATATTAATTGGAAAACAGAGCCTGCAGGTGGTTTCTGCTATTTAGTAATTTTTTCCATTTTTTTAACCAAATTTCACAACTGTGAAACAAATTCTGAGGTTAGCAACGGGAAGGTATTATGGGGGAAAGTAGATCAGGATCTTAAAGATCAAGTACGATTTATTCAACCTCTGTTAACGTCGACGCCGGTGGATAAAATACAACTAATTTATAAAATAATTTTTTGTTCAAGTCTTTCCTATGTTTCACTAACATACAAATGGCTTACTTTCTGAAAGCTTGGGGTAGTCTTGCAAGGGATCTGCAGCTTAGTTTGTGTATAAAAATGTTTAAAAGTCTATCTGCACTTCACTGACACTTTTGGTTAAGTCGATTTTTCATTTCAGACTTTATATTCAATGACTTTGTAAAGCGCAAAACTTACTAACAATCGCTTCGCGTTTAAAGTGAAATGTTTTACAAAAATGTCCTGAGGACAACACAACTTACAATTAGAAGTTTTACAAAAAAAAATATTTAAAAATTTGAATTTTAACAGTTTTGAGTTTTTTATTTTTTTTTGTGGGAAACTGTTTCCTCTTTTCATCAAACGTTATACCAGATAACTCCTTTCAGGAGCTTATCAAATAATTCTTGTGATTTACTAAAAGACAACGTATGGCCTAATCCCTACGTCCGGTAGCAATTAGCTATCGATCTTTTCAGTGGTGGCTCTTCCATAGGGTCATTTGGTCAAAAACCCCCAAAAATATTTCAGAAAATAAATTATTCGTTTGACCGTCCCTCCTAATAGTTGTAATAAGACGCGAACCCTGGGAGAAGTTAAATACGCTACACTATTAGCCGCGCGCGGCGGTTCGAATGGTCTCGTTGCGATCCTTAGGCATAATAAAATAGGCTATACGAAGCTAGGCTGGGCAGTCCGAATTGCCCTGATTACCTTAAAGCTGACGAAAGTACCCGAAGATTTCACAGCTACCCAGTGATGAGCAATGGAATATGAAATCGCGATTTGGATCATCAGCCGATCTCTTCTCATAATTCGATCGATCGATCGCGGCATCACGTCGGCATGCGGAAGTTCAATTGTTCAGAGATTGCGCGGTCGGTATTCTAACTCGATATTGTTTCGGACGTTTTTAATCGATGAAAATTGATTTATATACTGTTTTTTGTAATATATATTTTTTTATTTTTATGATCCATGTGTGAGTTGGAAATATACAGGAAGCTAGCATGGGCAGTCCGAATTGCCCTGATTACCTTAAAGCTTTACGAAAGTACCCGAAGATTTCACAGCTACCGAGAGCAGCCGAACGTGATAGCAAATAGAATATGAAATCGCGATTTGGATCATCAGCCGGTCTCTTCTCATGATTCAATCGATCGGTTGCGGCATCACGTCGGCATGCGGAAGTTCAGTGGTTCAGAGGTCGCGCGGTCGATATTCTAACTCGATATTGTTTCGGATGGTTTTAATCGATGAAAATTGATTGATTTATATACTTATACAGTTTTTTTGTAATATATATTTTTTTATTTTTATGATCCATGTGTGAGTTGGAAATATACAGGAAATTAAACAACTAAAGAGTGCTAACAAACTTAATTTTGAGAAAATAACCGAATTCAAGGCCAGTGGTCGCAATTTGCAGAACTTACTATATGACAAACTAGTAAAGACAAAAATAAAAAGGTTCATCGAAACTTTGTGGATAGGTGGTTGTGAAGTCTCTTACACATTTTACTGTTATGTTTATTTGTTGTTTTCTAAGGATTCGTCGGAATCATTATGGTGCAAAACCGATGTTAAAAGACTTAAAATACTTAAAAGAAAAAATAAAAAAACATTCGTTTTCTGCAGATCACATGAAATGTTCGGTGAACTATACTACGGTCGGAAGTGTTGATATTTGTACTCAGCTAGATACAGCTTATAGAAAATCCCTTAGAGATTTTAATGAAAATGTATCCAAAAACCGTTATATTTTAAACAAAATTATAGATTGTGTAAAATTTTGTGGGGCATTCGAGATGGCACTACGTGGCAATGATGAAACAGCTTTCCAGGGGTTTTTCGAGGGTTTATACATTTTGTTGAGGAGTTGGGCCAAGATAGACTATCCGCTTTAGCAATGTTAAAGGAATGTGCGTGCAATTTTAACGAAGGTGTCATTCAGCATCTTCCCAATTCTAAAGAACGAAGAGTAGACCTGAACTTCAAGAGAATTTAATGCTCAATTTGAAGATAAGATGCTTATTTTTATTTTAAGTAGGCCTATTTTTAAGTTTGTTATTGACCTCCCAATATAATTTACCACGAGCCGCCACTGATTATGTTATCTACTTAAATCATTTAGTTTAACAACAAAATGGTATAATCCTATTGTAAAAGCATTGATTGTTCTCAGAATCTTTATTTTGATATAAACGAGTTATTTCAGCGCCAAGTGATTCTCAGTAAAAGGATAGGACAAGTGATTCTTATCGCCTACTACGTTATTAGACTGATTTTAAAGTTTTACTTGAGATTTTTGTGGACAACATTGGCTTATGGCCTTATTCTGTCGTGAATGGTTTATAAAAGTTGATTTAGCTTTTAAGAAGGGGCTGAAAGTTTTTTATAGTAAGGTTTTTATAGCTGTAAACATTTCCTTGTGTTCTGTTATATTAAAAAGATACGATTTCACGACACTTCCCATACCTAAATCGCTGACGTAAACAGGGAGGAGACGGAGGGGCATCCGTTCACTACTGCATGTCGCTCAAACAGACTCTATTCGGACGCGAGAAACAAACCTTCAAAAAAGGCGAAAATCCAAAAGCTTCAACAAAACTGTTCTTTCCAGAACGACAGTAGTGAACACAACGTATACCTATATACAGTGTGAAGAGTAACGTGCGCATCATTTGGGAATATTTTTTAATAACTGACCTTAGTAAAATTTGACATCGCAGATAGTTTTTACTAAAAAATAATGCAAAATGATAATAAAAAAGTCAGTTACGTGATTTATCTTACCTGTCAAATTTTTTCCAAAAAAAATGCAAACAAAACTAGCTAGGCTTTAATTTTTATTTGGTTCGTTCAATTAAATTAATAAAATATTCTATTTATTTCTATAAAGGGAGATATACAATTAGAAAAAATGGGTTTTCGCAGTTACGTTTTTATAGTAATTAGTAAATTAATGTATGTAATGTAAAATAAATGCATGTTAACTTAATAAATAATAAAAAATATTTTACATTTTTATGGACCCATTTATGTTTTCATCGTTTAAAATAAAAAATTAATTCAAAAATGCATTTATTTAGGCTATGAACCTATCAAAAATAAATATATCATATCAATTAAAATATCAAAGATTGTTGCCAAAATTGAATTCGGGTTTGTTTGTCTTGGTCGATCAGATCCTGAACGTTTACAATTTTGTTTGAATGAAACTTCATTCAGTTCAGTTCTGTTAATTTTAATGCGGATAGATGTCTGCTTACCAATAGATCGTTTTCGGCAAATAACTGCCTGACGTATTGTCATTCCATTCTGAATATTACAAGCAGATTTTGGCCCTTCTGCTGATTTTCCTTTTAAAACAATTTCTATTTTTTTTTTCAGCTTAAAATGGTAGTGCTCATAGGAGGGAACATTGTGAAACTTAATTTTTTTTCCAAACGAACGTTACCTTTGCGTTATTGACATGAAAAATAATAAAATTTCTACATATAAAATTTGCTGTGAAACTGTCCAGGCATCAATTTTGTAAATTTCCATAAATAAATCCAAAGTCACCTCTTCAAAATGCTATAAAATTCAAGACGGTTCCTTAGGTGAATTTATTAGTCGAAAAATTAACTAGTTAGTTTATTTTGACAGATCCTGTACTTTCCAGCTACCAATAATAAAGTATAAGCAAAGACTGATTATACTCGGATAGGCTACCTAGGAAATGGAAAATAAAAGACACCCGTAAATGGATCTGAACTTTTTATTGTACACAGTATAACAGCTAAAGTTGCCAATCCGTGACGAACCGCATACGACCTGCTATTACTTAAATTCATTTAAAGATCCATTTTATGCTGTTACCCGATAATCTCATTTGCCTCTTTAAAGCATAATTTTCGTATTGTATTTCTAGACAAGTAGACCTAAATAACGCTACTGGCAACACCGCACCAAATCTTTTTGCATGCCTGCTAAGAGTTTATTGATAAATAAACCGAGGCAAATAAAATATTGGTTCCCAGAGATATAATCACATAAAGATCTAAAGGTCGGTGTTTATAACACTCTAATACAACTTTTACTTGCTTAGGTGGTTTTTGTTTACTCAGCGGTTCACTTAATAAGAGTGTGTTTCCATGAAATATTTTTCAGTCAGTTCTATTTTCTCATCGTGATAATCAGTAGACGACTTAAAGTAAATCTAATGCAAATGAAGCAAAAAAATATCGCAATAATATTTTTCCAGAACTTTTTTATATGTGGAGGGGGTAGAATATTTTTTACGACTTACCTAAATTTTGTATACTAAATCAATTAACCTATCCTTCATAGCAGCAAATTTATTTATAACATCCTCATAAAATGGATGGGTTGCCCTAATCTCCTCCAGAAATTCCTTTTGAGCTGAAATATTGCCAAGAAAAGTAATTCTTTCTTGAGATATTGTATTTCTTAAATAAGTTTTTACACATTTGAAACAAGAAAAACTTCTTTCCACTGAAGCACTTGTCGAAGGTATTGTCAAAATAAAGGAAAACAATTTATATGCTTCGGTAAAAATATATTTATTTTCATTAATTTTTTTCACTTGCTCTTGCACCGATATATTCCAATTACTCTCATTGGCAAAAATAAGACCAAGCTCATTTTTAAGTCGTTGACTTTTTGAAAATATTTCCCCATATAACTGTAGCAAATTTTCAAAGGGCCAGTCGGAAAATTTAAACTATATTCAGAAAATTTAGCAGAACGTGCCAAACATGAAAATGTAAGTTTTTCACAGTCTTGAAATCTTAGTGTCATTTCCATTAAAATATAATAATAATAATATTAATAATATTTATTTATTTGTAGTATGACTTGTTACATTACATGATGTTCAAATAAATTACATATAGTCAGAAGAAAAAAGTACTTACTACAAAAAAGAACTACAAGGCAGTAAAAACTGATATTTATATTATAGTCCTTAGGATATTAAACATTCCTAATATATAGGTCAATTTAACAAAACAAAATAAAACTAAAACTTATTATTAAGTAAGGAGCAGAGAGAAAAAAAAATTAAACTAAAGAAGAAACATAATAATAATTATAATAATAATAGGCTAATGCTTATTATGCAGAATACAATAGAACAGGTTTGACAAAGGAAAAATTTTAGCTTTAAAAAAAAAGTATAACACTTAATTGTATACCTTAGCTTCAAGGATACGTCTGAGGGAAGATCGAAAGCCTGGAACTTTAAGGTGCTTAAGCGATAGAGGCACGTTATTGTAAATGCTGTAAATGTTATATGAAAATGATCTATTAAAGATAGAGGTACGGTGTGGAGCTGGAGAGATAAGCCCCCTAAAACGGAGATTCAAGGAATGTACGTCGGTACGGAATTTTATTTTATTATATAAATATGGTGGTGTTCGGGTAGAAATAATAGAATGGAAGAGGCAACTGTCGTCTGAAGTGCATAGGAAGCCCCTTTACAAGTTGCATTGTATGACTGACAGGCTCATATTTTTTAATTCCAAAGACGTATCTAAGGCATGATTTTTGTACGCGCTGTATACGATCTTTATCAATTTTGCTAAGACACGGTCCGTAAACTGCATCCGAAAAATTAAAATGCGATAAGACTAAAAGATCAGTCAACATCACTTTCACCTTCTGAGGCAGAATATTTCTGTGCGGATATAGCATTTTTAAACTGGCGTAGGCTCGTTTTAAACAGTTAGTAACATGCCCAGAAAACCTTAGGTCAGTATCCATTTCAAGTTCTAAGTTTCTTGCAGATGTGACGCACGATAGATTGTTATTATTTATAGTTACTTTTAAAGTATCCTTGACATCATTTTTGTTTTTGCCAAAGACCATAACTTGTGATTTTACCGGATTAATAAAAAGCTGATGTTTTTCGGAAACATCTATTATATTTTTCAGATCTTCATTTATTAGCCTACTTGCGTTTTCAACATCACTAGGAAAAAAAGAATACCTTAATTGTGTATCATCTGCGTATTGATAACCTTGACAGTGTTCTAGAGACTTGATTATATTAAAAGTATACATACAGAATAATAAAGGGCCCAACACTGAACCTTGCGGAACACCACAGAGAGTGTGTGCAAATAGTTTTTTATCAAATTTAAGGCAGACTGCGAAAAACCTATATAATGTAAAATCGAGACTAAAAGCGTGTGATTTATTTTATCGAATGCTTTTGAGTAATCGAGCAAAATAAGAGTAGACGTCTTACCATTATCAATGTCATGTAAAATATCATCCACCACATCAAGCAATGCAGTTGTGCAACTAAAACCCGGCCTAAACCCCGACTGCCGCTCAGGCAATATATTATATTTTTTGATATGCTCTCTCATTTGACTGCACATTATTTTTTCCAGTACTTTAGAAAGTGGCGATAAAATAGAAATAGGCCTCAAGTCTGAGAAACTTGTGATATTATTTTTTTTCGGTAATGGCAAAACAATAGATACCTTCCATTCATCAGGAAAAATTGAATTTAATAAACAAGAATTGATTATATTTACAATATTTGGCAAAATATATAGACAACACAACAATATCATTTCTATATTTAAATTATCAGACCCCGTGGCATTCGATTTAATTTCGTTTAGGCATCCATATACTGTAAATTCCTCAACCAAGGTAAACTCAAACTTATAGTCAAAATCTGTAAGTAAATCGGATGAGTAAATCAAATTTAGTTCCCTATCAGGTTCAACTGCATTTGAGAGTTGCAGAAAAAAATTATTTATTTCACTTGGCTTGTTCATCCCTGTGGGTAAATCCAAACTCTTTTTTTTTGCTGAAATGTCAAGTGTCCGCATTGTTCTCCATAAGTTTTTACTATTATTTTTATTTACACTTATGCAGTACTCTAAATATGCTTTCTTTTCCCGTTTTATAGCGTTAGTTACTTGGTTTTTCATGTCTTTATAGTATTTTCAGTGTGCGTCTTGTCTAGATTTTTTGTATCTGCTAAGAGCCCTGTCTTTTAGTAATAACATGTGTTTAATATTATCAGTAAGCCAAGGAGCCTGCTTTTTACGAAAAGTTATATTTTTGAGAGGGGCTATAGTGTCAAACATTTCTAACAAAACTGCATTAAAATACCTAACTTTTGAATTTACATCTGGTATATAAAGTATATTGTCCAGTTGTGACATATTTAACAAATCATTTAATAGATTCTTATCAATTTTTTTGAGACTTCGAGTTGGAATATATTCGGGACTTTGTTCACACTTTTTTAAGGAAAATTCACAATATACCAGTAAGTGGTCTGAAATGTCAAAAACGTCTTTTACGCCCGAATTATACAAATTATTTTCGTTTGAAATTAAGATTAGATCTATCAAAGTAGAAAAGGATTTAGATAAACGAGTCGGAGAATTTATTACCTGTTTAAGATTAAAACAATCAATTGCTCTATTAAAACGTATTGACTTACTATCTTTGAAGTCCAGTAAGTTAATATTAAAGTCTCCTCCACATATAATTTCCACAGATACTGGGGAATATTCTGCTATTGACTCCTCGAACTCGTCTAAAAAATCTAAATAGTTTGAAGCAGGGGATCTGTACAAGTTTCCTATAACATACACTGATTTATTTATATTAATTTTGAGCCATATCTGTTCAATATACTGTTTTGTATTAGCCGCTAACGTTTCATATTCTAGATAGCTCCGTAAATAGATTCCAACTCCACCACCCCTAGATCCTCTATCTTTCCTAACAAAGTTATATCCATTTATTTGTATGAATTGATCAAGAATGTTATTTGTTAACCAGGTTTCCGTAACTCCCACAATATCATAATCTTCCTGCAATATAAGAGTCTTCAATTCGTTAAAACAATTTGACATTGATCTGACGTTTAAAAAAGCTATTGAAAATTTTTTCATTGTTTTTTTTTCCCTATAAAAGATTTATAAAAAAAAATTAAAAATAAACAAAAAAAAAAGGTTTAATTAAAGAAATTAGTTAATTACTTGAATGTGTAAAAAATGTATTTCTTTCTCTACTCTAGCTACTCTATTTATTTTAAACAAAAAAAAATATTATTCTAAACAAAATAAAGTGTAGTCTCAACAGCTTCCTGTTTTATTTTTCTAGCAACTTTGATACATCATCTTTGGTTTTTATAATATGCTTCTTGTTATTTACCTTTGCAATTATATTTCCAAACCTCGTCCAAACTTCTATGTTTTTTAATTCGGCCTTTGCCCACATTAATAAATCATGTCGGGGCTTAGTGAGATCCTCTGCAATTTTAAGCTTGGTTCCTTTTAAAAAATGTTTCGAAAAATAAACTGCATTTCTTTGTATAGCAGAGCTGAATTTAACTAAAACAGCTCTCGGGTTGTCCTTGGTATTTTTTGAACCCACTCTGTAGCAGAACTCCAACTCATAGTTGTTTTGTTTTAAATCATTTTTAAAGATAGTGTTCAATTTAATTTTTAGATTTTCGCCTGGTGTTTCCATATGTATTCCATATTATGGTCCAATATTTCATAAAAAAGGGTGTGAATTCGGCCTTTGCCCACATTAATAAATCATGTCGGGGCTTAGTGAGATCCTCTGCAATTTTAAGCTTGGTTCCTTTTAAAAAATGTTTCGAAAAATAAACTGCATTTCTTTGTATAGCAGAGCTGAATTTAACTAAAACAGCTCTCGGGTTGTCCTTGGTATTTTTTGAACCCACTCTGTAGCAGAACTCCAACTCATAGTTGTTTTGTTTTAAATCATTTTTAAAGATAGTGTTCAATTTAATTTTTAGATTTTCGCCTGGTGTTTCCATATGTATTCCATATTATGGTCCAATATTTCATAAAAAAGGGTGGTATACTTAGCCCTAATTTCTTCAGGTGAAAGTTTAGCAAGCTCACGTTTGTAATGATTTATTTCTGTAATAGAATTTGCTTTATCAAACACGGTATTAAACAAATGTTCATATCTTTTTTTTACAGAGCGCCTCAGGAGAGCGTTTTATATTGGATATTCAAAAATTAATGTCAAGCGATTTTTTTGAAGAACGTCAAATAGTATGTCCGTGATTGAGAAAATGTCATTAAACACTAGCCAGAATCGTGAATTCAATATCGTTCATCTCACCTAAAAATCCTTTCGCAAGGCGGATTGATTTTTCATCAGATTTGTCACAGTTTGTAATAAATTCAAAGACGTCTTTTAATTTATTCCAGTCTTGAACAATTACATTTATTAACTTCGAATTTGAAGTTGTAACAACGCCATAAATACATATAACACAAAACAGCCAACCAAACTGCAAAGGAACTCACCGGTTGCAGCAAAATCCGCGAAAATAAGTAAAGAACTACCGCAAACTGAACGACACGTGGGTGTAGTGTACTGCGCCTGCAATTCATCGGATGCGTTGTATGGTGCTGGTTAACAATATTCTTCCATGCGGTCGACGTCATCGCGAACGCGTTGTCATGGCAACATGACATAGTAGGAAAATCGTAAACTAAACATAGCACCTCCAGCAAAGTCGAAGCCGTTTGCGCCACTGTTATAGTTGTTATAATAAAGTTCGATTGAAAGTTTTAAAAGACATGCTGCCAACGGTCAAGTAAAATATTTAGTTGAGTTGTACGGTTTATTTTTTACCAATTAGGTGAATAAATGAATGTAAAAACAAAAATTTTAAGAGATATATAATAAATATAGTTAGATGTTTGCTTGTTTATTTTCCCTGGTGAAGTAGCACTTCACCTACTTCACCTGAATAGCCGCCACTGACCATAACCTCCGTTTTTAATAATATTACGATTAAATAACGATACGTGCGACTGATATGAATTTATAAAACTACCTGATAAAAGGTATATGAGAAGTATAATAGATCATTGGTATAAGATAGTTTAAATCGTAGAAACCGAAGAAAAATATCGTTAAGTTAGAAAAAAGGATAATAACAGAATCAAAACAATAAGTATCAGATTTTATAAGAAGTTTATTGAAAATATCACAATTGAAAACATAATACTTAAATATACATTTTTAAAATCTAACGTCCAGCTCGAATGGTTCTCATCTGTCCCCTACTTTCACTGCTACTTTCTTTCTGTACGTCTCCAAGCGTCTGACCCATAAATACTTTTTGACCATGTGCAATATTGAATTTAAAATTAAAAGGGGCTTCAAAAATAATTACAATAGTAGACCCCATGCGAAATTCACCAACTAAATCACCTTTGTGGAGATCTATTGCACTTCCCAAACATACTTCTTTGAATTTATGAGTCTTCCTTTTTTGATTCGTCTGTAAACTCTTGTCGAAGAATACTCTGATTGATCCTACATTTGTGGCACCTGAAATGAGATTAAAACAAAAACATTACTGGTTGGAAACATAAAATTAAAAAAGTTGCAGTTACAACATAACATAGTTAACAAATACTATTCACGCTGAAAAACCTTCATTTTTGTATACAAGACGGTCCAAAAAAAACATCGCAATCATCGAAACCGGCCAAAAAAATTGTAACTAATAATTATTTCAAATAAATTCTCTAACTTAATTAAGAAATCATGGTTGTTGGGATTAGACCGTGTCAAAATTGAATCACTTTCCGACGTTTCGCCTTCGATTGCACGAGGCCTCTTTTTGACACGGTCTAATCCCAAGAACCATGATTTCTTAATTGACCACAGCCATGAAAGCTTTCGTTCTATGTTCTCTATTTAACATTTTTTTTCTACCTATTGAACATCGTCTGCCTTAGTGACAAATAATATAATGTTAAGTTTACTCTTGACTGATTAGCAGCAGGAAAATGTAGGTAAATACAATATATATATATATATATATATATATATATATATATATATATATATATATATATATATATATATATATAGGAATATATTAAAAAAAAGACCTTACTTTTTCCCACTTTATATATTTTCGATACAAAAAAGGTTATTTTAGAAAAGATATTTCGTTAGAAATTTCACCGCTTTAGTAAATATAATTTAATAAAAAACGTATTAAAGTTATTTAAGTGGGTTGCTCCACATCCTTTAAATAAAAATTAAAACCATTAAAAATTAGAGTGTTTTTGATTTATTGTCGTCAAGTAGTTATAGGCCATTTAGTTAATTTTCAGCATCAATAACATATTTAATATTCTCGTCAGTTTGATTTTTACTAGTATTTATTTAATTATTATTTACTTAAAGTTTTCACATTTTAAACAAAAATGTAAAAAATTTAGTTTACAATTCCCAGATATAATCAATTTTCAAATCGAGACTTAAGTGATACCCTAATAGAATAGTATCAAACTGAAAATATTTCAAAGGCTGTACACACAATTAGGCGAAATCGATACTTTTTATGCAAATAAACATAGTGGGCGACCGAAAACCATTACGGTTGAGCAAGAAAAACAATGGTACGCATGGCTGAAAATCTATACAGCTTACAAGCTGTTACCGGAGTATTCATATCATCCATATCACGAATTTAAAATAAAGGGAGCTGTATTCATTTCATTTTCCATTCAAAATATATTAGCAAATGACCTACATATGAAATTACAGCCAAAATTTACTGCAGAGGGCAAAACAGTGCCTATTCATTAGATTTCTATTTACCAATTAAGGAAACTTTTGCTAGGTGTGTTGTTTTTCAAATCAATAAATCCTCATTTGCTGTCAGAAAAACACTTCTTCCAGCATGAATTTTAGCAGTGTCAAGATTATTTAGGGGTTTTAAAAAATTGCCTTTCTTTATTATTATATGATATCCCACTTAATATAAGACAAAATATGCGGTCATGCAGGACAAGGCGTCAGTCCATTTTCTTCGTATAGTTAAATACCACCTTAACGAAGATTTTTCGCATCGCTGGATTGGCAGTGGATGTGAAGATTTTTGTCCAACTCACAGTCCTGATATTGAAGCCCTTGATTTTTTTAAGGCTATATGAAAGAACTAGTCAATAAGCAGCAGTAAACTATTCGAAAGAAGTCAAAGGGTTGAGAATATCCAGTCAGTAGATTGAGGGACATTTTCAACACTTACTGAAATACACTGATTTATTTTATAAGTTTTGGTTTGTTATGCTAATACATTTAATACGCTTTATTATAAAGAGTTTACTAATTATGGTAATATTGCATTCGATGGTAAATATCTCGAAAATAAGGGCCCATGGCGGCATCAATGAAATATACCTTTTTATTTTAGAAGATTTCATAATTTATGGTCAAGAAAGCCAAAATGTGGAATATAAAAAACAGGATATATTCAGACATCCACCTGCTTATGCACATGTTTACCTCATACCTGAAGGAATCTGAAAACGGTGAAAAACTCACATTTCTCGGCCTCAAAAACATGGGTATGACAATTTCCAATTAAACACATTAAATCTTTTTCGATTTAGGACAAATTAAAAAAAAACGATTGAACCTTTAACACCAGCAACGCGAAATTTCATTAAGGTATTATTAGCACAAACAATATATTGTGAACTCTAATATTTCCAGTTACGGTTCACTTACTTCCAGTGGCGGCTCCTGCATTAGGTCAAATGGTCAATGACCTTCCAATAAATATTGGCAAAGAGAAACAAATAAATAAAAAGTTTTTTTTTTATTTTAAATTGCCTCTATTATTCTAAGCGTATAAACTCGTTGACCGTTCTCTTAATTCCGCGACACACTATCGATGCCTCGCACCGTAATCTCCGGAGAGGTTTCGTTTCATTTGGCATCGATCACGGCTGGCGGCCCGCGTTGACCTCGTGGTTATAAACGGAGGCGAGTTTTTCCCTAGTGTTCCCGATCAAATTCGCATAGGGGCGCATAGGTACTATACGACTTACGTTGGCCAAGTTGGGGTCAACAGCCGCGCCGAGGAAACTTAAATATGTTTGTCAGTTGATGTGTTTAATGTGGATCGTGTGACAAGTTGTCGACGTTTCGCAACTTTATTGTTCCATTTTCAGAACAAATTAAGTTTGATTTCTTATGTCAAATAAATGATTAAAACTAAGAGAAACATAGGTATTGATTATATAGTTTAATACAAAATACCAGTAGAAAACAAGAGTGGAAAGTGTTAACAATATTAATCCAACTGCTTGGATTTCCTTTCTGTGAATATGCAAATTAAACTTAATTTGTCCTGGGGTTGCAATAAAGTTGCGAAACGTCGATAATAATTTTACTAGATCCTACCCCCAAATAATACCCCACTCTAACATAATAAGAGGATCGTTAATCAAAACCATTTAGAAATATGTATATGTCTGCGACATCACCAAAATATAGTTAGTCTTATAATGTAAGTGGTATTTGTGAGTGAGTTTATTATATTATATCAGTTGTTTTGTAGAAGGTGATTCATTAATTTGACCCCCCCCCCTTAAATATGCAAACTATAAAATATTTTTGTAGGTTTAAAACTTGACTTTCCAAATTCTTTAAAATATTCAACACAAACGGAGATCAATGTACCCATGTTGTACAGAAAGGATTTATTATAATTATTAATCCGTAACAGTATTATGAAACAACGAAATTTTAACTGCATCATAGCTAGTTTTTTATCTATAAACATCATAATTAACTTCCTTCTATTTCACATTTACCTGCTTCCAACATAATGGTTTATAGAGGATATCAAAAATTGTATAGTAAAAAATACCTTCGAAAAAACTTTGAATATTATCACTGCAAATTAAAGATACATTTAACTCATAACAGCTATCACAACTTATATTAATATAAAATATAGGCTATTAGGAGAAGTATGACGGGGAAAATTGAAATCCTTAGATGACCAAAAATATATTTTTAGGAAAAATTGATATGTGTATGTAAAAAAAATTGCTCACGTACGATATTCTGAACATTTTGGCGGATCTAAACCAAATTAATATAAGTCGTGTATTTAAATGTCTAGGAATCATCGTAGATTTTGTTTCGGTAAAAAATTTAAAAGTGTACCCTAGATATCGTTTGAAATTCGTATAATAATTTCAATAAGGGTGGAAAAAAAATAAGACAGGTGAATATCTTAAAGCCAAAAAATTATGTAGTAAGTGGCGTAGATACTTGATATTTTTCGAGGCATACTAGGAACTAAGAATAAAATATGTTAAAGTAAATGTCTTGGAATTACCGAGGCCATTGGCATTGGTTTAAGAATACATACATTTTTTAGAATATAAAATATAAACAATATTATAAAGGTAAATACCACCATTGGCGTACAGACACGGGAATTGGATATTTACTTACCGACTGCACTATATGAAAAAAATCCATGTTCCCATTCTCCTATATAAACTGCTCTCTCGTTCAGAACAAATAAACCGGGCAACCATTGAGCAATCCGGGGATTTACCGATAGTAATTCCCCAGAAAAGTGTCTTCTATGTGTTGGTTTCCATTCGGCAGGAGAATGAAATCTATAAACGGATATGTATTAGCTGAGACCTCTTAATTTATAATATTTGAAAAAATTAAATAACCTATTTTGTGCCTAATGGCCCTGACTACGGAAGAGTGTTTCTCAAGCATGTCACAATTTTTGTCCACCAGAGGGCGGGCTGCGCATGAGGTTAAAGGAATGCGAACTCGGCAGTTGTAATTTTTGGTACAGGATATCTGAAATCGGTAAACGTTACCTTGGCGGTCTAAGGAGACCAAAGCATACCACTCTGTTCATTACGCACACACAAGCAAACGTAAACAAAACATATACATGATTAAATGCTGTTATATTTACCTTCAAACTTTTTTTTATAGTAACTTCAATTAATATTTTATGTCCAAAATATTCTCATTGTCTGCGTAGAGTGAAAGAGGAAAAGGTCTATAAATTGACTTTTTTATACAATTATCAACAAAAATAATTTTACAACTTTAGTCAAGAACTGCATTTTTACAACAAATTCAAAAGATAAAATCCAAGAGACTTTATATAGTAAAAGTATTCCTTACGGTTAAATACAACAACATTAATTTCAAAAACAGACATATTTTAATGGTATGACTAATAATTATTTAACCAAAATATGCTAACAAAAAAGTCGAAATTAAGGATACCAGCAAATTAAAAAGTATACAAATGAAAAGGCTCTTTAAATTCTATACATGAAGATCAATGAATAGAATAGGGTTACCCTCTGAAAGAAGTCTTAAGTATAATTGCCCGAAGCGCTAATATGATTCGCAGCGCCCTTTACCTGAGTTTTCTTACTTTCGCAGAGTTCAACGTCATCACCGCGCGTAATCTGTTTAACGGTAGGGTGGATTAGCGTCATCTTCAACCCACAAGGTGGTGCTGAATGGCTCTCAAAAGACCGGAGGTCGTAATGCGAAAGTATTGGTGTGACCACCCCCCTAGACAAATAAAGGTTTCACAGGACAGCACAAAAAGGAATCATCCGTGGTAAAAATTAAATAATCAACTAATCTTTGAACCTGGTCGAACTTTCAATGAAAATATTCAAATTACTGAGTAAATTGAAATATTAAATCAATATAGAGGATATTTACAAAATGTAGGCTTTATACAGGATGGTCATACTCCAATGGAACAATTATTTAATATATATTATTCAAAAAAGACAACAACATACCCTATCTGAAGAACAATGCTAGGTTAAAAAAAAAAACTAGTTCCGCGACTACCAGTATAGGCATTTATGTCAAGGCATCCATAAAAAGTGAACATCGCATAAATATGTGACCAGTTTTCTACATTTTGTTGCCAGTATCCCAAAAATAAACTATTTTATTATTTAATTAATTTTTTGATTTACACATTAAAAATTGTCTGCTTAATATATACCAAACACATTAAAACAAAATAGTGAAATACTTACCATCAAATATATTATTAGCTAAATCTATCTCATAATACTCATTCACTAAATACTTCAAACTGTAAAATGTATGCATTTATTGTAATTTTTAAAAACTAATACAATACGCACAAGACTAGCATACTTCGTCACTATAAGACATAGATGTGAAAACAAATTAATGTTACAAAGATTTACCTGTGGTAGTCTCCAGGTGCTAAATAGATAACACATTGGTACAATGTGTTGCCTTCGTGGGGCTTGTGCAGCAAATGCTCATGAATCTCTTTCGAAAGACTAACATTATTACTATTAATACTCTTACTATCTATTTTTTCTCCTAAAAAGTCTTTTACATAGTACGTAACTCCTTTTACCTAAAAAATGATACGAAAGTGATACAATACACACTGGTAATTATATTTAACTTAAAAACTTCAATTATAACTTATAATAAGATTCGGCAGACAATTTAAGAAATAAAAACCAATTATACAGCTACTCAATACTCATCAGGACATAAATTGATCAATATTGCTTTTAATAAAAACTCTATAAAAACAGTTTATAATACTAAAAATCCTTCTATAGCAAATTGGTACAAAAAAATTGTTTTATTAAATATAATTTTTTTCCTTACTTTTAAGTTTAATAAAGTTGTATGAACTATGTAATATCTTTAATTTATTAACAGAGTTGCAGAAATTGCGTAAAATAAGATGCAAATAAATAATAGATGTAAATGAACATATGAGAAATACATTTTACATATTGTGTTTTCCACATATACGAAAGTATGGCTAAAAACACTCGAAACAAACTGCTAATTTATATTAAAAAACAATCTTTGGTGCATTTTAGAATTTATAATATTAAGGAATAGCTATTCAAAATGTATTGATTAACCCTAAAAGTTACAAACGCTCTTGTCATTTTTTCCAATATTCAAAACCATTTAGCTAGAATTTTACATTTTATTTGTATTTAAAGGTTTCTGTACTGAAATATGATATATAAGGAAGATTAGTTTGCCAAATAACTCTTAAACAATGTCATATCAAAGAAATGCAAGCAGCTGCCTGTACCAAATTTCAATACATATAAAAAACACAAGTAAAAACTTTTATTGACTCTGCTATAAGCTGTTCACGTCTAACCGACATGAAAGGGATAACACCCATCTCCCAGATTAAAGTGAGGAACTGATATTTTAATATAATTTTGCCAACTCTGTAGAGTGTATGCTGTATCTTACATAAACTTGATCAAAAATTGAAAATTTTTGATATTGATAAATTTTAAAAACATAATGAAAAAACAAAAGACAATAACTTACTTGTTCAACTCGTCCACTATTGACCGCCCCTACACTTAATACTGTTCCATCGCACGGTGAAACGAGACAACTATGCTGATCTATCTTCCTCACTCCTTCCTTTAGAGGTCTAGCGAAGAAATCGGCTAAACTAGGATAATGTTTCAGATCTTCGTACTGAGCGTCAGCAAGATTTACACCAAAAGCCTTTGAGTAGGCTTCATAGACTATGGGTCTCACAAATTCTGGTAGATTTTTATCTGGAAATAAAATCGTTCACGAATAAGTTAGTTGAGATGGAAACTAGCTTCAATTTTACTTTAACTAATATTATTCTTTTGGAGTCTTATTCATTTCTTATGAGAAATGGCTTTTAGCCAATTTTTCTGAAAATCTGATATATTGTAGTTCTCATGGCTGATCAAAAGTTCTCATGGCCACAACTTAATTCTGCTGCTAGTTTTTGACAAAGTTGGGATTTTGCATTTTACATATTTTATGTGAAATTTTTACTTCTTTAAATTTAAATACTTAATCTACGTTTAAATAAGTAGTCAGTAAGAATATTTTTGATTAGAAGTTACTGTATGTATTAGGAAAAATAAACTGATATGGGGTACAGCTTTATCCTAGCTATATCCCTGGCATTCGCAATTTTGTTTCATATTCGATTGCACAAAAAATACTAAAATATATTTTTTAAAAAGCTCTGTTGCGCTAAAACAAACAAACATACGTTTCAGAATCTGTGATTGATATCCAAATAAAACTGAGATTAAAGAATTTTCTAGAACATCTTTCTAAATACGCTGGCCATGTGTTGAAAACTTGTGTATTAAAATTCATCCCCACCGTATTGCCGCTATTTACAATTTGACTACATTTTGACTGTTTGATCCGAGCTTTCGGATTTGATAAACTGCTTATAGAAATTCGCTGTCAAAGTTGACATTCCGTTAAACATTCTAAACTTTAATTGAGCTTAAGGAATCATGGTTCTTGGGATTAGACCGTGTCAAATTGAAATTACTATCCGATGTTTCGCCTTCGATTGCACGAGGCATCTTCAGGGATCTTTACTCTACGAGATCTGAACACTTTCATTCAATTCAATTCAATCCAATTCATTCAGTGTTCAGATCTCGTGGAGTAAAGATCCCTGAAGAGGCCTCGTGCAATCCAAGGCGAAACGTCGGATAGTAATTCCAATTTGACACGGTCTAATCCCAAGAACCATGATTTCTTAATTGACCAAAGCCGTGAAAGCTTCCATTCTATGTTTAATTGAGCTTTCTGAAACCGGGCGAGAAAGCCAAAAAACAGCCGCAGGACTAAGTTGTGCCCCTGACAGCTTTTGATCAGGAAATTGAAAACTAGAAAATATCAAATTTTCAGAAAAATTGCCTGAGAGCCATTTCCCATGAAATGTTCAGGATCTTTTTACTCATGAAAATATTAAACTACATTTTACAACAAATGAAGAAAACTGTAAACTAAAATGAATTTATTGTATTTTTCATCATTTTAATAGAGTTGGGTAATTAAATTTATATGCAGTGAAATTAGCACAAGACGCTGCAATCCACTAAAAAAAAACAGTGACTAAAAATTAATCAATTAATGAATTATTGCTTAGAAAGGAAACGGTACAACCCGCCATTATTATTGCATCAAATATAATCAGTGTTATTTTATTCCTTATAATTTACTGTAAACATAAATCAATAACTATGTCATTGTGCAATGTATGTGATAACTTGAGCGGCATATAGTCTAGCGATATGTAAACAAAATTGACCTTAATAAAAATCATCTACCCTATTATCCCAAACAAAAAAGGTCAATACTACTTTGTGTTTTAAATACAATATTGGCTGTTTCATATTATTATTAAGAAACTTTACTAAATGACGCAGAGATATCATCTATTTTTGATATACAATGCGTTTGATTTCAAAATGCTCTCCATCTGAAATAACAAAACTTTATTCACAGCCATTATTATATAAAACCAGGTAATTAATAGAAGTTAACACTGTATATCCATGGAAACGGGACAATCTTGCCTTTGATATAAAAATGAGACCTACCTTTTCCTTAGCGTCTGAGTTTTGCAGAATTTTAGAAATAAAAAAATTGATATCTATTGTTCAAAAAGATTAACTGAATCGACTTGCATAAAGTAATTTAAAAAATGCTAAGATTTTATGAATTATAGTGCTAAAGATGACCCAAATATTAAACAAACGCCCTTTCACCGAGTTGTTATATAATGCCAAAATACACATTTTGGCATTTTAACACAAATTACTTCCATCACAATGTGAAAAACGAACTTTCAAAGTTGTAAAAAATATGTTGTTAACAATATGAAATTACATTTGGTTAATCAATATTTATCAATTTATTTGAAATATATATAGAAATTGTAATACTTTTTAATAGCAAAAAACACACAAACATTTTTTGGCCTTTAAGTCGTGTCAAAACAATCCTGTAGAACCTATGTATATCCTCAGAACAATCCTAATACCTAAAAAAAGTCATTACTGAAGAATCCAAAAGCAGAGGAAGTAAATAGTTTTATTAAATCTAAAAAACAGAACTAAACTAACTAAACAGACAATGGAATTATTCAAAGAACTTGGTTTTAACAAGAT
Source organism: Kuschelorhynchus macadamiae (assembly GCA_030620095.1). Taxonomy (NCBI): domain Eukaryota; kingdom Metazoa; phylum Arthropoda; class Insecta; order Coleoptera; family Curculionidae; genus Kuschelorhynchus; species Kuschelorhynchus macadamiae. The sequence continues at coordinate 1,526,981 of JAUTXW010001314.1, forward strand.
CTTCAAATTTCAAAGGTTTCTAATGCTAGAAAAATGCTTGCACATGTTATTTCCAGCAGTATCATTAAAAAAAGTTATGATCAATGTATCGAGCGTTACAACTCTACTGTATATTAGATACCCATTTTGAGTGTGGGCAAGCAATTAATTTTTTGAAAGTGGTTGGCAGTGAAGTATTATTATTAAAAGAAATTCTTAATTTGGTATTTATTTACACAGTTTCAACATTACTAAGTAAAGACTAAATTAAAATTCCTATGCTATGATCTTAAGTATATAATATAACATTGACAACCTGTATATCAAAAACTAACAGCAGGATTCAATTATGGCCATGAGAGCTTTTGATCAGGAGGTCAAGAACTAACATATCAAATTTTCAGAAAAATGTCCTTATATGCAATTACCCAATATTAGAAAATACACTTCCGGAGCACACCTAGCTGCATCTAGATCTGGTGAAGCACAAGTGATATCTCAAATATATATCAGAAAAAAGAAATTCCTACGCGGTAGTAACTAAGGTAAGTAATGTGTATATGAATGTATAGACAGGTTCGAGTCTGAAGCAGTTAAGATTACTGAAGTTAAACCCAAACTTTTAAGTATATGAATGATGCATTTATAATTGAGATTTGTATAGATCGGGAATAGAAACTGTAAGATCATATAAATAATATTAAGCTTTAGGATGGAAAATTAACTGTCAAATGTTTGCCGTTTCTTGACATTTGGTTAAGCCCTCGAAAGAAGGTCTCATTAGGATTGCAGTGTACAAAAAACCCACTCACACAGGACCATATTCCTACCAAGGATCAAACCATTCTAGGGTAATGAAAGAAGGAATATTAAGAACATTCTATTATAGAGCTCTTAAAATTTGTAATAGTCCAGGGGATCTCAACCTTAAAGTAAAATATATCAAGAGCGACATGCTCAACTTTACAATAGTACCATTTCAAAAATTTAAAAATTACCTACCTGCCAAAAACAAATCCGAAGGGGGAGCAATATCAGCCAAGAGTGCATATACCAAGTCCTCTACGAGTGTGGACAGTCATAGATTAATTGTAGAAAGGAATAGATCTCTCGCAAATAACAGAACACGGCTTGTCCAATCAGCAAAGCATTCACTGGTCCGAGGCTAAAGTCGTGCGCAAGAAGCCACACTGGCGAAGAAAAATTAATTGAAACTACCTTTATGGCACAACATTTACACCAAGTATCTGGAGGCCAGTGTACCCATCAGCATCACGCCTGATTGCATACGAATAGTAATAGCTCTGAAAAGTCGACGACATACCCCTAAAAAAGCTCAGTTAGCTGTCAGTGCCAACAAAGGTGTTTGATTCAAAATATTAACAAATATCAATTGTGTAATGCTAAAGGTTTATCAGAAAACCATCGAAAAATCGGTTATGGACTAAAATAAAACCTAGATCCTGTAAGCGCGATAAACTCCTAAAAGTTTACCTTTATCAAATCGTTCATATGCACCGTAGTTATTAAATATTATACACGAATTTCACACGAAGTTAAAAATGATAGCTCAAAAAATTGTAAATAATTATATTATATTCAATAATGCACTAAGAAAGCAAAAATTAAATAAAAAATAAAGTACGCTAAACCCTAAATAAGATAAGTCTTGTCGCCTCAATTAGACTAATGGACAAGCTTCAAAAAACAGCTACTGCAGTTCACAAAATCAGGCAATAATGCAAATATTAAAGGACTACAGGAACATGTTATCGAAATTTATAAATAAAGCTGAACTACTTTACTATAAAAAGTATCTTCCCAAGAAATTGAGGAATCCAAAACACTTTGACAGACAGTTACTAAAATAACTAATACCAAACAAGCAAGTAAGAACTATCAACAATTATAAACTATTAAAAAAAACAAAAGAAACCGACTGCTTAAAACTAGTATATTTATATACGGAAAAATCCACTTTTACCGCCCCTAAAAGATTTGAGGAGATCTTTTTGCAAATTTTTGGACCCATGTCGGGCTGAAAAGTCCGTCTTGTTAAAATGTGTTGTATACTATATTAATATGTTACTCTATAAACTTAGTAATAAACAAAATCATGTATAAGATCTGTCTCTGCCCCCTGTCTTTTATTTATTTATTTACTTATTCAATCAAGTACAATTAAAGGCCCGTAGCCCAAGTAGTACAATAATATGATATAAAAGAAGCTTAAGGGGTTTAAAAAATATATAATTAAAAATAGAGTATCAGAAATATAAAAAAATATACAAATATTAAACTATATACATAAAAATGTTGATATCTTAAGACATAAAACACTTAATTAAAGATTACAAAATAAAACATAAGATTTTACACATATCACCAGACGTCACACCAGTAAAATCAAGAAAATGTCAATAGAGACAGTTGGGAGCATGAAGACCACCCAAGGCTGACCTTACCCATGTGTTGAACTTTATTATGTTGCAGTTGTAACTGAAATCAAATGGTAGATATTTATTAAAGTACCCCATGAATCTATTCATAATCTCATTTTTCCCAATATCAGTATGGCTGTAATTCAATGAGAAAGTCTCAGGTTGCCTTGTCCTACGGGGAAGTACTTTAAAATTAAGCAATGCCAATAGCTCAGGACAATCAATCTGACCAATGAGGAGTTTGTGGCCAAATGATAGGGTTAGTCTTATCCGACGATGCTCCAGAGTTTCTAGACCAAACATTGTCACCAACGTTCTCCATGTGTCAGCAGCGATCGGTTTAAATTAAGTTTAAAAAGCAAAAAGTTGACAAACTTCATCTGAACTCTTTCAATTCGTGAGATGTGAATCCGATAAAATGGCGACCAGACGTTACAGCAATAGTCGAGATGACTTCGAACTAATGAAATAAAAAGCATTTTTAAAACTTCCTGCCGTTTGGTCTTAACCCAACATCTTGAATGCCTTTGCAATGACCCAATTAATGTGTTGCACAAATCTCAACTGGCTGTCAAACAAAACTCCCAGATCATTCAATTCATTCAATTTTACCCGTTCGAGCTCACCGCCACCGATGGTATACTGGAGATTTCTTTCAGCTAAATGAAATAATTTTACATTTCGCCACGTTGAGCTGTAAATGATTTTGCATGCACCATGAATCCAGTCTTGATATCATCCTGCAAAAGACTACAGTCATTGGTATCCCTGATAACACGGTAAATTTGAAGGTCGTCCGCAAAGAACGAAAAATGACAATGTTTGAATACAAGCCCCAAGTCATTAATAAACAGAAGGAATAGGATTGACCCCAAGTGGGATCCTTGAAGAACCCCAGATTTAACCACGAAAGGGTCTGATGCAAAACCGTCAGTAACTATAGTCTGAACTCGATCCTCGAGATAACTTCTAAACCAAGACAATAAAAGATCTGGTATTCCGTAAACTCTTAGCTTTTCAAGCCAAATGTAACGGTTTACGCGATCAAAAGCTTCTTTAAAGTCGAAGTAAACTGCATCGACTTGCAAACCACTATCGTAAGCAGTCGCCAAAAAATTCGAGAATAGGCTCAAATTGGTTTGATAGGAGCGACCTGGAAAAAAACCGTGTTGAGAGATGGAAATAGCATTTCGGTATGTTGTAATCAGAACATCTGTTACTATTTTTTCGAGAATCTATGCTATACAGTTCAGACCAGAGATGGGTCGATAATTGGATATATCGTTCCTGTTGCCAGTCTTAAAAAGTGGCCTATATTGTATTTATTGTTAATTTTGTTTATATGATAATGATAATAAAAATGCACATTTCTATGTAATTATCTTTGTTGCACTATTTTATTTATTACGTAATGGTATTAAAATGGTGTCACTCCAGTGCATGTGCAGATCTCTGATCCTTTGTGTGAATATTTTAAATACATATATATATTATATATATTATATATATATATATATATAAATATATATAAATATATATATATATATATATATATATATATATATATATATATATATATATATATATATATATATATATATATATATATATATATATATATATATATATATATATATAATTATTTATCTTATTGATTTGTTTCTATTTGCTTGCTATAATTATACTCACTAGCTAAATATCCCCAGAATCGGCTTAATGTCCTCAAAGGTAAGAAACAGTAGCAGCTAATCTCCCACTGTTTCGCCACACTGCCCTCTCTTATTTTTCGCCGGTAGATACGCCATTGCATCACCGCTATAAGACATATTCCCAGGGGAATGAATCTTTTCAGTACTCCTTCCCATTCTGTCCAACCTACGTGAAAAAAAATATATATGCATTAAAAAATCGATCTACTTTTTTAAATATCTAAATTCTCTTTCTTTGCTGCGTGCATCTCTAAGAAAATTAATTACTGTAGATTTGGTGAAAATATTATTTATTTGGAACTATATTTAGCAGTAACATGGAATTACATTTATAAATTCTAAATTTCATGGAAACCTAAAGAACTTCTTACCGAGAAATTATTAATTATCTAATAAATATGTGTCAAGTCTGTCCGATACTTTGCGACAGTTTGCGTCGAGTGATGTATGATTCTCATATGTCCATTATTAAATGAAATTTTACATGTAGTACTAAAAACGACACGGAACAGTGAGAAAATGTAGGCTTTTTTTGATTTGCACTTTTAAAAAAAGCTATAATCTGTCTTTTCTTTCCGAAACTACCAGCAACGAGGCAAAAAATCACTTTTCTGAGTTTTTTTGTGTTCCATAATTATATAGGTCAGAACAATTACTTTTTTGAAAGCATTTTATTAAATTCCCAATGTGTATTTATTGGAAAATAAGACTACAAAAGACAAAAATCTTAACGAAAAAACAACATACTTTTACTCGAGACATTTTTTTCTTAGTTTAAAAGACGTCGAAAAGTCGAGGCGTTTTACAGTTACTCCGAATCCTAGTCAAATACATTAAGTTGAAATAACAACCCCTTGCTTAGTTAAATTTTTAAGTTTAAAAGTAGTTTATTCTAAGGTTAGTTTACAAGGTAATGTTGTTGTAAATATTAGCTTAGTGTTTGTTTAAATCATCAGTTCTGGTGAGCACGTATCCCCAGAGTGAAAGATGATAAATTATTTCTTAATGTTTATCTTCTGTTACTTATGATCACAATACATAATTTCTCCGAAAAGAACTAAACATTTATAAAATTATAAACTGAACTAAGAAATGTTTTGAAGCACACATTTCCAGGAAAACAAAGCGAGGAATTTTTAAGTAAATATTCTAAAAACTTTATGACTGTCATACGCAGAATAAAGCGGACACTAACAAAATCTTGACTTTTATTGTAACAGATAATAGTTAAAAGGGAGATGCATTATAACTGTTATAAACTCGAACGGATAAAATAAAAAATCGATTTATATAGATCAAATATAACATATTTATATTAAAAAATGTATTTTTATGCACTCCCTGTAGTTTATAAATATTTCATTTAATTGTTAAGGGTATTGTTATGTATATTAAACAGTTTGTAATTTTACGCCAATAAAAAACTAAAAAAATTGTCAGAAATTGTAATATCCCTTCCTCAATAACTTTTCTTAAGTCCGGCCCTAAAGGTAGCAAAGAACGATAGGTATTAAATAGAAATGAAAAGTATACACTCAGCAGCAGGAAGTGCTTATACGCATACCTTACATTTTTAATTACTAAAACCGTATATTAAAAGGAACTCAAGATAACGCAACACATATCCTAGATAATATATTGAATTTTTCTGTAATCGAATTAAAAGTGTGTCAGATTAAGAACATTAATTCATTAACTAGATTTTTCAACAAAATAATATAGGTGTTATATTAACTGAATTCTCAATATATTTCTTACACAGTTATGAATTTAAAATACATCAGATTTTCTTAATTATCTTGCTTATGAATTTCATACCTAGGAGAGAATAAAAGAACATTAAGGAATTTTATACAGCAAAAAAATAATATTTAAAAGGGTTTTTATGACTCAAACATTTTGATAAAAAATCAATTACTTGTTTTAAATTGTTTAAAACTGTACCAAAAAAAAATATTTAAAACTTAAATGTGTTTATACTTAAAAAGGGACGTATTGTAATCGTAAAAAATCTCCTCCTAAGGATTCTAGAGATCTTTACATTGTAGGGTCCCTAGATGCTAAAAAACATGTTTACTTAATTCCGTTGGTCTGTGGGTCTACTACTTACCAGCTTGACTTCAAATTTTGATGAAAAAGTAGTAGTTATATAGGGATGGCCTGGTAATATTTTGGTAAAAATCCAATATGGCGAAACAAAATCTGAAATAAATTATTACCAAAAACTACTAATCCAATTTACATGAAATTTTACATAACAATAAAGTATTACGTAGGAATCCAGTGATAAAATTTTGATACGAATCTAAGATGGCGAAACAAAATGGCGTGTTAATAAAATACTTAAAAAATCAGCCTGCAAAAAACTACTTGTTACATGGAGTTCAAATTTTGTACAAGAATTAACTGTGATATAGAGATGAACTGATAAAATTGTACTATGAATTCAAGATGGCAGAATAAAATGTCGTCTGTAGATGTCAAAAAATTTTTTTCTCAATTCCGTCAGTCTATCTATCGATTTGTCTGATAAGTCACGGCGTAGCTAAAAAACTACTTACCCGATTGATTTTGGACAAAAATTAAGGTCTCTATGGGGATAACCTAAAAATATTTTGGTAAAAATCCAATAAGTCGGAACAAAATGGCGTCCTCGTCAAATGTGCAAAAAAATATTACTAAAAAATTAGTTATCCAGTTTGCCTCAAATTTTTGCACAAAAATCAAGTGTTACAAAGAAATAATCTAGTAACATTTTCGTACGAATCTAAAATGACGACATAGTAAAAAATTTTAAAAATCTGCCTAAAAGCTATTTAATAAATTCATTTCCAATTTGTGCTAGCATTAAGTATGATACAGAGATAAATTTGTAAAATTGTGACGAATTCGACGGCGGGCCAAAATGGAGACCAAATAAAATATTTAAAAAATCAACGTAAAAAATCTTCTTATTCAATTGACCTCAAATTTTACGCAAAAATTAAACGTGATATTGGGATAAACTGGAAAAATAGTGGCACGATACGAATCCAATATGGTGGAACAACATGGCATTGTGTTGCTAAATGATTACATGCGAATCTAAATCGGGACACACTTCACTATTCCTAATAAAAGGATAAATTCTTAACGAGGGAATTTCCGGGTAAAGGAAATTATCGATTTTTTGTAATTCTATACTTTGATAACAAAATATACTTGCAGTGAATACGTCAAGGTAATACTAATTAACTATAATAACAGAGCTTAAAACAAGTGTTTTAAACATGATTTTTTTTTGTTTTAAGCATAATCCTCAACCTGAATTAAAAACATTTTTAAAACAAAACAAACGGTTTAAAACACATTTCGTTTAAAAATTAAGAAAACGTGTTTTCAACCTTGTTATTTATTGATCCTTTTATTATTTTTGAGTCAATTTAAGCAAAATACAAGTACTTGGGTCATTAACGAACCCATGCAATTAAATTGCATGTATTTTAAATTTTAAATGATAGCCTATGATATACAGACTAGATTAAAAGTAAAAAACTCGTAACGTTTCCCACTTTTTTCTCCAAAAAAATCGAAAAAACTCCCAAATTTCACTACTTTTCCGTGTATATAAACTATTATAATGATTTGGACAAAATGAAGAAAGACAGTTATGTGTAGTATTGCCGAACTCACTTGATTTTCTAGAAATATGTACGACAGCCTTTAATGGGGATTTTATTGACGAACCTGGGCTAACCTAACGCTAACAAAACAGATTCACCTAACAATATAGGTTTTGTTAAAAAAAATCCTTGTTTTAATATAGACCCGAAATTTTCTTCGCCCGCTTTCTTTATAGAAGACCTAAACGGCCCTAACCTAACTAAAATAAACAAACTAAAAATCTTCTTGAAACATGGCAACACTGTCCACGTATCTCGCATTTGACATTTAAGACTTGACAATTCCCTTTTATATGTGAAATAATTTTTTATTTTTAAAAGTCATTTAGAAAAAAAAAAGGCACACATGCATTAAACTTTCTCAAACTACGGTAAACTCTAAATAAATAGAATTGGAAGAAAGAGAATAAAACAATTCTTTTTGGTGATTATTGGATAAAAAAGTAAGAAATGTTACGAGTTTTTACTTTTAATCTACTATATACACCATAGGCTATCATTTAAAATTAAAAAAAAACTACAAATACTTGGGTTCGTTAACGACACAAGAACCCAAAATACATATTTAGATAGTCCTAGACAAAATATTTAAGGTGCATCTTTGCACCCAATTGCATTAAACTTCCTCAAACTACGGCAAACTTTAAATAAATAAAATTGGAAGAAGAATAAAACAATTCTTTTTGGTGATTATTAGATAAAAAGTCAGCAAAGTTACGAATTTTCACTTTTAATCTACTATATACCCGATAGGGTATCATTTAAAATTAAAAAAAAATACAAATACTTGGGTTCGTTAACGACACAAGAACCGAAAATACATATTTAAATAGACCTAGATAAAATAATTGAGGTTTATCTTAGCACCCAATCGTTCACAAGTAATAACAAAATCCGTTTTTCACAATTATAAACCAAATTAAAATTCTTAAATACAAAACCAGAATTATTAGAAACACTTTTCTTGCATATGCACCTGAAACGCGTTCTTTTAAAAAAGGCCATTAAAAACAGATGTTTGCTTAGGATTTGCATATTTTAAAATATTTTCCAAATACACATCGAACATTTTGTTAATGAAACGTTTCAATATATTTTTTTTATCTAGGAACATTTTTAAGCCTAACCCTATATGAAAAATAGAAATCAAAACGTACTCAAAAAAATAAAAATTTAATTTGAACAAGCTGTACACGCATCTTAAAGGCGGGCTAAATTATGATAATGTGCAGACAACAAAACAATCAAACGTTATTTAATTACATACTTATGTGTTATAAGATAAGAGATCAAAATTGCAATTTTCATAAAGCTACAAACACTGATTATCTGTTGGGTTCCACAATGAATCGCCGAAATTATCTCCGAGGGAAACAAACATATGTCTTTTTAATGTCATTAGATATTTGGGAATAGTTTTTTAATGATAATTTAAAATATATTTTTTATCCACATCAAACAATTACAGTGATAAGTTTAGTAACAATATTTACATGTAATAATTCTAAAAAAAACAAGCAAGAGAAGTTAACGTAAAAAACCTTATTGAATTAGAACAATAAATCTACAGAAGACCATTTTAAAATAAGGCCATGAAAAAACGAATCCCAAATGATAAAAAACCACTATGTTTATAGAAATGCCTCGTCAGATTTTACAATTAATTTATTTGTTTGTTAAATTCCGCTATATTTATATATATATATATATATATATATATATATATATATATATATATATATACATACATATACATATTTTCTTTTTATTAATTATTAAAAATTATTCAAAAAATTTACACAAAATGGAAACATCTTACCAATACAAAGTTGTTATTTTTCCCCAATCTACCATCTACAACAAATATAGCACTACGTTCAAGACACTAATATTAAAGTTATAAGGTTAGAGGTTACACGCAACAAAGAAATACCATTGTTGTAAAAACGACAATTACTGTCTTTCTGTGCATGTCCCACATTGCAACTTTATGCCAGACCTTTTATCAGTAAAATGTACTCGACATACACAAATTCTTCTTGATTCCCTAATTCCATTCTGAATCTGGCACATTTAACTGGTAAAAAGGTTTATTCTGTTGTGATCAGTCGAGTTTTATACGAATCTACTCTTATCAAGTTCACGACCCTGCTTTGTTATCAGCTGGGAGTGGGAGTGGTTTCCATAGCAAAAAAAAAATGAAAATAACTATATCGTTGATTTGATGCTTGCGTCTAAAATACAACGATATTTAAATGTATAATTTAGAAAGTTTTTAGCTTCCTTAAGCTTAAGTCCTGACCTGTAAAACATTTAGTAAGCGCTAAAAAAGATAGAATTATATAAATGGGAGGACGAGCGACGCACGGGGGGATCGAAATGTTTGAAAGGCAATTGTCAGGGGAGACCTCCGAAGCCGAACACATTTTATAAAATATGTATAAAAAATGAAGGGTTTTGTTAATAAGAGTAGAGAGGAAAAAGAACTAACTAATATTTAGAAAATTGCTTTTAAAAGAACTAAAAACATTCAAGATTTACTACACACATCCTGAATATCACTAATTATTACGCCTTATTCAACATAGGATTTCTTTTTCTTAGTATATGTTTTTATTCCTTTGTATTCTACGTTTTGGTAATTTTAAAGTTGTATGATTCCTCAAAAAAAAATGTAATTTCATTGGTGATTTTAACTCCTTTCCTTTGCATCTGATGTTTCGGAAGTGTAGTTCTTAAGAGAGTATGTTGAAAAAAATTTAAATACTGATTTCATTTCTCAATTTTCTATACAGGGTGTCTCGAAAATGAGAAGTCTAAAATATTTGTAATAAAGTTATGTGTTTTATATTCATTTATTGCAGGCATTGGGTTTAAACGTAAAGCTTTTAGGTTCTTATCATTATAAAAGCACAAAAAAAAAATGCTTGATTTGAGATTATTCGCAAAATTTTGTTTTTTTGTCGCTTTGGGAGACCTACTAACCTTTTATTGATTTGTAGTAAAGGCAAATTTTACATCACAAGATTATTAGACAGATTTTATTTTTGAAGTTTGAAAGATAAGAACAAAACAATTTAATTCAATTAATATTTTGTTTCAGTACATTTATGCGTATAATTAATTTTTTTTTGGGACTATTTGCACAAAGCCTTACTGTTTAAAGGTTCCAGCGTCCAAGGTTCCCCTGATAACGCCACTGCTACCAAAGCCAGCTATACAGTCATAGTTAGGACTTAGGGTTGTTAAGAGGTTATTATATTTTATTAGGTTCAGTTTTATTTGAAAATATCCTCCTTTTTAACTGATAACGTTATAAAATATCCTCCTTATTTAAATCTAAATCGATGATGTGATCACTAAGATTTTTCTAAAAAGAAAGAAGATATCTCATCTACTACCTTTGATTTTTTTTTTGAGAAAATGGAAAGTACTGATGATGAAAGCACAAAAGGATATAGCGCTCTCCGATAGTAACAATAGTCCTTCATGGAAAATGCAAACAGTATATGTTTTCCCCCTCCCCCATCCTAAATTCTAAATACGCCTATGCGCAATGTAAAGCACAAAACACAAAATGCCCCTTGTAATCTTAAAGAGCTCATAGAATGTTCAGAGCATGAGCTTATTTAGGAGGTTGGACAAGGAGCAAATGCCCCCCCCCTTCCCCGCCAAGACTGTTTTCATTTCATCAGAAACAATTTTCTTGTATTGCTATTTTTTTATTTCTTGGCAATAGATTTTATGATGGTACATGTTTGCGTTGCTAAAAAAATATACAAATGACAATAGTAAATTAAAAGAATGAGCATCGACATTGTTATAGACATAGTGTTCCCACCCCCCCCCAATATTTTTTTCTTTTGGCAAAATTTTATATAATGTTGAAATTAATTCATTTATCAATAAATTGTTAAAAAAAATTAAATTAAAACAAATTTCTTCAAAACCGAAGGGGCTACACTTAGAAAACAAAATATGAATGAATGAATGACACTAGATAGCTACCTAGACAACAACCGAAAAAAGAACTCTGCCATATGTGGCAGCGTATTCCTTTTTAGTACGGAAAGTAAAGCGAGAAGCAGCCCATTTATTCAAATAAAAGTATACAGAGTGTTCTATATAAAATAACAAAGTCGATGCTCATTTCTTTACATTCTAACTGTCATTTATTTTTTAGCATATTCAGAGAAAACCACCAAACTTTTGTATACAATATTTTTTGATATCTCTAAAAGTTAAATTTGTAGACCCTGTTTATAATATAGCCAGACACCCTGTATTTGCAGTTCCCTGGAAATAGTTAAAACATAAACAAAACATTGACAATAAAGTAAATTTGTTTCTCTGGAAACTAGACTTTAAATATACCAAATCCACGTTTTTCTTTGAGTCACCAAATGTACAGCACTTATGTTCTTATATTTTTTCTAATCATGTAGTTGTAGTGGAGGGATTTACAGAGCCGAAGCGAGATTTTGCGGGGCAGGCTAGAAATAATTGTGTTGCGGCGTTATGGACTTGACAATTGTGTTGCGGGGCTATGGACTTGACTCGTTGATAAGAGTTACATTCAAATAATGTGAACTTTTATACACAGGATAAAAAATACTTTTTGCTTATCTTACAAAAGTTTAATGTTAGCATTGTATAATAAGATATTTCATACAATGAGTTTACTACCTATGCAACTAAACGAACGTTGAATTTGGTGGAATTAAATAATCAAAGGTTGGTCACTAGTACTTCAGTTTTTAATATTTAAAATATTATTTGTTATGTCTGTTTTTTTTTGGGGTCATTTATATAAATTATTTATTATATGTTGCAGATGTAGAAAAAAAATAAAGTTTGCCTGCTATCTGTACTACAGCGTCGCCATAACTTACCAAATGTTTGTTTATTATTGTTTTGCGTAGATAGTTGTTTTCTTGATGTATAGGGGGTACGAGATGAACTGATCCTTTGACAAGCTGATAACCATTGCCCGTGCTTATATGGCCTTGATATTCTGAAATGATAAAGCAGATATATTATATAAATGAATGACGCAAAAACATATTTTTTTGTATAAACGAGTCTCATTAAAAGAACTGATAATATATTTATTTATATCAAGGGGTTAAGCTTTGCGAATATTTTTTGCTCTATTTCCCAATACAGTGTATTCTTAACAGTTGTCAGATGACAAAGAATCATTGAAAACACTAATCATTTAAAACACTAAGCCAGATTTTTCAGCAAGTTCGTGAGAGTGTTTTACTGCACCGATTTACATGATTTTTTTTCTGAAATGATCCTCTGGTTACCGAGACCTTTCAACACTATTTTTTGTATTGTTTTATTGCGTATTTTTTCTATAAAACCAATATGTAACATTCTCTCGACGGTGTGGTGAATGCGCCCCATATTCTTATAATTCCACTCGAAACTCATCGCGCCATCTAATAGAAAAGGCAGAAAAAGATCTGCCCAGTCAGCTAGTATCTATCCAATCCAAAATTGCGTTTTTTTAATTGCTGCTTCCATGGAAAAGTTTGACATTTTACATATTATGTACCTATTACAGGAACGATATAGAGAATTAATCGAAGAATCTAAAAACTGGAAAATGTATAGTTTTCCATTTAACATTCTAAATTTAGTTTCATTCTTTTAAAATCTACTTAAAATGAGGTAGAAATCAAATGTTCCCAACGATAAAATTGCATACTATATAGAAATATAATAATGCTTATCATCATACTTTCAAATGATCAATGATCGATTCTAATCAGTAGAATAGAGCCACCGGGAGCGAGATATAAAAAATAGCACCTTTAGTACATTGCGCGCGACTAAAAAAATAGGCGGCTGCTACATAAGACGACCTAAGACCCTTAACGATCGATTGTTTGTCCACCCCTAATAATTTAATATAAACTAAAAAGCAATTTTTTTTAATACAAAAAGATAATTTAATTAAAACTGTGGACGTAGATTTAAAATAATAATCTATTTGATGTAGTTAAACCTAAACATTCCTAGGCAAGGTCGAGTTTAAAGTACGATTTTTGAGTTATTTGTCTTCTGTAGAGCGACTGAAACGCTCTACCGGCAGACTTGGCATGCTTGTAGTTCATCAAATGTTCTTCGTACTATTCTACCTTCATCAGTTTTGGTCAATATTTTAAACAAATAATGCGTAATTTAAATAGTGTATGTTTTTCAAACAAAACCTTTCAATGAAATTTACACAAGACTCCATGACTTAATATATAAACAAATAAACAATAAGAATTAATGGTCAAAACAATCACAGATCCTGCTAAGCGTTTGCTGTATAATGCACAGGTCCACAGGATCTTTCCTCATATTTCGCCGCCCTTCAACATTGTCTTAATTTTAAGAGATAGTAAAAATTGTTACATATAAAAGTTGTAGGGTTTGTTACCTGGTTTATTGATGTATACAGGATATCTCAAAAAATGTGTAGCAGGCCCAACATACATTTTTTTAATGGAACACATCCTATTATATTATATCTCCATAAAATGGATATCTTATTGCTAATTATAAATATAAAAACACCTTTATCATCAAAATTACCGGAGAAATTTGACAAAAATGCTGTCAAAAGAGGTAATGTGTTAGTGAGAAACGAATAATGTTCTACTTTATAGTGGATTGAATATTTATTTATTAATTTTTAGGACGGGGTATATGTCAAACTCTCGAGTATCTTAGAAGATAAAGGTATCACACTTGGTATGTTTATAATCAGCAAGAAGAGACCCATTTTATAGACAGATAATATACAAATTTTATAAAACTGACAATTGGGATACAAACAACATGAGCTGGGATTCCTGGACTTTTTATAAAGACTTCTAAATATTTATTACTATATTATATTTAATTATATTATTACTATGATTACAATACATAAATATATTTAATATGTTGAACGCCTTTGGAACGTTCCACACAAGATATTTAGAGGTTTTAAATTTTATATTGAACATCAATTCTTGGACCAAAAATATTACCTGACTATTTATTTTCGTTAGGATTCTTATAACATATACAGGATAAATTATAAAGCCATGTTTATCCTAAAATTTGACCAAGTCGCATGATATCTCTCAGCAAGTAAGTAAAGATTAAATATACCTGGTTTTGTAGACCGAAATGTCTACTATAAATTGTTTTTTGGTCCATTGTTGTACTTTGTACTTTTTGGAAGCCTCAGGGTTCTAAAGAAATTTTCATTTTTTTGAAATCATTTTGGCGTTACGAATATTTTACACCAATAGGTAAACAATACAAGTCGACGGAATATTTTATTGTGCTGGACATATTGTAATCTTTGCAAACAGAAACATAAAAAAATCGGTAAATTTTCTTTACCCGGAACTTCCTTCTTTATGAATATTTATTTCCTTTTATTTAGGAACACATATATAATGTCTTATCAAACATTTTTATTGGACGCCATTTTGTTCCAATATATTGGATCCTTACCAATATTTTACCAGTTTCTACCTATGTCACCTTGATTTTGGGCATAATTTAAAATGAATTGAATGAAGTAGTTTTTACATTCCCACGTCATGTTGAATTCGCACCAGTTTATCCTTATATCATATTTTACTTTTCTCTGAAATTTACAGTCAATTGAATAAGAAGATTTTTTTACGTTAAAATATTTGAAACATTAATACTTTGTAACATGTTATTTAGCCGCCATTTTGTTCCGCTTTAACAGCTTATCTCTATATCACACTTAATGCTTGCATACAAATTTGAAATTAATCTAATAAGTAGTTTTTTCACATTGTTTTTTTTTTAAATATTTTAATAGGCCGCAATTTTGTTTTTCTATCTTATATTAATACCAAAATGTTACACTTTCATTCTCATGTAACACTTTATTTTTTTGCAAAACTTGAGGTAAACTGGATTAGTTTTTTCTGGCTGAATTTTTAAATATTTTATTAAGCCGCAATTTTGTTCCGCCACCTTGGATTCATACCAAAATTTTACCAGTTGATTCCTACATAATACTTTAATTTTGTGCAAAATTTGGAATAAATTGGATAATCACTTTCTTAGTAATATTTTTTTAACATTTCACTAGGCCGCCATTTTGGTTTGCCTTACTGGATTTTTACCAAAATGTTATCAGTCATCCCCATATGACCCTTAATTTTTGACCAAAATTTCAATCGGGTAAGTAGTTTTTTAGCTATGCCGCGAACAGGCAGACCGATAGACGCACAGACAGATAGACAGACCGAAATTGAGAAAACATGTTTTTCGTCGTCTATTGACCCTGAATTACAATACTTCCCTTTTATGGGGGAAGTAAACGCTTTGATTAGGAAAGGTCTAAGGCTCAACGCTTGAATACTTGCTATGAGGTTGTCTATGTTTTGCTGCTCCATCTGCAGCCATTTTTTTCGAATCGCGGATCAGTTCGTCGGAGTTTTCAGTTTAAACATTAATACTTTCAGGTGGAGGTGAACATAATGTTAGTTTTTGTGTGTGTTACTTTGTGTATGTTATTGCTGTCATAGAAAGTTTTTTGTGTATTGAAAATATTGCATCTGAAAAACCACGAAATAAAATATTAATAAAATCCATTTTTATTTTTATTGTTTATCCGTGTAAAATAACCATAATACAAAATGTCGATACTTATTTAAAAAATAATTATTTTTTCAGACCCTGTAACTACCAAAACGCACACATTGCTGAAATAAACCAAAACAATGTATAGGGAACAATTTAGCCCACAAATGCAGGTATATACAGGGTGTTGCTAAATATCATGTACAAACAGAAGGGGGTGATTGTTTGGTTTATTTTATGACTGAAATTTCAAATAAACTTAGGTCTGCAAACACTTCGTGTATAATCCCCGACTATACATTTAACGAAAACTGCTCCTGAAAATGAGTTTCGACAATTCCATGAGGATTCTCGTCTACCCATAAATGGTTGTTATGGGGAAATTCACAGTGGAAGTCCTTGAAAAATTGGCTTCGACAGTAAAAAGGATGATTCAGAGTTGGGATTTGCTGCTAACCTATTAAGGTCCTACCTGCAGAAATCAATCCTTAAAGGAAAATCCAGCGGAAGGGGCGCCTGCACCCTTTGAATGTGATAATCATGCAAGATACGCCAAACAACTTAATGGCTAATATTTAATAATACGGAAATGTTTCTAGTGCTGGTCTCTGGGTGTTCTTATACTTCATTTAGAACAGCTTCTTCGATCTGTGGTGTTCGAACAGTACGTGGTTTACCTTCATCATTGTGATTCTTTTTAAAAGTTCCAATTTCCACAAGACGATATTCGAAAATATTCGGTAATCAGGTATTATTCCATTTGGATAGGGCTCCATGTACAGCCGCCTGGATTCTCTTGCATTTCCATTCGCAACTCCATAGATGAAATGCATCTCAACCATTTCGGAATTCGTATAAATTGTCATTGTAACGAGATTAATAGTATTTAAAACGTTTTTACACTTTACAACTCTTAATGTTGACACAACTTACGATTTGAAATGCCAGATGTCAAAATCAATAAAACAAAAGATTATCCAAATAAAGCCCTAGCATTCTAGAGTCAGTTTCAAATAAATTAGTTTCATCTAGCTAATTACAGAAAATTATATTTTATATTTTTTTCTGGATAAGGGTCGGAGATACGAAAAAACAGGACAGAAAGTTTCTAAATAAAATAGAAAAATGATTTTGTTTTTTAAAATCTACCAGCGGCGCACCGCAAAAAATTTCAGGGGGAGGAAAGAGGACATAACCTCTGAGAAAATGTCATCCTGTAGATACTGACAATCGTTTGACGTGCAGGAGCTATAAAAAAAACTAAAAAAATATTGAAATTACAACACCCTATAGATGGGTGGTAACGAAGCGTTTGCGGGCCCAAGTTTATTTAAAATTTCAGTAATAAAATAAACCAAAGAATTACCCCCCTTCCGTTTGTACAGGATATTTAGAAACACTCTCTATTATCTTTATTTAATTTCTGAGAAATTCCATGTCAAACTTTTGGAACATGACTTAATAGTTTATCCTGTCTATACTGACAAAACACTGACAAACCCACTAGAAAAATTTTTAGTGCAACGTAAAAATAAAATCATCATATATCTTAAATTATTAACAAAAAATACGCATTAGAAAATGTATCTAATTTCACGTCTAATTTTTCAAAAGACGTTCAAAGTATTTATAACAATATTAATATACAATTTAACTACTGTCCAAATATCTAGACATGTTTAACTATGTATATATGTTTATCTTATCTCTGTTTTTTAAAGCATTGTTTGTAAATCTGATCTGCATGTTTATATTTGCTTTATAAGGTAAATTAAAAAACTTTAAAAACAGGGTTCTTGACGTTAAATGCCACATATAATATATCCTAAGCCTATAGCAACAAATTAACAACATTAAAATAACATTATTTGGTGGTAAAATTGATTGATGCCGCGAGATAAGACAAAATGTCTCTCCCAATTCGTTATTCATCTCGCCTAATTCCTTATTCGTCGGTCATAATTCCATTTAAATACTCGAAACGATACGAGACGAAAATAAAGGTATTTCATCTCGACTTTTAGTTAAAAAATCATCATGTTATACGTATAGTTATATACCTCTTTCTTTTTCTGTCAAAGGACTAATAAAGGTTTGCCTTCATTAGCTCCCGTGCCGTGGAGCGAAATTTTCAGCATTTTTTCATTATTTAAAAGTAAACATAACTATATAATCATAGTTATAAGGTACATACAGGGTATATGTAGAATTTATATAATAATATATATAATTATCATTCTGCGTGCCGCTTTTTTGTCTTATTTTATAGTTTTTAATAAATTTTCTGATATCAATTTCCGGTTTTTTTGTTCTACGTAAAAATAATTACTTTTAGTGTAACTAGTTATTTTAATTTTAACTAGTTACTTTAATATAACAGATTTACAGTAATTAGTTACTTTTACAGCTCTGTCGGTAAGTAAGAGTAAGGAGTATAAGGTCGAATTAATAAAAATTTGGTACATGATCCAGATTCTGGACTATAGCAATGTCCTCTCTCTCTATCCTTCCATGTCTGTAGATGGAGAGAAAAATAAAAAGAGAAAACAATATTACAGTATATCTTGTATGAAATGTATAATAATTTATGTATGTATGTCTCTTAATCAAAGTCATATGATCTACATAAGAGAGTAATATGTCTGGGATGTCCTTCAATATGCCTTGAATAGGTGGGATAGGCCTAAGGGATGTTTCTGGCACATCAAATTCTTGGCCATAATCATACGTTTTGAATATTGCATGGCGTATATGGGTATATACTACGGAATTATTAAAATATCATTTTGCTATGTATGATAGATTTAATAATCCAAAATTTCCTTGATAAATTCTACACTTTTTTTATAACTTTTTTCTCTTGAGGCAGAAAGAGGTTGTCCCTTTAGAAATGATAAAACCATCTTGTTTTAGACGATTTATAGTATTACGTTTAAAAACTACCATAATCATAAAAAAGTATTCATTGTGTAATTAAAATTTAGAAAAAAAAATTAAAATAGGTAATTTTTAAAAGCTTAGGTACTTACTTATTTATAAAATTAAAAAAGATTTCAGAATTTTGCCAATATTTATGTCTAACTTTATTAACTAGCCCTATAATAAATAGTAACTTATTTGTCAAAAAAATCTTTGTTAGTGTTTAAACGGGGGGAATTATGTTGTTCAAAAAGAAGTTAAAAACAATTCCAGGGGGCTAGTTTATCTCAGAAACTAAAAAAAATGTAGAATAAAAAAATTAACGTGATTTTAATTTTTTTTTCATTTATGCATTTTAAACTCTTCGCAAAAATGAATATCAAACAATTTTCTTATTAAAGCCGAATTTGTAAATTAGCATTTTATTTAATTACATGTCAGTCCGCAGCGTTTTAACCGGAGAGATTAAATAGAGGCATAATTTTTCAAGAGAGACGAGACAAAACCCTGATCTCGTCCCCACTCGACCAAAATTTCGGGATCAAGTTGGGACAAGATTAGCCAAGGTCGAGACGAGACGAGATAAAGCCCTTTAATCACTAACTGAAATAGCAAATATCCAAATCAAGGCATGCAAAATTTCATAATTACACATATAATTATATTTTATTTTCTCATCTGGTCAATTAAAAATTAAAGGTCAAAAGTTTTTTGATATCCGCATGCTAAAAATTTGGTGCTACAACGTACACATAAATTATGCATGATATTAAAATGTTATATAGATAACCTCTATAGGAAAAAATCTGATATGAATTATGAAAGTCTTTCAACAGTATTTTTTTGTTGTGGACCATCACATAATGTGAGACTCCTTCGCATAAAATAACTCGAAAATGTTATATACATATATCCACAACAGCTTCACTTTCAAGATGCAATGAGAACATGTACAGAAATACACGTTTATATGATACATTCTTGTTAGTATATATCGACCTGTGGCTTAAAAGCGAGTAGTATTACCATTTTGTAGGTCATACATTTGTGTTGCAATTTCTTATAATTTTATGTATTCTCTTACAAAAAAGGTACTCTTTTAATTTGAAATAACTTATTTAGTTCTAAGAGATGAAAATTTAAAATTACCCTGATTTTTACAATGTCAAAAACAATAATTACTTGACACGTGTAACCACGTAAATTAAGCTGTGGTACTTGTTTTTAATATTCCAACACACAGTTAATACTTTTACTAAAAACACAATGCGTATTCTTATATTTTGAACTGATTTTAACTCGACATTATTTTAAATTAAGATATCTCAAATACTGTGGGATTTATCGACAAGAACTAGGCGTACCTTTTAGGTGTATAAATAGGAGAATAAATGCCATATATGAAGTTGTCAACATTCCAGGACCAAAAAAAGTTATGTCTGTAAGGTAAAAAAGTATATTTTTACTTGTCTGTAAGCTACTGATCGATAATACTAACAAGAATATATCATGAAAAAATATATTTTTCTACGACTGCTACGAAAAAAAAACCAAAGAAGAGCTGGGGTTCATATTAAGTATGATCTCAGTACTTTTAGGGCCTCTAGATACTTACGTATTTTGTTCTAATATATACTGAAATTGGTTTACGCGTTTTCCAAATAAATTGTTTCAAATTTTTTACCGTAACAAAATGACTACGGGAATCCCTGAATATTTAAATGGTTAAATAATATGGTGCAAATCCTTTAGCTTTAAAAAATCAATTTTCTACTCCAGAGAGTCCATTATTATTATTTAAAAACATTTACAAACATGTAAAAACAAAAAAAAATATTTATTATATTATTTTTAATTTCAACTTGACGGAAATAAATTTGAACACTTCAAGAAAGGGTACTGTTTAATATTATATTGCTTAAAAATATCGAATTTCTACATTCATAAGATCCTAAATCTAATCCCTGCAAGACATTATCCTAGAATATTTTTGTGAAAATTTGGAATCCAAGGATCAACGGTTCTCAAGTTATCGTGTGCCAAAAGTTTTTACATACATACACATCCATATAGATTTTTTTTAACCGACTTCAAAAAAGAAGGAGGTTATCAATTTAACCCTATGTAATACGCGATTACTCCGCGATGATTTGACCAATTTGGATGAAATTTTTAGGATATTACCGGATTAGCCCATAGCAAGCATAATAAAAAAGCACCGAAGGCAATATATATTGCATTCACCATATCATCAGGAAAAAAGTATACATGTCAATATTGTATTTTATATGGTTTTCGGGGTTTTTAATGGCACGAAGTTCACTTTTATTAATCTTTTTTGATTTTAAAAATTTTGTAATATTAATACGGTGATTCTGGCAAAATTTTATATCAAATGGGTCCAAAAGATTTTTATTTATTTTATTAGGAACCTTCAAAATTTTAAGCTAAGTTTAGACTTTACAACTTAAAAAGGATGAAATAAAAATGTTTATAAAAAACCGACTGAAAAAAAGCACTCAAAAGTAAAAATATAATAACATTTTATTCCACAATGAAAATTTTACTTTATGAAGTCGATGTCAAAGTAACAAAGACCGTGTTTATTTAATGTGGTACATATTTAGACACTCAATATATGAATGTATATATAAAAATTTGTATTCTAAAAACACGTTTTTCTTGTTACATGGATTCTAAAACGTCGAACGTTTTGCTTACGTTTTATCCGCTTTTCTATAGTCGTGATTTATGCCTCAAGAATTTGGAATGATATCAACAAAGCTAGAACCCATCAGCAGCGTTGCCAACCCTCATGTAATTTCTCATTTTTTGGACCTTTGCGTCATGTTGAGCATCCAAAATATCATATTTTTAAATATTCTCAAATAATTACACGGTTTTTTCAAAATTTGATGTAAAAAAATTGACAAACCGTATTTACCCAACAGCCACGTGGCCCTGATGTAAGCGAATGCGCACATGCAATTCAAAAGAAGAATATACGAGTAGAAATACAACCTATATATATATATATATATATATATATATATATAGATATATATATAGATATATATATATATATATATATATATATATATATATATATATATATATATATATATATATATATATATATATATATATATATATATATATATATATATATATATATATATATATATATATATATATATATATATATATATATATATATATATATATATATATATATATAGATATATATATATATATATATATATATATATATATATATATATATATATATATATATATATATATATATATATATATATATATATATATATATATATATATTCCCAATTATTATTTATAGCAGCAGGACTCAGGTGGTCACTTTCTTATATATCTGAATGTACTATTATACATCCGAATAACTAACTACACTCCCAGCAACCCGGGGGGCCCCTGATGCTAGGAGCCTGGCGATGATGTGTAATGGATCCCAAAGGAAAAATACATATGAACGTGCGACCCCTTAAGTCATCAGTTATCTTCCCACCCTGCAAAACTAGGAAAGACTTTTTTTTTATTATCATTAGTCATCATTTTCTTGCTGTCGGTAGAGCATGTAGAGGGGCCTTTGTCGAATACTGCGTGGGCGGGGACAAGATTTGTATTTATAACACTGTTTGTTATTTTGTCCTTGCATAACTACAAATGTAAAGAGTAATTAAGTAAACGCCAAAACTAAGTTTAATAATTTCTCCTACATAAGAGCAAAATAAACGAATATTTCTAAAATTAAGCAAGCAAGAACGAAACTTCTTCCCGGAACTTTTTAAGGCATACATCACGACTATAGTCGACCATTACGATCCCTACATAGCCCGGGGTGCGATTTTGGAGATAACGATAGCGTTCGCTAAATCACGTGATTTAGCACAATAGATAGGTCTTTATTCTTTAGTCTTTAGAATCATCTCATAAAAGGAAAATTACATGCATATTTTCACATCAAGTAACCTACGTTTGGCACTCCGATTTGACAATTACTCTTAACCTTAAATTATTTTGTTGACGTTAATGAAAACATACAAAACACAAAAAAAGTTTGCTAGTTTCTATTTATTAGCATATTCATATTTTGTTATTCTGGAGATAATGAAAAGGTGATGAAGAATCAAGCAGCTGCAGCTTTTAGATGTGTCTGAAAAACCACAATATTTGTGTTAAACCACACTTGAACATTTTTAAAAGAGAAGATAACGCGGCATTGCTAGCTAGTACGAGTTACCATAGTTGGTGATCGAATAATTATTGTACCTAATACCCAATGTTTCTGTAATCCAGAAGAACCACAAATAATTGGGGATTCTAAGTTTAAATGTTTACAAGTGAGTGCAGTGAGAAATGCTACTTTGGATGTTCCATGTTTTCATAATTTTGGCTTCTCTCGATTATTTACTGTGTATATATATATTATAGTATAGTAATCAAGTAACAAGTATCGAAAAGTATTTTATATTCCACCAAATAAAATTAAATGGCAATTTAAAGTTAAATACCTATTATCACGAATGTAAACTGACAGATACAGAAAATGTCGACTTTTCGTAGTAGGTTGGTCTTTTACGAATCAAGATCGGAAAATCCGAATATAATGACCGAACGACACCCAAATGTAATAGCGTTCGTTAAGTTAACGAACGCTATCTCCCAAAATCGCACCCCGGGTCTCTTCCGTCTATAACCCAGAGTAAGGAAAATTGAAAAAAGCAGCCAACTACAATGTTTTTAGGTATTCAATCAGTGGCGGCTACTGGTCAACTTTTCAGAGGGCTCAATATATAATATAAACAACAAAGAGTCATCTGAAAAAATCAGACACACGAAACAATAAAATGCCTTTGTTACTTCGCAACCGCATGTCCAGACACATAAAACGTACATATTTCTACGAAAATAATGATTTACTTCTTTGTTGTAAGTCTTAATATTCTAAAACACTGTGGCTATCTCTCTTTAAACATTAATTTAAACCACAAACAAAATGTAAAGTGTTCAAAATAAAATCTATAAAAATACGCAATCGTAACCACCACACGATCACACGATCCACATTAAACACATCAACCGACAAAAATATTTAAGTTTCCTCGACGCGGCTGTTGACCCAAACTTTGCCAACGTAAGCCGTATATTACCTATGCGCCCCTATGCGAATTTGATCGGGAACACTCGGGATCGGAATTAAGAGAACGGTCAACGAGTTTATACGCTTAGAACAATAGAGGAGATTTCCAAATTTAAAAAAAAAAATTGAAAAAATATAAATTATGTATTATTTTATTTGTTTGTGTTTGGAAATATTTCTTGGAGGGTCATTGACCATATAACCTAATGGAGAAGCCGCCACTATATTCAATTTAAAATAAATCCTTTTAAACTACGTTCTTTTGTTCTACTGTGTAGACATTTTCCCCCGTATTCACTAAAAAGGTTTACGAGTTAGACCAGATTTAACTGATATGGTAACTAAAACTGTTCGTTTACCAATTATGTTTTGCTTATGTCATTGCCATTTTATAATTTAGACATTTAGAAAAATTGTTTGTTAAATTGTTGCTCATGTCATTTTAAACCTATAACTGTCAAGTTAGACCTGGTCTAAATTTATACCTCTGCAGTGAATACAGGGGTTTAAGTTTTGCTAATTTGAATTGCTATTTTCTCACCACTAGTGGTATCATTAAGGGCCAACATGACCAAAAATCTAATCTATAATGTCAAAACTGAAGTCCCCCCTCTTTCCCCACCAAAACATACAATGACGTGATGTTAAAATGCTGTATCAACTTGAAATAATCAAATTAGCGCATGTCCCTTCTGTGTTGCTACCTGGAGAGTCAACATAATTAAAACCTGCTTCAGTATCCGATATTAACGGATATACTATTATCACTACCTTGTTTTGTTAATTAAATGCATTCTTTATGACGTAGAAGATAAAATAACAGCCGTCTGCCGCATGTAACGGTAGTCGCAAGCTGGTTCCAAAAAAAAGTAATAAAAACAATACTGATATATATATTTTTAAATCCGCAATATTATCGGACTATGAGGTCGTAACCTTACATTAATTCCGCCAACGCTGCCACTTTAGTGTACACAAGAATGTTTTTTCTTTAAATTTTTTTATGTAAACAAAATTAACCTATTGGACGTATTGACGCTGGTTTGGGTTATTAAGGGTCAAGTCCTCGCCAGACTATGTGCCCAACATGGAATTAATATTTTGTCGTTTGTTAGACACTATCCCCCAGATTTCAGGGGTGCTCAAACGGTCGATCGCGAGTGCTTTTTGAGTAGATCTCGAGAAGAAACATTTTTTTAATAAGTAGGTACTTAACTAAACTACAAAAATTTATTACGTAATAAAATAACACTCTGCTAGCGACAAAAGGCGTTTTTTATTCTTGCCGCTTTCGAACATTCGAGACTTTCGTTCACGTCGATATAAATGTTGCGCCTGCAGGAATTGGAGTTATTATGAATTGCAACTTGAAGGCAAAATTACGTCGATACAAAGTTTATTATTAAATAGTACAAAATGAGTGCAGCGAAGAAATCTAAAACGTATCATTTAAATAACGATTGGGAGGAAGAATTTTTGTTTTATATGATGAAGGATAAGTGCATTTGTCTTATTTGTCGTGCGTCAGTTGCAATACCTAAGCGTGGTAACTTAGAGATGCATCATAAAACGGTTCATAAAAACTATGAAAAGGATTTTCCGCCACAGAGTGAATTAAGAAAACGAAAAGTACGTGATTTGATATCTTGTTTGAAAAAAGAACAAACCATGTTCACAAGACCAGCCAAACAATCAAAAGCTGCTACGATCGCGTCATTTAAAATATCTCATATATTGGCGAAACACAAAAAACCATTCGAAGATGGATCGGTTGTGAAGGAAGCATTTGTTGAAGCGGGTGAGACTTTATTTGGAGATTTTAAAAATAAATAGAAATCATGTCTGCTATTAGAGAACTTCAGTTATCTCGTCCGACTGTCACAAGGCGTATTGAAGTCATGAGTCAGGACATGGCAGATAAACTAAAAAATGATATCATGGAATGTACATACTTTTCTTTACAGTTCGACGAATCCACCGATATGACAGACACTGCCCAGCTGTGTGTTTTTATTCGGATGGTATTCAATGACATGTTGGCTAAGGAAGAATTTTTGACAATCATTCCTCTGAAGGGGAAGACCAGTGGCGAAGATATATATGACGTTTTCTTCAATTATGTAAAAAACTACAAGCTACCAATATATAAATTAGTGTGCAAACAAAAACGGTTTTGTGGCATTGTGTCGAGCTAATGAAGATTTCCCTTCATTTTTTTCAATCCATTGCATTATACATCAACAAGTTTTGTGTTCAAAAGTTTTAAACACGGAGAAAATTATGGGTATTGCAACAAAAATTGTGAATTCCATCCGTGCACTTAGCTTGCAACGGCGGCTCTTTAAGTTGCAGTTGGAAGATAGGAAGTCAGCTGAACACACTGATTTAGTTCTTCACACGGACGTCAGGTGGTTGAGTCGCGGAAAATTCCTAGAAAGGTTTCAAGAATTATTGCCCGAAATAACAGCTTTTTTAGACGAAAGAGGTGATGACACTCAGATGATGAAAAACGAAAAATGTCTGACTGATTTGGCATTTTTGACTGACACCACAATGCACCATTAACTTGGAGCTTCAAGGTAAAGGAAAAACTGTTATTGAGATGATTAGCCCAGTAAACGCATTCAAAAGTAAATTGCAACTTATGATAGGTCAACTGAAAAGAAAGGATCTGAAACATTTTCCGTCTTTGAAAGCAAAGATTCCTCAGTTGAATTATGATACGTATGAGGCTGAATTATCAAATATTTTGGGATAATTCGAAATGCGTTTTTATGATTGTAGTAAATTGGCAAATGTAGTATCATTTATGAGTTATCCTTTTTCATGTAAAAACATTGAGGAATTAGCTACTGAAATAGCAAGTCAGTTTAATATAAACTCATGTTCTGTTGAAAATGAGTTGGTGCAGATTATATCAGATATACATCTCAAAGCTAGAGCATCTGATACAAATTTCTGGTGTTTTATATCTGAAGATAAATATCCAAATCTAAGGCAAATCGCCCTTCAACTGACAGCAATGTTTGGGTCAACTTACTTGTGCGACTCTGCATTTTCTGAAATGAAGATAATGAAGGCAAAATATCGCAATCGACTAATTGACGATCATATGTCATCATGCTTGCGATTAGCACTCAGTGGTTACGTACCATCTTATGAAAAGTATGCTGAGGACATGCAGTGCCACGCTTCAACATCCAAAGTCACTACTTAGTTAAGTTTAACACCATATGTAACTCTTTTGTTTTGTAACAACCAATAAACTCGCAAGTTTGAATAACTATGAGTTTTTTCATTGATATTGTACAGAAGAACCTAACTAAACCTAATCCAAACGTTGACTAAAATAATGTATATTGTGCGGAAAGCTAATATCTATATATGCTACGGTACACCCTACCTAGGAAGGTAGGTAGGTAGGTAGGGTGTATGTATCGTGTATGTACAACAATCCTGCATCACAAATACTTGCAGCCTCTCAGAGTCGATCGTAAGTAGTCTAAAAATATTGGGGTATATCGCCAGCAGTTCAAATTTGAGCACCCCTGCCCCAGATTCAGGTTTAAGAGTAATATCAGGTCTAGTTGGGTTGTATAACAATTATAACTTTCAGTTTGCCAGTATGTTTTGCATATTGTCTAACTGACATTTAGAAAAATTCCACTGTTATATAACATGTAATTTTAAATCTATAGCTGTCAAATCAGACTTGGTAATAGATAACTACACTGTGCACCGAATAAAAATAATTTTATATAAAAATGATAAAAGAAATTTGCGATGTTTCAGTTTTTTAAAAAAACTAAATGATTTTGAAATACATATTTTTTTTCCGTTTTCAAGGGTACAACTGAAAAACAATTTTTTTATTTTTGAAAAATTGATGTTTCAGCCTTTTTCGAAGTATGATAACTATATATATATATATATATATATATATATATATATATATATATATATATATATATATATATATATATATATATATATATATATATATATATATATATATATATATATATATATATATATATATATATATATATATATATAATTAAACCGTGAGATTCCTAACACATGGATTGGAAGACAAAGTTTACATGGATGGCCACCTCGCTCTTCAGATATAACAAAAATGGACTTTTTTTTTATGGGGATATGTATGTGAAAGAAGAAGTATATAAAATGTATACTTGTAACCACTTTGAACATTTATTTTGTTATAACGTTATGCATTTTGTTGTTTTAATAACTTCCTGTTTTACTTATATTCCTTGCCATTAAATAAATAGTGGACATTTTTTAACACCTGCTTTTGTTTGTTGTTTAGTTGTATTTGCTTTTTTCATATTGCCTTGACGAATAAAAATCAAAGATTACCGATTTTATCTAGCCATTTTCCAGAAAAACTATATTCTCAAAACGACTCATGGTCGTAATTGCAAATTTGAAGAGCATGATATGCCCTACAAGATGGCCTATTAATATACAGGGCGATTTATTTTAAAAAGAAGATTTTTTACAAAACAAATTACTATGTTGGGATCAGTAAAAAACACCCCATATAAGTTGTGGCCAAATTTCTATTATGCAATTATTGCATCATCCATGATGTTTAAAGGACCATAGAATATTATTACCAAGCTTAAATAGCTTGGCGACACCGCAACGGTAGCCAAATTAAAATAGTGTACTGTACCCAGTATTTTAGACTGATTTCAGTTCTGCTCTTAAATACATCGGTTTCTATTTGAAAAAATACACTTTTTGTTGCACGCTTTTATAAAACACCATATATATAAGAAAATATTTTAAGCATGTACACCTCGACAAGCCTTACACCCTTCGTACGAAAAAGTTTTTTCTATATCCCATAACAACAGAGATATTGGACTTTTTCGCACTAAAAAAACCGCCCTGTATATATATATATATATATATATATATATATATATATATATATATATATATATATATATATATATATATATATATATATATATATATATATATATATATATATATATATATATATATATATATATATATATATATATATATATATATATATATATATATATATATATATATATATATATATATATATATATATATATATATATATATATATATATATATATATATATATATATATATATATATATATATATATATATATATATATATATATATATATATATATATATATATATATATATATATATATATATATATATATATATATATATATATATATATATATATATATATATATATATATATATATATATATATATATATATATATATATATATATATATATATATATATATATATATATATATATATATATATATATATATATATATATATATATATATATATATATATATATATATATATATATATATATATATATATATATATATATATATATATATATATATATATATATATATATATATATATATATATATATATATATATATATATATATATATATATATATATATATATATATATATATATATATATATATATATATATATATATATATATATATATATATATATATATATATATATATATATATATAGATATATATATATATATATATATATATATATATATATATATATATATATATATATATATATATATATATATATATAATATATATATATATATATATATATATATATATATATAATATATTATCGATATCAAAATTACTTCCACTACTTTGGTTTTTAATTTGCCTGATATCTGTTTGCAGTTTTTTAAAAATATTAGTTCCTGAAATAAAAAAAATATTTTCGCTTTTAGAAAGCTCTTTTACCCCCCTAGGATAACCTTATCTAGCCTTATCTGTTTCAGCCCCTTGGATTAACCCTGTATAAGAGAAAGCTTTTGTATATAAAAAAACTATATTTGCCCTGTTTAAAGCTAAGAAGTATGGAAATAAAAAATGTATGAATTTTTAAGGGACTATTTAATCCCCTAGGGCTATCCTGTATAGTGAAAAAAAATGTTTTTATACACAAAGAGATAAAATATATATATTTCGGATTCTGAATTAAAATTTGTAACAAAATTTGATCTCAATCGGATAAGTAGTTTTTGAACAATGTCGCGTACAGACAGAACGGAAGACAGATAGACAACATGTTTTTCAGGTTCCAGGGACCCTAAGATGCAAAGATCTGAAAACATCTCGGAGGGTGATTTTTTCTCTATTACAATACTTCCCTCTTGGGAAGAAGATAAAAGCTAAATGCTTTTGAGTGTTTTTTCTTATTTTCAGGGGACTGTTTCATCCTCCTAGGGCTATTCTGTATAAATGAAAAAAATGGTAACTTCGCATTTACCCACTATTTCCCTTGTACAGAATTCAATTACTTACAATGCACAGTCTATATATGGGTATAATTATTCGTTAATAACTTTTTACAAATCCGATAAACTGTAATTTATTTAAGTTTTTAATTTATTATTATTATTATTATTTATTTATTTATTTTCCATAACATTTATGTAGTCTACAAAAGATAAATCATGTCCTTTATTATTTTCCTCCAAAAAAGAAGGTTTTATTCAAGGAATTGGTATTTTTCCGAATGTTTAAGACATTTTATTAGGACGCCATTTTCTTTTGCCATATAGGATTTGCACTAAAAATTTACCAGTCTATCCCTGTTTAATACATGATTTTGGTCCAAAATTTCAAGTCAATTGGATAATTAGTTCTCTGGTACTGAATTTTCAAATATTTCACTAGGCCGCTATTTTTTCCGCCATTATAGATTTATACAAAATTTTACCATTTACCAGTTTTTCCTAGATCACACTTTATATTTGACCAAATTTTGAATCCTTTCCATAAACAGTTTCTAAATAATGATTTTTGTTTACATTTCACAGGCCACCATCTTATTCCGCCATACTGGATTTTTACCAAAATGTAACCATTTCATTCCCATATTGACCCTTGATTTTTTAACAAAATTTGAGGTCAATCGGATAAGTACTTTTTGAACTGTGACGCGTACATGGAGAACGACGGACCAACAGAGTGACGGAAATGGGAGAACATGTTTTTTTCGGGTTCCAGCGACCCTAAGACGCAAAGATCTGCAAAAATCTCAGAAGGTGATTTTTTTCACGATTATAATATATTCTTTCTTCTAATAACGGAAGTAAAAAAGAGTTTTTATGTACACATTGATACAATTCACTGTTTTCGAAACCAAGCTAAATTCTTCTGAAATTTCATTTATTTTTAAGTTGCTGTTTCATCCTCCTAGGGCTGTATAAATAAAATAAAAGTTTGGCGTGTTTCATCGTTTTTTTAATTTTTTCACCGTTTCCAGTTCCTTTAGGGCTACCCTATATAGTGAATTATTTTTGTATACAAAAATGTTTTTCTGTCCATATATTTACTTTTATTATTACACTATATAGGCTATGTATTGAAATCATAACCATTTTCCAAAAATATAAGTTGAGTTTTTTCGAATCTGCACTTAAAAAAATTACATAATATTTCGAAAAACGGCGAAACAAATATATGAACACAATTTTTTGTATACAAAAATAATTCTTGTTCACTATAAAGGGTAGCCAAAACAAAATAGACTTCAAATTTTGGTTCAGAATCCGAAATATATATATTTTTTTAAGAAGTTATATATATATATATATATATATATATATATATATATATATATATATATATATATATATATATATATATATATATATATATATATATATATATGGAATATATATACATATATATATATATATATATATATATATATATATATATATATATATATATATATATATATATATAGTATATATATATGTATATATATATGTATATATAATCATATATATGGCATATATATATATATATATATATATATATATATATATATATATATATATATATATATATATATATATATATATATATATATATATATATATATATATATATATATATATATATATATATATATATATATATATATATATATATATATATATATATATATATATATATATATATATATATATATATATATATATATATGTATATATTAAGAAACTATTAATATTTTAACAAAATGGCATTACATAATATAATCTTCAACTTTAAAAAACCCTCGAACCATATCCTACATACATATATGGGGAAGTACAATATTTGCCAGAGCACACTTTTACGTAAAAGTCTCACCCCACTTATATTTTTCGAAAATATTTGCAATTTAAATACTTTCCACATAAAGCTCATATAATTTTACTTCTCAGATCTTTAGTCAACTTGGCTTGTATACCTACATATTCGTAACTGCAACATAAAACTTGAATATCATTTAAAAGTTACTATCAATAATTATTTACAGGGGCCGAGCACCAATTAAGACTGTAACGCGCTGTCACCCTACTTCTTTTCTTGTTAAAATAACAGTAATTATTCCTACTTAAATCAACGATTATTTAAAATTTGTTATCCAAACTAAACACATAACTACATTCTCATTTTCTTAAGCTTTGCCTTGAAATAACAATGGGACAGTTACTGTTTGCAAAATCAAAGCAGTAGTATAAACTAGCAAAGACAAATGCAAACATATAAATAATAAGACCTTGATCTCCCTTATTTCACAGAAAAAATTCGGAACATAAACATAATAAAGTCAAAGGTTATATTTACATTCTGAGAAGTGATACAAAATGATTGAACAATTTATTATCGTATACCCAAACTATTCTATTACATTCCATTCATTTGTTTTCAAAAAAAATGCAAAAATGTGTGTAACATTTAAATAAACAAAGTTGCTATATAAAACACATTCTTGGATCAACTAAACTATGTAATGTACAAGTATTAGGAATAAGAATACTTTAAGGCGAATGTCTATTTATACTTTAAACAAACATCAACTTTAAAACTTTTTGTAGATCTGATGATGAAACTTATAATTCGATGAGTCTTTAACTATTTAAATTAGTATCAAATGACACTCCCAAATCGTTTTGGGTAGGTCTACTCAAGGGCCACCTCATCAATAGAATACCCTTTGCTTACAATATTTTTTGGCATTAAGATTAAAACAATTGACCTTGCACCACTCAACCACACTACTTATATCCTCCTATAAACCATCACAGTCATGGGTATTTATCACCTCTAAAGAGTTTGAAAACATCAGCAAACAGTAATCCATTAGAATGTTTAACAACTTCAGCATATATTATTAATTGCTATTAGAAATAATAAGAGATCCTAGGTTAGACCTTGGGGAACCCCAGAAGTGCTATTATAAATGTTAGATTTGGCACGTTTTATCTCAATTTATTTTGTTGTTTATGTTACTTAAATATAACTAGACTCAATTATTATATGGTGTGGCACCCTATCAAATGCCTTTTCCATATCGGTATAAATTATATACTTGTTTTTTATTATTTAAAAAATTATGGATAAACTGTGAAAAGGTAAGCAAATTGCTAAGTGTTGATCTATTTGGCAAAAAAACCATGCTGAAATTGATAGAACTGTTTTACCAAGTCATATATTCTATTAA
Organism: Kuschelorhynchus macadamiae; assembly: GCA_030620095.1. NCBI lineage: Eukaryota > Metazoa > Arthropoda > Insecta > Coleoptera > Curculionidae > Kuschelorhynchus > Kuschelorhynchus macadamiae. The sequence continues at coordinate 1,561,091 of JAUTXW010001314.1, forward strand.
AGATAACTATCTCCAAAAAATTCGAGATAGTGTTTACTATAGGTATGATTCGATAATTATTTCCCTCATGTTTAACTCCAATTTTAAAAATAGGCTCTACTTTGCTAATACCCCATTATCTATGTAGATGACCTTAAACTGTTTCGTGCCGTTGGCGATTTAAATGATTGCGAAGGTGTTCAGGGAGAACTGAATGACTTTGTTAAATGGTGTGAAATAAATTTTATTGACCTTGAAATCTTAAAGTGTAAAGTCATGCGGTTTTTTAAGCGTAAAATTCCCTTGCTGTACTAGTACTCTATTGACAACATTGTTTTAGACTCTGTAAATAGTTTTAATGACCTAGGTGTTGTATATAGTGAAGATTTAACCTTCAACAAACATGTTAATTGGCATAATTGCGAAGGCATCCAGACTGCTGGGATTTCTACTATGTATATGTATAGACACATACAATATGAAGGCTATTAAGTGTCTGTATAGTTGTCTGGTCCTTAGTGGTTTGAAGTATAATTCTGTTATATGGTGTCCCTTTTATAATTGTCATGTTATGCATCTAGAAGCAGTGTAGAGTAAATCTGTCAGGTTTCTGCTGTATAAACTGAGATTTCCCTATAAGGATATATCATATTTAACACACACTCAGTTGGTTGGCATTAATACATTAGAATACAGAAGGCAGGACGCTTAAGTAATATTCTTGTATAACCTTATACGTGAAAAAATAAAGTGTAGTCTGCTGCTGTCAAATATTTTTTTCCTTATACCCTAAAGGCCTACCAGATCAAGACAGCTATTTCAACCTGCTTTCCAACAAACTAATTACGGTAGCCAGAGCTTCTCGGACATGCTAGTGAGGTACTATAATGATAATTTTACTGACATTGACCTTTTTATTTGTAGTTTACATTATATTAAATGTACAATTAAAAACTGTAGTTAAGAAGATATTTAAATTAGTGGAATTGTATTGTTCTTATTGACTATTATCAAATGTAGTTAGATTAGTTTGTTCTTTTTATATACAATTTGGAGCCTGTAACTTGACAAGTACTTGTGATGAAATAAATAAATCAATGATTTAATTTTAATTGCGATTTAAATTTTATATTAAATGTATGGTTATTTGTAGGAAAAAGACCATCATTTCAAATAATTAAGAGAATTCTAACAAAAGAAAAATACATTTTCCAACCATTTTTATAGGGTAGGCAATGCTTTTTTGCCTATATTGAACGCAAGAAAGAAAGAAAGCCTTTCTACAGGTACAATACATATTACAATATATCATGTCTGAGAAATACGTCACTACAAAATAATGTGAAATTACATCAATAGCAGGTTAGTATTAAAAACATTATAAAAGGTCAATTAAAAACAAATTATATGTATATATATAGAGCAACATTAAAAAAAATTACACAAAAATCATACAACATAACTAGGCAATAAAAAGATATACAAATAACAAGAAAAGACAATGCAATTGGTACCCTTGAGGTAGACAGCACAAAAAACAATCTACTGCAGATAAGGCTGTACTTTACATGGCAGAATTGGTAAAATCATTAACAGTATAGGGCTCAACCCGACAAAGATAATCTCTGACATTGGTCAGAAATTTCCTTCCATCAACTTTTACTGATTTGATATTATAGGGAAGATAGTTTAAGAATTTAATTGCACTATATACTGTACCCTTTTCATAGAAAGAAGTTCTATGTATTGGATAATTATAATCCATAGATCATGTAGGATGGCTGTGCTTTTTTAAAAACTGATTAAATGTTTTATTAAAAATTTGAGACACTCGTAAATATACATGATTGGCAGAGTCAGCAATTAGTTCTCTCTAAATACTCCTGGGGATGACTCTCTATAGCCTATACTAAGTAAAATTTGAATTATTTGTATTTGGCAGATAAAAATAGTAAGCATTTCTGTTGATCCTCACCAAAATTCAATACCATACTTGGCCAATGAATAAAAATTGGCGAAATAAACAGTCATGAGCACATCAGTATCAACATGTCCTGATGAAATCCAGAAAGCATACAAGACAGAGGACATTTTTTAGATAAATATTCAATGTGATTAAACCAATTCAGATTACAATTGACATATATTGCCAAGAACTTAGTTGTAGCTCCAAGTTCCACCTCCTGCTCGTCCAGGGTTAAATGTGTTGGCATGTCTTCTGTGCCGATGCTAAAACCACCACTGTGAACAAGTACCTAGCACTATTACTACTATCAGTTTCTTTTTCTGTAATTGTTTCATTTTTTTCACATGTCCCCCAGTGTGTTTTTATTCATTCCACAATCCCTTGCATTTCCAAATTACAATTTCTGTAGGTTACTCTGCTTCAAATTTCCCCCTCAAATTTATTGGACTTTTCAATAAAATATTTCCAAATAGGATCTTTTTTCTACCTCCACATCTACGAGACAAGTTAAAACACTATTCAAACAAGGGGTAAGAAACACTTGACCTGTTACTAATTGGTGGGGAGTAAATTAAGAAATAAGGTCGTCAACACATATTATAAAGACAGATGCCATTTCTTGTTCTGACTGGAATGTGGACAGGAAATTTCATGCAAGGACAAGTTTTTTGGGATGTCATAATGAAATTATTAAAATTGCAAATATCAACAAGAAATATTTTTGGTAGAATTAAGAAAAATAACTTATTAATAATTATTATAATTGTCTGTTATTGCCATGTTTAGTGAAAAATTCAGTAAAAATTACTTAAAATTATATTTAAATCAGAATTTTTTTTTATTTTTTCAAAAAAATCATCATTAACAACCCTGAATACTGTAAAAAGTAAAACTAATATTAATAATAAAAACACTAACAACAATGAGGAGAAACATGTAATGAATGGAAAAAAATGAAAACCGGTTCGTTGTTAAAATTTGAAATTGATAAAATCTGAGATAAAAGCCTTCTTGGTATAGAAAAAACAAGATTACATATACAAATTTGAACATCATCCCAGAACTTTTTTATAAACCTTACATTTTCTTTATCTATCTGGCCTCAGTCTAAATAAATAAATTATTTACAGTAACCTTTAGACAATTTCTCCTGAATTTACATCATATTTAAATTAATTAAATGGATAAATATTTAAATAAGGTAAAATAATTCCCAATGTTACCCAAGTAAACACAATAATTTTTAAATAAAGAAAACAAAACATCTTCAGTATATACTTATTTACTTATTTTTTTCTAGGTATAAACTAGAAAAGCACTAAAATACTAGCAACAAAATGAGAGCCAGGCTACAAACAAAATATTTTTTTGAAAACTAACAATAAAACTTAATTTTTAAATTAATTTTAATTTGATTATTAAATGATTATTAATATGTATCTCCTCTTACTTTTTCGATTTTCACAGTATTTTCTATATTCTTGAATGGTCTTTAACCACTTTTATCAAATAACAAACATAAATATTATAAATTTTTAATTACTTACATTTTTAAACGTCCTAACTGAATCATTTTGTCCTATATATATTGTTTAAGACAAATTTGATCTAATAATAATCTTTTCTGAAATCAAAACTATTTGGAAATATAAAAAACAAACCTTAACCTTTCTTTAAGAACCTTAGACAAAGAAAGAGAGAGAACAGTATTACCTAGTGCTTGCTTGTTGTATTATTGACTGCTATTCCGGCTAGAATAATTTGTCAGCTCATTCTGGGTTTAGGTCTCGCTCGTAGTCATATCCTAAACATTATTATTATGTTCTACAGTGCTATGAATATTTCTTTTTCCCTTCTTGTTATCACTTGCTATGCTTTCGTGTTCTAGGTGATTAGTGTAAATAAACTGATAAACAGTGCAGAAAAAGGGATACTAATGAAACGTCACATATGTAGGGATAGGATAAGTTTTCTAAAATGAGAGTGGTTTTAGTATATAAGTTTAATCTCTTAATTTTTAGGGTAGATTGATCAAGTTCAGACATTATTTATGACTAGATATAGCCTGATTTTAAGTTTTATTTTTAGTGACTGGTTCAGAATTTTGATTATATTAACATTTAAATTCCTAATTATGTTTATAATGCTTATCGGAGTGAGAATTTTTTCTTTAAAAAAGAGTTTGTATAAGTCCACGATGGGGAGTATATTGATCGGGCATTCATACTCAAAGAAAATATGATTTAAGTATTTACATTTTTTACTGTCAAATCGGTAGGTCACCGTGGATATATATACATATATCATTTGAAGCAGACATGAAAGAGAATTTTGAATCTGTTGATTTAAAATAGTTCTTGGTGCTAGGTAACGACCTTTTAGATTTATATATTTGTAAAACGTTCTTCAAAAATAAGAACAATACATTTAAGTATATCAAAGAAGGAATATGGAAAGTGTAGGTACAGAATTTATAATTTAATATTCCATACGGCGGTCGGAATAATAGTGACTACTATAATAGTTCAGCTAAACCCATAAACATCTTGGTTATACATCTATGGTTGAAATTGAACCAATACACTGCAGTCTTCCGGTTCGTCTCGTCGAATGCAGACCTTTGTGTTATTAACATAAGTGGTTCCACGTGTTCGGTTTTGTTGCTTTATTTCGGGGGGAAACGGGAGACTCAACCACTCAGTGTGGAAACTAACGACCCCGCTAGAAAGAGAGCAGACGCTGTGAACGTGTGAGGCCTAGTTGTTCCTGCATTCTATCCCGTTCGTCTGCCGCGGTTCTACAAAGAATAGTAGCGTAATGGCCGCTACGTGGCAGAAGTGGAAGAGGTAAGGGGATAGCTTGAAAAAAAGGATCATCTCTTGATATCAGTAGTACTCTCAAGAGGCACCTAGTGGAAGCCAAGATGCATTTCAGAAATTAGAAGAGGAAAAATCAAGAAGTATTTTAAAGATTCGGGGTATACGGGAGTTTAGAGCTCGCCATCCGGATATCCTACCGATAACGTCTCCAAACTGAAATAAGGTGAAGGGTTGACTTCGAGGGTCGCCGATTTAACGACTCTGAGCCCCGGACGAAGAGCAATCTGGCGACTGCCTTGTAGCAAAGCCAATAAGTCCTGTTACGTAACAGGATAAACAGGAAAGTCAAGTCAAGTCAATCCACTGCAATGCCACCAGTCACAACACAGATTGTTCAATGTACTTCCTATTGAAGCGCCGTTCATTTCCGTAGAGTATAAACAAGTGTTGTTTAATGTTCACTATACGTATTAGGTTAGGTTAGGCAGGTAAAGAAAACTCGCCGTACCGCGCTAACGGAATTCCAAGTCTATATTAAAATGGAGTTTTTTAACAAAACCTATACTGGTAGGTGCATCTGTCCCGTTAGTGTTGGGTTAATATGGGTTAACTCAGGTTCAACGCTAAAACCATCATTAAAGAAACAAAGCAGGGAACACAATACAAATTACTTTAACCGTTTTTTTCTTCATGTGATTTCCGTGTTTTGATGGATACATTTTTAAAATATATATGTAATTTTTATACTACAATCAACAAACGGATGAATGTATATAGGTTTCATTCGAATACATTTTAGTGACATTCATATAGATGTGGCATTTACAGGCATACCGTGATGAATAAACTGATAGACTTCATTCTATATCAACTAGTATAATTCTGGAATTTCAATCGTCTAAACAGGAATGTTTTATAAATATTATAATTTAAATATCCGCTCCAATTTACGGTGTGATTTAATATTACGAGGATTCGAAGAATAGCCAAACCTGATGGCTCCTGATGACAGCGCAGCGGTTAGTAAAATAACATACTACCTTCTGACATAATCTGGCTTCCTATTCGTACGCCGTTTATTTGGATTGGAATAGGATTGGTTAGGCTTGCTGTGAGGAAAGCGCGCCTAGAAAATTCCGAGTCTATGTTAAAATAAGGACTTTTTAACAAAGCCTATACTGTTATGTAGATCTGTACCATCATCGTTAGGTTAACCAAAGATTCGTCGAAAAAAACTATCATTAAAACTATAAAATCACATATTTTTAAATATAAACAAACTTATTTAATATTATCGCGTGTTAATATTATCGCGCTAACAACAAATTAAAACAAATATTTTTTTAACAAAGCTTATAGTGCTTATTCTGAAGGTAACAAGTGTTAGTCTTCACATTTTGGTAGAAAGGATTTTATTAATCTCTCTGTTATATACAGGAATACGCACTTTTAATTAAAACCACAAGTATGTGGTTTTTATTGAATCTAAGTAAATCCAAGTACATTGCTGATATTATAATCTATTTGAGGTTTGTTCCAATAGCCATGTGACAAATAAATTTAACTTGTTCAAAAGTAAATAACTTAAAGCGCTTTAGTGAAGTCAAGTGCAAGGAAATGACGTCGGTAGTAAAACTGATCCAGGGTAAGACCTTGTTTTCAATTTTATAGGTCGTATCTAGGATTAAATAATCATTTACGACCCAATAAGAGTAAAATATAATGTGGGTAATGTGGATTTGAACATTTTGATGAAGGGGATGGGGTGAAATGCCTTTTTCCTTTTTTTACAATGTCTTTTTAATAAAATGTGTTTTTAAAAACAGTTTATTTGTCATTGTCGAATTATTATCTAAAAACTAAATTCTGGATTTTTGAAATACCACCCTTAAGTGTGTAACTACTCAATGTAGTGTTACCACGTTTGTAGGTAAGAACTTTAATTTTATAAAATAGATAGCAAAATTGGCCATGTGAGATCTTGATTTTTAAATAAGTAGGTATATAGATTTTGCACTGAAAATCGTTTCCAACGTTGAAAATCTAATTACCCTCTAATAAAGTCTAGTAATAAACCTAACTAAGGTCACAAGTTGCGAAATTTTTCAGCATACTCGGAAGTTTTAAAAACTATTTTACCGGCACAAGTGCAATTTTAGACGAAAAAAACTTACTTAAAATTTGAGCCCATGTTTTTTGTATGTAAAGAAAACGGGTAGAAACGGGACGCCCACCCCCATATGAATGCTATTTTTATTACATTTGCCCCTGAGACAATTTTAGGAACTCTTAACAATGACGACGATACACCCTCAACCTTTTGGTACAACAAAACACTTCAAATATTGCAATTAAAAACGCGGGAAGTATATGCGAAAAGTGTTCATGTGTACAGGACATAACCCATGTCAGCTATACAGGCTGTATACGGAGTACGGACACCTGTTCCCTTGTTGCTACGAGCTACTAGTTTGATCCTTTTGCTGCAGCTGGATAAGGTAGGTATACGTGTCTCGAAACCACACAAACTATTAAAATTAACCTGTGTTTTTTGAATTTTGAGCGGCCTTTGTTTTGAATGTTGATCTAGTAAATGTAAATTTAGGAATAAACTATATTTGTATTAAATGCTGTGAGAATTATCTTCTCAAATGGACTTTACCAGAAGATGTATTTCTAGGCCTCAACTTCTTAAATTGGGTATATATATTAATATTTTCTTCTAATTTTTTTACTTTTTAGTGGATTACTTGTGGAAGACTTTTTTAGATTTATAAATGTGCTTGTAAAATATATGCAGATTTTTTAGTTAGTTATCGATGACTCATTTTCAGGGAAAAAGTTTTCACTTCACATATTTGTTTTTTTATACAACGTTCAGACATATCCAAAATAGTTTGTTTCTTTATTCTCTGTTAACCAACTTTTTTGATAAGGAAAATTCCTGAACTAGGTGCAAGTCGAACTCTTAGGCTCAGGCATCATTGAGAAATCATGACGTAAATTCGTATATAAAGTTATTTTAAGGTTACATAGTCGAGGGATAGGTCTTGTCATGAGAGCAAAACACCTAGGTCCCTTTAGGCCGATTTTGCATTCTATGAGGGACATTAAGTATCAGTTTTTCCATGGTACTGATAATCAGCCAATACCAATATTTTAATCAGCAATAGAAATTTTATATTTCAGGGATAAATGCAGATGGGCTCTTATCATCTTTTGGGAATACTATCGGTTCCTTTCCCCTGGATTCTAGGCAATTTTTTGGTTGTAAAAAGAAGCAACTTCTAGCAACAACACCAGAGGGAATGATAATTTAGTGACTCTCTAGTGGTACATTGAGGAGGTTTTGGGATATTGGGCCATAAGGTTTTACAATCTGTTGCTAGATAATTTAAGATCTGTGGAGTTTATATTCCACAAAAATAATACAGTTACTATTCAGTCATTAGTTTTATTAATTCAATGATTTTTTAATTTTTAAATTCTAACAATATGTTATATGTCTTTAAAATAAGAAACTGTAGGTATTTATTTCCTGCAAGGTCTTATTGGAATCATTAGAAATCTTGTTCAGTATTAGTTAATTTTATGAACAGTGTAAGCATATTTCAATTAATTTTGTAATGTTGGATTTATACAAAAAAATAATATAAAATAAAAATAAAATAAGAAATTACATAAACTAAGGGCTGATGATTTTGCCTTTTAAACAGCAAATCATAAAGTAACTCTGTCCAATAAGATATCCTTAAAAAATAAAAGATGGAACTTGGCTATATTTAAAGATTAGTTAAAGTTATTTTAATTATATCTTATTTACTAGTATGAATAGTCTCATTGATATTCCGGTATTTTAACTCTTATGGTATTTTTATTTTATGTTATTTGCCTGTATAAATTCACCTTTATTCTTAGTTGGGAATATTTTATATTTAAAGATTTCACGTGGATGGACTAAGTACATCAGATTGGTTTAAGTGGATGCAATTTAAGTGACATACACATACTCATGAAAAACATTTTCAACGCTTCTTAGAGCACCAGAAATCATCTCTAACTACAAAAGAAACAGATTGATGCCTGAATTTGCTGAGAGTTTGGTGTATATTCAATTCAGAAAGTTCAAAGCAATTATTAATATTAATAATATAAAAAGAAAAAAGCTTTTTACTTTATAGACAGAAAAAAATACCCATTTTAGAATTACAATACAACAACAACAAACGCAATTATTAATATTAATAATATAAAAAGAAAAAAGCTTTTTACTTTACAGACAGAAAAAAATACCCATTTTAGAATTACAATTCAACAACAATGCTTGACTTCATTCTATTGTTAAGTTTATATATTAAAATATTTTAACCATGGGCTCCTGTTTATAACTGAGTAAATAATTATTTAAATCACCTTGAAACTGTTAAAATGGATATTCTCACTTATATGAAATAAACGTGACCACTGGTGATTTAAGCACTTATGAGGCCACAGGCACACCCTTGGCATGAAGGCCCCTCCTACCAGAGATGGTAATGACAAAGATGATGTGATAGTTGCGTGGGGAGAAAAACGTCCTGCAAAAAATTTTTTTTTAATGACATGTGATTTACTTCAGATTACTTACTGTACATATAAAAGAAGAACATTTTTAAACTTTTAATTTTTCAGATAATTAGAAACAGATGAAACTAAAACTTTAAAGAGCTTTAATAAAAACCGCTTATGGAAAAAAAGCTTTTCCTATTTTTTTTTAGTACCAGATACTTTCTGTATAATGCAACCTACCTTTTATCAAGGAAAGTAAATGATACTATAATTTGCATAAGGATAAACCAGTTAAAAGTAACATCAACCTAAAATTATTTGTATGGAATGGATTGTATTATGACTTTGTAAAACAAATAATACAGCTTACTTGAGAACATTTGTATGGTATAGCCCTTGAAAATAGTTCTAATAATGATGTGATTAATATTTCTGGTATGAGTATGCAAGTAGACAATAAATATTTCATTTTAAGATGTTTTAAAACTTTTAAATAAGTGTCACATATATAGTATTTAATATTCTACTAAACTAATTTAGTTGGACTTGATAGATAATTAATATAATTTAAAGTTGAATTTCCAGTTTCTTTGAGAATTTTAGTATTGATTTTGATGTCTATTGGTGGGTTGCATAAAGCATTAACTAATCAGGCGACTAAGAGTGCAACAGACCACATAATAGTGTCAATGTCAAAAATTATTCTAAAAGTCAATTAAACTTATATTTTATACAGGGTGGGCAAAAAATATGGAGCACCCCAAATATCTTTCAAAAACACTCGAACCCACCAATTTTGTTTTTAATTTTTATAAATTGTGAGAATCTGAGCCAATATATGGGGTTGCTCATAAAGATGGGGAAAGTGCCAACTTCATTTTTTTTAAATATAATGCTCATTTTTTTTGAATTTTTAAATTCTACGTCAAATTGTGTGTATTTTTATGTACCATACAATATGCTGATATTTAGTAGTTTTCAAAATATTTATCAAAATTCATTATTGACAACAATTAATTTTCGGAAAACTAACAAAAAATCAATTCTTCATGTACTTATTAGGTGATATTGGTCAGTATTATTTTCTATTTCAGCTTTTAGGCATCATTTACAATCAATTGGTCACTTACAATGTGAAATTTGTAAAAAGATATATTCAAAACAATCTTATCCTAATAAAACAAATTATGTTTGAACAATAAATAAAAATTTAATTTTTAAATGACTAGAAAGTGGAATGCTTAATCAAATGCTGAAAATGGTAGCCATTGACAATATCCCAAACGTTGCACAAATTCATTTTATTTATAACCAGTTCTGGAATTTGTTTGTCTCTAAGTTAGAGGGCTTATTCACATACCCTCTTTCGAGTATCCCCACAAAAAAAGTTGAGAGGAGTGAGGTCGGGTGATCTCACTGGCCATTCTATTACTCTCTGGCAGAGCACCATTTTGTTGCAGCCATGAATCTTTTTCAGGAATATCTGGATTTTATTCATTAGGATATAAAGCAGCTAAATAAAGCTTGAACTAGCTCGAATTGTAAAAATTCTAAATATCTCCCTCCATGTAACGTGTCTTTAACAAAAGAGGCTCCTAAAATCCTCCATACATATAAGAAGTTTTCACCATGCTCAAGTTTGTACGACCGCTTCGAACCGCTTCGAACCACGTTGCAAGTAGTGACGTCGCCAGCATAATGGTTCGATAATTGGTCTGTCAAATTGCTAACCATGTCGGGGATATGGTCTCGATTTTGATTCCAGAAACAAACAAGACATAGTGGCTTGTTTTCAAATTGGAAACAGCGAAATTATTTATTTTTATCATTAATTATATGATTTACTACTTACTACATGCTAAGTGTAACACTTAGCGCCACCTATTGGGGCTCTGGTGGTTTCCAGCTGCAGACCCATAGGTAATTTGGCAAAGTATGCACTAGCACCATCATGCGGAGAGTAGATACTAAAAATCGATAAAAATGCACTTTCACACATCTTTATCAAAAGTTCTTGGCCGGAAAAGATATATGTAGAATAGCGGAAATATATAATTTCTGCTGGTGCAAAACGGACTACAGAAGAATTGCTTTTGATTATGTCACAGTCTGCAGCCGGAAACCACCGGAGCCCCAATAGGTGGCGCTAAGTGTTACACTTAGCATGTAGTACTGTTTCAGTATGATGTTCGTTTTCGATTTTGTCATATCGAGCAATCTGTTATTTCAGATCTCTGTGGGTACAAGCCTGCCTGATGAGGGTAGAGGCCCAGAAATCATAATCGCAGGAGGGTACCCTGTGACCTAATCGAAAGTAATTCTTCTTGTAGGCCGTTTGGCACCTGCAGAAATTATATATTTCTGCTATTCTACATATATCTTTTCTGGCTAAGAACTTTTGATAAAGATATGTGAAAGCGCACTTTTATCGATTTTTAGTATCTAAAAATCCTTAAAGTTAACAAAAATGAAAAACAAAATTGACTAGTTTGAGCGTTTTTCGCGGAACTTCGTATTTTAAAGGTTATAAAGGGTGTTCCATATTTTTTGCCCACTCTGTACAGTTAGTCATTAGTTTTTCCCTTACTTTTAACAGTTCCAGTTACCAATTTACAGTAATCTTTATATTGTCTTTGTCTATCTGCGTTATATATATACCATATATATATATATATACATATATATATATATATATATATATATATATATATATATATATATATATATATATGCTCTCTAGAGTGCGGTAAAATTACTCGGGACCAACTTTAAAGATTTTTTCATATTTGAAAAGTTCCGTTAAAAAAAATCCTATTTTGAATATACTATATTAATCTGTTAATGTATCCACCCACTACACCTAGAGATCTATCGAGAGCTTTTGATGGGAAGTTAGAATAATGGTGAATTGAAAAAGTTTCTGAAACATAAAAGAAATCCTGATTTAGTGACAACTTGAAAACGAAATACCTAAAAAACTCACTCTATTTTAAACTACGTTATTCTTAATTTAAGGTAAAATTTTCTTTTTTCCACTTTCACATCTGAAATAGTTTTAGGGGAGTGTTTCTCCACCATTTTTGCATCTCTGACAGCACTTTAATGTTGGAATGGGCCTTTAATATTTCGTCAAAGTTCATGTAACAAAGTTTAGTTTTGCCTATATCTTTAGAAACAAGAACTCACCCTGTTATTTGTTTTTAGTTATGTGATATTAATAAACCAATCGAAATGATTATTCTTAATGACTAAAGTTATTGCTAATTCTAAATTATGCTGCATGAACCAAGCTTAAGTTAGATATTGTCTCTTAATTTTAGAATCAGAAATTTCTTCCGAAGAGTTGCCTCCCAAGCATAAACTAAGACAGGAAACTGGCAGTAAAACAATATATAAGCAGCATTCCAATCAAGGTAATAAAGAAAATATACTACACTTTTTCTAAAAAATGTACTTTTATTTTAATAGAGCATTTTCAGATTTTATAGTGTTACCTACTTTAAATGTGGTTTTTGCAACTTGAAGTTATACAGATCGTTTCGAACGCAAAGTCATAATATTTTTTTAAATTAAAAGATTGTGTTTATTCTTGCACTAAATATCTTATATTTTCTGGCATTAAATATCTCATATTTATGATAACATTGTATAGTATCTATATCTATATCATATAGTTTCTAATTACCTATAAACAAAAACTTTAGAAACTTTAGCTTTAAATAAAATGAACTGCTCATTTTTAACTTAGTTTTAATAATCTCATTACCTTGTCCAAGTTTATTTAATTAGTACTGTAAAAATAAGCAGTAAATGGTAATGTTAAAAATTTTCGAAAAAATATGTATGTAACAAAAGCTCTCTCCTGTCTAATCAAATCTAAGTTGCCATTTTATAACGTTTACGTATTTATTTATATTAAAAATTTATTAGATGTACTTATATCAAAGATGTTTGGGTATAGTTTAAAAAATTCAAGAAAGGTATTTCTACTGACAATACCTGTTATGACTGTTAGTTAGAACTAAATTTTTATTTTGCTCGAAAGATCTAAGAGGGAAGTAAATTGTGTTAGGAAGGAGTAATTAAGAAGTTCAATACATTTTTATGGGGAAGTACAAACGACTCAAAAGCATGAAGATATTGATATTTTGCCTTAAATAAATAAGAAAACTATATTACAAGTATTCTGTATTTACTTAACAAAAATGAAATTAGTGTTTTACAAAAATTATAAAACAGAGCCATGAGAATAATTTTATCATGTAACAGATATACACCAATTAGATTAATGCAGGAATGTTTACAGTGGTTACAAATATCTGAATACATAACTTTAAATGTGTTAACCCTAATTTTTAAAATTCAAGGGATTTGATAGGTTTAATAAGCTACCAGATTTCATAAAACATTGTCAATCTGTTTATTGTTTTAAGAAACAGCTCAAGGCATATACTTTGGAGAAATGTAATTTATGTGTTATTTCTGTCTTAAATGTTTTAAAATTAGTCTAGTTGTGTGCAGTTTATTTAGTTTAACTTAACGGATTTTCATTTATTTTTAATTGACTTCACTATTACTAGTGGAATGATTAGATTTATTATTATAATTCTTGTTTTTGTGTTAAATGTTTTCTTTTTGACTTTTAAAAATATTATTTCTTTTACACCTAGTTTGATTTAATTCATTTTATGTAGTTTTAAGTCGTTTAACTTACTAGTGGATCATTAGTTACATATCCATATATTTCTCTTTTTACTTAAAAATTCTATATTTGGTAATTAGTTTTTATAAGCTAAATAAACGATTCAAATAAAAAATAAAAAAAAAGTTATGTGAGCAACTACAATATTAAAACTAACAGTGTTATTTAAATTAACCTGGACCGACCCTGTTTATTTTGTGCAACTTCATAGGGATTCTTTAATAACTGTTTTATTTAGATTTCATTGTAATGAATGATACCTTATATATCAAAACACTTAACTCCCAATTCTACTTAAAGGCTTAGTTAGGTTAAAGATCTTTACACTAGAGTAAGATTAAGTTAAATTGTATGTGTACACGCACTGCAGACAAAAGTATGTTGAGTTTTTAGAATAAATCACATCATATCTTATTGACTTGTGTAATTAACATAATATATAATTTTAGCTTAAATAGGGTTTCGTTCATTTAATAACATTTCAAGGGTATAAATTTGGTCCAAAAAGATTTTTGAAGTTATTTTTTCTTTTTTTTTAGTGAGCATTTTGAAGCTCCAAAGGAGTATTTAACAAAATAGTAACACTGTGCTCCGGTAGAGGAAGCCTGGAAACTTTAAATCATGCCTTCACAATTCTTTAGTAAGGAGTATCTTAGAATATTGCTCTACCATATGGAGCCCTTCGTATCAGTGTCATATCGACAGGATTCAAAAAGTTCAGAATAAATTTGCAAAGTATCTTTTGTTCAAGTTTAATTTTCCATATCAAGATCTGTCTTATATTACAAGAATTCTTCTCTGCGGCCTACAGACCCTTGAGTTTCGGCGAAGAAAGGCACTTCTGATTTTCTTGCACAAATTAGTGAATGGAGGGATTGACTGTGAAATACTACTACAGTCAGTCTCCTTTTTGGTTCCTATCAGAAGAACGAGACAATCACAGCTGTTTTTTGAAAAGTATCATCGTACTAATTATGGGTTTAATGCATTTGTTGACCGACTAGTATATAATTATAATCTTCATTTTTCGGCATACGACATGTTCAGCCTTACCTCGATACATTTAAAAACGCTGTTGAATGGATTGATTATGTGATTGTCCTCTGTTTTTATATGTTTTGTCTGATACTTGTGTCACCATTCTTTGTTTTGATTGTTTTTATTATTTGACAATATATATATTTTTAATCTTATTTTACTCTTAATATTATCTTTTTTAATTCTGCGAATTCGTACGATTTGGAATGTTTAGCATTCTGTAGAGTACGTAGAATGATGTAGCGTCACATGATTACTAGATGCATAATTTTAAAAAACAGAGAATTGTTTTATTAAAGATATTAAAGGAAGCTTATGAATGCACTGTGTATCTACCTGATTGTTTTCATAGAACCTACTACTGATCAATCTAGAAGAGAATGAGAGTACATTGAAAATTGGTTTGCAAAAGCAGCACACTAAGAGGATAGTTTTAAATTTATATGGCAGAACTGTCTGTTGCAATAATTTCTGATATTTCTGAGATATAATAAAAAACAATGTAGTACTTCGTACAAAATATCTAAACTGAACATCTATGACTTTAGTATACTGACCAGCTAGGGTACTTTGTGGAGGTTCCAGAATAATTTTTGTTGGACTGAGGATCAAGTCAAGTCAGATTACCAAATATCGGTTCATCTTTTATAATGTAATTTCTGCTTTCCTTCAGGTTTGTTAACAGTGTTAATAAAACTAGTCTGGGGAGTATTTATTATAGACTTTACAATAAATGCTATTAACTGGTCCCTGGTATATAATAAAAATCTGTTATTGATGTTTGTTTGATGTTCAAGTATTGAAACCATCTATTCACTATAGTAACAATTTCTTTTACATTTATACATTTACATTACATACATTTTTTGTATTACAGCTTTAACAGTGTATGCTAGAGCATAATTTTACTTTTGGACATTTTCTTTAAGATATAAATCATAGCAAACCAAAAATGAAAATCGAACTAGCAATAAAAAAGTGTATGCTTGCAAAGATCCGAACCTTAGACCTTATGCAGGCTTAAGACTAAATAAAATAAATTTTGTCAAATTCCAAGATTTTGTAGTATCTACTGAAGCTATCGCTATATTGCATCTGTGTCGTCTATTTTTAAAGTACATATTTTAAGCAAACTACATATTTTATTTGACGCGGGAGCGAGGAAGAACTGACATTTTTTTTTTACTTTGAAAATGTGATACCAAGATATTCTTCAAATTCACCTTAATGGACATTTTTATCAAGTATGCTTTTTTGACGTATACATTCTATAATAGATTTAAGATATTATATAGGTTAAGGCAAAATGTCCTTAAAAACTACTGAATTGAAAAATCTTGTGCAGGAAAGCACGACTAAAAAATTGTATTATTGAACAGAGTGCTTACTTCTTCAGTTTTGATAATTTTACTGAGTTGAGAAACAAAAATTAGAATGCTGAAACGAGTTATCGTCCAAAACTAACACTGGTGCCGTGTATTTGTTCAAAAATATTGGAGTTAAGATAGGCAGTTCAACAAGTGATTGCGCAACAAAATCACCAACTCAGGAAATTGAGTGCCAATCTGAATTAGTGCGAAATTCTCCTTGGAATAGGGATGAACATTTTCGATGTGCCATGAGCCTCTACAATCCAAAGTAGACTCTATATTCTCTCTATGCTACTAGATATATGAATGAACATCTATCATTTTTTTTTATTGATCATTCAGTCAATTACAAATAAGGTTGATGAATTGTGTGCCTTATTCCGGCCTTATTAAATGAACAGAATTTGCCTGTTATAATACTAGTAACTGAACACTGGCTGAGACCTGGGCAAACTGTTCACATTCATAATTAAATTCTTTTGTTAATGTATTGTATACCTAATATTATTCATGGCAGTACATTTATTATGGTACACGATAATAAAATACGTTTATTTAAATGCGGTAATAAGTTTCATGACCTAATTATTGAGAAAAAAATTGACTTTTCAATTACTACATTAAAGTCTAGAAAGCTGTTTATAATATGCCTTTACCGCCCCCGGCGACAAGGTGCTTGATTTTTCATTACATAAATTTTCATGATGTTAACTATTCAGCCACTTTAAGACCTAAGAACCTCTTACAATCATACAATCTAAATATGCATGAGGACAGTTCATTCATTCCATATATCTGAGTGTATCTAGTACCTGTATTGACTATGTTTAAGTTTTGAATGTGTGTTACTTGTAATATTATTAAGTTGGCCTCTCTGGTCATCAAGGCGTTGTTAATGTCATTACTGAATGCAAAAAGGTGGAACTCACTTATTTTTAATACCAGTAACTACAATATTTTATATTTTATGTTAATGGTATAATGTAGTTTGGTACTAAGGGAATGGTTACTCTTTTTGCGTATGACAACACAGTTTACGCAGAAACAATTTAATCGGGATAAAGGAGTGGTTTGATTTAAATGAACTTTCGCTCACAATGCTAAGACTTATATTGTGGATTTTAAGCGTGAGGTAAGTCTGGTTTTTGCTGGATTGTGGCTAGAAGTTTGAGGTTCTAGTTGTATACTTAAGCAAAAACGTGTCTTTTTATTATTATTAGGCATTTGTCTTAATTTGTCAACGAGATTATAGTAGCTAGTTCAAAATTTTATTCTAGAATAATTTGTATTTATATTTTAATTTAGGTTAATTTAGCTTGTTGTGGTTGCTGAGATATAGAGCCATATTTTAATATTTCTTATATATTTTTTCGCAGATTTGCTCTGCCAATAGGATTTTTTATATTTTTGGACATTAAAGGTTTTTTGTCTTTGACAAATTAAAATTTAGAGGATTTTAATATGAAACATATAATATATAAAACACTTAAATATGTTAAGTGTGTCCTAAGAGGTAAAAGTTTTTACCTCTTAGGACCAAAAATTCATATAAACATGTATCCGCAAGGCCTTTGTTTTTTAGATACAAGTTGTTAAAATATTTTTTATTTATTTTTTGTTCATTACCCTCGCCCATTTCTAGAGCAATGTTTACGAAGGGGTTATAATATATTTAAAACCCTACAGTGTGTTACTTTTTACTAGGACATCACTGGTCGTTTTTACAACAAGATTAAATTCCTTCTTCTGTTCTGAATATTTTGATCTCTTAGATTTTTTTGATATTAGGTAGAATTTAGAAATTATTGAACAAAATGTTCTTTCATGCCTACCTAATTTCAAGGTGGTAATGCACACCATTTTACCATTTTTTGAGAAAAAGTAGTTGTTTGTAGATTTTTCTCACAGTTATACCATGTGCCAAATTGGAATGATGTATCGATAGAGATGTACAAGGTCGATGAAATAAACTGAAAAAAATGTCTTCTTTGATCTTATCTTTGACTTTTTTAAATTTTAGCTTCATCAAGCGGACTTGGTTCTTTTGAAAATTATAGTATAGAAACTGCAGTAAGTTCAGATAACGAAGAACACGTATCGGGTTTATCATATAAAAGACCATTACAAGCAAGTGATCTAAACACAAATGATAAAAAAATTAAGTTGGATGAAAAATGTCTTATTGAAAAGCCGAAAATTAATATTAATTTTGCTGCCTTACATGACACATTCGACAATTTGGATATATCTGTACTTTTAAAAGAAAGTGCCTCAAATAAATCCAATGAACACTTAGATAAGTCGGAATTCGATGCATTTGCCAATTTTTTAAATAAGGGATCTACCAGTAGTAATGAAAAAGTTAATCAGAAGCTTTTTGTCATTAGTGGTAATCAGTCGATGCAAAATATTCCTAGTGATGATGACATATTTTCTGAATCGTTTAATACACAAATGATTAACCAGATAGACGTAGCCATTAATGATGAAGAATCAAAATCTGTTATCGAAAGCGAAGATGAAGGTGGTGATTTTAAGAAAGAAAAAAAAGTATGTAAGAAAAGTGATGATAATTTTAAAATACCCATACTCCAGTCATTCTCTGATAAAATAGCAGCTATTAAAGATAGAAGAGATAAATCTCTTGATAGATCTCTTTTATTTAATGACGATACTGTAACTAACGTTTATAAAAAGGAAGTAGATCAACTTTTTGAACAAATTGAACAATCAATATGTGCAATGGGTACAGAGACTATAGAAAACACAATTCCAGACCATATATTGGATGTGCTTTTTGCTGACGATCTAATAAAATCCAATATGGAAATTGACAATAAAAAGATTCAAGAAGAATTTAATAAGAGTTTGGCCGATAGGAATGATGATAGTTTATTTAATGATGCCAACTGTAGTTTTGGAACAGTCATTAAGCAAGCATTGCTGAATAATGCTTCAAAGACCAGTCAGTCTAAAAAAGAGGCAGTTAATCTTGATGCCAGCTTGAATAGAAGTTCATCAGATGGTGCTTTAGAATTTCACAAATTAGGAAACTATTACGATTTGCCAGAGAAAGTCCAGGGCCTCATTCAACAATACAAGGGTATTGCTAAATTGTATGGTAAGTATTTAGTTTTGCTAAATTCATTTGTTTTTTCAATCACAAAATAGGGTTATTCATGGTAAGCGGCCTATTAGAATACCTGAGCTATTAAATTAGATTATAAAAATCGGTTAGACCTCTTTTTATTTGATTTTTGTGCATACAGAGTGTCTCAAAATATATTGCTCTTATTCTTTTTCGAATTTTGGATTTTTTTCAAGATTTTAAACATATCTCACGCAGCATATCCTATATCTAAGTTCAGTAATTATGTTTAAGATATTGACATTTAAAAACTGACAATTTTAAACTTTAATGATGCAGCAAAATCATTCTAATCTTCTTTTTTTATGGCTTTTCTGATCGTTTCACTTTACAATTCAAGGTGGCATTAAACTTTTTTCCGAATTTGTTAAAAAGGTTTTTCCACTTACGGCAGGTAATAATTGAAAAATTTGGAACATACTCAAAAAGCTTTATTGTCTAAGAATGAAAAAGAAATCTTATTGACAAATAAGTCGCAAATTAAAATGTACAGTAAAAATTTAAAAACAATTATTACAATGATTATAGCTAGATAATATTAAAATACAAAAATCTATGTGTGAATAGTAAAATATACATTAGTCTTAACATAGTCAACATGTAAATAAAGCACATACAAAAAAAAAAACTATAACAAATGATTACAGTCAATAATTGTCAAAACCTAAATATTCTAAATATACGTATTTCAGAATCTATAATGGCGTCAGCAAACCAATTAAAATGACAAAACAAATAGTAACAAAAAATAAATAACCTAGATAAAGCTTTAAAAACCATAATGGCCTCAGTAATTAAAATAAAATAACAAAACAAGTTTTAACAAAAAAACGTAATCTAGTTAATCTGTCTTAAAAAAATTCGTCAATCTGTAATAAGCCTTTGAGATAAATAACTTTTTTATACATTTTCTAAATTTTAATTACATTTTCTAAATTAAATTTAAATAACCAACACGATTTTACAAACTTTCAAAGTCCAGTTTCAAAAACAGTATCTGAACTTAACTTATAGGATATATTACACGAAACATATTCCGAATGTCAACACAAATTTCGAATATTTAATTTGTGGTGAAAGCATAGAGTGTATTTCATAATTACTCTTTCATATTTTAAAGTGCTATCTTTATGCCATTTAGAACTCAAACTCTAATGTAACATAATTTTCAGTTTCTCTATATCTGTAAAAAAATCTTAAGTATAAGTGACACAAGATATTGTTTACATATATTTTTGATTCTAAGCAAAAATTAATTAATTTTAATTATAAAACAATCATGCATAAGATCTGTTTTCTCATAAAAAATATATTTTAGATTGGCAAGATGAGTGCCTCAAAATGGCAATAGCTAATAGAAAAAATTTAATATATGCACTACCGACTAGCGGAGGTAAGACGTTAGTAGCTGAAATTTTAATGTTGCGGGAGATTTTGTGTTATAAGAGGAATGCCATCTTTATTTTACCCTATGTTGCTATTGTACAAGAAAAGGTTAGTATTTTTAATATATATATATATATATATATATATATATATATATATATATATATATATATATATATGAGCTAATTATTACTATGTATTTTAAAGTATTTTAACTATACATTTGTTTTTAAACATCACTGTCTACACGACAATCGCTTTTCTAGTCTAATGCCCTTAAACCAGATGTACAGATCAGGTTTCATAAACTCCAATCCAACTTCAATATTTACCAAAGACTATCGATAAAAAATTGTAGGACAATAGAATGAACAATTATAAACGATTTAAGGGACAAAATATTTAATTATCAATTTACATTTATTTAAAGTGAACCACGTCTGGGTATAGAATCCAAACCCTCCATTTAAAAAATGTTTTGAGAAATTAGTATTTCCCAAATGCCAAATGATTTAATAAATTTTTTAAATATTTGCGACTTCTGATTCATATTTAATCAGTGGCATAATATACGGTGACAAATCTGGACTACAGGGATGGAGGTCGACGATTTCTCACTGCATTTCCTTCAATTCGTGATTTGTCAAAATCGCGGTGTGAGGCGTCGCGTTACCATGCAGAAGGATGCCATTTCTGATGGAAATACCTTGTCTAACTACTAGCAATAATATACTGCATTCACCGTACGTCAGTCGTGGAGAAAATCATTGTGTAAAACTCCTGTGTAGTCGAAAAAATCGCAGCGAGAATTTTTTCGGCTGAGAGACGAGTTTTGGCCTTCATGGGGCAGGCTTGAAGAATAAGATTCATCGGACCAGATAACTTGTCTTGAAAAAAAAGTTTCATCAGTATGGATTTGTTGTAAATACCATTGACAAAAAAACATTCGGCTCTATCAGCATCGCTGGGGTGTAAATGTTGAATTTATATAGATGATACTTATATTGTTGCAAAATTCTTTGAGCATCAAACTTGGATACACAAGTTGCTTCCTCTGTTTGCTGGCAAAAAGATGAAGGCGTGGCGTCTACATAACCCAATACGTTTATTTTTTTTTTCTCTCTTACCTTGTTTGGTGTATGCTTTGGGGCGGGGCTGGATAAATGATCCGTGCCCTACTAAATTTGATATAAGGCGGGCAAATATGTCTAGGAAAGGTTGCCTTCTCTCTGGATATCTAATATGAACAAAAAGAATTCCTAAGATATTATACTAACTATAGCGCTCAAAATACGTTACCTTTGTAAATATAGTTCTGAAGCTTCTTGGGGGTTTTCGTTAGATTGTATGAAACAAACCAACATATCATACTTTTCATAATTTTCGTAGGCCACCGTTGTAAAAAAAGTATGTAGTTAAATAGAAACACCAAAACAACAAAAATGTATCATTTATAATCAAAAACTGACAAAACCGCAAGGTTTTTGACATTTTGCTATTTGTGCCCAACAAATTAGCCTTACTACCTACTAATTAGACACACAAAAAAATTTTTCAAAATCTCGAATTTTGAGCTTGTTTTAACTGCATACATGTATACATTTTTTTGAAAGCCCACATCATACCTAATAAATATAAAGAATAATATACAGGATGTCCTATTTAAAAGAGTAAAGTAGGGTCCAATAACTTTTGACCTAACCCCGTATATTTATTCTGAAAGCGGCACTGAATTCTACGGAAAAAGTCATATAAGGAACAGTTATCAGATAGCTGGGATATGACGGGTGCCTGAAAATGCAACATTTTCAAAAACGCCCTGTATCTCAAAAACCAAAAAGGCTGAAAATTCTGCTTGTGTCATCTTTAATTTCACTGTCGCGGAAACCGCAACCCTCTATCTTTAAAAATAAGGTAGATACCCCGCAAAAGTGCCGAAAATGGGATACCCTGTACCCAGTGCTTGATCTTCGTATCTTTTATTATTTTAAGTATTTCTAATATTTCATTTTGCCGTTCATGAATTTTTATAACAATAAAATTATTATTATTATTATTAAAAAGTCATCTTAATTTTGTAGACCTGAGTTATGGCAGAGTGTGACTAAATAAACATCGCAAAATGTTTTTTTTTCTTTTTCTTATTCCTTTTAATAACCTGACTATGCGATAACAAAAATATATTTAGGTCTGGGATTTTTCACCTTTTGGCGTGGCATTGGATTTTTTAGTAGAAGAGTATGCCTCAAGCAAAGGTACATATCCACCAAGAAAGAGACGTAGAAAGCATTCTGTATATATAGCAACTATAGAAAAGGCCTTAGGTTTGGTGAATAGTCTTATAGAAACAGGACGACTTGATGAGATAGGCCTTATTGTAATTGATGAACTACACCTCATAGGAGAAGAAGGGCGGGGTGCCACCCTGGAGGCTTGTTTATCTAAAATAATCTTGTTAAATGGTAACTATGTTGCTTGGTAATTAAAATATAGTTCTAATACGTAGGTCTAAGGTCTAGTTTTTGAAACAACAGCGTTATTTAATTAGCAGAATTTCGGTACTATCTGAACTATCTCCAGGGATCTATAAATACAAAGATTCCAAGCTGTAATTAGAGGGCAAATCAGAATTTCCGAAAAAAGGAATTAAGAAAAACCTAAAATTAGAACAAGTATGCAAGCCATTCAGTTGTCTTTATAATAACAAAAAAAAACAAAACATATTTTGAAACAGAATTGGTAAAAACCATTTATCACACGAAATGTTTCTTCAATTAAAGACATTAAGTAGACAGAATAATTAAAATAAATACAGACAAAATAACACTAATCGAAGGCAGCGAAGGTATAATCGTTGTCGCTTGGATTAGACCTTGTCAAAAAGGAATCACTTACATATATGTCGTTTTCGATTGCCCAGGAGATTTTTAAGATTCTTTATTTCACAAGATCAGAAACATACAACCATTCGTTTTTCGAATTATATTTTGTGCATGTTTTATTTTTTGTGAGCACTTTTTATTTATCTTTATATATTCACGACTTGTACCCGTATTGTAATTTTATAATTTTTTTTTAATACTTTTTTCCTGATGTTTTAATCTGGTTCTAATTACTATTAGCACTCCTTGTATGAAGATCGATAAAATATAGCGAAAATGTTAGCAATTAAATAAAGTAGTTTTTTTTTTTAAATGACCTTAACCCAAGCAAATACACATTTGTGTGTGTTAACAGTAATTTTTGTGTGTGGTTTTATACTTGAGAGTGCATTTTATGTATGTTTTGTTTTCATGCTAAGTACCTAAACGCATCTTTAACAGCTGTTTCTTAAAAATTGTTTTTTATTCAGAACTTTTGTTCACTTTTTATCTTTAATAATTTAAAAACGTACCAGTATGCCAGTATTTAGAATAAAAACATAACATGTTTATCCATTGTTAAATATCTCAGTTAATTTTTAAAGTAATTAATTTTTAAGGGAACATTAAAATAGTTGGAATGAGCGCTACTATTGGTAATATTGGTGATATTTCCAAATTTTTAAATGCTGAAATATACGCTAAGGACTTTAGACCTGTAGAACTAACGGAATATGTCAAATGCGATAATAATATTGCTAAAATTAATTGGAACTGGAAAGATGAAAATGATTTATTGGTGGACGCTACTAAATTAGATTTCAAGGTACCGAGCTTATATAACCACGTTTATGTAATCTTAATATTAATTTTAATGGTCGATGGT
This sequence comes from Kuschelorhynchus macadamiae, assembly GCA_030620095.1. Lineage (NCBI taxonomy): Eukaryota > Metazoa > Arthropoda > Insecta > Coleoptera > Curculionidae > Kuschelorhynchus > Kuschelorhynchus macadamiae. The sequence continues at coordinate 1,585,794 of JAUTXW010001314.1, forward strand.
AATAAAAGAAACAGTGGGTGAATGGTATTTTGATATAATTTATTTTTAGTATTCAGAAGCCGTTGCTAAGTTGGACCCGGACATGTTGGGGGGATTAATCTTACAAGTGATACCCAAAGGATCATGTTTGGTGTTTTGTCCTTCAAGGAATAATTGCGAAAACGTAGTTCATCTGCTGTGTAGATTAACAAAACCGTAAGTGCACTGTTAAAAAAATGTGTTTTTGCAAACATAAGTAGTACTTGCTCATGTAGAGTGTGTAACAAAAGTATGGAAACTTCCCAAATATCTCGATAACACCGATCATACAACTTCAATTAAATTTGGATCAGCCATGTATGGAAGACGCGGGTAACATTTGCAACATTGCCAAGTTGAACGTTTTTGTGTATTTGATAAGAACTTTTATTTTTTAAATGGAATACCCTGTATTTTATTACCTTTTGCGATTCTATTAATTGTTCTAAAAATGTTTTCTAAGATAGATTTAATTCCTAAATTCAAAGGTTTTTGTGTATATTTTTTAAAAAATTAATCATGTTAATTGTTCACCTGAATGGACAGGTATTTAAATACTAGTTGAAGTATTGCAGTTGAATAATGCAGCTGACCGACCTAAAACAGCATAAACATAGCCAGTTTGGAGGAGAATCTCACATGTCTGTATATCGACTATTACATGCTGAAAAATTTCACCCTTATAAATTAACACTAGTGCAAGAACTTTTTGATAATGATTACGACAGGCGTTTCGAATTTTGTGAAACAATGATGGAACTTTGTAATGCCAATCAAAATTTCGTTTGTCAAATAATGTTTTATGATAAGTCGACTTTCACTTTAAATGGAACTGTCAACCAACCAATTATTGATACTGGGCGAGGGAAATCCCTAACTGGATACCAGAACATCACACTCAATTTCCACAAAAACTTGACGTTTGGGCTGAGATAATATAGGTCGGAGGATCATTGGGCCCGTTTTCTCAAGAATGTTGTTTTAAAAACTAAGCTGATAAATCTGAAAAATCTGAGACGACGAATCGAAATCGAATGTAGAAATATCGAACAAACAAACAACATTCTTAACGTTTTGAATGCGTTTCCGTAATATTTAGCGGGGCAACTTTCGTACACCTGAAATGGGTTATTTGACAAAAAATTTTCATTGCCTTATAACAGCCCTCCTTAACAACGGGAAATAAAATTTTTCTTGCGGAAATACATCATCCATTTTTCACACTTTAGAATACCAGAAATCAGTTACATGAAAACTTTGCTTTGCATTCTTATTCGAAACACTAAAATGCCAAAATGTTCCTGAGGCCAATTGGTCGTTTTCATTTTCTGTGGAAATTTTGCACACTTTAGGGTACCCGAAATATCTCTTGCTGCTTTCATTGCCTTCTAGAAGCCCTCCTTAACAACAGAAAACAAAAAATGTCTTGCGGAAATGCATCATTTCCATTTTCCATACTTTACAATAACTGAAATCAGTTACATGAATTTTTGCTTTGCATTCTAACCTTTTTCTGAACATAAAAATATAAAAATTTTTTTGCGGAAATATTTTCAGAAGTAATTTAATTTTCATTTTCCAGATTTTAAAATAGCTAAAACCTTCTACATGGAAACTTTGAATTCTACAAATTTTTCGGAATATAAACGTCATTTTCATTTTCCGAGGACATTTTGTAGACTTTAGCTGAAATGTCATATATCCACCAAATCAGCAAAGAGAAAGGTTTTGGTATATATGCATGATTTACACATGTTATTAATTGCTATAATAAAAGGTAAAGAATACGTCTTGACCTGGAACCATCAATTTCCTCAATATTCTGCCTCCCCAGTAGATATGACATTATGAGCATAATAAGGGAGGGTTGGAGTTAGCTCTGTGACCTGTGTCATTTTTACTTTACAGGTGGCTTATAGCCGCACGAAATTGAGCAACAATAAGTCTTTGATGCCCTTAGATGTACGCTACTCTGAAGGAATTAGCGTGTCCTATCTCGCCGAGTGATCCGGGTAGCCTATTTGTCTGGGAAGATGACCAAACGCAAAAACTTAATTGTAATTTCTAAATTTTTTCTTCAAATTTATTTTTCTTATATAAGAATTGCATCTGCATTTCCTTCATTCATTGATATTTCAGTATCATCCATTATATTTTTCATTGATTGTGCATTCATATATAATAATTATAATAATTTTATATTTTTAATCAAGAAAATAATGTATGTTTTCTTTCTCTCTTGATTCCATGAATAAGTGTTTATGGAACAATTATTATTTGGTCAGTAGATTATTTGATATTTTGCACTTTATTACATTTTGAATATGTTTCTTTACTACTCCAATAAGAATGGTTTCTAGAGCACAAAGCGCATGCTTTTTTTATTGTTACATTTTTTTATCTTATGTCCATATTTACAGCATTGGATGGAAAAAATAACGTCGAAATATTCTTTAATTTTGCAGTGGCCACATCCCAGAGATATTTCCTTGTTGGCCAACTTTTGAAATGTCCTGCCTAAACATATTATAAATGTCTTTGTAGTGGGATTTTCTTCTTCCTAAGATATGTAAATTTATCGTCATTGTCCAAATGTTGAATACCTATAAGTTCTTCTTTTAATTCTCGGTAACTATATTTTTTTTGGCTTCCAATTATGAATAAGTTTGGTGCTTTTAATTTCGAAATTTGTACAGTATAATTTTTACCCTTTTTTTCACTTAATAATTTTAATTTTCCAATTTCTTGTTCCGAATTTGACTTGATAATTATACCTCCATGTTTAGTGTCTTCTATATTTGCCTCTGCTGGGTTTATTTTCTTCTGAATATGTTGTTTAGTTATTTTGATACTTTGATTATTTTTCGGTCTAATAATTGACATACTTTTATTTGTATCTATTTTAGGGCGTTAATAAATTTTAAAAAAATTTAAGAAATTAACTTATACCTAAAAAAATATTATTTTTCGAAAGGTTTTGATAAAATTAACCATAGATTATTAATTAATAAATTATCCTTTTATGGAATTTCGGATGCACTCTTGAAATGGTTAGAATCTTACTTAACAGGAAGACAACAGTTTATTGAAATCAATAATCATTACTCAAACCCTATCGATGTTACATCAGGTGTACCCCAAGGAGGTCACCTATCACCCTTTTTATATAATATTTTTATAAATGATGTAGAAAAATGTTTTCACTATTCTAAATTTATTTTATACACTGAAGATCTAAAAATTTTTAAAATGATAAAATAAAAACACAAAACTCTTCAAAAAAACTCCAAGAAGTTCTCGATAGATTTTACAACTGATGTAACATAAATGGGATGATTCTCAATATAGAGAAATTTAAGTTTATTAAATTTAGTAGATCTAAAAATGTCCATCCACCATTTAATTATCAATTTAACAATATACGTTTGGTACAGGTTGACATAATCAGAGACCTTGGTGTTCTAGTTAATTCTAAACTCCTTTACCACCCACATCATAGACTGTTGCAATAAGGCACTTCGAATTTTGGGTTTTGTTAAAAGAAATACCAAAGACTTTAATGCATCGGAATTGTTTTCCGAAATCCAATTTTATGTTCCTTCTAGAAATCTCAGAGATGTAAAAACATTTGAAATTAAATATCATAGAACCTTTTCTGGACCAAGCACCCTTCTCTCAAGCATTATGAGAAGTTCAAATTCATTCAACGGTGACTTGTTTAATCTGTCGTTAGACTCTCTTAAACGTATTTAAAGAAACAATAAATGTCCTTAGATCTGGTCGCTAATGTTAAGCATTGTATTGTTGTATTCTGTTCCCATTTCTTGCTTGTGTATTTTCGAAATACTTGACTTAAATACCTAGTTTTGACTATGTAAACATTTCTTATTAATTGATATCTTTTTTAATGTGTATTAGGTTTAAAGTAGGTACTATTATATAACTTTAAATAGAAATAGATTTTAGTTATAGGTATTAGTGCATTGTACGATTGGTTGTATCTCGGTTGTTAAATAAATAAATACCTTGGCGTGAAAAATTGCTGTTACTAAGTGGTTTCATTAATGACTCAAATATATTTTCCAAATCATTCAGTTTCTTTAACATGTTATTCTTTCTACTACTTTCTAAGTTTTTCAAGAGTTTTCCACTTTATCACTCATTTCTTGAACTATATTTTTTAATTCCAAAAGTTCTCAATATAAATGTGTTATTTGCATATTTGAGTCATTGTCATTTTCTTTAGAATATTTTTCACATGTCCCTCAGTTCTTTTTTTTTTCAAGTCGCAATGCTTTTTTGATAATTTATAATTACAAAATTATGATACGAAAGCTCTATTTAATAAAATTCGTTCGATAATTAAAATATGTCAATTTTAATTAAATATAACTGTTAAAAATTAATTAGATCTAGAATTTTAAATTATGCAATACGTTACAAAAATTTTCGAGATAATTCTTTAATTGCCATTTTTAATTTTGATAAAAATATCACAAGTTGGACAAAATCTGACTGTTCTAGCGTAACAAGATTTTATTCAAAATTAGGCATTTGTTTTCTAGGTGCAATATAAAAAAAAATTACTGAATAATTCTAGAATACCGCTACACCTTGTATAAGTTTATTTTTACTAACACGTACATTAGCTTCTAATCAAATATGTTCTAAGCCACTGACATATATGAAAGCATTATGAATGTAAAATTTTCATAAAATATGAAAAAAAACTACTAAGTTGTGGCCATAAAAGCTTTCGATAAGGAGGTCGAGAACTCCATCATATCAAATTTTCGGAAAAATTAACTGAAATATATTTCCCTTACGAAATGTGCGGGGTTCCCTTAAAAAAAAAATTAAAAATTTTAGTTTTACTTTTATCGTTTTTAAAAAATGGAAATAAAATATATTTGTATTTTGAGAGACTTTTGTATCTCTTAGGGCTACCCTGTGTTGTGGAAAAAATATCTTAAATACAAACAAGATAAAATTAATTTTACATGTTTTACCGGTTTTTTTTCTTTAAATATAAAAAAAATATATTTTTGTTGTGTAGGAGCTTCTTCATGTCTCTAGGGCTACACTATATCCTCTTCTTTATCACTCATATTATTTTTGAAATACAAAGGTTAGGACTCTTAGATGATATTGCGGTGCAATAGATTCGATGTGCTTTGGAAAAGAGATGCGATTTGGACTGGGTGTGCGAGGCATTGAGTTCCTTCTAGTGTGCACTTAAAATTAATGTGCCTTGTCCCATTCAAATGGTACTATTTCAGATAGAAGAATAAAATATGTATGATTTTTAGACATTTAAAAAAGTATAAAAAGGATGAGAAGGACCAACTACTTCAAGCCTTAAAAGGTGAAGTCGGTGAATTATGTCAAACCCTAAAGGTATCGGTGCCATTTGGAATTGCTTATCATCATTCTGGTAATTAAAATATTATATTTTAACCATTTTTGTATATCCGTTTTATGAGCAATTAATTATTAAAATTTATAAACACGTGACGTAACTGTTTTATTAGTTTAGTATTTTATGTCATTTCAAAATAATGTATATACAAATAGTGTTATATTATACAAAAAAACTGAAATGCATTTGTTGTAAAACACTATTGGTAATTTGTTGGCGCAAAAAAAACTTTTACTCCAATGTTCGTATAGTTCTGCTTAATAACTCCCTAAAAATTCCACAAAACCATTTATTTACGTTTTTTATTTCAAAAGGTTTAACTAGTGACGAGAGACGATTATTGGAAGATGCTTTTCGGGCAGGCACTATCTCTGTGATTTGTTGCACCTCTACATTGGCAGCTGGTGTGAATTTGCCTGCCAAAAGGGTAAGAAAATTATCTACTGTTATTTTACTATAACTGCATACGTCCATGATTTCAATAATTTTAGCTAGAAACAAATTTGTCAAGGGAAATTTGCTCTTTTCTTTACAAGACAAGAGATCAAAAGATATCTACCTACTAAATCAAAATATTATATGTTAATAATCTATACATACATGATCCCAATAATTTGCGACGAGAAATATCTTTATCAAGGGAAGTTCTTTCTGTGCTTGGTGAGAACAAGAAAACAAAAATTCTTATAGCATCATAATTATCATTGATAAATACAAATAGTTAAATAACTATCTTTTAATTTTTAGGTGGTTTTAAGATCTCCTTATGTAGGCCGGGAATTTATAAACCTTTCTAGGTATAAACAAATGGCGGGCAGGGCAGGTCGAGCAGGATTCGGCGAAACCGGAGAAAGTATTATCGTAACATCCAAAGTTGACCTTCCTAAAGTAAAACAACTTTTAATGAGCTCTATGAACCAGGCATTTTCAAGTTTACATACCTGTGATGGTAGAGGATTGAGGTAAGTTTGAATTCTCATAATCGGTAAAAAAAGTGATGATAATTGTTCTTACTAACACCTAAAACATAATGACCTTTTTTTTAATTATTTATCAGTTTAAGACCTGAGATATTCCAAAATGTCCGATATCAGAATTCGTTTTTGAGGTATTGGATGATATTTACCGCAGAATTAATATCAAAATTAGTTAATTCACATTTAATACAATTCTTCCCAAAGTATGATCTCTGTTATTTCACCCATTAGTTATCAATTCATTAGTCTTTAGGGCTTTGTCAATATGTGATACAAATTCAATACTGGAAAAAATAGGAAAACTCACCGAAGCTTTAAAATCAAACAGATATTGCACTGAAAATATTAAGCGTTCGGTTAGGTATTATAATAATCCTAGACCTAAACCAGCATTGGATACTCAACCTTTAAGTGGTGCAGTTTTGCCTTTTATTCTGGGTACCACAGGTAAAACTGTAAGAGTTCTGCGGAAATCTAACATTGGCACAATCTTTAATATACACACAATAAGATTGGACACCAAAAGATGTAATGTATCAAATTCCTTGTTCCTGCGGTAAAGTGTATATAGGTGAAACTGGACGCTCTGTGTCTATTAGACTGAGAGAAAACATGAAAGATGTATGAATAAGAAACAAATTGTTCAATCCGCTGAGACTAAACACCAGCACACACATGAATGATTAATGTACCAGCTGCACCATAAGACTAATGTGTGATAAAGATTCTTTCTGTCTTCATCACATTTCTCTTATGGTGATGTTATTTTCCATCTTCCTTCCTTTACAGATAAAGGTATAGAATATTAAAAGTAGAATTTACAGGATGTCCCATTTAAAAAAGGCAAGGTATATTTATGTATAACAGTTGATATTTATTTTGATTCTTTTAATGTCATATCAAGCTTGGCAACAAGCTATAAAATTTGTAATTGAGCTATCCAGGCTAAATAAATCGTAGTTTACTAAGAATAAAACATAGTCAGGTTTCGTTTCCAGGCATTTGCTGCTAAGTTGCATAAGTTTAGGAATAGCCAACACAAGACTAGAACTTCAAAAAGTATCGCAGTCAACCCTAATGGCCGTGCAAGTAGAAAGACTAGAGGTAGATATTAAGCGATTGACTGATAGCGTTATCAAAAAATTATTTAAACTTGGCGCTTTACAAGAAAGCTGCGACAAAGGGAAAGACAAAAGCGTAGAATCCCAATGTAATGTTTCTGTTAGAATGGATTCATCGTTGGCAAATCTAACAAGTGTAAGTTTAAATAAATAATATATAAACTAATTTGTTCTAGTACTTGTTTTATTTTTTAGTCAGATCTGGAATCATTAATGAGTGATGGTAGATCGAGCAAAAAGGCAAAAAGGACATTAGTCTTAACTAATACTACAAAATTAGCAGTTAGCAATCTAGGAACAGCAGCAATAAAGGGTATGTTTTTACAAGATATTAGAGCTAGCGTTAAGGGGCGAATAGCTTAACCCATCAGATGTAAAAAGGTTTTTAATGAAAGTACTTTACAGTTAATCTTCAGAATCTTCAACCGTGTATCACAGATTATTTTAAATACACTGATTGTTTATGTCTATTAGAGTATAATATAATAAAAGAGTAGAAGTACTGTCTTTTAACTGTAAGTTAAACATTTAAACCACGTCTTTTGGGACATACTTAAAACAGCATAAGTTGAAATTGTGAAAATAGATTTTACCGCGAGGTAATTAATTTATTTTTGTAAATCACTTTTAAAAAACATTTTAATCAAAACTAAGAAATAACTATAGGTTTGACTAACCTAGTAAATACATACACATGCTCGAAGGTTACTTGTAAGTAAATGTTAATTATGGTAAAATTATTTGCTTAAATAAATTGCTGGCTGCTTCAAATACATAAGGCTACAGTCACGTGAATAAGGCTATACAGTTAAACAAATCGACCGTGTACATATATATATATATATATATATATATATATATATATATATATATATATATATATATATATATATATATATATATATATATATATATATATATATATATATATATATATATATATATATATATATATATATATATATATATATATATATATATATATATATATATATATATATATATATATATATATATATATATATATATATTTCCTTTTTTTTTAATCACATTATGCTAAATAACTTTCAAATGGTGCAAGACATCAATAAATTCAAAGAAAAAGTTATAGAACAGAAAATGAATTTAATTTACATATATCTCGGAACGTACAGGATTTTCTCGTATATTTTGACACCCGCTTACAGAGTTTATTATTCAACATAGAAGAAAGTGTTGCATATAAAAGTTATTTTGTTTTACGTTAAGTATCAGAATCTGCTATAGAAAATAAACAAGAAAATAATTTTGAATAGAAGTATTTTATCAGTTTATTTTTAGCTGTGTAATATGTTTTTATAAATATTTATAATCAACAGCAAAAATTATGGTACGAGCGAGGATCGAACCCGCACCTCTGGATCACTAGTTCATCGCTCTAACCAATTGCGCTATCATACCACTGATAAGCAATTCGTTAGAACCTGTATTCAAATCCATGAGTATCATAACCATTGCTGATCCTGCCAAGGACAGTAGTTCTGCTAAATCTTATTTATTGCCAAGCAACGTTTCGATTCCTTTGTTGCATCTTCTTCAGGCTACGTAACTGTTTAAGATTTAATCACTACCTTAGTTACAGCAATCATTTTGTTACAAAGTGGTCTCAACCATAAAAATTGCAGATATTACTTTTAAATTATTACTGAATTCTATATATTCAATAACCATATCGTGTCAAATATTTGACACGACATGGTTATTGAATGTCGTGTCAAATATTTGACACGACATGGTTATTGAATATATAGAATTCAGTAATAATTTAAAAGTAATATCTGCAATTTTTATGATTGAAACCACTTTGTAACAAAATGATTGCCGTAACTAAGGTAGTGATTAAATCTTAAACAGTTACGTAGCTTGAAGAAGATGCAATAAAAGCATCGAAACGTTGCTTGGTAATAAATAAGATTTAAGCAGAACTACTGTCCTTTATTCCCGAAAAAATGTTCAACCTAATTACTAAGATAGGATGCAAATACCACACAATTCTAATCTTATGGTGCGGCGTTCCTGACTGGACGTCAAATCTGACATCGCTATTAGGTATCGTCTATATTAGTAAGTTTATAACTTTACGTTATACCCGTATAAGCCAAATTTTGAATAGAAGTATTTCATCAATTTATTTTTAAACTGTGTAATATGTTTTTAGAAATATTTATAATCGACAGCAAAAGTTATGGTACGAGCGGGGATCGAACCCTCACCTCCGGATCACTAGTCGATCGCTCTAACCAATTGCGCTATCGTACCACTGATAAGCAATTCGTTAGGACTTGTACATATTCAAACCCATCAGTATCATAACCATTGTTAATCCTGCCAAATATTCTAACTTTTATGGAGCGGCGTTCCTGATTGGACGTCAAATCTGATCCAGAGGTGCGGGTTCGATCCCCGCTCGTACCATAACTTTTGCTGTTGATTATAAATATTTCCAAGAAAATAATTTGAGAGTAAAAAATTGAGCATTGACTTTCTTTTTTTTTTTTTTTTAATGAAACACCCTGTATATTATTATTTCAATAAATAGGCATGCTGATTATATAAATACCAGGATTGATATCTGTATCTTCAAAGACAACAGATAGAAAGAGAGAACATACACATAAGTAAAGTAATTAGAAAGGAATACACTGCCTCTTATAGCAGGGTTCTTGCCAATTTTCTCAGTTCTCTTTAATGATAAAGGTATCAAACCTGGTATTTGTATAATCAGAAAGATTTATTGAAATAATATTACACATTTAAAAAAAAAACAATGTGGATTCTGAATTTTTTGCTTTTCAATTGTTTTTTATTTTTTTTTTGTTGACAGATTCTGATGGTTCATGTAAAACCAAATACTTACTTTCATATTGCACTTTTTCTTCTATCTTAAAATAAACTCTGTAAGTGTGTGTCAAAATATTCGGTAAAATCCTGTACAAGATGTGTAAAAAAGAGGAAAAAATATTATCTTTATAAGTTAAATCGCTTTCCAAAGTTTTGGCCATCAGTGAATTTACTTAGTGTAGATTAGATATTCTAAATTTGATGAAGGGGCATGAAGTGATATATTTTGCTTCTACAGAGTGTCTCCAAAAGTGAAGTCTAAATATACCAAAAATGCAATTTAGAAGCTATTTATTTATAACGTTTTAAAACGTTAAAACAGTTTCGTCAGCCACGTAATTTTTAAACACCCGCGTAATTTTGAACCACAGTCTACAAGATATTTGTGAAGAATAATTGGTAAATTACCAAAAAAAATTGATTCTTCTTTTTTTTCAATAATTACTTCAATTTGCAAAGCAAAAGCACATAAACGTACACTAAAACTAATTTACATTAGCATTACTTTTTAATTTGACTGAAAGGAAGTAATTTATAGAAAGTGATTGTAAAAAAATAACTACTAAATAAAACGCTAATATGTGCCCCTAAAATTTTTCAAGCGCTAAGTAATTTGTTCTTATTCTGTTTTTAGGTGGATTGGAGCTGTCTCGTGCTCATCAACTTTATGATGATTTGTATCAAGCTCAGAAAAGTTTAGTACTATTAAATTGTCTCCATTTGTTATTCTTAGTCACACCATATGAAACTGCTGATCAAATAAAACCAAATATAGAGGTATATTATGACGTGGTGAGTAAAGTGATTCACAATAATAAAGTGTGTTCAAATTAGTCTGAGGCAAAAACCCGACCGACTTTTAACCTTCGACTTATCACTATTCTGCACATGGATGAAATCATTAAAATCATTTTAGCTCACTCACTTAAACGAAAAAGAATTACAGACTGCAAGAATATTGGGATTCGATGAAGGCGTTACCGTTAAAATGGCTACTGGACAAGTTGCAAAGGTAAGTACGTCTTATGGTTGTTTCATTTTGGAAATAATACTGTACTTATACTATCACATTTATTTTTTAATTTTAGTATTTTCGAATCTATATTTGTAAATACGTTACTTTTACCTTCTTATATTAATGTTGTCGTTCAAATGCTATTGATATATCTCTGTTGTATTAAAAATACAGTTTCTTTTTGCCGTTATTGCGACAAGTATTGAACACGGGCCTCCCTTAGATTTCTCCATCAGTTTCAGTCTTGTGCAACTTTTATCCATGGTAAACATGCAACCCTCCTTATGTAATACCACGTTTTTGGTCTACCTCGATGTCTAATTCCTGACAACATGTTTCAGTTTTTGAGTTTTCCAAAAGCTTCGAAAATTACAAATGCTATTTTGGAGAAATCTCGGCAAAATTATTCCCTTCAGAACAGGAGTAGTGAATGTACACCCAGAATGAAAATACACCATTGTGTTACTCTTGTTCAGGTTCTTTTTAAGATTTTTTTAATGCTTCCTCTAGTTTGTAGGTCTTCATAATTGTCGGCAAATAGGTTGACCTCGTCAGAAAATCTTACCCTTTGTTTGTATATATTAATTTGCTTTCTTGATCTGTCTGCTTTCTTGATCTGTCGCTGTTCTTGAGTAATTTCTCAAGATTTAAGGTAAGTAAATAATTTCAAATATATTGGGATTTCTTGTCTAATTCCTCTACCAAACCGGATACTGTTATTACGTTCATGCAATGCGTGGTCCGGAAGTTGGCTGTGGGAGTTGATCCTCTCTTATTTGAGGGATTTTTCTGTACCTGGTTCTTTTTACTTCTTCCCCATGCATAGCCAGGAGATTAGGGAGACTCTTCTTGGTATCAAAAATAAGAAAACTCATGGAGATGATGAAATTTCAGACGAAGTTCTCTTAAAGATGCCGGAATGTGCTTTGGATTCCCTCGCTTTTGCCATTAATCATTCCTGGTCTAAAGGAGCCTTTCCTCCATGCCTAAAATTAGCAATTGCATAAGGACGGGGATCTTTATGAATCCTCGGAATTTTCGTCCTATTTCTCTATTATCCACTGTTTCCAAGGTAATGGGAAAAATTGTTAAGAAGAGAGTTGGGACCATCTTGAGGCATTTAACATACTTAGCCTCAGTCAATTCGGATTTCGAAACACAAAAGGGACTCACGATGCAATCTTTAGTTTCCTCGAGAAAATGTATACTAATATCAATCAGGGAGAAGCGGTGGCAGCGGTTTTTGTGATCTGTGAAAGCTTTTGACTGTATCGATCACAGAATACTTCTGTTTAAGCTCGAATTGTATGGTTTCAGGGGTTCGGCACAATTGTGGTTTTCTTCATATCTCTCAGGTCGATATCAGTTGGTAACTGCTTCTGATAGGCGGTCTTTGTCATTAAAGATAAGTTGTGGGGTTTTGTTGCAAGGGTCTGTTTTGGGCCCTCTCTAATTCTTAATTTATATTAATGACCTTGTGAGGGTTAAAATATCAGGGAGATTTACGCTGTTTGTGTTGATCGATTGTATGGCATAATAAAGAGATTGATCAGCTTAGGAAAATTATAACACATGACTTGTTGGAGGTTAAGCGATAGTGTGGCTCTAACGTGATTGGATGGTGATCCCCTCCTTGACAGAGAGGTGACAAGGTTTTTGGGTGTATTTGTTGACAAGAGTTTACACTTCGAGGATAACATCTTGAGTTTGAGCAAAAACTTTCTTCAGGCTGCTTTGCAATTAGAACTGCGAGGAGCGAATTTGGACCGTCAGTGGCGCGCACGGCTTTGCGCCTATTTGAATCCCACCTCAGATATGGAATTCCATTCTGGGGTTTCAGTAGCCAATATTTACTAAATATCTTTCTTGTGCTGCAGAAGAAAGCCGTTCGCTTCATTGCTGGTGTAGGTCAAAAAGAATCTTGCAGACCCTATTTTTTTTCCCAAAAAATTCTGCCGCTTAGCTCTTTGTTTATCCTTGAGACAGCATCTCTAATATATAAAAATCGAGACAACATCCAGCGCCCTGCAACTCAGCGAAAAACCCTAAGTACTTTAACTAAAAATTATTTAATTTATGAGGGCAGGAAGCTTTTTAAGAATTTGCCAATTCATATTAGAACAGTTGGGTCGTTAAAACAATTTAAAAGGAGTCTTAAAAAAGTATTGTTAGGGTTAGGTAAGGCCTACGATAACCTTGCCGAATTTTATGCTGACCAGATTGTTTAACATGTTTGTTTTGGTATGTAAGTTTATGTATATGTAATTGTATGATGTTCTTTTAGCTGTACATTTTTACATATATGTTTTTATGTTTATATTTTATATTGTTTAAGCTTGCTTAATGTTTTTTTTTTTAATTTTATTAGACCTTAGTTTTTATATGTAGTATGCTTTGTCAATAGAAGCTTGATTTCTTTGATAATAAAGTATTTTGAGTTTGAGTTAGATCGGATATACTAAACCTCTTCCTGAGTGCAGCCTTTACGACTTTGTAATAATTTCTTTCTAAAGTTTACCACACGAATCTGGGGCTTTGAAAGGAATGCGATTAACTATAGAAATACTGCATTACTCGTTGATGATTGGCTTGATCTCTGCATATCCATGGGAACTGCCGGTTTTTGACAATCTTCCCACTTCCGTAGCTGTCTAAGATCCGTTTGGCGCAGTTTAGTCTGTTGTGTGTGATTATTTTTGAAGTTTTGAAATTTAGTGATGTTAGTCTCTTCAAACGAGGGTTTTAGAACTTGACTTAAAAATGTACATTGTTGGTAAAGAGTACTTAGCCTTAACTGCGTTTTAATATCAGTTTGATTGGAAGTTGTAGCCTGTTTTGTTTCGTAGGTAATATGAAAGCTGACGGGTTACTACAAATGCCTTCGATAACGCCCTTAGTTTCATTTGAAAGGTTATCTGTTACACATTATTTGGATTTGAAGTATAAAAGTATGTTAAACCGGATCCATTTAAATTCCGAAAGATATGTTCTTATGACTTAGTAAAGATATTCTAATCTCAGAAGTATCCTAAAAGGCAGAAGAATTGTTTTTTATATACTTATTGCCACCTTTTAAATTTGTGGTTTTGTCCCATCTACTTCATTAATAACCGCCATTTTAAAACGGATTATTTCAATAAACCTACATTTTGGTAATGAATTAAGTTAGAGAATGGTCTTTCAAATTTTTTTTGATCAAGAACTCATCTTTAAGCTATTATTGGGTTCTTCTAAATTTCGTGGTAAATTAGGGAGAGACGTGAAATTTATATTGTTGATATTTAAGTCTTAACACTGAATAAAACGACTAGTGTACTTGATAAATAATCGTCACTTGTGAACACTTGTCAATTGTCATGTTGTGTGAATGGTCTATTTTACAGTAAATATTTAGCCTTTATCTATTTGCCTTCGATTATCTGTAACTATGGCGCAAGTCAAAGGATACTTTTACGTCATTGGCAAGTCCAGACTTGTCATATTTGAAGTTGCGCTCAAACTACTCGACAAAATTGAATCCATTTTCGTTATATTGTTTTATATACAGATAATTATTAGTCTATGTATATAACAATCTCATTACTACCGCTGAGGCAGACGCTACGTATTTTTTGGTATGACAATCCTGCATGATGACAATTAACTACATTAATAAACAATACATACAAATAGTATGATGGCAATCGCTGTGCATACTTGGATACAAGCCAAATACACCATTAGTTTAATTTCGTCTTTAAATATGTACATATAATTTTTAGACAATCCCAGAAAGTATACTGAATAGGTTCTACGTCACCTTGATGCTCTATGATCTCTGGAATGAAATGCCAGTATTTAAAGTATCAGAAAAATATCAGGTAAGACAGCTGTTTCATTTTCACAATAAATAATAGCATTTATTCTTTTCATCAGATTAATAGAGGAATTGTACAAAACCTAATGACCAGCTCTGCTACCTTCGCGTCAAACGTGGTTAATTTCTGTGAGCAGTTAGAAGAATTTTGGGCATTTTCTCACTTACTGAAAGGAATGAGCCAGAGGTTGTCACACTGTTGCATACGGGAATTGGTGCCTCTCATGGAACTACCAGCAGTTAAACAGGTACAAAGGCAACCTAAACAGCACATTTACGTCGTATCGACATTGCCGAAATAGAGTTGACGTATCAATATACAGATCTATTTGCTACGTTTTTATTCATATTGTAAGACGCAAAAGTATCATGTGTTTCTATTAACTAACGGAAATGGAATAAAAACTCTTGCGGGCCATTAATCAAATTCTTAAGAAGATACCGGACTAATTTAAAATGGTTCGAATTGTCAACGTTGTATTATCCGACGAAGAAAATAAGCGGAATATATACTAAAAGTACCATCTTTTTTTTGTCAAGATTATCGGAGAGCCAGTATTTTTTCATGTTTTATTTTTTTTCTTTCTCAAAAAAGTTTATCTTTTTGTTTATTGAAAAACTGTAGACTCCGATATTCTGTTGCAAAATTTAGATAAAGTTTATTTTAAATTTTAATTAAAAGACAATTTTTTTTCTAAACGACGACGCTATTTTCAAGAATAACTGCCATATTTGATATTTGGCTGAACATCTTTGTCATTACTTTTTAAAAAATATTTATAATTTAACGCCTTCTTAGGACGAAGTCGATTTTGTGGTACAAGTAGTCATAAGACATAGATGTGCTGTAAAAGTTATATAGACATCGCTATTAGGTACCGTAAATAGTAAGTAAGTAAATTTTATAATTTTTAAGTTAGGTCTATAGAAGCCAAATTTATGGTTCGATCTCTGCTCGTACGATAACTTTTACTGTTGATTAAATATTTCTAAAAAAAATGTCACAGTTTGAAAACCAACTGATTCTATAAATGTGCTGCTTAAGAATTTAAATGTCTCAACTGATGTTGAAGTATATTTATGTAATTCTTGTAGTTTAGAAGAGATAATTGAAAGATATGAGAGAAAAAGAGATTGTTTACGGGAAGTGTCCAAAAATTATTGTATAACAGTTATAGTCTATTTCAAAAAGGCAGACAGCAGTTGCACAAGACTTAATTCCTGTTTAGAATATGTAACCGATCTTTCGGATTTGAACTCGCTCGATTCCGTTAAACATTCTAAACTTTAATTGAGCTTTCTGCAACCGGCCGAGAGAGTTGTAAATCATGTTAATTCAAGAAATACCAGAATTTGTATCATAAAATTCTTATATAATTTTACATAATATTAGGTTTTTTAATTAATTTATTATTTTTATTATTTCTAAAGGAGATTGATATGCCAGTGGCGTTCATATAGGCAAGTAGTAATTTTGACCCTGTTTTTTTTTAACAATATTGTTTCTTCCTATTTGTCTACTGAATATTGTGTTTTACTGTCGACATTGGGATTCCGTGAAATAATCGGTGGCTCTATAGTCTCATAGGACGCCATCAAGTTTTACATTATTTCATCTTCCTTAATTACAGGAAGTTTAGGAACAAAACGGCGGCCTTCTAAACTTTTACAAAAATTATTATTCATAAACACTTATTCAGTTTACCTCAAATTTGGCAAAAAAAGTATGGCTTGGGAATAGACTGGTAAATATTTGGTACAAATCCCAGGTGATGGTGAAACGAAATGGCGGCCGAACAAAATGTTTAAAAAAATCGGCCAAAAAAATCTTATTATTCAATTGACTTCAAATTTTGCACAAAAATTAGATGTGATAAGTATATAAACTGGTAAAATATTTGTATAAATTCAACATTGCCCGACAAAATGGCGTCCTAATTATATTTGGAAAAACGTAAAGAACTTCAACTGATTTTAAATTTTTTGCAGAAGTGAAAACTGATAAAATAATTGGTATATTTTCTTTAACTGGAACTTCCTTTGGTATTAATCCTTCCTTTTAATTAGGAATATTAAAATATTATCCTGTTTAGCATCGCATATAGTTATTTAGTAGTTATATATATATATATATATATATATATATATATATATATATATATATATATATATATACAGTAAACTCCGGTTATAACGTACCCTGTAGGGGCAAAAATATCGGTACTCTATAGGCGGAGGTACGTTATAAAAAAAACACAAGAAATATGTATGTACGTACATGTGTATTTTTATTGGGTATAAAAATATGTTTAAACTACATTTAAACCAAAAACAGTATTTATTATAAAAACTTATAACTTAAAACTACAAATAATACATATTTTAGTCTTTTTGAGTAAGAAAACTTGTTAATTTAGTTTGTTTTTGTTTCAATAATAATTTCAACTTCATATTATTTATGTGCTTTTCGACATTCAAAGCCGCTTGCATAATATCATCGGACACGTCATTAGAATATTGTAAAAACTCTGTAACTGTTTTAACAGCACAGAGCGCCTCAGAATAACTTGGTACCTTGTCCTGTTGAACTTCGTCGTCGCTTTCACTGTCAGAACTATGAAAATCATGTGGATGTAAAACTTCAGTAATAATATCATTATCTGTTAATGACTCCGTTGTTACTAAACTATCATCAATTGTTTGAAAGCTATCTAGCTCAGGAAGATACATTTCGACGTTGGTTAGATCTTCATAGTTGTTGTGCAACCAATCACTAAGGGGGACTTCCCAGTCATCGTCGTCAATATTTTTGTACTTCTCGACCCACTGAACCAGAGGTAAGTCATCGTCTGAATCAAACCCATCTACCGATTTTATCAGACCTGCATGTTGAAAGCAGTTTTTAATAGTGCTTGGCGTAACTTCATTCCAAGCTTGAGCAATTAATTTCATTGACTCTAGGATAGTTATGTTAAATGTCTCCTTATTGTCCAATGATTGGATCAGGCGATGCATAAAAGATCTACGATAATATGATTTAAGACACTTGATTATGCCCTGATCCATAGGCTGTACGACTGAGGTGCAATTTGGTGGCAAAAACTCTAATCTGATATTTGTAAGAATCAGGTTTTTTGGATGAGCTGCACAGTTGTCAACCAGAAGCAATATTTTTCTCTTCTGTCGTCTTAATTTTTCATCCCAATCCTTTAAATAATTTCCAAAAATTGCTGAAGTCATCCATGCTCGATTGTTTGATTTGTAAATGACAGATTTTTTACATTTTTCATGCATCTGGGTCGTTCATATTTTCCAATAATAAGTAGTTTGCATTTTTCATTACCCGTCATATTTGCACAAACCTAAACGGTGTACCTCAACTTGGACTGCTTCCCTCCCACACACTTTTCCCCCACAAATTTAAGGGTACGATCTGGAGTCATCTTGTAAAATAGCCCAGTCTCGTCCCCATTGAAAATATCCTCACTGCTATAATGTTCTGAAATTTTGGGCCACTTATCTTCTAACCAGTTTAACACACTTTGCTTGTTAACATCTGCTGCTTCACCCGAAATCTTTCCGACCTTTATGCTGTGACGAACTTTGAAACGTTCGAGCCAACCTGTAGAGCAACTAAAATCGTCACCTTGTAATTCTTTAGAAAAATCCTCGGCTTTTGCTTTTAAAATTGGACCACTTATTGCAATATTTTCGGATCTTCGAACCTCAAACCATCGTAGAAGAGCTTGATCGACATCATGGCGTATAGGATTTCTAATTTTTTTAACACTGTGTGACTTACTTTCACTTGCTTTCTTGATTTTTTCGCGATTACTCCAAATTGTAGACACTGTTGTTTTTGCTAAATTTTTTCGTCTAGCAATTTCCGTTTTGCTGATGCCACTTTCAATACTTTTAATAATCTACCTTTTCTTTCACAGTTATTGACTTGCGTCCATCCGCCATATTTATCACATATAAAAAATCTTACTAGCGTACCTTTTCGTAAAACAGTCGAATTAAAAATGCCGACTGTCATCGCAGTAAAGCGCTGCGCCGGTTCGACAAAAATCCCGCAAACGATTACTGGGGAATTCCCGACAATGTCGGGGAACACCCGACCGGTAGTCTGGTTTTAACGTACACTCGTACTTTATAACCGAAATTGGGCTACTGAAAATCGTACTTTATATCCGGAGTTCAAATTACATAGGGTACGTAATATCCGATTAAAAATCAAGAGTATTTTGGCCGGGGCAATCAAAAGTGTACGCAATAACCGGAAGTACGTTATATCCCGTGTACGTTATTCCCGGAGTATACTGTATATATATAAATTATGTTATCATTCTTTTTTCTAGAGAAAATTATGAATCCTTATGAGGGAATTTCAAAGTTGGTTTACAAAAAAAAATTATATACTTGTTAATTACTATGTGTGGAACTAAATAGAGTCATAGCTCACTATACCTAAAAAAGGATATGTGTAATACAATTTTCTACAATTTAATAACAAAAAAATGCTTCTTTTTAGGTTCTTAATTAGACAAATGCTCTAAAAGACGATTTTTGTAGGTTAGAATTGATTATATTTTCAAGCGGCTCCTAGAGTCCTGAGGTATTTAAACCCTTTAGTGAGACTCGCACCACAGGTTCAACCTAGTGGCCTACAGAAGAGGCTCTAAAGCAAACACGTCTAGACGTAAACAAACGGCAGCCGGGGCCGGTAACACACCGCCGAATAGCTGGGATCTCCCAAACATAATTCTGCGGGCTTGGTAATTTTACCACTTTAACTATTTATGCGCTCTAATTTTTAATTTTGGTCGCTATGTAATTTAAAACAATCATCATTACCTTATAGCTAAAAATGTATTTAAATTAAAAAAAAATTTTAACCATGGGTTTAAGTACAAAAAAATAATGTAGTTAATACAAAAAAACTCATTTAATTTGCTTTACCTCAACCGATGTTCAGTTTTAAATAGCATAGTAAAATTGCAATTATTCTGAACAATTCACCAACAGTTTATAGGAAAAAAAATCAAACAAGGTCAGTATAAGATTAGCTATGATTTAAACGTTTTCTTTTTATTATTTTTTTAATAAATCGTTATACATCTTCTTTTTACAGAGTCGAGCCAAACAGCTGTATGCAGCGGGGTACAAGAATTTACAAAGCATTGCTAAAGCGAACGTGTGTGATTTGGTAGAAAACATTGAATTTATGTCGAGAAGATCGGCTAGCCAACTGATTGCTGCTTCAAAGGTAATTAATTAACATGAAATCATGCTTTCTACAATTACTTAATACTTACGTCATTAATTGTTAACAGAAACAAAAGTGTGATTAAAAATGGTTTGAATCATATTTGTGTGTAGAACACTCAGTCCGGTCAATTTTTATTGCTCGTTTTTTCTTATGCTAAAACCCCATATCAAATATGTAGAAAAACGTATGTAACAAAATACCACAAGGGTCATCAGAAATTGAACCAACGTTCGACTTTGCTTATAACAAACCATTTATTGTTAAACTCTATAGTAACTAAACCTAACTGCACCCTATAAAACAGAATGTCTAATTTGTAGCTAATACTTTGCGGCCACAATTTAATTTAAATATTTATAGAAACTATTACATCACGTAGATTGGTTCAAAATATATCAAATTTACATTCTATCCTAATATCAATTACAGCTCTCTACGAAAAGAGATTCGACTCCTCAAATATTCAAGTTTATATATCTCAATATTTTTGAGAACATTAGCTAATGTGTTAATCTGTTTTCATTCATATATCATGTTTAAAGATCTTAAATAAGGTGTTTTATGTTCCCTTACCCCATACTGCAACTCCTCATATAAACCATACACATTGATTCTGTATAACCACTTCCAAACTGGTTAAAGTGTCCAAGTCTCAGGAATGAGGCTTGGCAGAGCCTTGATACATGGTTAGTGAATTTTAGGGTGCTGTTAAATAGAATACTCAAATTTTTAGGGTGATTCAAGGGTAATATGGGAAGCCTCTCCTAGCTGAAAATTAAGATTAAGTTGCCTTGTCTTTTTCACATATTGTTGTGATTGTATAATCACTAGTTTATTTTTATTTGGGTTTAAAGTTAGTGACTTGGGCCTCTTTTGCTATACTCTCCAAATCATTGTTAAATTGTTCCACTTTTGTGTTGGAATTCTAGAATTTTAAAAACGTACTTTCTACCTTTCGGTAGTTATATCGGAGACGGTTTCAAATAAACTTTTGAAATTTGATACATTTTTAAAGCGTGCTTAGGACACTGGAACAGTATTAAATAGATTTCCATGACATTTTTGGTTTTCCGTTTATTAATGAAAAAAATCAAGATGTTTCATAAAAAATAGCTGCCGAAAAATTTGAAATAAGGTCTACGGTCTTCCGAACACCATTTAAACTAGGAGAAATGGACCTTTTGAAGTTTTTTGTTAATTTTTAAAACTTTTTAGGTCAAAAACAAGGTTCAATTGAACGCCCTCTGATGCCTAAACGGTTCACGTTTTCGACAAAAACAAAAATGATTGTGAAAAAGCATAGATAAGAGGAAAAATTCATACAAGATTTTAATTTTAAAAAGTGTGAGCAAAAATTAGTTGTATCGAAGAATCACATAAGACAAAGATAATGATGAATCAAAAACCTACACACTACGTTTAAAGTTTAGAGCTAAATGTTTCACTAAAAAACTACTTGGGTGCAAAATTTTTTCCCGTTTGGAGATCTTACCCCACACTGATCAACATTAAATTACAATTTAATAGTACCCTTTGTAGTTCAGGTTTTTTTTTTCTGAAAACTAGATCACTGCCTCGAGGTCCTGCCAATATACTGAATTTATCGAATGAAAAACTAAGAGTTTTATAAAAATTGCACTAAAGGCCAAAGCACATTCTAAAACTTCAATCTTTTTTCTATAACTTCACCATTTACGGTTTTTTTTACCACGATTACAAAATACTAGAAAATATCAGTGGCGGCTGGCCGCGCGCCCCTTCTGAAAAATGTTAACATAGCACACAATTTCAACTCTTATAAATTTAATATTAATACAAGATTATGCTAAATTTTTTTACCCCAAAAGACATCAGTTCCTATCCCTAATTACTCGACCTCGTTGGCTCGTGAGAATTCTCAAACATATCTTTCAAGCGCTGCCTCTACATTAGACTTGTGTTGTTCCGAGTGGACCCGGTCTGATTGAACGAATCCAGTAGCAGACCCCGTTGGAACGAATCCATTATCAAAATCGGAACGGGTCCATACGTGTCACGAGTAAGCTGCCACGGACTGAATGTTAACGTTAACATCGATTTCGCAACACCGCGACTGCGATTGGATTGAGTCCGCGTAGATCTAAATTCTTGACAAGATGGGGAAGTGTGGAATATTAACTATTTGGACACCACTAATAACAATACTATACATTTGAGAAATGTATTAGAATCATTTAACTTACACATGTTTATTGACAAACCTACACGAAATACCGCACATTCATCAACCTTGATTGATTATATCTGTTCCAATTTTCCTAAAGATAAACTAACCTGTAATGTTTTGCAGGCAGGTCATGATGCGGTTTCATGTTATTTTAATTTTAGGCTCAAGGTATCTAGTACAATTAAATATAAGGGAAGATTGTATACAAGGAAAAATTACCGAAGGTTCTCGCTTTCTTGTGATGATGTAAACTGGCGCTCTCTTCTAAATTCTGAGAATCCCTTGCAATCATTCCATACATCATTATGTCAAATATTTAATAAATCATTTCCGATTAAAAATATAAAAAAAAAGTCAAAAAAGCCTTGGATTACGAAGGGTTTGAAGGTTTCAGCCAGAAATATGAGGTCTCTTTGCTACATTAGAAAATATTTTATGACTAATGAATATTTTGGTATTGTTTTCTCAAATTACAGACGTATTTATAGAAAGACGATTAAGTGTGCTAAGGATCTTTATTACAGTAGGAGAATGGAATATGCAGACAACAAGCAGAGTGAAGCTTGGAAAATTGTAAATGAACTGAGAGGAAAAAAGAAAACAATACGGTGCGCTTCAGATTCAAACCTCTCAGCAGATGAAATGAACAGCTTTTTTTGCTCCATTGCTGCTACTTTGAAGAACGGATTGTCCTCAAGTATCAGTTATTCTGAATTCTTAAAAAATGTACCTGTTCAATACGACTCATTTTTCTTTTTGCCAACAGACATTTATGAACTGAAAAAAATCATTTTGGATATTAAGAGAAATATTCCTTGAACTTTCGGATACCATATTGTATGTGCTGTCAGACTGTATTAATGATTCATTTTGTAAGGGGGTATTTCCAGATTATCTGAAGATGGCGACAGTCATTCCAATATTTAAGGGGGGAGAAGAGGACCTAGCATCGAATTACAGACCAATATCGCTGCTGCCAATATTGTCTAAAATAATAGAAGAACCTTATTCTAACCTAATTCTTAACCAAGTATGGTATTCTAAAATCGGAACAGTTTGGATTTCAATAAGGAAAAAGTACAAGTGATGCCATATTTTCATTCTTGGAAAATCTTTATGTAAGACTGAATGAGAAGGAGGTTGCCGCAGCGGTCTTCTGTGATTTGTCAAAGGCGTTTGACTGCGTGAACCATAGAATACTGCTGCGAAAACTTGAAATGTATGGTTTTAGGGGGACACCGTTGAAATGGTTTAGTCTTATTTGGAAAACAGAATACAGTGTGTTTCTTTTGGGGGACGTGTATCAGGGCATCAAGAATTTTGTTTTTGTTATATATATAAATGACATTGCGGGTATTAATATATCTGGCAGATTCACCCTATTTGCGAATGATACGACCATACTTTGGCATAACAGGGACAGTAAGGTCCTAAGTGAGAATATTAAAAATGATATAAAGATAATTAAATGTTGGTGTGATTCAAATCAATTATCCTTGAACCTTACGAAGACTAATATAGTCTCTTTTGGATGATGCTATACTGGACAATATAACAGAAAATAAATTCCTAGGTCTATACATTGATAACCAGTTAAAGTTCGAATTTCATATAAATTCCATTAAGTCCAAAGTTGCTTCAAGTTGTTATGCCATTAGAGTAATTTCAAACAATTTAAATGATTACAGTACTGTAAGGAGCGTATAGTTCTCCCTAATTGAATCGCACTTGCGCTATGGCATTTGTTTCTGGGGGGTATGCTCCATGCAACTTTTCGAAAGTGTTTTTATTCTCCAGAAAAGGGCTGTGCGATATATGTGTAGAGCAAGGGTTCGCGATTCATGTAAACCTTTATTTGTCAAGCATCGTATATTGACGTTAGCTTCTTTGTTTATTTTAGAGACTGTGTGCTTAATTTATAAAAAATATTAACACCAAAGTCAGTTAAGAGATATATAATGGTTAGAAATTGTTTAACCACTTACCCCAACACCTTAGATTGATACCATCTTTGGTGAAGTTTAGAATGGAGGTTAAAAAACTTCTTTGTGTCAGAGTCTATTATCGAATTGATGATTTCTTTACAGACAGATTTTAGACACTTTTGTATAGTAGAACTGTAATGATTTTATATTTTAAGTTTTTTAAATGTGTGACACCTTGTTAGGTATATGTTGTTTTAATCTTTATATGTTGTTTTAATAATATGACTAACTGAATATTTTAAATATTTTTATTTTGGTAAATTATTATCCATTTGGTACATTATTTAGTTCCACCTGATATCATGTTTCAACGAGATTTTCTTAAGACAATAAAGCATTTTGAGTTAGAGTTTGGAAAACATAATATTTAAAATTGACATGACGCGACGTACATATACTTTTTATTGGTTACTTACATTACACAAATTCTACAATTCTGCAAATAGGCATAGTAAATATATAGTATTTATGAAAAATACATTTATATTTATTAATAAACCTTAAATATCTTAATTTGTGCTTCTTCTAATCAATCCTCTTCTATTACAGAAGTTTGTTCGTAATGTTTGCATTAATTACATTTTGCTACACCCACAATTCCTATCCAACAATGAATATAAAACATGGAACAGTCAACAATTCACCACACGTAACGTAGACATCGGAACTAAATGGGCCCGTGAACGAATCCATTGGAACGGGTCCACGAGCGGACTGGATCTGAATGGACCGAAATCATCACCGGACCCGGACCGCTTATGTATACTCTTATTATTACTTCCGATTATCCAATTTCTTTGGGAGTGAAATATCTATTACTGCTCCAAAAACATTCGATTTTATCCGTCGGCGTCGATTGGTAACACTGCGGCACCCATATCGATGTTGAATGCAATTCAATTTTTACCGATATTTTATATTTTAGTCTGGCGAAGCTTTTATTAAATCTTAAAAAATAAACTGTTATTATTATATTTTATTATTCACTTTAAACTGCTGACGATTATAAATTGTACGGTCATAACTGTGATTATTGACATAAATATGTCTACATATCTGCTAGGTGCTAAACCCTGAAACCATAGGTAAAAGAATATATTCTTTTAACTGTGCTAAAACGTACGATTAGGATAACACTTCAGGTGGCAGTTTACTCGTGACACGTATGGACCCGTTCAGATTACTTGTATTACTAGCTCCATCGGCATCACGGACAACAGCATACGAAGTGCCCCGAATATATCGTTCGGTTCGCTGCCTTTTGGGCGCGGGTTTCTCGCGCCGGGATCTCTTATTTTAATTTACTTCATGGATCATGGATATGCTTTGGACGTTATGCTGTATACAATCGTATACAATACAAAATCGACTCATTAGAGGATAAGTTTAAAATTAAAGAGCTTGGCAGGCCTTTGCCCGATCTAAATTTAACACATGTTTGTGAACGAAAGGCCGAAAGCAGGTCTTTTACACGACGAAAGAGACTTATAAAACAAATAACTGGATATGTGGATGTGAAATAAAAAATATATTGTACTGTTTCCCATGTTTGCTGTTTTATAAGGTCGACTCTAGAATAGACCTTAACTGCATGAGTCATCTCGCGACCACATTAATTCTTGCACAGCTTTTGCTATTATGATATTCTAGGCAGCATGCTACAAGTGTGTAGGGAAGAAATTTCTAACCAAATTGAAACGGCAGATTTTTTATCAATTCATTTTCATTCAATGAAACAACCGATGTAACAAATTATTGTCAAATGTTTAAATTTTTATAAAGGATCAATCCGCGAAAACTTTTGGAGATTTATAAGGGTTAAAGATAAAACAGCAACCGGGTTGAAAACTTGCATTAAGAATGAAATTCACCCCTAGTTTTAAAGACCTTTGCCTCCTTAGACAGTAAGATAGAAGTGAAATGACTTTTATTGACCATAAAAAATATTCATATCCCTGCCCTTTGAAGGCTTTGAAGCTCATTTTGGAGCCGATTTTAATTTTAAAAATGTATGTTATATTTGTATATATATTATGTTGGCCTTTTTTACCTTCATAGACAGTACCTAATGAAGTGACTTTAACTTACATTATAAAACTATTCTTGTTCCTGTCCTTTTCAAGATTTAAGCTGATTTTAAGATAGGTGAGCTAGCGAGTATTCATGAAGTTATATTTATAATAATATACCAATTTTTATTACCTTGCATGAGTGCGCTCCTCTAAAGTCAAACCCCACGAGCCGCCACTGGAAAATATGACTGACTACTAAAAATTAATTTTCGGGCTTCAAAAACGATTCCTTGGGTATTTTTGAGATTGGCAGCAGAAAATTTGGATATTTTTATAAAAATAGTCAAAATTTGTGATTTAATACTTTCCCCAATTTAGTAAGATCTGCTTAAGAAGATTAGCTGTCATTTCCTATGTATGGTAAATGCCAATATTCATTTAGGTTCTACTCGATTACCTTATTTGGAACAGTTCGAGCAGATAAGTCAAAAGCTGATATTAAATAAATAAATAAGGAATATATAAATCGCTGTGAGTGAGGGGAGTTGGTTATTATTGAGAGAGTATTTGTAATGAAGTTGAGTTTTGGGTTTCGTATCTTTATATATACTTACTCTGAGGCTAACACAATAGATATGACATCACTGATGACTCAAATGAAACTCCTTTTAAATTAGATGTTTCGATCTGCATTTGCTGAATTCACCACATATTTTATATACATTTTAAATATTCGTAGTTGCATCAATTAAAGATGTCTGTTATGTTTATATTATATGTTATGTGTTGCTTACTAATTCCTGCAATAAAATAAAATAAGAATATGGTTCACGGAACTCTCCCCAAACTCATCTTTAAAAAGTCATACAAACTAAGATAGCTTAAACTATATAGACATATATAGAACTAGAACTATATAGGCATATAGACTTAAAATTGACAGCATAATTACATAATGTTAAAAATATGTTATATAACGGCTAAAATTAGAGTAATGTAACATTAAATTGGACAATCACAAGTGGTTGTCATAAAATTCCTGCAAACTGTAAAATGATTTAGTGCTTGTTATTTGCTTAATACATAGTGGAAGGTGATTATATATATCTATGCGCCTCAAAGAAAAATGAACTTCTGATGAGCGCTGACTAAGGAATAGGTAAGGGTATATTATCAGAGTTTCTTGTTTCATACTGATGACATTTGTATGCCGCTGAATCGCTTGTGAATAAAGGATGCAGATTCCAGTATCAATAAGCAAGACAATGTTGGGATTTTTTGTTGATAAAATAAAGGCCTGCAATGATCTCTAAACCTTGGCCTAACACATATAGCTAATTGCTCTTTTGCAAAATAAAAACTGAGTTAAATTGAAACTGGGGGCAAATCTCCAGAATGGAATAACATATCTCAAATGGGTTTCAACCAAACTGAAGTAAACATTTCAAGTCATGTCACTTCCTCATTTAAAACTATGCGAACTGCACAGCAACCAGAAGCCAACTTGGCATTAAGTGCCAGAATGTGGTCACTATATTAAGTTAGTAATTGATGTTTGTCTAGATTTAAGCATCACTAATACAATAACTCGGTTTATCTTCTTAACAGGTATTATAATTACTTTATTTTTAGATGTTACTATTAGAAAAAGTTGAAAATCTTCGAGAAGAAGCAGAAGATGTTTTGGATGGTGTCGAAGATCCTAGGCAACTATTAAATGTATCCGTTGTACCTTTCAAGTAATCGATCCCAACTACAAATACATACTTGCTGAATTTTTTTTAGAAAATTCTGTGATTGCATCTATATAATATTCCAAAAGTGTCCAAAAAAACTCAGATGAGAAAGTTTTTGGACTTCCTATAGTTATTTGGCATTAGCTGAAATAACCAGTTAGTATTGTTATTTTGCCTGAATGTATGAATCAAAGATTCACATTGAAATTTTCACGTACCAGTAATTTAGTAGTTTGTTGGATTTTATGAATCAAAGTTGTTGAATGTTGAAATTTGTATGTCAATGAGCATTTTAAAAACCCAAGATACAGTATTATAAACTTAATGTTATATAGATATATTAAGAAATAAAAATATTGAAGAAGCCAAGAAAAGAATATTCTAACATTTTATATAAAAAGATCATTCATATTTTATATCAATTTCATAATTACTTTGATTAGATCAGTATAAAAACAGAAAAAAAAACATAAACATCACTTCACTAGTCCAAATGTTCTTTTCACTAGTTATTTTTGTTACTATATTTTTCACTTATTCTATTTTGATCCATAAAACGTTAAAATGAAGAAAAAATATTATTCACTAAATTTTTGTTCAGACATTTAGATGAGAGCTATAACTAATATACATTCGAAGTTATATGGGTTACTTTTTTTGACATGGCCAACTATAACATAGTTTCTTTTTAATATTAAATACAACCTAATACAAATCTATATAATATATTTAATATTAAATATACTGTGTACTTTATTCTTTATTTAATTAAGAATTTGTTTTATAAAACTTTATAGTATAACCAAATCAGTTATTCAAAACCAGGTACATAGCATGGTTTTGTATGATTTATTATTACATTCTTGATTCTAAGCTGTCTTCATGCTGTTCAGACATAGGTACATTCCAAAAATTAGATTAAATAAAAAACCATAAAGACTGAATGAAATCTGTAATAACATAAAAGAAAACTCTTTCATATACATGTTGTTCCACTTAAAATGGACTCAAGCCAATATCTGGAATATTTTTTAACAGGTTCTTGTTTTATGTGATTATGTGGAGTTATATCTCATATGCATATGTTTCTATGGGAGCATTTTCTTCAGTAGTTCACTTCCTGTAAGTAAGGATTGATTTTAAATCTAATATAAACCGTAAAATGTTCAAAACCTAGAACATCTAAATGCAAAGTTTGGTGGTATGAGATCTCACACTTATGGCCATTTTTGACAATAGTTTGAGATATATTTTAAGTGGAATATCGTCATTTGGGGCATGTAAAAACTAGTCGTCAGGTCGGATATGTTCAGAATTAACGCGATAGTTTTGTGCGGTGAAGTCAAAATGTCTTTTTGTCATATCATTACCAAATTTTGTACTCTAATGTTCTAGGTTATGAACAAACCAGAGCTGATATATTTACAATCAATATTTAAGACAGTGTACTCTAGAAAATATTTTATGTCTGTCCCCATGAAAATATATGCCTATGAAGTATAACAACTTAAAGAATCAGTTAAAAATAACTGAGATATCGGCTTGTCTCTATTATAAGTGTATATCATATATTAAATTGTAGACCTATAGTAACTTTACAAATGAGTATACATTTTTGAAAATAGTTGTAAAGCAAATGCTGATAAGAGTCCATGTTTTTATTTTCTTAGAAAGATCAATTATTCTTTACAGGAATCACATTTGGTTGACAGAATAATTGAGTGGATAGGTCATTGAACAAAAATGAATTCATTTAAACGTTCCTGTTCAAATTTAACTTAATTTGACATGAAAGTTATTAGATAAACTTAAGGAATTTATTCATAGTAAATTATTTAATATATATTTTTTTTTATGTGATCTTTATATATAATTAAGAATTTAGGATTACTTCAAGATTATTTTTTCTTAGTTTTTAATTTCAGACGAAGAAATTCCTCATTATTATTAAATATTTGTATTTTACAATGTTGTTAATGTATAGTATATTTTTGTAATAAAACTCGTTCAATATATATTTACGTAAATCTTTATTATCGTTTCTTATAAAGACACGGTTGTAAAGTAATTAGTGGTAATTTCTTTTTATCCTTTATACCCCTTTCTTTTCTGAAGTCAATAAAATAAAATAAATTATAAGATAGATCCATCCAAGTCTTTTTGAATCCAAACTGTTCACAACCTTTTATAAACATATTGACATCTTCAAATCGACTTTCAACTTCTGCTATTTTAAGTACACCCCTGAAACAAAAATGTATTTTAAACTATCTGCAGAACAAGAAAATATATTTTTTTAACTCAAAATTTTGACTTTCTATTTCCACTTTTTTATATGTACAAAAAAAACAAATGATACAATGAAAATATCTAGAACCCAAGTTTTTCTAGGCACCCTAAAAGTATTAGGTATCAAGTGCTACATTTTTGAAGAAACACGTAACATTATTTTCTAAAATTTTTAAAATTGTAATTCTTGATATTTGATCGTTGTTTTACAACTGGAACGTGATATCAAATTGTACAGAGTGATCCAAAGAACCGTCCATCATTTTAAACACATTTTTCTAATTACATGTCTCAAAATAGTGCAAGGTTTCAAAAAAGTCAAATGGATATAATTTTGGAAAATAAAGCGAAAAACCGAGTAGATGTACCTAAGTAAGTCGTGTCGCTACAGCAATTTTTTTTAGGCAGGCAAAAGGGGTCGTGACCAGAATAAACGTAACGTATATATTTTAAATACATTTACTATATTCACTTTATAGATAATAAATGCAGTTTCTTTAATTCAATGGTGAAATCTATCACTGATAGACTTTGTGTAATCTGGCCGACTGGTAATGAGGTGACGTCATCGAAGGATGAACGCAATTCGTTGTTTTGTGCTGATGTATCATAATAAATTTTAAGCAATTTATGTAACAAGCTCGTGTATGGTAAGAAAATCTCTTGGGCAACAAAAAAAATGTGTTTATATTCTAAAGGCAACAAATAATGGGAACACATTTAAAAAAAAACTTGTGTATATTACATACATAATAAGGACCATATATTTCTAACTCCTTTCAATCACTTGTATATAGCAAAATGTATTAATTTTATGCTAACTATATCGCTTTTTTTAAATCTGAAAGCCGATTTTTGGTCTAGTCCCCAAGAATTCAAAAAAGATCCAAAAAACTGCCTGTTTTACATATCCATCAAAAATAATATTTTTTTATTATTAAAGCTACCCAACGACGTGTTACCACTACTTACTATTTATTTTTATTACAATTTTGACATAGAAAAACAAAAATTAAATAAAATATCTAATGCCGTATTATCCTGCTGGCGGAAAGCCAGCACAGAGTTGCCGCCTATGAGAAAGAATATCCAGAAGTGAAAATTTTCAATATCAGATTACAAAATGTCCCATCAGAGGTATATTTTTTAAAGCAACTATGGAATTTTTATTATTATATTAAATACAAATTTTACTACTACTACCCTCAAAAAAACCTAAATATCCAATTGTTCTTAACATATCTCTAAGGAAAATCGGGAAATAACCTTAGAGATGAATAAGATGGTGACATTGCCCTGTGAATATTGCATTTGTTATCCCAACTCTCGAATTTGTTTCAATCATTTCTATTGATTTGAAATGGTAAGGTTGGGAATATTGACCGCACTAAGGAGATGACAAATTATGCTGTTAAGGATTATCTTATCTTGCTGGGTTAGCTATAGAATTATTGTAAGGAGGAGATTTGTAAACACCATCAAGTGTTGGAATATGAGTGTTACTTTTTATTTTATAGTTTTGGGTGTAATTTTAAAACTATAATGGCCATCAAATTTCAACAGGGACTCTTGCACTATTAAATTTTGAATTAATGTTACAAGAATTTCATGTACTTGTATCAAATACTTTGAATTTAATGGAAGTAGGAAAGCAGAAAGGTAATCTTACCCCTCCTTGAGAACTCTATTGGCCTCCATAAGATAATCTTTTAAATTAGTACCCATAAGTGACAGACAAAAAACCGCTACGTCTACCGACGAATTTTCCAATGGTACGTGCGCCATATCGCAAGTAGTGACTGTTTCATTTGCTGCTACTAGATCAAATGAATGTACTTTTTGATCAACTGTCTTTGCTAATCTTGCCTCTCCACAACCAAAATCTGCAATTATATATGTTTTGTTCCTAAAAAATGAAACATTTTTTTGTAAAGGCAATTTAATAGTTGCTTAATATTTTAGAAAGTGCAAAAAATAATATATAAAAATAAAACTACAAAGTGTAATGAGTTTTTCATTTTGCTTACTCTTGTTTATTTTAACAAATATCTTGAGATCAGTTTAATTTATACATATTACAAAAGATTATTATTAGACATTTTTAAATGCAGTACAGGGTGCATACATACATTTTGATACCTACTTACAGAGTTTATTTATTGTTCAAGAGATCTAAGTTATTTGGTTTTACCTCAACCATCAGAATATGTCAACTAAATAAAAAACATTTGGAAAGTAAAAATCAAGTTTGTTATTTTAATTTGAACATTGTATAAGATATTATTTCAATAATTGGGCATCTTCTTGCTGATTGTAAAAATACCAAGTTTGATAGCTTTATCTTTAAATACAACCGAGAAAATTAACAAAAACCTTGCCATAAGGGACAAAATGTTAGAGAGAGAACATACACAGAAGTAAAATCATTAGACTTCACTGCCTCTTATGGGAGGGTTCTTATCACTTTTCTTGATTGTTGTTAAAGATAAGGAGATCAATCCTAGCATTTTTATAATCAGCAAGAAGTTGCCCATTTACTGAAATGATATTCAAGGTGTTCCATTTAAAATAATAACTTTTACTTTCCCATTGTTTTTTATTTTGTTGACAGATTCTGATGCTTCAGGTAAAAACAAATATTTGTGAACTCCCTGTACATACTTACATTTTATTCACCGACTTTATAATTTTGTCTAGAGGATTCAAAGGCCAACGTTTCACTTGCAATTTGTAACCTTCATGATAAGCCTTAAATGCCTCTGGATCTTGCCTAAATATTTTTTCAGTCTCTTTACTAGTTGTGTTGTAGATTTGCTCATTTAAAAATCTAAACCGTGCTGCCTTTAGCTTTCTCATCATCCTTTGTCGTAGGGTTAAGGTCTGTGCATCCTTCTTAGAGGGCTTATAAGTTTTCTGTTCCTTTTCGGACAGTAACTTTTCTAGCTGGTTTTTATGCTTTTTTAGTTTTATTGGATCAATGTACTTATTTTTCTGAGATAATCCATTATCGGTTTCATTGCTTAAAGTTTTTAAATTAGCATAGATACTAGTTTTTTCTCCCCCTTTTATTTTTCCCTTTTTATGATTTTTTAAATGTTTTTTATCAAATCCCCTTCCATCTTTTGTCAGATAATCATGTTCAGTTTCGTTATTTTTAAATTCTTGTTTCATATTTTTTAACTGCCTACCTTTATCTTGCACTGAAGTATTTTTCCTTTTTAAACCTTTTTTAATATAGCCATCATCTTCCTTTCCCAATGAACTATTCAAAGGTATCTTATCGTCTGCATCAACTGGATGCTTTAAAAGCTTAGACCCTTTAAACGTATTTTTAATGTTTCTTAACAATTTATTTTTAGCATTGGATAATTTGATTTTATCACCAGAGTTTAAATGCCTAATTTGTTTCTTTACACCCTTCTGTCTATCAGCAGCAACTGTTCTTTTTTTATTTTTTAATTTATGTTTCTTTTTGCGAGCATTATCCTAAAAATTTAAAATTTTGTAAGTATGTACAAATAAAAACATTGAACATTCATTTCATGACTTCATATTTGACCAAAATAGATCTATAAAACCCAAATTCACTACAAAGGTTAAAGGATTTATCGCACTTCTTGTGGGAAAATGGCCTTCAGTGAATTTTTCTAATTGTTATAATGAAATTTTTAACTTTCCAGTCAAAATGTGTTAAAATTTTGACAAAATGAAATGTGCTAGGTTTAGTTTATTGTTTCGACTTTTCTTAGGTATAAAAAAGCTTGGAATATGATTTAGTGAATACAAAAATTATGAAAATAAAAAAAAATACAAAACAAATAGCCAGATTTTTCTAAATTCTATATATGTTAGAGACTAAGGTCAGTTAGTGAAAAAAAATGTGAGTAGAAAAAAGATGGTCTAGTCAACCACAACTGATTATTTTAGAAAGCTGTTAAGTAAGTAGGAACCCATTATAAAAATACATCGGGTTACAAGGAAATTATTTTAATTCATAATTATGCATAACAGAATGTAATTAACATTAATAGGTACACTGGGCGTACTCCCCCCTCCCCCACCAGAGACGTCTTATTTTTTATTAAAAATACACTTAAAGGTACAAATATAAAACTGAGAGTAATTAAGAAATTAGATAAGTATTTCAATAAATTGTTTATGTGTTATGTAGAACGATTAGGTTAGGTTAGGTTTGATTAGCGACGAGAGGCGTTTGTTTTTTTTAGTTGCTTATTTTTACATTGGGCGCAACTTTTTATACCTTGCCCAGTGGCAAATTACTCTAGAAATGAAATTTACACTAAAAAATTCTGGCTTCTACAAAATAGAACTGTTTGAAAGGATTTGACAGCTTGAGACACACCATTTGTAAAAGAACATAAAGGATCTTTCATTAATAAAATAATTGCAAATAAATTAAATATTGCATTGCAGATTGTACATTATTTAAAAATACTACAAACGCAAGTATAGGAGGGTTGGGGGTATATTATCTTCGCTAAGTTGCCAAAAACAAAATATGAATAAAATGAATTTACTCTGAAATTACTCTAAAGACCAGATTACAGTAATGGCTAGTGATTACATTTATTTACATACCTATGTTATCATATGAAACCAAAGGGAGAAATATAAATTTGTATTTACGTAAACTACCTACCTATTAAGTATTAAATAGCATTCTGGAATAGAGGAATAGTTATATTGTATTCTTGTGAGTTAAAAATTGTAGTTTGTGTCCGCCTAATTTGTTTAACGTTCTGATTTTTATAAAAAAATTACAAAAGTTCTTAAAAGATAGACCACATTCTTAAATGAAAGCTTGAATGCTATAGCTATAGGAGGTACTTTTGTAAATTGATGACATCATATCTAGATAGTAAATAGAACCGTATGTGACCACGTCTGGGTTTCCACAGTGTTTAATCACTGCTACTCAATTTATTTATTAATGATGTTGTCGACTGCTTTCAACATTGTGATGTATTGCTATATACAGATGATCTAAAAATTTTTATACCCATACATTTTTCTAATACATCATAGTGGAGGTGGGATGATCTGTTAAGGTTTGAGAACTGGTGTGATATGAACAGATTCTGTCTGAATACAAAAAAAGTACCAGTATATTCAGTTTATGAGTGGTCTAATTCCAATCACAAATAATTACTCTCTATGTGGTAATGAAATCAAGTCTGTAACCTGTATACATGATATTGGTATTTTATTTGATCAAAAATTAATAGTGCACATATACAGCACTGTTATAACAAGGCACTTAAAATGTTGAAAAAGACACACTAATCATTTTACTAATCTAAATGCCTTAAAGGTGCTCTCTAGTTTTGTAAAAACCTGGAAAGTAGTGGCTGCGTTTGATCACTGTACTTATGTATGCTAACAAGTTCTTGTACTATGCTGCTTTTAAGCTAGGTATCCTTGCAGAACTTATCAATTATCATGATCTGCATAATCGACTTAGAGTGACTATCCTCTCAGCTAGTGCAGGATCAATTTCGATAGGGTGTTTGTATTTAAAGTAATGACTAATGTCTTTGATAGTCCAGAGTTCCTTGCTAGACTAGGCCTTTCCAGCCTTTATATACAATTGCATTGGAGCACCGTACCTTCATAGCTTGTATGGTCAATATGCTAATGTAAGCTGGATACTGGTAAATGCAAACAATATCTGGGTTGATATTTTTCACTCTTTGCAAAGGCTTAGAAATTCCTTATTATAAAAATGTGTTACAGTGGATATGTATTTTCTTTATACTCATACGTATTCATTATGTTTTATGTGATAGCAATGACACACCAAAACTTGGTTGACATTTTTATGATTTTAATTTAACTGAATTTGGTAATATATTGAATAATTTTTAAATGTGTTTTGTAATATATTGAGTGGGCTAGTCCCATAATAAAGTCAAACCAAAATATATTTGTGCCCAAGCTTTCAATGTTTTATCCTAAATATGATAATTTCTTAGATAAATCTCTAAAAATTGTAAACGAGTACAGGAACAAAATTTGTGAAAATTCTGTCAAAAATCAATATTTTTTAATAAAAAATAAAATTGTAAGCAGAAATGCATTGCTACAATATATGATAAATAGTTTTCACCAGAAATGTGACCGAAGCCAAAAAATTATTCAGTATTCGGCCTTATTGTAGTTATCCGGTATTCGGCCGAATATTCAGTTTCTACTACCGAATATTTTGTTTGGATGTTTTAGTGAAATAAACAAATACCTAATTTTTTAACCGATCTTTAATTATCAATTCGAAAAACAAAAGGAAATACACACTTCTGGCGTTAAGGAGTTCAACTTAGCCAAGAATATAAAATAAAAAGATATTAATACAACAATAAGTAGTAGAATATTCAATATTGATAATCAATAAGTGATAGGTTGTGATGCAGAAATACCAAATGCTCTGCTCTATCAGGTAATAACCGATTCGTTGTTCTTGTTCACGTTGGTAATACTTCAGTAATACCAAGAAATACATTGGGGAAGAATTGTATATTTTATTTTTCTTGCTTAATATATTTTTTTTTTAATTAATCAGGTAATTTATGCAAATTAATTCTATCTCATCTCATTTATCACTATGCAGTTATTATTAACCTTATTTAATTTCAAAATTAGCTACTACAAAATGCATGCCTTCTTTACAAAAAGAAAACTATTAGACTATATATAAAGGATTTCTATTCTCTTTGTTAACAACAATCTCGAAGCAAGATGAAAGCTTGGAGAATTATTAAGTGGTGTAGCTAAAGGGTTAGACACAGTCTTTAAAATCGCATTATGTTAGATCTTCTTTACTTTGCTTTTACTCACATGCAACTGTATAAAAGTTTTAAATTTTTTACACTAACGGTGAACGGGTCTCAAATTACGCTTTTCCAATTGTTTAAGTGTAAGAGTAAAAACCCAATTTTGTCATGAAATATAGCTCTAATTTTTATTATGTAAGTTTGAAGTTTACTTATGAGAGTATTTCTTAAGAGCATTATAAATTATTTTCACTACTGACTGAGTCATAAGAAATTTCTAAGGCTGACTCGATGTATCATATGACATAACTGAAATTGGTAGAATTAAGAAAGTCAATGGAAAAACCCTCATAGACTCTTTTGCGACTAGAAATTGAGATTTTTCTGATTAGCAACTGAAACATCTCAAGCTTTTATTAATGCTAATTAGCTCTAATGTAGCTCTAATGTTTCAAGAGCAAGCAAAAAATAAAAAATGAATTTATTGTAAATTTAGTCCTCCAAAACATTCAAAATATTCAGATTTTTTTTCAAGACGAGAGATGCCAATGGTAAACATGACTTTATACAGGCAAATACTATAAAAGAAAATAAAATTAACATAAGAGTTAAATGACACGAATACCAGTAGACCATTTCTACTGGCAAATAAGATAAAATAACATAACAGATGCCCTTGAACATGGCCAAATTCCATCTTATTTTATCTAACCATTGACCTGCGCAAGTAGTTATATGCACATGGAGGACATAAGTCTGTTTGATTCGCAGAACGGATAGACAGCAAGCACAAATTTGGTTGGTCAAAGTTATGTTATTTTTATTTTCTGTATGCAAGGCCAAAATCACCAGTTCTTATTTTTTGTTATTTCAAAGTTCATTTTTATTTTGTTATTTGTCTAGAAAAATCCAGCTTAAAATATTTTCCAAGGTATCTGATAGATTTATCTCAGAAACTATCATATTAAAAAGGATAAAAATAATAAGAACTAATTGACTTGATATCTTGACCTCTTTTTTACATTAACATAACAACAAAACATGAATGAATGATTAAAAAAAAGTAGGCCTGCTTCCTAATTTTTCTGGGGATGACCCTCCAGATAGTGGGTTAACTGTAACTTAGTTTATTTTAATGATCATTAATAAACAGAACAGTATAGAAATTGAAACTGCACTTTAGGTAATAAAAAACTAATAAAAATTATTTAATGTTTATTTCCTTTCACATTTTATGATTTAAATGACAAAACAGTTCGCTCTTTTAGTCATTTATTATATTTTATTTTTACAACAATATATTAAAAAGTCTCCTTACAGATTCTTTAGGTTGTACCACAGGCTTGTCCTGATTTTGATTTTGCTTTTCAAAGTACTCTATTTGCTTTTGCTTAAAAATCGCCAAAGGATTATCATACTGTTTATAAAACTTCAAGACCTCCCTTACATCTTCTATATCGGTCTGAGCAATAGTTCTAAGAAATGATGTTAACTCAATTAAAGTGTTATCATCATCACTTCCTTTCCACTTATCAATAATAAAATGATTATCAGAGTGAAATTTTACAGATTGGGAATCCCAATCAATAACAATAACTTTCTTTAAGTCTCGGTTTAATCTCTCTAAATTTTTAACATGGTGCCCATCCACAAAATGTGTGGAATCTCGAACAAGTTTATAGGAAATAAGACCTTTTTGGTCTAATGACTCAATAACAGGAAATATTGTGATTCCTGGTTCAGCAGTAAAGACAACAATTTCATACAGCCCTGCTAAATTTTCTAGAAAATAATCCACTCCAGGCCGTTTTTTGAATCTCCACCCTGTTTGATAAGTCCATTCAGGATGTGCTAAAACATCTGTAAATTCTAAAACTAATGTATAAGGGGGCTGATAATATGGATAAACTAGAGGATCAGGTAAAAGTTTGTCTCTAGATGGTTCTTGAATAAATAATGCAAATTTCTCCACCTGCTTTATTCCTCTTAATATGTACTGTTTATAAATAGGGAGTTTGGAATATTCATCTGCAACTATTTCACCATTTTCATTCACTGAAGGCCTACCAAATGCCAATATTATGTACGAACCTACCGCAGTAAATGAGAGACCGAGAAATAAAAAGGTGTACTTCATATTTCTAATTGCAGTTGTTTTTTCATCTGCAGTTGCCTCACCAGTAATATTAAAAACTTTTTCTTGAAATTTCTTCTCTGTATTTGTGATGATCGAAGATGCATCTTTATCAACACTGTTTTCTGAAAGATGACGAAACATAAAAAATTTTGGTGCCCGTGCAACGTAAAGGTTATTTGTTCTTACAAACTGTCTGTGATGTTTTAACATCTGATGTCCAAATATTCTCCACAACATAATCTTAGATAATAATTACTTTCAACAATATGAACATGAATTTTAATGTTATATGCCATGCATGACAGATTTTGACATTTTCCTGGGCAAGTTACCTATGACGTTTTTATTGAAATTACTAAAGACCATATTTTTAAAATATTTTTAGCCATGTATATTGTATAAGTTCTCAAACAGCTTTATAAAGAC
Source organism: Kuschelorhynchus macadamiae (assembly GCA_030620095.1). Taxonomy (NCBI): domain Eukaryota; kingdom Metazoa; phylum Arthropoda; class Insecta; order Coleoptera; family Curculionidae; genus Kuschelorhynchus; species Kuschelorhynchus macadamiae. The sequence goes on from JAUTXW010001314.1 coordinate 1,625,931, forward strand.
AATAGATTCATGTCAACACTATAATAGAGAAATAAATACGCATCACCCACCTTATCAAACTTTTCACATAATTTCTCGCCTAGATCAGTCACTTCCCAGTCTTTTGAACCAGATACATTAAAAAGAGCCATATTTGAAGAACTTTAATTGAAAATTGTATTTATTTTCATAAAGAATAAGGTTATCTAAATATGTAAATACTCCTGTTGCTATTATCAGTAAACAAGAAATGTGTGTTGATACTGGATATCCGATCCGCCTCACAGTAATAGTACTTTGTCCCAATAGGAAAGCAGACGGCTGAGATTTTTTTTGTTACTATATTTTTATTAGCTTCATTTCTGTGTGTCCATCTGTATCAATCAATTCCTGTAAAGGGTTTTTACTTCGAAATAGTTCCAGAACCAAAAAGTGTAATATATTAAGGGTCTTGTGTCGTGAACGTACTAATGCATTTACCGTTTTTTTTTTATTAATTTTAAATGGGGTCTTGTAAACAATTAAACCCACGGAATTTGATAATTTTTTAATATAAAATAGAAAGTTTACCTTCATTTAACTGTTTGAAGAAAATAAAAGAAATGGATGAACCACTTTTTCGATTAAAAAAACCAAAAAGAAATTCGATATTTTCACTATATTCCAATGCGCCTTACTCCTTAACATGACAATTCGAAGAAAAGCTAGGTTGCATTGTTGCCAAACTTACATTATTGTATTGTATTAAAGGTTTCATGTTTGTCTCCCGACAGTAACGCATTTGGATCCCTGTCCCGATCCCAAATATTAGACTTTTTTATATTAAGGCTTAAGGCCCGGTACCAATCTACCTATTGCGATCAACAGACGGGTGCATCACTGGCGGAAGCCTAACATTCGACATAGGCCCTCTGGGCCGATGCCGAATATTAGACTTTCGCCAGTGATGCCCTGCGCTGTTGTTTGTCTTTTAGGGCTTTAGCGATGACGCCTACGGCGCCTAACCTGGTGCTAACCCGGTACTAATCCACCTAGTGCCTTCGCGCTCCTGCTGGTACTGATCCACAACCCACAAATGCATTTTGTTTTTGTTATATAATTTATATAGATCATATATAAAATAAACTTGGCAACGTAGCATCCCCAGCACACTGGATTTCCGTCCAACAGACGACACTCCCGCTCTCTTTTTATTTACCAGTTGTAATTATGTTTAAAAACGTTTAATAATGGCTAATATAATAATTACTTCTAACTTTTAGTTAGAAATAATCATTTTTGTGTTATAAAGCATTATAATATAATCAGTCTTTTACGTAGTTCATAAATTAAGTTTGTGAAAAATATATTTTTAGCGGTACGCCAAAAACAAGTTCAGTGCAACCTTCCGAAACCTTAGTTTCTTTCGATATAATTTGAAAAAGTGCCTCATCCATAAATTTTTGTGTATAGGAATTATTAAAAAAAGGTAATCTTTCAAATGTATATTTTAAATTTGTTGAATTCCATGGGTAAAATTCTTTACAAGAGCCTTTTAAATGATAGCCTATGGTGTATAGACTAGATTAAAAGTAAAAACTCGTATGATGATTTTACAAAATCAAGAAACAAAGTTATGTGCAGTGAACCACCTGACTTTCACAGGCTGATGGTTTTATTGCAGAACCTGGGCTAACCTAAAGCAACGCTAATGGGACAGATTCACCTCATGTTTTGTTAAAAAAATCCTTGCTTTAATTTAAACTCGAAAGTTTGTTGGTGCGCTGCAAACCTAATCAAAATAATCAGACTGTAAATCTGCTTACAACATGGCAACACTGTCCACGTGGCACATATGTTGCATTTGACATTTAAGAATTGGACTTCCACTCGGACCATCGAGCTAAACATACGTGCTCGGTAAGGCTCTCTGACGGCGTATAAAAAGTGTAGTTTAGTAGTAGTAGTCCTACATAACGGGCCAATCGCTGTAAAGCGTAGAGTCCTAGGGGATGTGGGAATTGCGGTTTCTTCCTCTGGACAGGTTTATCGAAGTCCAAAGGTCGTGCGGTGACCAGAAAGTTCCACGGGATTGCGCAAGTCCGGCGCCGCTTTGAAAGAAAAGGATATACGTCAATATCAGTAGAAGCCTTGGGAATTAACCCTTTGATAGTGGAAACAATGTGCCTTTTCAAAGAAAAAAATATTTAGTATCGTTTAACAATCTACGGAGAGCAATTTGCTTGCCAACCCGTGGTCGTTGCCTATTGGGCTGGAGAATGGCGCTGAAAGCAAAAAATGGCAGCCGACTCCATAATGAAAGGAAAGAAAGAAAGACATTTAAGACGGCAATTCCCTTCTAAATGACAAATAAACTAAATTGTTATATATAAAAGACATTTTAGAAATATAAAAAACAAAGTATATAAATTTTGTGTGATTTATTGGCAATGAAAACTGTTTTTTAGTCATTTGTAAAGGCACACAAGCATAAAACTTCCTCTAAGGACGGTAAACTTTGAATAAATGGGATCCGAAGGAGAATAAACCAATTTTTTTTGGTGATTATTGGTAAAAAAAACAGGAAATGCTACAAGTTTACGCATTTAGTCTACTTTATACACCATAGGCTGTCAGTTAAAATTTAAAAAAAAACTACAAATAAGTGGGTTCGTTAACGACACAAGAACCCATTTATTAGAGACGTGCCGTTATTTACGAAACGTCATTTGGGTGAAATGTTATGGAACGTTATGCATCCCAAAAATAACTAGTATCGCGGAGCGAAGCGCCTAAATGGAAACAACGGCGGTCGTTCGTCGTCTTAGTTCCATGGGTGGTTCATTATTTTGGCAACTGCTAGGAAATGCGCGGACGTGTTTGTGTTGTTTACCTTTTGATTAAATATATTTATGCAGAACAAAAAATTTTTAAATAATTTGAATAAACATTAAATAATAAAAACTAAATCGCAAAATAATAAAAATGTACTGCTAGATAAGTAATAAGTAACTATAGGCTTCTTAACATAATAAAAATATTTAAAATACCTAAGCAATATATTTCTTACAAAATGGCAGAGGCGTAACTTTAGAAACATAAAAAATAATATTTTATTTTAGTATTAGAATTAAAAAAATCAAAAATATATACCTAGATTTTAAAAATCTTTATTGTAATAATGAAATAATAATTTCTTTACCTTATTTGAACTATGTAATTTTCTAATGTGTTAGACACGGATCGTACTGCATTGACATTTACAATACTTAAACGTATGCTTAAATTAAAAAAAATAACAAATATAAGATAATTGGTAACACTTGTTTTTGATATATAAACTGTTTATTACCCTTTTTGTCAAAATGTATGAAATGCACTTGCCCTTATAAAAAATTAACTCTCGGCGCCGGCGCCGGCGGCTTGGTTCTAAGAAAAGGCACTTCAAAACATCGCACTACCATACCAAAATGTAATTTAGTATAGGATTTCTGATGGTCTCTATTATACAATAATGAATATTGTACATTATTCTAAAAGCTGTATTATGCACTACGACAAACAAGAAATCAGAGACCTACCAATAAAAGCAAACTTAAATCTGTATTTACCCACCCAGTTCTATAAAAAATAAACTTGAAGAATGAATGGATTTATGAACGGAGAAAATAACGGCTCTTGATACTTCCTATCAGGTAACCTTTGCCGTTAATAAGTAGAGATGTTTTCTGCGGGCTGCGGTGCCAGCGCCAGGTTGTTCCGTTTCGTTTCCGTTATTCGTTTCATTTAGCTGCGATCTGTGTTGCTGCTGTTAGTGTTAGTATAGTTGCCTGTTTGTGGTAAAGGTTTTTAGGAAATTGAAAACTAGTTTTTTGTTTACAGTTCACATGGGAAGAGCCGAACAGTGAATCAAGTCAGAAGAGGCATCTGATAAAATATTTCACATATTATAGGAAAGCGATCATATAAACGACTAGGATATGTTTCAATTATTAAAAATTGACGTCTTCATATAAAGAAAAGCGGGTGTGGTAAACAAAATAGTGAAATAAATCAAGAAATCATGGTTTTTGGGATTAGACCGTGTCAAAACTTTCCGCCTTCGATTGCAAGAGGCATCTTTAGGGATCTTTACTTCACGAGATCGGAACACTGAAATTTCAGTGTGAACGAAATGAATAAAACTATTCTTCATTGTTCAGTATGCTTCCTACTGGTTCATCATTTATTTACGCGCTATATAAACAAGTTTTGTTGAATACTCGGCATGTGCTTCCCAATGAAGTAAAACTTCATTGGGGCTCCCTGACACGGTGGAAGGATATTTGGCTTCGGATGCCGCAAAGTGTGTTCGAATTCCCGTTCATGTGTTTGACTTTCTAAAATGTTTTTTTTTTGACAAAACTTATAATGAATAAAAATGCGTATGTTAAGTTAGGAATGTTTAGGTGTAAAGAAAGCGCGAGGTAGCTCGCCAACCGAAATCCGAGTCTAAATCAACACAAGGATTTTTTTTAGCAAAACCTAGACATACTGTTAGGTCGTTAGCGTTAAGTTAGTCCAGGTTGATCGATAAAACCGTCCATAAACAGGTAAATTGACATTAAAGTCATAAAATCACACCTCAAATCTTCGAAAATCAGATGTGAAATACGCGTGCTCTCTAAGGTGGCGTGATTCGTGGAAGACACGCAAGATTTAAGACTTTATATGTATAATTAGCTAAATAACTTCCTCTGCATTTTTAGGCGTAAAAAAGTAGGGGTATTTTCATGATTTAGAATTTTTAAATCATTTGTACTAAAAACTAAGATACTAGGAACCCCATATAGTTGTTTCCAGTTCTGCTTCACTCAGTATTGTGCGAATTGGCAGTCCGCATCACGCCAACAACCAGTTGCTGAATTATTCTAAAAGCTCAGTGAGTGTTTAGTAGGTAGATTTCTCTCCCGAGTCACAGGAAAAAGCGGCGCATAATGGGTTTGTCTTGACACGTTCTTCAGAGTGTAGAAAGACTGTGGTCCAGCTCTCTTTTTACTTTTTATAAACAGAGTAATTATAGTATCTCGTATACCGTTTTAAAATACATAAATATCTTTTATATGCAGAAAGCTTAAAATTGTTTTCACTAATTTCTTTTGACTCTAGTCTTGTATAATAAGATAAGATGTCTTATTCCACAAAACGCTCGTCAAATAATGCAGCACTAAAATTTCTAAAAGTAAAATGAATAGTGATGCGTCTTCATAAACGTGTTAATCCGATACACTCCGCCTTTTCCATAGGAGGTAAAGTAAGTATTGAAATTGTTATTTCTTTCACCAACCTGAGCGTTATTTTAGATGAAAGTCTAACTTTTAATATTGATAGCAATCTACTGAAGGGATTTAGATTACTGAGCTTTATAAACCGTCATATAAAGCATGTGACTGATACCAAAGTTATTGGGTGTCATAATGCATTTGTTCAGAGCGTTTTAGAATACTGTTCTATGGTATGGAGTCCGTCTTATAAGTGTCCCATTGATAGAATCGGAAACAGTATAAAACAGATTTCCAAAATACCTCTTATATAAATTTAATTTTTTATATCAAAGTCTGTCATGTAATCATCAAAATCTGTTATATAATACTAGAACTCTTCATTGCGGCCTGCAAAACCTTGAATTTCGAAGAACGGTGGCACTAAGACTTCTTGTTTTCGACACAAATTAGTCAATGGAGTGATTGACTGTAAAATATTGCTGGGACTATTGGCTTCATTTTTGGTTCCTATTAGCGCAGCAATACAATCTCAACTATTTTTAGAAAGATACCATCGTATACATTTTTGGGCTAGGTGCATTTGTTGACCGTCTAATGTGCAATTACATCCGTTACTTTTCAGAATAGAACATTTTAAAACTCCGCACTTTACAGCCGAAAGAGCGTTTAAACCTATTGCTTTTGTGATGTTTTTGTCCGTATATATACACTTCTGTAATTATTCATGTATTATATTATTTCTGTAATTATAAATTCCGAATGTGGGATTAGAGATCTATCCTCCGAATCAGCTGTCAAGGCAAAATACGCAGTGAGTAGTTAATAATAAGAATTAGGAGAGAATTAGTACATTCTGTTAAAGCGTTGTTGGGAGAAATTAACTTCTTCAAAGAACGATTAAAACCAAAAATTTGTTGTATTTTGGTCATGTAATCCGTAATCAGAACACTTATGATATCTTTCATTTGATCATCCAGGGAAAACTAAATTGAAGACGGAGCCCTAGTAGAAGAAAAAAGTGGCTAAATAATTCAAGACAACGGTTTTGTCTGTGCACCTCTTCACTTTTCAGAACAACAGTAAACAAAGCCCTGATAGCCAATATGAACGGCAACAACCGGTAATCGGATATAAGAAGATATATATTACAAATTTCCTAAATTAGTCAATATTCCCAAAGTTTAATTCATATATTCTTTTAAAAATTCTCTTTTGGGTCAATTCTCAAAATGTTCTATACCTTTTCAATATTTGGAGAATATTTCTTTTTTATAAATCCCGGTCAGTTTTAAAGGAGAGTCGGTATCGGTTTAGCAAAAGACATCTGAGCACGGTACCACGAAGGCATTATTATTAAATCTAGTGCCACCACGCTCCGACCTCCAACTGTCTGCCAACCGAGTGCTGATCCCCCTATTTAACATAAAAACCATAATAAACTATTTTAAAAACTGCTACTTTGGTAAAATTTGCCGAATTCTAAAATTAAATATTTATTATATTTTCTTCTTTGAAATACTTTGAATGACGATGTTCATCAACTTCAAATGCAAAGAGAAGAGAAATCACTTAAAATATTACAACTTTGACAAATATGGTTTTAATGAAGTGTTTTTTGAGTGAAATAACATTATAAACGTAAAAATATATATAATTCCGATATTTTAGTTGCGTATTCAATAAATTTACTACAGAATTGTCAAATGGAGGTAAAGAAAAAGGTCAGAAACTGTGTTATAAGATTATAAATGTTGATGGCATATGTCTGGAAAAAGAAATGTCGCCAAAAATATCACTTCGGATTCGTGATCAGTGCCCCAAAATCTACTAGCACATCAAAAACCGTTAAGATCGACAAGGTTACGGCTAACTACATATTTACCAAAAAAGATATTTACCATACCAATGAGATCGTTTTTGAACAATGTTGTGATCCTATAAAGGATCTTAAACACCATTCATCATGTCATTTTTCGGAAATGACTATATAAATAATCTAAAATAAGCGGTTATTTAACTTTATAAGTTACTGATTTATCTAACATCAATTGAAAAGCTTAAGATGAAAGCTAACTTTTAGACAACTTTCGAACGTTCTTAAAAAATGACCGTACACGTGACCGAGTCATAAATGTCATACTCATAATTAACCAATTTGCAAAATGATTGGTCATTTGCCAACACTATTATTAATCTTAAATGGATTAACTGTTCAAATAAAATCTGGCAAATATAATAAAGAGCACAGTTGGCTGTATGCTGAGAGGTTAAGGGCTATAAAAATTAGAAGAGAGAGAACAGAAAAGGGATCTAAAAAAAAAAGACCCTATCTACCGCAAAAGTAGGAATCCTTGAATTATTTGGCGCCGTGTACAAAACGAAATGTCTCCAAAACGTTTTATAGATATTACGTAATGTAGAAATAGTCGATTTACAATGTTTCAACAAAATTACAGAAGATAACATACATTCGATTATGATTCCTTCTAATTATGGGTATAAAAATGCAAGGTAATATTATTCTGAATATCATCAAAACACAGCCTAGGATATATATTTTATGCAAAGCAAATTACTCTTTAAGGGCAAGACATAAAATCTTTGATGAAGGCCCAGTTTCAGTACTTAAGAATAAAATAGCTGCAAATAAGTTAGAAGAAGATGAAACGCAGATTAAGATAGCCGAACAACTTCAGCGGGTTTATGAAGATATAACGCAATATCACCCTTCCCAAGAAAATTTTTTTAGTAGATTTTTATCTTCTAACAAACAAGCAAAAGCCCCAAAAGGGTTGTATATTTATGGAGCTGTTGGTGGTGGTAAGACCATGCTTATGGACTTATTTTTTAATACTTGTAACATAGAACGTAAACAAAGAGTACACTTTAATGAATTTATGATTGATGTACATCGCAGAATGCATCAGTTAAAGCAAGAAGTTGTACAAGATTTCTCTGATAGAAAGATAAAGCCTTTTGATCCAATTCCTCCAATAGCAAACTCAATCTTTGAACAAAGTTGGCTTTTGTGTTTTGATGAATTTCAAGTTACCGATATTGCAGATGCTATGATCCTTAAAAGATTATTCACAGAACTTTTTAATAATGGAATTGTTATGATTGCCACAAGTAACAGATGCCCTGAAGATTTATACAAAAATGGCCTACAAAGGTCAAATTTTCTGCCTTTCATTGATATTTTGAAGCTGCATTGTGAAGTAGCCAATTTAGATTCAGGTATAGATTATAGGCAAAAAATTGTTGGTGATAAAACTAATTATTTTGTAAAATCTGATTTCACGCTTGATCCTGTAGAGCCAATTTTTAAATATTTATGTTCTAAAGAAAATGACATAATAAGAGGGAAAACTTTTGTTATCTTAGGTCGAGATGTTACATTTAGGAAAGTTTGTGGTGGCATCCTGGACAGTTCCTTTGAGGAGCTTTGTGATAGACCTTTAGGAGCTAATGACTATCTCCATTTAACACAGTTTTTCCACACAATTATTATTCGAGATGTCCCACAGATTGATCTTATTAAAATGCGTTCCCAGGCAAGACGATTCATAACTCTAATAGATGCTCTTTATGATCAAAAAACAAAAGTTATTGTAACAGCTACTGCACCCATTAAACATCTCTTCACATGTGAAAAACTAGAAGATGATACTATTAGTGATGAACACCGTATGTTGATGGATGACCTGAAAATAGGAGACAAAGATTTGGCAACCAATATTTTTACAGCAGAAGAAGAATTATTTGCTTTTGATAGGACAATGTCCAGGTTAAGTGAGATGCAAAGTGAAGATTATTGGGGTGACATGGGTAAAATTTAGTTTTTCATTTCCCTTAAGCCCATTTTACGTAGTTTTTAAATAAGACTGAAGGTTCTTATGTATATGTATTAAATTTCAAGATATTTATTTTACCTGTTTACATCCTTTAGTTCAAATGTAAAAGAAAAAATATCTTTATGTAAATTGAATTTTTATTGTTGGTACATTTTATATGTCGTGGTGTGTCTCACCACTTATCCAAATAGTTCAAATAAAACTTGAATTTACAATTACATATTTGACTGTTATAATATTTTTACAATGCAGTTATTTGATCTTGTTAGAATAATATTGAATTTGATGTATGTAGATAAAAGAAAAAGTGGAACTGTATTAGTATGCAGTCGGCAGAAAATATAAGTACTTATCTAGATAGGAATTAAAATATTATATTAGAAAGATTTTGTTAAAATTTTCTTTAAATTATTGTCTTGATGTTTTTACCAAACTTTTTATAGAAACATTGTTGTGGGCAGAGATACTTATATATTTATTCATGTTTAACTTTATTTTTGTTAATAAAGATTTAATTTGTTGAAAAATATTTATTTATATTAATTCTTCCTGTCCCTGTATCTAAACACTAATCCAATAACTTAATATCACTTAGTCTGGTGAATTGTAAAGAACGTCAAACTGCTTCATATTTTGGCTTAAAAAATGTATAGTCCTCAGCAAACCCTAAGCTTAAGTAAATAGCTAAAAAGTCTAAGGTAAAAGTAGGTAAATACCTACATTTAAATAAAAAAAGCGCATTTTTACAATTTAGGCATTCTGTTAATTGATACATTTATTTAGTAGAAATTATTAAATTTTGAGTGTAAATATAAAAAAAAAATTCTGTTATAACTTGAATAAAATTCAGTTTTAAAACGAACTGGATATTTTTATCTTCAGATTTTTGTAATTAAGGCAAAAAGTACCTTGCTGAATTTTTGGGTAAACATTAAAAATAATCATAACAGAAAAAGTCTTTCGAGCGCTAATAGTTGAACCCCCACATTCATCTGATGATATGACTGACGTATCGCATCCTTTCGCTTGTACGTGACACTCGGGTGCCGATACCACTACATTTTTATGTTTTTACAGCTTTTTATACGAATCAACCAGAGCTACAATGCCACGGCGGTTTCATCGCGCTGCAACGTAACCATGAATCTGGTAGCTTAGCATCGAACACCGATGGTTTTTATGGCTGCTCTACTTACTTTAGAGAGACGTGGCAAGGCGACAGTGACGTCTGAGCGGGAGTCAAGCAAGGCCGAAGCCGGGCAACCGGCAAGTTAGTCCGTACTTCGTTTAGCGGCAAAGTGTCGAAAAACCGAACTCTGTTGACGCCGACCGGTGTAATGATAATCGTGATGTTTTTGAATGAGCAGAGGGTGGGGAAAGGATAAGGGGTTGGTTAACTTTATTGATTTTTAGGGGGTGACACTATCGCAGTCGAGTTCGCGATGGAAGATTTAAAAAAAAAGTAAAAGTTGAGATTGTACTAAAAATCGGCATCCATTTAATTTAGTGGCCCAGTTCGCGATCGAAATTACAGGTTATTTATACGTTGTTATCCGGATTACGAGTATATTTCGACGCGTGTGTGTTTAGTGCTTTAGTGGTTGAATTTGAAACCGGTGGAATGTGTCATTCAAGCATATCGCTGTCGGATATTCACGCCTCGGCAACACCGAACGAGAACAGCCCGACGCATTAAAAATGGAAGCTCAGGTTAATAGTTGTTTACAAGAGCGTTCTTGTCCAAGATCTAAGAAGAAAACTAAGTAGTTGATTAAAGTAGCTGCAATTGCTCCTCTACTAGAAAAGGCCAGCGGCACAGCCGACGAAGGTGGGCTTTTAATATTTTCCACATGAAAAAATCAAATTTAATCTGATCCATCAAAACATTGATAAATTCGTTTGTAAATAAATAGATAAAGTACTGGTCAATTTCGTAAGTAAATAACTAAACGAGGTAAATTTGTATAATCAGGGCACAACAGTTATGCGTTACCATAACCTTACTACCAAATAAATAAAACAATTCCCCCAGGATAATTTCCTATCAATAAACATAACTTGACTGTACGTATGTAAATACGTTTGTGTAAAAATTTACCTGTTATAGAGGAGGGATATATCGGAATAGACCGGCAAAACACTTGCCTGTCTGTGCCCCCAGGCTCAAGAATGAATGACAGTGGCGGTTTGGTATGTAAATACACACTCAGTTTATCTGTATGTTTATTTGATGTAATTTATTTAGCGTTTATAACAAGTAACTAGCGTATTTACGACATAAGTTTGGTCCTTATGTACTATAAGATATCTGTAACAATTATCAAATAAACTCAAAGCACATCAGATATCAATAGGATATAATCATGTAGTCTTACCTTCAGTATTATCTTTTCATAAAGGTATTCAAAATTATGATACTCATCTGAAGTAAATAAAGAGTTAAGTCTATTCAAGTTCAAGATAGCGAGCATATAAACAAAATTTATTGTGATGCAATACCCTCACAAAAGTTTGATAAAAACTTATGTCAATATAATCGACCACCTTTATTTAAAGCCTTATTGAAAACACAATAACTTTTGTTCCCATGTTCTCTATTTTGAATTTAAATAAACTTTAGGTACCTATATGTTTTTTCCAGTTTAGAAATTCTTTTCTGTTCTATTTTTTTACATCTCAATTTTAAGAATACACACATTATAATGACCAGATGTTTTCTGCTGGGCATTCCTGAATAAGAAACCCCTGCCCTGATTAGTGTTCCCAAAAATGATTCCTGGAACTTACATGTGAGGCTTTTAACAAAAGTTTGGCAAGGGATGAATTGATTTTGAAAACATTCACTCTTGTGGGAAATACACCAAGCCTAAAGAGTGGTTTGTAATTTATTTTTAAGTAGTTTGTATATTCTGTACTGTGATAAACAAAAATTTAAAGCCATGAAGGCACTCTTCCAGCCTCAGCACTTTCAGTGTCCTCGAGTTGAAGTTTAAAAATCTAATCACCTTATTTTGAGTACGGTGAACTCTGTGTACTCTGAAAAGTTTGTTATGAAAAATGGGTGTAGGGTCCAGTGAGGGAATTAGAATAGGTCATACTCAGAACATACATTAATGAACAAAAATGTTAGGTTAATGTAAAAAAAGAATCTCATTTTAAATTTCATTTATTTCTGAACAAAATGCCCATTATAAAATAGAAAGTGCTAAGAGTGCTAATATATGGTAAAACTTATACCTATGACTTCAAATACCTAAGTAACACCAAAACATAACATGCTTGTTGAATTGCTTGGGTTGCTATAGTTGGCGCATTACCTTTCTGGAATGACGTCACGCTGGTTTCAAATAACGTATTTCTTATATTATTTATATTTCAGAACCTAACCTAAAATCTGTTCGAATTTAAAATTGGCATTTTCTTACAGAAAGCGCTGCAACTTGTCGAAAATGGCTGGCAAAAAATTAACACTCTCATTGCCATAAAAAAACCCTCATTTTGCACACTTAATACAAAAATAACTATTATAACTTCAAAAACTAAAATTATTTTGCAAATAAGACTTTACTAATATAAATTCTTTCATCTTAGTCTTATTCTTTGTTTGCAATGTTATAAATTGACGCCAGTTACCCATTTTCATCAAAATTATTTTAATTCTCAATTACAGACAATACAGGAATCCTTTACCTCCAGGCAAAAATCACACATTCATTTCTGTTTAATATTTGTATCAACCATTGTGTATTGTATTTGAGCTGTTCTTTTTTCTTGTTTGCCGATGACTAAAATTTTTAAAATCATTAATTCTGCTTCAGATTGTCATCTACTGCAAGCTGGTTTTGTTCATTTTTCCTAATGGTGTAAAACAAATCACCTAATCTAAATACTGACAAATGTCAAATTATGTATGATAATCTCCGCTTTTTAGTCCACTTTTAATAGGGATCCAGCGTGAACTACAATATATCGTACTAACACAGCTCTTTTAGAACTTGTAGTGGATTATCTATATTTTTTAAATGAACAAACTTGTGGACGATGTGGGGCAAATCCATCAGGTATTTTCTATTATTTGCCACAAGAAAAATTAAAATATTCTTAATTTTCAGTATCTCTTATTTTGTTCTTTAAGTAATCCCTTTTCTTAATATTTATGATTGTTGTATGGCTAAGTTTTGTTGCATCCAATTATAACCCCTTTTTACTTTTTTTCAAGATATTCAAAACTATTAGCTGTGATGATTATATCAAAGAGGTTTTTTCAAAATGTTTTTTTATTATTAAAATCTATATATGCAAAGACCCACAAAAGGACATATTACACGGTCATTTACAAAGAATCACTATTTACCAATAAATCTCCTGTTTCAACCCATTCCCTTCAGCTGATTTGTACAAACAATACGAATCATTCTTTTATGAGCCACTCCCTGTGTATGAAATTTCATCTCGATAGCTCAATTCCTTCGAAAGTTATCCTGTAAATTAACAGGCCGCCAGACAATTTTTTTTGCCAAAATTATGTTTTTACATGTTTTGGGTCGTTTAAGGAAGATTTAGTAAAAAAAAATTGAACATTTCTTTGTCAGTACTATACTTCCCAATTAAATTATAAAACACTATTAAGCATTCGATTGAAAATCTGACAAGAAAAGACCAGCCTCTCTGCTACGCTGTTAAAACATGCAGAAACTGACTGAGCACCATACTTCCTCACCTCTTATAGATGTGAAAGTAATAGAATAAAACAATATATTTTTATTTAAAATACCTTATTAATTTTACTATGGCATATATAATATGCCTAATACTCACTAATCATTTTTTTCTTTATCTCAAGTGATGCATTTTTATTTAAAATAACCTATTCCTATTTTATATTGCAAATATAACATACCTAATACTTGCTAATAATTTTTTTCTTTACCTTAAGAGATCCTCTGGGAACCAGAAAAGTGATTTTCCTGAACATAAATGAACACATTAGTATCCCATTTTAAATAAGAAATTTTGACAAAACACAATAGTAATACTTAAAAACTACAGTGATAAGAGTCATGCAAAAGAAATTCAAAAGTTCAAAAAATTCCTATATGTGTATTCAAAGCAGAAACACACAACTACGCACAATCTCATTCACTCTATAGATTAAGGAACGAGTTCGTGAGTTGCTATACCTGACACACTGGCTTGCTTTCACATCTGTATTAGAGTAATTTGTGGTAGGGTGAACTGGGTAAAGATCTGGGATTGATTTTGAACTCTAAATTGGATTTTCATTTCCATTTTGATTATATTGTTAACATTAAATATTTTGGGTTTTATTTGCAAAATGGGTAAAAACTTTTCCAACATTTAAGTACACTCTTAAAATATTAAATCGAACTCTTGTCAGCTCCATCTTAGAATATTTGTTACCTGTATGGTTCTCAACTTATCAGTGCCATATTCATTCTCTTGAAATGGTCCAGAATAAATTTTTAAAATTTGTGTCTTATAAACTGAACATTCTTTCACTTGAGTACTCAGCATCAGCTCTAAGATCGATTACAGATCTATCTAGACTCTTAGTTCAAAGATCAAATTCTGATCGGGTATTTCTTTATAAAATAATTAATTTAATGCTATGACTATCCATATCTTTTATCTAAAATTGATTTTTTTGTCTCGTCTAGAAATACAAGGTATCATTACACTTTTACTGAATCCTTTCATAGATGCAACTAATGGCAGCACTCTTCTGTTGATAGAGTCTTTCTCAGGACAATGGAGTGGAATTTGATTTATTCAATGTTTCACATAAGGGTTTAAAAATCAAATACATCTTTTATTGTTTAGGAATTAGGCTGGATTTTTCATTCTTGTTCTTTCTTCTAATTAGTCTTTTTAGATTAATTTATATATAATTAAGTTTAGTTTAGATGTAATTTTATTTTTTTAATTTTTTGTATACTTTATTGTAAAATGGATTACCTGTTGGATAAATAAATACATAAAATAACGGATTGAAATATAAGATGAACCAAAAAACTAAGTGACAAACATTTTAATTATGGCAAAAATAATCTTACATAAGTTATGACAAGACATGGAAGGAGTTACAGACAAGACATAGAAGGGTTGAACCAGCCTAGATTGAATGTGGATTTTAAAGGATCAGGACCAGTACACTGTAATTATTTAAAACATCTAACTGGACTTTTGGATATCAAAAATAATAAAATGAAGTTCTAAGGAACTATTATATGAAGTATAAAGTAAATAACTATAAAAATAATAACTATAAAACTACTAGATATTGTGCTAGATGATAATATATAATTTAATAATTGGGTTTACTTGTATCTGTATTGAATGGGCACATCTACATATGTCCTCATTTTCGCATTTATACTATTGCTAAGCTATGCTATGCTATTATAGCCATAAGTCTTTTATTTTGGCTTTGGGCAGGGGCCTATAATTATCTATAACATAAGGTTTTGAAAAAATCAAAATTGTTAGAATTGCTTTTTATAAGAAATAATAAAAGATTTCTGTCAAATGGTTTTGTTGCTGAACGTCATGACATGTGTTGTATTTATTAGATGTAACCTCAAATGTATATATAATCCCATAATTCCTTGTCTTATTCCTAGTTGAAATATAGAGGTTTCAGAAGATATCTCCATCTATCTGTGCTTACAGCTAGGGATTTGATTTGGCTAGACCAAACCTAGCAGCCTTAATTATTCATGTGACAGCGGGTCTTTTCTTTTTTTTCTTCTCTTTTCTTCTCTCTTTTTTCTCTCCCTTGCGACTTCCCATTTTTTCTCTCCCTTGTGGATTCCAATCAAGAACTGGCCTTGCGAGATTCTCGATGGATCTGCAAAAGGTGTGGCCAATCCATCCCCTTTTCCTATTTTTAATTATGATTGTATAAATTCTGTCTAGTTCTTCTCTGGTAAAAATTGACATAAAGAAAATATTTCTCTTATCCTATCAGGCAAAATGCCTTCATTGCTATAGGCATTCAATCATATAAAAATAGTCAGTATTAAGTAACAATAAGTAGCCATCTCAAAATCATTTGTTCAGGTACTTATTCTAGACAAAATGCCTAACACATGGTAGTAACAACATTTCCATAAGTAATGGGAATTTTAAATTTAGTATTTCTTCTATTGAGTTTTGGGAAAATACCTACTTGTTACTAACTTTATATTGATTTTTTTTTAATTTAATTTATTACTGTTGGTAAGGATTTTTTTTTCACATAAATTACAAAACACTATTAGGAAACGGTTGAAAATCTGACAAGAAAGGACCAGAAAGCTCACCCTGTTAAAACTCACAGAAACTTGCAACACGCAAATGGTCTGTCGTGGACATGCCAGCTATTAACAAGTAAACCGAAACCTGCTTCTCATTTACTCTATTGCTATTGCTGAAAGTTAACACACGCCGCGTCGTAAAGTTAATTATTATGGCAAGTCGAGGCAGGAAAGAAGACAGTATTTGGCAGCATTTTGTCAAATTAAAAGTTACAAGCAAAAAATCTCTCACGAACTGTAATAAAGAAATCCAGGGACTAGTGGATAGACTTAAAAATCACTGGGAAATCTGTAAAAATCAAAATAGAAACAACTCCCCAGGGTTTCCAGGAGTAAAAAACCAAAATGCGATAACCAGTGGATATTTAGTAGAACAAGTTATTAGAAACAGTAGTAGTTTAACCTCCTTATCCTCCTTTGTTTCTAGAAGATGTCAAGATAAAAACAAAGAACTAAACGAGCAACTAGCAAGAGCAATCTGACAAGAAAACACCAGAAAGCTTGCCTGCCACGATGTTAAAACTCACAGAAACTTGCAACATGTGAATGTCGCATGTTGTGCAATTTGCCAGGTATTGGCAAAAATAGAAAATGATTAAAAATTGTTTGATTAAAATCTCTGTATTGCATTGGTTTAGGTCACACCACAAAAATTGTGTAGTAATTTGGTATCCCTATCATAATGTTCATGTGAAGAAAAAAAGTTTCCTAGAAATATTTGTTTCAAAAAGATCCCAGCTATTGCACTTACTTATTTGTTTATACAATTGTTTGGTTCGCAGCATTTTAGAGTATTGCTCAGTAATATGGTCACCATTTTATGCTTGTCATGTAAATAGACTAGAACGAATTCAAAATAAGTTTGTTAAATACTCACTGTATAAACAACATTTTCCATATCATAATATACCATATGATACCAGGCTTTTGCTTTGTGGTTTCAAAAGTTTGGAGCATCGACGCAGAAATGCTTATCTGCTATTTCTTTACAAACTTATTAAGGGTTTTATTGATTGCAGTAATTTATTAGGCTTAGTGTTAGTCTTAGTTCCATTAAGGCATACGAGACAAGCTAAATTATTTTACGAACAACATCATAGAACCAACTATGGCCAAACTGCCTTCATTAACCTTTTAGTATGTAACTATAACAGCTTCTTTTCTGAGTTTGACATTTTCTTGCTTAACCTATCTAGTTTAAAAAGAATGTTAAACAATTAGTAAGTTCCTATAAATTTTCATTACCAATATAGGTACTGACTTAAACTTGTTTTTATACATAATTACATACATTATTTAAGTAGGTTTTAATAGTAGTTTGTACCAATTAGAATGTTTCTTTCTGTAGTGTACTTGAGTGAATAAATAAAATAAATATTGTTTATCTCTGTTATGGCTCTCTAGAATCTGAATTAGACTTTCAACCATTACACATTAGAAGAAGGAAGTCTTATTTTGCTTTAGCATTAAAAATTATACAAAATAAACTTGACTGCCCTGAAATGGTGTCACTATTAAATTTTAATGTACCAATGTGCACTCTTAGAAATCCTTAGAGTCTTTAATAAAAAAACAAAATCTATACAAAGCTGGAGAGTACCGACAAGCGTATTTTAATAACCACCCGGAAAACGACACACAAAAAGCAATTATAAACAATTAACATTTAATAATAATAATAATTAAAGCCTTAACCCATTATCATTTACATATTTCTTTAATTTCCTTTTATACATAGTAAGACTTAATATTTTAAAATTACGTGGCAATGAATTATAGACAGATGCCGACAAATAGAAAAAGCACGATTCAAAGAATTCAGTCTTTATGTTGTGGAATACAAATTGTATCTCTAAAGCGTATCCCACCTGATGAATGTCCCCTCTTACAGTCATTAGTTCAGTAAGATATAGAGGTTCTTTATTGGTAATAATCTTGTAAATAAGACAACCAAGGTGCACATATCGCTTTTGGGCCATGTTACAAGTATATACTTCAGTGTCACATGATGATTGACATGATCCATCATAGACAGTCTTTTTACAAACCAAACCCAGGAATTTTGCAGTTTCTGAATTCGGAATTTGTTGTAGTATGTAAGAAAGGGCCCGTATACAATATCTAGGTAATTTGGTATAGATAATACAAGGCTTTCAGTTAGTATTTTTTTTACATAGGACGGGAGAATATTGCGATATTCATAGATTGACTTTAGTCTAAAATAGGAACTCTGGCAGATACTATTGACATGAGTGTTGAATGTTAACTTTTTATTCATGATCAGTCTAAGAGTTTTTACCTTGTTATCCCATTCAACTCTAACATTGTCCAGTGTAATGTGAAATTAAACTGATCAACATCAAACCTCGAGTACAATATTGCCTGCGTTTTGCCTGAATTTATTAGTAGGGAGTTCTCCACAGCCCATTGTGGGATGCTTACATGATCATCATTAATAAGTTTAAAAGTGCTAGAAAGACAAGAGATCGGCGATGGGAGATAAATTTGTAAGTCGTCGGCATATATGTGATAATTTGAATGCTTAATATTTGAAACAAGGTCAGATGTAAAGATAGTGAAAAGAAGGGGTCCAAGGATGGATCCCTGTGGGACACCCTTCTCCACCATCCTCCAATCTGATTAATTCCTCACCGCCCTTCCTTAGTCTAACAATCTGTTGCCTATTGTGGAGATTACGTCCAAACCATCCATCCACATCAATTCTATAACCACTTAGCTTAGCTACTAACAAATCTATGTCCAAACTGTCAATAAGAATTGATGGGCAAGAACCACCATCATCAACTGAATTAGATCTAAAACCAGACTGAAACTTTGGTATGAAATTTTTGTTTTGTAGAAATTCAAATATTTGTGTTTTAACTATTCTCTTAATGATTTTTGAGGCAGATGGCAGTATACTTATAGGTCTTAGCTCATTAACATTAGTTGGATTACTCACTTTAGGCACAGGTGTGATGAGAGCCATTTTCCACAGATCAGGTACAGAACCAGTTATTAGTGAAACATTGACAATGTGAATTAATGGTTTTATACAGCTTGGTAGACAGGATTTTAATATATTTATGGATATTCCATCAATTCCTACAGCGCCACTTTTAATACTTTTTAAATGGATTAACAGCTCATCTGTTACTAGCCTAAATCTAAATGGCTCCCAGCCAACAACCAAACTGAGAAAATTATTCATTTTCCCTGGATCAATGTCTATTTTAGGTATGTTATTTAATAGATGATCATTTATTAAGTTAAGGTTTTTTTAAACTATTATGCATATCATTTTTAGGTTTATCATTTATTTTCCAACTTGACAATTTGCCCCACAATTTTTTACTATTATTTGGGCCAGAACAACTTTTTATTACATTTGAGAAATATTCCCTTTTTTCTGACTTTATAGCAAAAGATACATAATTTTTTAATTCAATATGATACCTTCTACTTTCAGGGCACTTTAGAATTTTGAATTTATGAAAAGCTTTCTGTTTAAGTTCTATCATTTTTTTGCTATTATAAGTTAACCAGATTGGTTTTGGTTTTCTCAGTTTAGTTTTTCTTAGAGGACAATGATGATCAAACAAGGTCAAAATTGTATCATTAAACATACTCATTTTGAATTAATATTATCAGAATTTTGAAATTCAACAGAGTTTACCCCTTTCAGGTTCCTACTTACTATCACTGTATCTATAACTTTTGGTATTTTACATTTTATATTACAGTAAACTGCCTCATGGCCAGTCTCTATGGGCTCACAGGATAAAACACCACTCTCAATGATCAGATCCTTCTTATTGATTAAAATTAAATCTATTAGAGAATCATTATTTTGTGTAATTCTAGTTGGATTAGTTATTATTTGATCTAGATTAAAAGAACCTCCAGTATCGCAGAAAAACTTATACTCAGCACTACTTTGATTTAAAAAATTTATATAAAAGTCACCAGTGCAAATACTGGGATCACATCATATAGGTAACCTAATGTAAACTTCCATAGAACTAATTATGGTCAAAAAACAATTATTGACAGAATAATGAAGACAATTAATGAGACCGAAATTGAAATAGATTTATTTAATGAAACAGAAAGTATTCTAAAAACAAGACTGAGAAACTGTAATTAAGTTAAGATGAATTGTGAATTTTTTTTAGAGTAATACATTTTATAATTCATTCTAAAAGTTTGCTTAGCCTGTATTACTAAATATTTTGGAATCTTTCATAGGGCATGTTTAAATAAAATTGTCTAAGATTATATAATGTTTGGTGGCGGATAGATGGAAGTCTTTGAAGTTCCAAATAAGTGGCGCTAGGTTTTACCACTAGTAGCGACTACAGTACAGTTTTAGACTGATGTGTAAGGTTCACTTCCAATTGTGGCTTAACATGAATCTCTTAAAGGGTAAAAGCCTACTTTCTACTTAATGGGGAGGATGAAGGTCCAGAAATTAGGAGGATATCCTGATTTTCCTGTGACATAATTTAAAAGTAATTATTCAAAAAATGTCCTCAATATATATTTAAATATGTTATAGTCTTATAAAAATTCTAGAAGTTTATTCAACATTTATTTTGTATGTGAAATCACATCTTCTAATATCCCTTAAAAATTATGGATTATATTTTATCATAGAGTAATAATAAGATATCCTCAAATCATATAAATTGCCCTATAGTTTTAGTTAGTTCTTTATTAGATCCTTTATTATAACTTGCATAGGATATTTTATTGAATTAAAGAGTTTCTGACCTATACAAGATTACAAAATATTTATGTTTTTGTATGGTGATGATATATATAATCTCCTAAGTCCAATAAAAAATTATTTTTAATGGAATTTGGGTTTTTTTGGCAGAGCACCTTTCAGTAAGTGCAGTTTTACAAACAAAAATCTTTTTTGGCTTTTTTGAAACTGAATAAAAATATTTAACTTTAAATTAATTGAAGCAAATATTTAATATAATTACATACTTCAACATGTAGACTAGTCTGTCTACGGAATGTTTTGATACATAATATAAACAATATTATTTAAGCAAGCATAAGAAATTATATCATTTACCTTAAGTTTTTATAGACACATAGTAGTCGTACAAATACTTTCATCCTATCGGGACTCATCAGTGCGCCGATCGTAAGAGAGAAACATTAAATAATAGAAAAGATTGATTTCAAAATTTTAAAATGTGCCAGTTTGTTTGACATGTAACCTAGATATGAAAAAAATGATAGTTTGCAGCCTGATGAGTCCTGATAGGATGAAAGTATTTGTACAACTACTATGTGTCTATAAATACTAAAGGTAAATGATATAATTTCTTATACTTGCTTAAATAATATTGTTTATACTATGTATCGAAATATTCCGTAGACAGACTAGTCTACATGTTGAGGTATGTAATTATATTACATATTTGCTTCAATTAATTTAAAGTTAAATTCAGTTGCGAAAAAGCCAAAAAAGATTTTTGTTTGTCAATCTAAACACAACAAATAATCTGAACACATTTAAAAGTATAGTTTTATTAAAATAACTAAAAACCTCAATTTAGGTTTCATTTTGAATGGTAACTATCTAAATTCAAAGTACCATATACAAAACAGGCCAATTCAGGTTCTTGAGGAAGAAGGGGGACCAAAATTTACTGTTGTGAGCCATTTATGAAGCATTATATTTTAGTCAAACAATATTATATCATGTACTACTAACTTATATGACGCAGACCGTTTCCTCGTGTAAAGCAGACTATGTTCATTAGAGGGCAGCACATTGACTATGGAAATGAGGAATAAAGACAATAACGCGCTTGCCACTATTCTGGACAATTATGAATTTGAGTTATTCAAATTTTAGGAATCGATTTAAGTATATGTTTTTTTTTGTTTTTTTAGATTATCGATCAATATTACAAGAGTTCCAGATTGATGATCCTAGCATATTTGTATGTAGTATGTGTACTATTATAAAATTAAGCAGGTGAATTTATTTAAGAAAGTTTATGCCAAAGCAAAAACTAAAATCTGCTTGTTAGAATCGAAAATATAGCTTTTTTATAATTAAAAATCCATATTTCAATTATATTTTTAGTTTAGCTTTAGAAAAATTGAAACAAATACCAGTTTCCTAATACAATATCTTTAGTTGCCCTCTGTAATAAAACCAGAATATGTACACATTTTTGATGAGATTATTGTAGTTGTATTAAAAGTTGTATATGTAATTTCCTGAATAAATATTTTTGTTCTATCGTTCCATACTCAATTTATAACATTACAACTTATTGACCTGCTAAGTCTTAAAAAATTCTTTAATAAATTAATTCTTAAAAAAATCTTATTTACATACATACTACAAGCATCAATATGGAACAACCCGTTTTATATTTAAAAAACAATTCTGAAGACTACAAATGTTAGAGGGAGTCAAATATGTGATCGATTTTGTATACTAAGTTGCCTATCTATGTTATAAACAAACTGACCAATGTTTTATGTATGTATTATATGTTCTGTCTACTAGATAAGTTTAATTCCAGAGAAATTAGTTTATGTACAAGGTACATAAAATTGCTCTCGGTGGCACTTTTGTTGACACAACTGAAGACTAGTAATATAAGCTTGCAAAGCAAGACCTGAAGCAACACACACTTAAATACTTTCAGTCCAAAAGGTCTTATAAGATTGTAGATACAGATTCTCTTACCTTTATGACAGCAGTGCATCTCATTTTTTAGAAAAGTTATAACCTATTAAACTTATGTCACTCACATTCACATCTCTTTTTTTTTTTTTTCAAAATAGTTACAACTTTCCTAAATTATAAATAATTTAAATATACATAATAGACATTAAAAAAGATTTTCCTTTATTAATTTCTTTTGAAATTGAAAAAGTACCCATAATTGATTTTTATTGAATGGTATTCTTGAGTCAATAATCTGTTTTTTTTTTAATGGGGATGTAATATATTTGAAATATTTATTATATATATATATATATATATATATATATATATATATATATATATATATATATATATATATATATATATATATATATATATATATATATATATATATATATATATATATATATATATATATATATATATATATATATATATATATATATATATATATATATATATATATATATATATATATATATATATATATATATATATATATATATATATATATATATATATATATATATATATATATATATATATATATATACATATATATATATATATATATAATATATATATATATATATATATATATATATATATATAATAAATATATATATACATAAATATATATATATATATATATATATATATATATATATATATATATATATATATATATATATATATATATATATATATATATATATATATATATATATATATATATATATATATATATATATATATATATATATATATATATATATATATATATACATACATACATATATATATATATATATATATATATATATATATATAAAGGTTTTTGAGATCTTATATCTCTTAGATACTTATTACAAAGAATAATGTAAAATCCTAAGTTTACTAGGTAGATAAGAATGAAAGAGTGTCATGCACAAACATAGGTAGTAAACAAAAATTATCTATTAATGGAAAGATTAATTTATCTGTGTCATGTCAAATAAGGAATCATATATTGTTTCACAATCTTTCACAGAATGAATTATGGATATAAATATTTCACTTGGTAAAGAGGAATCCTGGGGCTGTGATGGTTTTTATTTAACTGTTGAAATATTGAAGATTTTAATCATGTATTTTTTAAATGGGCTTGCTTAAAGTAGTGAATAAATGATATATACCTTTGGCTCGAACCAGCTTTTCTGCCCTTCTGCGTGCTTGTATTTGGATTAATTTTTTGAATTTTTTTACACTGCTTTTTACTCGGATTTTTGCCTAAGAACTTAAGCACCAAAAAAATGAGCACCAACCATTCTTTTAAATGAAACTCTCCATATAATATTGTTTTATTAAATGGGTTTCTTCATGGCGATTGTAAATATTCCAGTTAATCTTTTTTGCCGAAATTAACTCCTAGATAGATCAATGTTTATCCCAGTACCAAACCCATAACATACCCATAATAAGTCAATAATGTTTACCTGTCTTAAATACTCATACATCACTTAGAAATGCGTTTTAGTACTTGCTTTTTGTTTTATCATTACAACAAATGATTTCTTTCTTTATAGGCCCTCGCCGTCGCGTGACCGTCGCCAGCACGCTGCCCGTCACCCTGGAGGACCCTGCCGCGCCCTGGAAGGGTCCGCCGCCCGGTCCGGAGCCCCAGGGGTTCGCGGGGGGCGCCGGCGCCTTCGGCTCGGGTCCGCCGGCCGGATTCCAAGGGCCACAAGCGTTCCAAGCAGGTCCTCCTGCCGGTGCTGGTTCACCGGCCGCCGCCAGTGCACCGCCTTACCAGGGGGGCGGTGGACCACCGCCCGGTGCTTCCACTCCTCAGTATACAGCCTCACCTGCACCATCGGGAAGTTCAACACCAGGACCTCCCGGTCAGCCTCAGAATGCTGGTGGTAAATACCTTTATTAAACATTTATTTTTAATGTATGGGATTTCAGTTGAGGTTTCAATGCTTTGCATGCCATTTAACTGCATGTACGGTTTTCTAATTTTGCATGGTACATTATTTTTTGTGCATCTTGTAAGTGTAGATATTATTATAATAAATTATGTGGATATTGAAATGCATAGGTATTTGTTTACTCAATGCACGAAAACTGCTAGTGAATAGTCTGAATATAAAATGATAACATTAGTTCACTAAAAGTGACCCTACTTGCAGTGATCAACACTAAAATAAGAAACCAGGTATGTAGCTAAGTGGTAAATGATAAACCTAATAATCCCTACAAATGAATCTTTGTTAACCTCACAATAGATGAAATGATATTTTATAAAACAGGTTAGTATTCATGAAAATATTTTTCCAACAAAACCTTGAATTTAAAAGGTTTCACATAGAGTAAAAAATAGGCTATTTTGTTTTCTTCTTATATACGTATTATGAGTGTATGAGTATCCCTTACCCCAAGTGTCAGTGGTAGATTCAGGGGAGTTGCGGTTTATTGTCAAACTTGAGACAAAATTTAAGTATAAACTGTTTTGAAGCTTAACAATGTATTTTATTTTATATCAAAAGGCTTTGTAAGAATAATTTACTTGGTAGTCCTGAAATAAGCTTTAGTTCACCAACACATTCAAGGAAAAGTAAAAAAAGCCTTGTAGGTGACGTAGCCAGCGCACATGCTGGAAATTTAAAACATTTTTTTTTTATATCATGATGGTCGTTTCACCAAGAGATATTTGCAGCTTAATTTTTTACTACCTATTTTAGGGCAAGCTAAAAAAATTTACATTTTGCACAATTTTACTTTAACTGGGTTATGAAGTAAAAACAGGCACAATTTATTTGCTCTACAACTCTAAAGGCTGATTTCCGTTGGTGCCACATTTCATGCATTTTTAACTCTACTGAAAAATTGCATATATTTTAGCCACCTATATCTCCACTCATGCATCATGCAGTTTGAGACGAATTGAATGCAATTATAATGCGAAAAAGAATATGTTCTATATGTACAATGGTGAAACTGTGTTGTTTATTTTGACTTCGATTTTGATATTAATTTCAAAAAGTGATAGAAGATACAAGAAAATTTAATAGCAAACATGTTAAAAATAAAAAAGGGAAATTAATTGCAGTTTTCATGCAGCATCAAAACTTCATAATAAAATGCAGCACGAATGCAGATCGGCCTTTCTACAATATTCCCAAAAGAGACATGTAAAGTTTTAGTAAACCCTCTATAGGGTGGCTTTTTATATTTTGACATTCATTCTCTGACTTAATTTTTTCAGACACAAAGAAAGTGTAAATACAATTTATTTTTGAAATGGCTACTTAGTTTTAACTATTGGTAAAAAGTAATTTTAGAAAATAGAAAGTAGCCATGGATAACATGGACTGTTTTGTTAACTGAACATATAAATTATGTATGTCAAAATATACCGATTTTATTTCTTTTACCATTGCTCTACTTCGATTTTCCTAAAATACCTATTTTAAACTGCTAGAAACATTAGAAATAAATCCAAACAGTTATGGTAGTAAAGCTGTATTACAGACCATTAAATTAAGTACTTATCAAGACGCAAGTGTCGAAGAAATAAATAAAATTCTTGGTAAAATCAATATTTTGGAAATTACTGCTTCGTTTCGTTAAATGGGATATTTAAGCCCCCACAACTTTCGCCTCCAGTGATGATTGTAAATTTCTGTTACATTTAACTTTGCTCCAGTCCTCTATTTTTTTTATTTGTGCCTGTGGCTACTGTTGTATGTTATCTTAACTAACTTTTAATAAGTATTTTCAAATTTTATCGTACTAAGCAGTCTATTCCTTCGAAATTGAACTATACACTTAATTAATTTGACTTGTATTGTATAAATAATTGAGGTGGCTGACATCTTTTCATTTTTTTAGTGAAACCTTAAGTAACGTAAGCGGAAAACATCCAAATAAAATTTTATTGAAAATTGTAAATTTTACCTCAACAATGGTGACCGATTAGTCAAGGCAAAGCATCAACTATAATTTTAATAAATAAGAATGTATTAATTTGACAGAAATAATAAAACATTTAAACTGCGCTTTATTGGACATTATTAATGAGTATACAGGGTGATACATTTAATGGCTTTGATATGGGTGGTAATTTTCTAAATTAAATACAGGGGAGGGGGTATTACGTATTACATATTTGAAATCTGCCCAAAAGTCTACATTTTCTATGGGGCATACCTTGAAATTTCCGTAAACATGGAGTGTCTAAAAAAATGCAGAAAAAAACCGAAAGAAGGGGAAAAATTGAACTTATAAACTATGAAAAAATAGCCTAATTAACGAGTTTGCCGATATTTGTTATATCTTTTTAAATAGACTATAAATTATCGTAATAGAAACCGATTTAAAGATATATTCTGTGACATTGACTACCGCGCCAATCCCATCGGTATATTCGCCGCGTCAGTCTCTGAGTTCCATCGATACTATACGCCGTCAAAATAATGTTGTTTTTTCCTAGATTTTTTTTTAAGATTGTAGTTGTAATAAATTTCCCTAACAATACTTAAAACGTTTTTGGGTTATAAAATAAGGGTATTTTATTAAATTTTTTATTTCATTTCAATAATTTATTTGTATAGAAACCAGAGTTTTAAACATATTGATTAAAAACCGGTCTGTTAAATGTGTTTAAAACACCACTACTTGTTGTAAACTATTATGTTTCTAAAATGTTTTATTTAAAATGAGACTTTTTAATGCATTTATTTGTTTTTTTAAATTGTTAAAAACTGTCTTAACTTTAATTAAAGAACAATAGTCTAATAAAAAGTGAAAACATTCTTATACAAAGAATACACCAAAATAATAATAATAAACAAAACAGAATGAATAGGTTGAACTATGAAAACAGCTCAACATTAGCTTAAAACACGTAGTATTGTAAGCATCACTTTGGAAATAAACACACGTAAAAACTAATTTAAATAAAAAAAAATAAATGTTTTGTTTAAAAATAAACAAAAACTTCTGTTTTTTTAACCTTGATAGAAACAGATTTTGTCTCTTTACTAAGCCTTTATTTTTTATTGAGGGCTTCTTTTTTATTCTGAATATATATTTGGTATCCTCATAATTAATAGTAGTTAATTTTTATGTTTAAAACATACGAATTTATTTCAATTTTTCCAAACTGTTAAATTTCTGGGCCTACTGTAAGTTTAATTGTTTTAGAGATATTCACAATTTAAGACTCTGAGAAGCTGTAAAATCTAAATGGTTCGAATTAGGTCAAAACGGATTGCATATTTTTTTCTTAGTTTTTCATTGGTTTTTTTTAGTCTAAACCGAGGTTTAAACGTAATAAAAAGCTCTTCAGCTTTTCAAAAACATCGGATATGTTGAATGTCACTATAAGAAAGGCAATATAGTACTGAGGCAAGAATGTGCAGTTTGTTCTCGAATTTGTTCTAAGTCAACTCATTTTGAATTTAGAGCGTCACAAAATTTCAAATGCTTCATTTTGAATCGTCACTATCCCGAAAATAGTTGAATTTAAGGATAAGAATGAAAATTTTTTGGAATTTTGGGCAAATTTTGAATATGTAATGTAATCAATAAAATAAAAGAATAAAATCTTAAAGAAAAGTTTTTTATAAACTATTGAACTAAAAAATACTATTTAATGTATGAAGTTAAATAGTAAAGCTACAGAGAAACACCACCTTACAACTTTTAAAAATTTGAATATTTTCTTAAAAGCGTGATGACTTCTCACTCCTCAAATTTTGAAAAGTTCTCAGTGAGGGCGGGTTTTTTTTTGTAGCTTTACTACTTAACTTTATACACTAAATATTATTTTTTACTTTTTAGTTCAACAGTTTATAAATAAAAGCTTGTTTTTAAAAATATTTTTTTTACGTTTATTTTATTTTGTACTTTTTAGCATTATTTTGTATGCACCCTGTATAACATATTCACGATTTGTCTATTTCGTAGTTCCATATTAATACAGTGCCCCTGAATAGGGTATGCCAAATTTGAACTCAATCGGATGCCACCAAGTGCTTAAAAAATTGATTTTGAACCGGGAAGACATAAGAAAAAAGCAAGTTAAATAAAATCTTATTAGTAGTAAGAGTACTCAGTGTAAAAAAATTACTGTCTATATCACAGCGTCTAAACAGACAACCCTGTATATTTGGAAGTAATCTTAAAGAATCGCAATTTAATAATAAAAATAATTGTTTAAATTCTTATACAATTAGTGCAACGACTTTATGCACTATACTCTTTTACTATTGTTCTAGGGTTTCCTCCGCCACCAAACAGCGCCGGGCCACCTTACAATGGGCCCGGCCCAGGAGGCCCGTTTGGGTCTCCTTCGGGGGGTCCACCTCCCTTTGGACGACCGGGGTCATCAGGACCTCCGTTTGTCGGGCCAGGCGGTAACCCCCACTTTCACAATTTTGGCCCTGGACCGGGCGGATTTGGTATGCCGCCAGGATCGCCGTTTGGTCCGGGACCGGGACATCCGATGTCGGGACCTATGGAACCGGGTCACGCGATGATGGGTCGTGGAATGGGCGGGCCAATTCCTGTAGAACAAGGGTAAGTTAGAACATTACTACATATCTAGATTATTTTTTTAAACTTAAGTACCAAAATAACAGACTTGAGAGACCTAATAAAATATGTAATTAGTTTAACAAAGGTCAACAGCGTCTGATACATGCGAGGAACGTATACAGGATGTTTAAAAACACATGGGCCACCACTTAATGGGAGGTTTAACAAGGATTCGTTTTCAAGATATAGGGTGAAAAGATTTTTTTTGATTAGGTGTTTTCGCTGTATATTTAAACCGGATATTAGATTGAAATGAAACTCGGCCTAGTAAGAATATGGAATAATTCTTTACGAAAAAGGTAGTCTTTGTTTAAATCAGTAAATCCAACCATGTTAAAAATAAATACCAAAGCTAAATTGCCGTCGTTACTTTTGTCAAGTGATTATTAGTTTTGATATTTGGCAATAAGGTTGCCTTTAATTTTAAATATTCCTCTTTTAGTACAAAATCAATTAGTTCAAATTAAAATAGCTGGTACAGGCTTGCATTTATCGACTTGAACTAAAAGTATATTTTTATTTGTTATTTTATGATAGCCATAAATGCGTAAAACAAAAAAATAACAGACATAACTCTGCATAAAATAAAAACATTTTTTTATGAATATTATATTTTTACCATTGGACTGCTCATTGTGCCTAGGTGCAAAATGGGATTACCCTGTAACTGTGGCCCTGTGGCAGTAGCGAAGTGACCAAATAAAATCAAAAACCCTTTTAGAGACGTGGTGCAGTAAAGTCAAACTGTTTTAATTTGCAAAAGTTATTAGTGAATCGAGAATTTAATAGATAGTAAATAAATACACTACGTCCATTAATTATGCAATATATAAATGCAAGTGAGCCGATTTTCCCAATTTTTTTTTGGCTGGTAGTCAATTTGTTCTAGTCTAAAGAACAGTGGACCTAAGGTCTCAAAAGGCTGAAACATTTCATAACATTTAAAAACTTTATCTTTAAATCTCATATCTCAATATCTACACTAATTACTGACCTAAATACTTAACCATGAAGTTGCAGGTATATACGAATTTATACACGTTTAGTATAATGTACCAGATTTGTCAACTTTCTTTAAATATGCTTGGGATATTGTAACAGATATTGCTGTTAGTAATAATATGACGCGCCAAGTTTAAAAAAATGTTTCAGCAACGTTGCCATTTTATTTTTAAAATTTTTATTATTTAAAATGAACACTCTTTTGCTGTCATCGATTACTCGTATTTGTTATATTATTATCGCAGAATTTAGGATATTGTCATGTTGTATGAAAAACAGGCATTTAAAAAAAGGAACAGTACTGTCGATTTTTTTTACGTCCATAAATATGGAGTGTTGAAAAATGAAAAATTCTAGCTGATTTGAAACACCTAATTAACTTGGTTGTAAACCGATTTCTCCATTTTTTTTGCTAATAGGTAATTAACTCTGGGTTTAGAGCGTGTCTTAATACACTTTCCTGTACAGAGTGGAGCATTTTGGTCCATGTAACTTTCATAAAGGTTAAGTCTGTTGCGTAGTTAAATGCAAGCTGAAAAAATTATATCTTTAAAGTATATTTGGTAGGGGCTTTGACACAGCAGAAAACATAGGCTCTGCCAACTTTCTTTAATACAGCTTAAGCTATTGTAACAATTTTCATTCTGTAGATTTAATGCGACACGTCAAATTAAAAGAAAAACATTGATTGAAGGAATTGTATCATCCAGCCAAAAAAAAACATCACCGACCTTGGCACAACTTTAGATTCTTGTGTTGAGGTTTTATTCTTTTGGATGACATTTTTTCGCTACAATCGATTCCTCGTATCTGTTTAGTTATACAAACAGATTTTTTAGACTTAGTTCAAGGTAAAGTTGCCATTGGTTCTTTTTTGATGTTGTTAACTTAATTTTCAATATTATCTCACAAATAATAATTTATTATAATTTTCTTGGAGAGCTACTAACTTAATCTAAGTGTAAACACTTATTTGGAATAGTTATTGGTACATGTACTTAGCCACGAGATTGTGGATAATTTTTATTTGTAAATATTTTAATCATTCTTAAGAAATTATTAATTTATTTATTGTAGAGGGTAGATAAAACATTTGTTGATATTTCGTTTTATTTTTAAGAAAAAAATCTTCTTGATCATGGAAAAACTAAGCAGATACGAGGAATCGATTGCGGAAGGAAATGTTTCATACAAAATAATAAAATTGTTACGCCCACAGAAGAATGCGGCAACGTCGCTAAATATTTTTTAGAATTTGACGTGATTTTTTGAATATAGCGAAAATTGTTACAATAGCATAAGTGGTATTAAAGAAAATTTGCAGTGCCAGTACTTTCTGCCAGACAAGTTTTGTATGAACTTGTTTCCGCAAGGACCTGTGTCAATAATTACTGTGGATAAGCCCCTAACTCGAACTATGACTGATAACACTTCGAAGAGATAATATAATCGACAGTAGATATAAGTTTTTAAGTCTTGCGATTATAATTGAACAGATACGACTATTCGATTGCAGCAAAAGGTGTGTTCATTTTAAATAATAAGCAACGCCGTTGAAACATTTCTTAAACTCGGTGTATCACATTATTTATCCCTATACAGCAAGATTTACTACAATAATTTAAGCATATTTAGAGAAAATCGCAGTGGAGTATTTAGAATGCCTCCCTGGGAGGAAGACAAGTATTTACATTTGGCAACTAAAAAAAAGTAATTACTTTTTGTTTCTTAACACAACATAAGCTTAAAAAACCTCATGAAAATTAGCGTTGACTAAACCGACCTGACTTACCCGTGGTAATGCCTTAAATAGTTTTTAATATTTTTCTCGGGTTAAGGACTCTGCAAATGCCTCCCCTTCCCTAAATACGCCACTGGATAATTGACAATTATTGCATTTTATACTACAATAAATTATAATTATAAATAATTATAATTTCGTATGTATCTGGAACTGTACAGCGAAATACCTGTGCCAATAATTACTATACATAAGCCTCTAACAGAGTCACTATATAGATAGATTTTTCTTTACCTGGCTTTTGCTACGCAGCTAACTTAAGTTTTAGGAAATTAACATGTACTTAACCTTTTTATCTCACCCTGTACAAGAAAGCGTTTTGAGGCATTAATCATACTGCTCTTCACTCTAGAATAAATTGCCAATCTGCCAAAAAAAAATTGAGAAAATTGGTTTACAACTGAGAAAATTAGGGGTGATTGAAAATGACTTGCATTTTTATATATTCCGTAATTAATGGACGTGATGTATATTTTTATTTTGGTATGAACAAATGGACAACCTGAATAAACCTTTTTAGGTACTATATCAATTAAAGGAACACTGTTACTTGCATAATATTTCTAAAGAAACAATCCCATATTAATGAACGCACAATTTTGAAAAAATAGCCATATTTCCAAAAATATCGGAGGTATTAAAAATCCGTCAAAATTAAGAATCCATAACATTTTATTTTTAATATTTATTAAGCATCTGGGTTGAAAAAAAGGTTTTTTTGATAATTTCTGGTAGAAATAAAACTTAGAATTTTTGTAAGGGTCATAGTTAACACTATATATATATATATATATATATATATATATATATATATATATATATATATGTTTTTGGCTTCTAATCATATTGTCTCTAAAATACGTTACTTAACATGAAATTCTTAATTTGTTGTAAACCCCATCTCAATATCTTTATCTGTTTTGCAAATTACAGATCTTCAGACTTGTCTTTAAAAATTGCATTGGTTGCCCAGCAGAGTATTTTGATGTTAAACCTTTCCTTTTCCATTTAAAATTGAATTTTTACACTAAAAAAAAATATTAATAGATGATAACCCTATAAATGCGGTTTATGTTTTGCATCCCGAAATTGTAGCATAGCAAATCGAAATTGGGAGAATAAAATCGTGTGAATTCTCGAATTGTTCAATAAAATATTACTCTCTCCACAGTCATTTGAGTTGATCTTTTTAATTGAGATTTCGTTATGAAATGTTTAAAGATTATTTTAAATAACCCAAAAATGTTCATTAGAGGATATATAAATACGTCATATGGTTTATCTTTTTATTGCTGAAATAAAATCTAGAGAAATAAATAAACACAACCGGACGCAAGTATCTATTCCAACACTAAAACTGAAATTACAAAAGTAGATAACTGAATAAACCCAGGAGTAGCTATTAGGAAAAAAAAAGAACAGTCGTCAATAAGAAGTACGGCAACATCGAAACCGGCATTATTATCTCTAACCACGTGGATTTTGGTGCACAACGTTGCCAAGCTTATTGAACGCAGTGATCCGTTCTTCCGAAATAGGTAATTATTTTGCATAAATCATATATTATTTTCAAGATATGTTTGGTACGTTTTACTTCCATGGTAGAAGGAAAGTTCAGGATCCCTAGTTCTCATTCCGTCGGTCCGTCTGTCTGTCAATCTGTCTGTTCGCGGCATAGTTAAAAAAGCCTGCTTACCCGATTGACTTTTTATTTCGGCAAAAAATTACCCGAAAAAATTACTTATTAGATTGATTTTAAATTTTGTGCAAGAATTATGTGTGATATAGAAATAAACTGATAAAAATAGTAGTGTGAATTCAAGAGGCGGAATAAAATGATGTCCAAATAAACTGTTTAAAAAATAAACGTCAAAAAAGCTTTTATTCAATTGACTTGTTCAATTAGATATGATATAGAGATACACTGGTAAAATGTTGACACAATTCAATATGGCGGAACAAAATTACTGTCTAATGATTAAAAAAATCAGTTTAAAACACTACTTATTCGATTCATGCAGATCTGTCTTTCTGTTCGCGGCATAGCTAAAAAGCTACTTACCCGATTGACTTTAAATTTTGGCAAAAAAAAAAAAAAGATCATACGGGAATGACATGGTAACAACTGGGTAAAAATTCAAAATGGTAGTAAAATAGTATATCATAGTATTCAGTTGACTTTAAATTGTATCCAAAATTCAAGTGTGATATAAATAGAAACAGGTAAATGCCAGATTAAAGTGTTTGAAAAAAATATGCAAATATCGGTATACTTCCTTTAGCCGGAACTTCCTTTGTTATTAATCCTTTTTATTAGGAATAGTAAAGTATGATCTTATTTAGTTTCGCATATAGTCATTTAGTAGTTACATATGCATATAAATTATGTTATTTTTGGGTAAGACCTGTCGAAAATTTAACTCAAAATTTCCTCCTAAATCCTTCCTTTTTACGTTTTAGGATTCATTATACTTGGAAGTTTTTTTGACGTTTCGCCTTTTGTTGATTTAGTCATCTTTCGGGATCTTTTCTCCACTTATCGTAACTAACAGGGTTCTAACATGAAAAGGTAACTCGCAGTATCCGCCTCTATTGTTTAAGTATCGGCAGGCTTTCTAACTGGCCGTACCAACTTTACGTATTTTCCGCTTTGCACTTTTTTTACCGCATGACTTAGCGGTTTTCTAAAAATGAGCCATTGAATTGTTTTTCTGTTCCTTTTATATATTAGTCTTGATTACTTAGGCAGTCACACAGATCGATCGCCTGCAACCGGCTAAAAAGAAAACAAATTATCCCAATATTGTTTTAAATAGTTTATTGTAATCAATGGACGACCCATCGCGCGATCGAGCATGACCATACGTCACCGACTAGTTTGAAATTGAAAAATGTTTGTTTTTAGTCGACTCTCGACGGTTGTCTTAAGAACCCTGGGCTTGCGATTCGAATTAGCTAGGAAATAATTCGCTGTTGCATTTTCAAACTGATCAGGTACTTCCGACGTTTAACATTTACACTTATTAATTTTACCTCCGGTCATATTCATTAAATCAGATTTAAGCAAACAATGTAATCGCCTGAAGATTTCCGACAATATCGAGATTGAGATAGTTTTGTCGTAAGAGGGACCTATATTTAGTAATTACTGTGAGTAATATCTTGCCTATGTTCTCCTGCTTACTGCTTTGTATATACATGTAAGATTTTTTATCGGATTGTGTTTTTTATTAGTCGTCAGCCAGATTTTTTTTGTAATCGTTTTTATGGTCATATTATGTTTTTGGTTAGATCGGTTAAATCTAACTTTATGCAACCAGTCTGTGTGTCAGTGGCAAAGCGACAAAGCTCGCCTTTAGATTATGCATCAGTGACAGAGCGACAACATTTTGCGCCATTACGCCGTATCTAAATGTCATGCTTCACATCTAAGTGATACTCCATTCCCAATCTTCACAATGTGACTCCCCTGCAGATCATGTAAACCAAAAAAGATATATTCACAGATACCTTGTGATTATTTCATCAATCAGGGTACCTATATATGCTTTTAGGTTTTTAAGAGTGGGTTGTCTGTTCAGTGACTCTCCTGCTACAGAATAAATCAAGTATTTTTTTGCTTGTGATTTAGTTAGTCAAAACCCAAATATTAATAGTTTTTAATTTATATGTTTCGACAATTAAAATGTCATTTTTTTATATATGCGCCCTGCCGCGGGAGATCATATTTGAAAAGGGGGCTATTCTGTTATAAACAATTGAAACGCTCTATCCTCCGACCAAATCAACATTCTTGAAAATGAGGGCCAGTTTGGAAATTAATAAATATTGCTTATATTGAAATATATTATAATAAATAATAGTGTTTGATATCAAATATAACAATGAGTTATTTCTTGGAGAATTTCCCGAAACTAAAAAAAGCTCTCTCCAGGGGATGTGTGCGGCAAAGGGATTCAGTAACGCGGTAGGGAGGGGCGCGAGAGGAGAACGTGGTGTATGCGTTGCAATGTTGCCAAATGCTACAGGTTTTTTATTTGTTATTATATGCAATAAATATATAGATACCTAGTTTTAAATATATATTTTAAGATTTGAATCAAAGGACTGATACGGAATTATTATGCGTTTTATTTTTATTAGATTTATTATCTGCTGTCTGAATTTTTACATTCTTAAACTTTATTGAGTACGAATTGTCTTAAGATTACACTTTTACATAAAAGTATAAGCATATACTTTATTGGAAAAATTGTAAAAATAAATGAATAGAAATAAAATTGACTTCAGAAATCAATATTATATACATAAATGGTTTTTTTTGTACAATGGTGTTTAGAACTTAAACGACTTGCATCCGAAATACAAAAAAAGCGTTCAGATGAGTGTATAAAATAATAAAAGTAGACAAAACTTGTGAAGCGAAAATGTTTAAGTTGAATACTAAATGAAATCTCCTTCATATTTAGTATTTTATTTATGCGTTATACCGTGTCCTTCAAATTTTATTCGTGTTACAGGCCATAGGTAGAAATTAGTAGGAAGGATATCTTTAGTTCAGCTATCACTAAAATTTGAAGATGCAAAATGTACAACGGCATGAAATAGTATTATTTTGGTAAAATATGGCTAAATACATTGGTGGCCTAATTAAATATTTTTTAAAAAACACTGTAAAAACTACTATCCAGTTGACTTCAAGTTTGCACAAATATCCAGTGTTATAAAAGGATGAATTGGTAAAATTTTAAGAGTTGATTATGGGGGACAAGATGTCTGCTAAATAAAATGTTTAAAAAATCGGTATAATTCCATTTCCTGGAATAAATCCTTTTTATCGAGGCATATAGTACATTATATATTTTATTTTATTAAAGATTATAAAAGTACTATTATAAACATACATTAAAAACAAAAACAAAATAAAAAAATGATATACTGAAGTACCAAAACAATGTTTTATCTAGGCAT
Organism: Kuschelorhynchus macadamiae; assembly: GCA_030620095.1. NCBI lineage: Eukaryota > Metazoa > Arthropoda > Insecta > Coleoptera > Curculionidae > Kuschelorhynchus > Kuschelorhynchus macadamiae. The sequence continues at coordinate 1,663,388 of JAUTXW010001314.1, forward strand.
ATAGATGTGCTTGTGCGTATGTATAATTGTATGTATAATATTAAAACTGGACTTATAGATCCTACAAATGAGAGAATTGTGGAGGTAAAAATCTAGATTTCTTCCAGTCGGAATGATTGTTATAGATGTTAATGAACAGTATATATTATTATAAATTATTTTTGAAATGTTTGGCTTCATAAACACAACAAAAAATATGTAATTAGAAATAAAAGGAGCAAAAAAATCTAAACGCCATATTTGGATGTTAATTTTCATATAGTTTTGACCTTAATCATCTATTTGTCTAGTCTAAAAACGTTGCCATTATTAAATATATCGAGTTCTTTAATACAGTTTTTTATTTATTTCAACAATTGGTAATTTTAGGTTTTGGTAAATATTCGTTTTCAATTAGTAGAATATCTTTTGAATATAGTTTTTGCATTATGCTAATTTGTTTAGTTGAGTAATAATTAAGCATCTAATTAGTATTTTAGAAGTAATGAGAAATAAGAGTTTGCTAAATAATAAACAGGAAAGTATAATTTGTGCCATGATTAAGTTATTTTTGGAAGGCATTGACGAACTTTTCGTCGATTATTTCAAAAAATCCATAAATTTCCTTTATCCGGAACTTCCCTCGTTATGATTTTTTTCCATTTGTTAAAAATAGTGAAGTTCAGGACATACTCACAGTATATATATGTGTTACATATATTCTGTTTTTTCAAATATTCTTATTGGGTGCCATTTTGTTCCATCATATTGAATTCCTACCAATATTTGACCAGTTATTTCTACCTATGCCACACTTGACTTTTGGGCATAATTTACAATACATTCAATGAGTAGTTTTTACATTAGCACATACCGCCATTTTGTTACGTTATGTTGAATTCGTATCAATTTATCCCATTTTTACACTTAATTTTTCTGCAAAATTTAAAGTTATTTGAACAAGATTTTTTTACGTTGATTTTTTAAAAAATTTGTTTGGTCGTCATTTTGTTTCGCCGTCTTAAATTCGTACCATAACTTTGGCAATTTATCTCTGAATCACACTTAATTCTTGCACAAAAAATAAAATTAATTTAATAAGTAGTATTTTCAGGCTGATTTTTTGAATATTTTTTTAGGCCTGTATTTAGTTTTGCTGTCTTGCATTCATATCAAAATGTTACCAGTTCATTCCTATGTAACACTTGATTTTTGTGAAAAATTTGGGGTAAATTGGATAATAAGTTTTTTAGTAATAATTGTTTTAAAAATGTTCTGCCATATTGGATTTTTACCAAAATATTACCAGGTCTGGTAAGTAGTTTTTAAGCTATGCCACGAACTGACAGACAGACCGAAAGACGGACCGATGGAATTGATAAAACATATTTTTTGAAGATATGTAAAACCTGAGAGGATGATTTTTTTCACGATTACAAACATTTAGTTGGCTTAAGTAGTTTAGAATTTTTAAATATTTTATTAAGCCGACATTTTGTTTCGCCATCTTGGATTCGTACAAAAATTTTACGAATTTGAGATAAATTGGATAAGTAGTTTTAAATAATATTTTTTTTAACATTTCACTAAGTTGCCATTTTATTTCGCGATATTGGCTTTTACCCACAATTAGTTAAGGCACACAATTTGAAATCAATCCACTAAGCAGTTTTTTTAGGCTGAACTTTTGAATATTTTGTTTCGCCATTGTGGGAAGTACTGTCTATATTGACGTCTTCAGATCATTAACTAAAAAAATCAAAGAATACCAGACATTAATCAACAGAGAATTTTACTTCATAAATATAGAAAATAAATAATATACCTAAGTCCTTAAAATTGCGAAAGTTACGCAAGTAAAATATCTGTGATTTTGCTTTATAAACTAAACTAAAAAATGATAAGAATGGGGAACTGTTTATGTCCAAATAATTGTTTAATTATTTTTTTTTATTTCCTTGAAAAAAAATTAGTTTTTGTTCTTGCGTTCTACATGTGAAATTTCAAAGTTCTCATCAAAAGTCTGGTTTTTTCTTGATTCATTAAATGTTAAGGGGGAACTGCACGCAGTAATATGGATCATTTGTAAGCCTTCCGCCGCTGCAATATTATGTTAGAACCATAATAGATATGTATTAGCTTCAATGAGATTTTAATAGGGAAATACGTATAGTTGGGAGCTAAATGCAAATTTTTATGAAAAAATCAAATCTAAAGTTATAAAATAAAAGTAAATTTGTCCATTTTCGACCATTTTTGGACCACTTTTTGACGCACTTGCCTTCGCATATAATTTTTTTTTCCACAAAATGGCTCTTTACCGCCTTACATGGATCCTTTGTCTACGTAACTGCAAAATTTGAAATGGTAAATCGTACTCATGTCTTTGTATTTCTGCAGCGCGTGAACCCTTTTGAACCCATTTTTAATCGAAATGTTATTTAAATTACCTCTACATAACACATTTTTTTGAGGTCGGACGTGCAGGAAGTTTTTTTTTAATGCGTAGGTACCTTTTCATCTTACTTTCAACTCGACTAGATCTTGTCGCTGGTTTTTCACTTTTTACGTGCAGTTCTCCCTTAAGAATAATAATTAGAATTCTCTTGCTTTTTTATACCTTAATTCGAGTCCACTGTTTCTTTTTTAATGATCTTTTTTAAAAAAGTGTTTTTATTTACTTAGTTAAAATGGATTTCCATCAAGTAAGTAACGGCTAACTGTGTAATAATACATTATTTTAAAAAGTAAAATAATTTTATCGTGCAGGTAGGTGACAAAACATCTCCGACTCGTAAATTAGAAACCTGCAGCTGGATTTTGGAAAAGTAGCTAAAAAAGGAAACAATGTAAGGTATCTTTTTGTTGAATAATAAGGTTCAGACCAAATGTAGATTATATTTGTAATAATGGCAAGGCAATAATTGTAGATGTTATGGGGAAATTTGAACATTAATTATAGAATCAAATTTGTATCTAGAATAAATCATCAACTATACATGATATTATTAGCAAATTCTCATTTTAATTAAATATTGGAGTCATATCTCGGTCACAGATTACACTTACCAGATGGGTCAATTTTTATCGTTTTTTCAGTTGATGAGTGTCAATCGTCAATACATCCCTTACGGCTATTCCGCCGCAGTCACGGCGGCAAGACCACGAAATTTGAGTATATGACGAATAATGATACTTTTCTATTTGGTAGCTCGGTTAGGAGTTCAAAATCTAGACAAAGCCAGAATTTATGATATCTTTTGCACAAATAATTATCTGAATCATTAAAGGAAACTTAACGTCTTGTAAAGTTTTGTCGAAAACCATATTCTCATTAGATTCAGGTTTATGTTATTTTAAATATGATAAATTTTAATTGCCCTTTAACCTTAAAAGTCAGATTACACGGAATTATTACAAGTTGGTCTTCGAATACTAACATTTTAAAGGTAGATATTTTTTAAAAAGTTACTAATTTGCTTAGAGCTGTGTAATTTATCTATTTAAAATAAAAAGCGGTTTTTTCTTCGGTGTCGCAGCTTACAGTTCACCAATTTGGATATTTTTTGAAAATTGTTAAATCTCTATCCGCAGACGTGGTTTCTCTACTTAGTATTTCTTTTTGTTATAGTTTTTACATGGAAAATTATAAATTAAATAAACTATTTAAGCCGCTTACGTGGAAGAATAACCCGGGGGATATTTTTTTACAAAGTTCCACCAAAAGTTTTTTTTTAATGGATGGATGTTTTTTATTGAACACTAATTTTACTACTTCTACCTTCAAAAAATACCTGGATATCGATTTGTCTTTAACGTATCTCAAAGGTAAATCTAGAAATAATTTCCAAAATAAATAAGATGGTGACGTTGTACTGTGCCTGTCGCACTAAAGGCGGATTTTACAAGTTAAGCTTGATCTGCGGTCTGCAGTTTAAACTACAGAATAATATTGAATACCAATTTTACTATTTCTACCTTCAAAAATACCTGAATATCGATTAGTCTTTAACGTATCTCAAAGGGAAATATTTTTTAAAAGAAATAAGATCATTGGTCAATATTCAGGTTTAAACTTCAGGTACAGTTTAAACCAAAATTGTGAAATGCGCTCTGGATTGGATTTGAGTGCAGTCGTTTCTATTGATTTTGCATTTAAGGGGCGGTTGGGAAAACGATGTAAAATGATCATCCTCTTTAGAGGGATTTCATGGGTTTAATTATTTTTTCCATTTTATTAGTTTTATCGTGCTGGGTTGGGTATTATAGGATTATTATTAGAAGTTTTTGTCTATCTACATATTTAAAGATTTAAAAGTTGAAATACAGCATAATATAATGCGATAAAAAAATATACAAAGCTCGCAAAGAAGTTATTTGTAAATACCCATACCTTCAAGTTTTGGGATATGGGGGCCATTTTTTTTTATAGTTTCCCTGTGTAATTTTAAAACTATATAAAGTTGTAGAATTTCTACGGAGTCTTACTCTTCTATACATATAAACTGCATGCCGATATATTTTTCCGAAAAATCAGAGCACAGTTCCAGATGAAATGTAAAGTCGAAATTTGACATATATCTAGGTAGTGATGCAAGTATGTAGGACAAATCTAAAATTCCCTAATTTTTAACAAGTGGGAACATTTATAGAGTATAGGAAATATTTCAATTCTGCAATCCATGGGGCACAAGCATATGTAAAAAATATCAAATTTGTTCGATGGATGTTTAGGGAAAACTACTATATTTTTTTAGCGAAAAAGCTCGTAAAACAGCATACACATTACTAACACTAATATGTTTAACTGAACGATTAAAAACAAAAAAATAAATAACACAGTATAACCGTAAATAACTAAGACTGGAAATATAATTATTAAACTCAAATGAGTATAAAATAAAGTACATATTAATAAATAAATACCTAATTAAAATAAAAATATGATTTTTTTTCATTTGGGTATAAAAAAGATTTAAACACAACATGAGTAAATCAAACCTTCTGTAACGTAAACGCGGTTAACTAGTTTTGGGTGTAGCCTTTTAAACACTAATATTCTAACCAGAGTAATACTGTAGGGGATTCTATCCACTGGTGTAGCCATATTTAATTACTCTAATTTGTATCCCATCAGAGAAATCAGAAATATAATATATAAGTCAAAATATCTTAAGGCGATATATCGATATTTATCGTGCATCACTAACGATACCCGCTTTGGTGTGATTCCATTGCAGCGTAGTATTATTGGTTGTGATGATTCCTAGCTACTACCTCCTTTGAAATTAGGACAATATTTTCCTGTAAAAGCGAATGTAAAAGAATGATTTACTATGTTGTAATCATAAATAATAATCAAAGACAAACTCTGTCCATTTCTGGCATTATAATTGATCTACTGAGTCGAATTTTTATATTGTCTGTTCTATTACGAAAATTGGGAACTTTGTAAATATTATTTTAAAATTTATTAAATATATATATATATATATATATATATATATATATTTAATAAATTTTAAAATAATCAAATAAAATACACGAATAAAGTTTAATCTCTTCTAAACAAAGCTGTTTTTCCCCGATAGTTATTTTTCAAAACCTTCGGTATATAAATATATATATATATATATATATTTATATATATATATGTATATATATATATATATATATATATATATATATATATATATATATATATATATATATATATATATATATATATATATATATATATATATATATATATATATATATATATATATATATATATTTTTAATTTATTTTTTAAATAAAAAGTGTTGAAAAATCTAAAGAGCGGTTTCACCCCCTTAAAATTTCAGTTTTGAAAAATCCCTTCTTATCGAACGTCTTCATCCTACTATCAACCTGCATGCCAAAATGCAGCTCTTTAAGTCATGCGGTTTGATTTTTTCAAAGACCTTGTATAAATTTACAATACAAAAAAATAGTGTTGAAAGGTCTCGGTCACCAGACGATCATTTCAAAGAAAAATCGTATAAATCTGAGCAATACAACTAACTCTCTCACGAATTTGGTTCAGTATTTTAAATATATAGATTTTTGCTATACACGGCGAATTTAACAAACACCTATATTTATTAGGGACACTAGAGTAGACTGTGCTTGCTCTCTTCTAATTGTAGAACGGAGGACGAGACCCCACACCACTTAACAGGGATCTTTTATAGGTGGAACAGACTCAGAACGAAATATTGAAATCTTGTTTTAAAATTCAGAATAGCTCTAGCAAATCGAATAGGTATCACAGAAAAATGAAATAAGGTTATATATCAACCATAAAGTTTTTTAAAACAGGATCATATCTGATCAAAAGCTTAATAACTGACCAAAATAGTCGTGGGTTGCTTGAATCCAAATGTTTAATCTGTCGTCTAAATGGCATGTTACAGGAAGATAGCATTAATTATACTTCAATTATTCTTTCTATAATTTGTGCCCAAAGAGAAATTTCTAACTAAATTTGCGAATCATTCTCTCTATCTATTGGCTTTGTCCTGTTGATAAATCTGCTTCAAAATGCCCTTTATCAGTTATCCAATTATTCTTAGGTTTAATTAGGAAATCTGTATCTATTACTGATTCTTCATCAGGAAGTTTTTCTTTTTCCTCATTCTGCTCTTTATTAATAATTTCTAGTACATTTTCTTCTGAATTTTCATTCTCCAAAACGCCTAGTAAATGAACCTTAACATTTAGCGTGTAAAAATATATTTAAAAATTTAAAAATTAAGGCTTACAATATGGATTAAAAGATTCACATTTAGATGTTGATGGTTGCTGGGCAAGCCATGAGGTTGGCAATCTTCTTTTCTCTGAATTTCTTCAACACATACATACAGATTACATGAAACTACCGGTCATATAAAATCATAACCAATCACCTAAGTTTTCACAAACTTTTTAGATTGAGTTAATTTGGACCTGGAAAGAAATAAGAAAATTAACAAATAAACACAACACAACAACTCCAAAACTATTTTTTCTACGCCAATTATTACATTATTTTAATAATACAAGACCAGGAATAACTTCTGATTTTCGGAAAGCCTAAACTTTTAAACATTAAATTTTTGCGAAAATTGGGAAGTAGGAATAGATTATAAAGAAAAACTTTATTTAATTTTTATGCACATATTTTCAGTTTCTTTAATTCTGCTATCTTAAAAATTTCAATTTCTAGAAATCGTTAAATTACAAACTTACATTTATGTGTTTTTGAAAAACTCTGTATCTCAACATCTGGTTTGACGTCGTCAAAATTATTCTTTTTTAAAGTAAAAACTTTTATCAAAAATAAAATTTTCTTAGCAATCGAAAATAAAAAAATTCCCATTTGTTGGAAACTCTTTGTCGGTCACTGTATATAATAGGTTTCTGAGAAAAAAACAAAGAATTTAAAGAAAATGTTCTTATACCTCCCGAAAACCGTATGGGTATTGATTTTGACCTCAATGTTCGTGAAAATATGGGTGATCGGTTTCATCTTTCAAATCTTCTTAACCATTTTTTTTATTAAATGAAAAATAAAATCACATTTTAACAATCAACAATAATAATTTTAATTACACAGACTTACTATTACAATTAACTTGACAAAAATTGTCTATTTTTACATGCTTTTTCAATGTTGCTTCGTTTTCCGGAGCTTTTTTTAGCTGCTCCCGATTGGTGCTTGTAATTCATTTTATCACAACTACAACGCTGAATATTCACAAAACAAAATATATAATCAGTATCACTGCAATTATACGCCTGTGACTGTGACCGACACGGTGACTCGCCTATCGATAGAAGTCGAGTAGTTGTGTAAATGTAATTTCCTTACTTAAATGTGCGCTTTTATAAATCGATAGTTTTTAATTCTATCGATAGCTCTAATACGGTAGTTTTTTCTGTAGACTTAAACCGTGCTACCAGGCCTCCAAAGGCCCGGGCCCTGGTGCAACCGCACCACTCGCACCATTGTAGTTACGCCACTGACTCGAACACATTGTGTGCACGCAAAACGACAGGCATTGCCTCATTGAAAATATGGGAGTATAATATAAATAAATAATATGTGCTTTTAGAAAACAAAATTATATAAATGACACAAAATAAGTAACAAAAAATATTCTAGGTAATTATTAACCTTATAGTAACATTAGGAACACAAAAGAAAACGCTGATTATAATCTTTAAAAAAAATACAACAGGAAATTTTTAATTTGCTTTCCTTTTCAGCCTACGAAAATACACAAATTTAGCCATCGTTTCATAATAATTTTCATTTTCCCAGTCGGTTGGGACGGACAGTTCATCATGAGTTGGATTTTTTGGCCGTAGTAGTGACAATCGTTACTAAATTATCTAAAAATGATTGTCCAAACCGTATGCAAAGGAAAATGTTCGTATTATGAGTATGTCTGCTAGTGTGATAATATGAATTTAAAAATTTATTTCGAGTATATGACGAATAAAATTTATACAAAAAATTTGATTTTTAAATTAAATTAATATATACAGAATGTGATGTAAAATTTTTGATTTTGTTGTCCTATGTGGTGGGTGCATAGAATATACAAAAATATAAAATATTACGTTTATTTTTTATTTTACAACAAAATGATGCATGAAAAAATATTTCAAATTCAACAAAAAGGTTAAATTGAAATAACAGTTAAAAATTCAGAAAAAGTAAAAAAATCCCCCAATGTTCATTATTTTGCATTGATAATGGGGGGTGCTGTGTTTCAGTAGGTACCTACTCACTTTGTTTCTGTTGTATTTCTGTTATAATCACTGTGCAACAAACAAATAATACTTGTAATAATAAATTAATTACTCAATTCAGATAATTATACAAAAGTAGATATGAAGGGTAAAAAGGCGAAATTATGAAATTTACGGAATTTTAAATTTTTTCTGAATATTTCACTGATATTTTAGATTTAACGTATCCATTTTTAAGTATTTTTTCATGCACCATTTTGCCACAAAATGAAAAATAAGGCTAGTTTACTATTGGCATTCTTTAATAAGCAGAAGTTTTTATAAAATATGTCTTGTTTTCGAAAAACGATATTTACAGTAAAATTCCTCTTACAACTTAGTAATAATAACATTGTTATAATAACGTATGTAGGTCTATCTGTGGCCGCAAAGCTAAAAACTACTTACCCGATTGACTTATTTTTTTTGGTTAAACATTGAGGCTCATACTGATGACCTGGTAACGTTTTGCTAAAAATCGAATATGACAACAAAAAAATATTACTAAAAAACTACGTATTCAATTTATCTCAAATTTTGCACAAAATTCAAGTAGTACGTAGAAATGAACTGATAAAATTTTGGTACGAATCCAAGATGGCAAAACCAAATGGCGGCCTAATAAAGTGTTTGTAATCGTGAAAAAATCGCCTTTCCGAGATTTTATAGATCTTCAAGACATAGTTAAAAAACCACTTATCCGTTATATGGGGATGACCTAGTAACCCTTTGGTAAAAATGTAAAAATAGTTATTACTGAAAAATAACTATCCAATTTACCGTAAATTTTGCACAAAAACAATTGTTAGATAGGAATGAACTGGTAGCATTACTTATTAGATTTATTTCAAATTTTGTACAGGGTTGTCCATTATATTTTGATGTCCACCTACAGGTCTAATTACGGGTTATAGGAAAAAACTTTAAATACAAATTTTATAGTTTTGTTAAAAAGCTGTTAAAAACCAGCCAACTATAATTTTTTTAATTGTAACACCTTACATACACATATTTTTTTTATTAAAAAGTTTTCATTTTTCTGATTTCAAATGTATATATATATATATATATATATATATATATATATATATATTATATATATATATATATATATATATATATATATATATATATATATATATATATATATATATATATATATATATATATATATATATATATATATATATATATATATATATATATATATATATATATATATATATATATATATATATATATATATATATATATATATATATATATATATATATATATATATATATATATATATATATATATATATATATATATATATATATATATATATATATATATATATATATATATATATATATATATATATATATATATATATATATATATATATATATATATATATATATATATATATATATATATATATATATATATTTTCCGCAGCACCTACCATTTTCCATATTTCACCTTTCCATATTTTCATGAATTTCAATATTAAATAAATGATTATTCATTATATAAAACCCTTTTTTGATGATATTTCAGTAGAAGTTAAAAATATTATGGTTAAAGCTCTTAAAAAAGGAGACCAAGAGACGTATTTTAAGCACATTCTTTGCCCAAGTCAAGCAGCCATTAGGAACTGTGACATTTATCCGTGTCTTATGCTAACATATGATACGTACTCTGGGCGAATACTGAAGAGTTAGGTAAACTACTGATTTTCTAGACCGCTCGGCTGTTTTCTAAAATACTTACTCTTGGTATCTTAGGTGCCCATATGGGTGGGGGAAAGGAGGGCAGTTAAGACTTATTGTATGCATGCCTATGCTTCTTATTATTTTTTGTGGTAAAGGAATACTAGGTATAAACATAACATATAGTCATTTTTGTTTGCAGATAATTCTTTTGATACCTTTTTCCACTTAAGTAATAAACCATATGGGACAAAACACGGCCTTGCTCCCCTCCCTTTCAAAATTTAAGAAGGGCAACTGCCGCCTGTGCTCCTCGTTTGATTATGATATGCGTTTTATCGAACAGACATTTAAAGCTGAAATTAAATACAATATTACAAAATTCAAGACAATCATGTTTTATTCAATAAAAATTACTACAAAAAAAAATAAAAATACGTACCGGTGTTGGCGGTCGCATCGGCAACGTCGTTTCTGCCCGCCCGCCTCCCGCACCTCCTGAGCCATAGCCAACGGCGCCCCGTCGGGCCGTAACCATCCCCCTGCCGTCTACACTTGAACCAGCACGTCGGGGTCCCATAAAGAGCAACTGTTACGAGGCGCGAGCGCCCGGTACGCTAGGATCAGAGTTTGCTGTTTCTTGTTGGCAAGATAATACGAGGGCATATTGAAAATTAAAGTGAATGCAGTAGGATATAAGCAAAATATATTATCTTTAAGACATTTGCAATTTTTCTCCCATCTTTAAATAAATAAAATAGAAAACGAAATGTTTTGTTTAATGTTGCACATTATAATAAAGTCATCTCATATGACGGTCGGTTTTAATTTTCAAAAATGTGACAACTTTCAGGTAGACCTTTGTTATTTTTTTTTTAAAGGGTAGTATTATTTTTTTTTTATTTTATGATAATTGGTAGGTACTACGTAGGTTTTTCAAAATTAGTATTTTAAAAAAGTAAGATCATCCAGGTTTTTATTTGATTGGTTGTATAAACGTACCTATCTATTAGATGTTTTGTGTTTTTTAACCGACCTCAAAAAAGGAGGAGGTTATCAATTCGATTCTACGTATTTTTTATGTATGTACATCGATTACTTCGCGATAGTTTGACCATTTTGGAAGAAATTTGCAAAATTGCAAGAATAAAATATTCAGGATGTACCGGAGTAGACCCATAGCAAGCATATTGAAAAAATGTTTAAAAGGTCGGAACGACGCCATTTTCAACTGTTTTCTCGATGTTATATTGAACAATATACGCATTCATAATCCGTTCACTATTCTGTGAGGAAGTAAAAGTGTGTATGTTATCATTGTATAGACATGTTATTATACAGTGTGGCTATTTGTCAAACTTAACTTTTACAATAAAACTTGTATAAATAGAACTAAAAAGGCTGAAATAAAAAAAATAAAAAAATAAAACCAGCTTCAAAAAATACACTAAAAAGTGAAAATTAATATTTTATTTCACCTGGAAAATTTTACTCAGTGTAGTCGGAGCCAAACTAATAAAGGCAGTAGGACATCAAAACACCCAGTAAATAAATATATTTTTTTATTAAATAATTAATTGAGAATGAGTTTGGCGCTGACTTCACCGAATGAAATTTTGTGATATAAAATGAAATGAAAATTCTACTTTTTAGTGCATTTTTTTTTTGAAGTGGGTTATATTTTTTTTTTATAAAGAAATTTATATTTTATTGAACACATTTAAATATTTGTGTTTTTCTTTTAATTGCTGCTAATTTGGGGACGTATTTGGTAGTTTCTTAGTTAGGTGCCCTTACCTTATAAACGTAGGAATACTTTTCAGTGCTGTGTATGTAAACTTAAAAAAAAAGAAATATCTGATCAAGTAAAATGGTTTTTTTATTTGTTAACGTACTAATTTTATTTGTATTCCATAATATTTATTCTTATTAATTTTTTTTAGTTGTAATTATTCAATTTTTATTTTTCGATGCTTCTTAAACCCTTAACTTTTGTTCAATTTTGGTGATAGTTAACAAATGGAAACTGTTCTATTATCGGCTTTAATAGGAAATGTTATCCTTTATAAAAAGTTTTGCTTATTTTAAATCAAGATTGTTTTTAAAATATGTTATTCTATATACAGGGTACAAAAAAATACACCAAAATAGAAGTTTGCAAAAAAAAATAATTCAAATTTAAATTTTGAGATAGGCTAAATTAAAGAGCCTACAAACACAAGTCGAAAGAAAATTAGTGGTGAATATGTAAAAAACTTCGGCATTTGAAATTTTTGGATTTAAATTATCTATAATCTACACCCCCGACCAAAAAAACTTTAAAATTGAATTTTTAACATATTTGTATGCTCTCTCTCTAATCCTCTATTAATTACAGAAATTTTTGATTTCCTAACCTTTTTTTGCCTGCTTGCGTTTAGGTATTTTTTACTGATTTTGTATAATATATATATATATATATATATATATATATATATATATATATATATATATATATGTATGTATATATTATATATCGAAAGTAGGAAAAAATTAACGCGGTTAGAACTATTATATAGCTGAAAAAGGATTTTTTGGGAAGACCGCTAAAAGAATGAAATTTGGCCAACTGTAGACACGTGTTTCTGACTTAAGGTTTTCATAAGTGCAGTCAACTAGTTGAGAGACGAGTACAACTAGTGCCAAAATTAATACACAAAACCACAGCAGAGTCACCAACAGGAGCAAAACCGACGTTTGTGGTTACCAAGAGAACATCCGAAATCTTCACCGGACTTAATACCCTATTACCACGGAGCAGCATATAGCCACCTGTGGCGAAACTCAGAACCCAAGAGTAATTAAATCGAAAGTAGGAAAAAATTAACGCGGTGAGGACTATTATATAGTGGAAAAAGGATTTTTTGGGAAGACCGTTAAAAATGAAATTTGGCCAACTATAGAGACGTGTTTCTGACTTAAAGTCTTCATCAGAACAATCAACTAGTTGAGAGACGAGTACAACTAGTGCCAAAATTAATACACAAAACCACACCAGAGTCACTAACACGAGCAAAACCGACATTTGTGGTTACCAAGAGTACATCCGAAATCTTCGGCGGACTTGATACCCTATTACCACGGAGCAGCTTGATACCCTATTACCACGGATACAGCAGCATGTATATACGTGTGTATAGTTGGCCAAATTTCATTGTTTTAGCGGTCTTCCCAAAAAAAAATCCTTTTTCTACTATAGATATAATAGTCCTAACCGCGTTAATTTTTTCCTACTTTCGATTTAACTACTCTTGGGTTCTGAGTTTCGCCACAGGTTGCTATATGCTGCTCCGTGTTAATAAGGTATCAAGGTTTAAAACTATTTTTTAACTAAACTATTTTTTGGGTTTTGTCGCCTTATAAAATCTGAAAATAAAAAATATTTACCTTATAAAATCAATAGACAGTCTTAAGTTCTGGGTCAACTATGAAGGTACCCGAGGAACGACACTGAAAAATGTTTGTTTTCTGGACGTTTCGGGGGAAAGTCTACCCCCGTCTTCAGCAAACCTACAAATAAAAAACTAAAAGCAGAATATTTCTTATGTTTAGTATCAGAAATATAACCAGAATGGCTCATCTTTGACATTTTTAACACAGTATATGTAGGTATATGTGTTTCTAAATGACTATGTATAGTTGGCGCATTACCTTTCTGAAATGACGTCACGCTGGTTTCAAATAACGTATTTCTTATATTATTTATATTTCAGCGATGATTCCTAACCTAAACGTATGCAGTGATGTAGATAGGAGGGGTGCGTTCAGCACTGGCTAAAGCGAATTTAAAATTGGCATTTTCTGTACAGAAAGCGCTGCAACTTGTCGAAAATGGCTGGCAAAAAATTAACACTCTCATTGCCATAAAAAAACCCTCATTTTGCACACTTAATACAAAAATAACTATTATAACTTCAAAAACTAAAATTATTTTGCAAATAAGACTTTACTAATATAAATTCTTTCATCTTAGTCTTATTCTTTGTTTGCAATGTAATAAATTGACGCCAGTTACCCATTTTCATCAAAATTATTTTAATTCTCAATTACAGACAATACTGAAAAAATATTAAGAATAGGGGAATAACGAACGATGAATCCTTTACCTCCAGAATGTTTCAAAAACAAAAAGAGGTAAAACCAAAAATCACAGATTACTTAAAGAACAAAATAAGAGATATGATCTATTGCGTGTATGCTAAAAATGAATATGTTACAATGCAGACTTTGCTTTAAAAACTAAAAGAGAGAAATTAATGTATAACTAACTAACTTTAAAAATAAAAACTACTCCCCTTCACTGTCTTCAGAATCAGAACTAAATTCTTCATCGTCACTGCTGTCTTCGTCGGTACTAATTACAAGTGGCGCAATGTCTGAAGCATCACATATCTGTATTGTCTTCCAAGCTTCTTGGATTACCCTTTCTGTGTGGCTGACATAATTTTTCCAATGCTCTGAAGATACTTCATTTATCGCTTTTTCCCACATGGCCAAAACTTCCGATGGTGTCCCCTTCAGACTAGCAAGGTATTGGTCGTATTTCCTCTTACACTCAGACCATACCATTTCAATAGCATTAAATTGACAATGGTATGGAGGAAGTCTTAGTATTTTGTGGCCCAAAGGTTTCACATATTCGTCAAGGTAGAATGTTTTTTCAATGTTACAATTTTTTTCTACAATGCTCCATATTTCATCCTTCATGGCCCTCTCTGGGAAGTCAATGTTCTTTTCTTTTAACCATCCAATCAATCTCTGCTTTATCCATGATTTTCTTGGAATATCCTCTAAAAGGCCGGAATGATAGCTTGCGTTGTCCATCACTATCAAACTTTTTGGAGGAAGATTTGGTACCAGCTGATTTTTAAACCAATTTTCAAAATTTTGCTTGTTCATATTGTCATGATAATCTCCGCTTTTTAGTCCACTTTTAAATATTAAACTGGCCCCCTTAATAAATCCTTCCTTTGATCCAGCGTGAACTACAATATATCGATGACCTTCACTAGCTTTTTTAGAACTTGTAGACATAGTGTTATCCTGCCAGCTGTTTCTAAACGAACCTTTACTAAAAATCCAAGTCTCATCAATAAATACGGTGGTATAAGCATCTTGTCCTAGATTTTGATTTTTGACATATTCCCTCAAGAAATTGATTCTCTTGTGGACGATGTGGGGCAAATCCATCAGGTATTTTCTATTATTTGATTTCTTCCACTTAAAACCAATACTTTTTACGTATTTTCTTAGCGAGGTGATGGAAAAATTAAAATATTCATTTATCTCTTTTAGTTTTTTAAGCAAAGTCTGCATTGTAACATATTCATTTTTCGCATACATGCAGTAGATCGTATCTCTTATTTTGTTCTTTAAGTAATCTGTAATTTTTGTTTTTACCTCTTTTTGCTTTTGAGACATTCTGGAGGTAAAGGATTCATCGCTCGTTATTCCTCTTTTCTTAATATTTATGATTGTTGTATGGCTAAGTTTTGTTGCATTTGAAGCTCGTTCAATTATATTATCAGTTTGCGGAAGGATTCCATTTTTAGCTTGCTCTTTTTCCAATTGAAAAAAAGCCAAGATATTCAAAACTATTAGCTGTGATTGCTGATTATATCTTCGCGACATCTTGCAAAAGTTTAAAAAGAATCACAACAAATCAATGTCAATTTTGACGAATATATTCTGAAAGACACATAACCAAAACCGGCATTGACTGTTGTAAAGAAACGACAATGAGTTTTTTCAAAATGTTTTTGTCACTGTCAGTTAACATAAATCAAACAAAAATAACCAAAAATGACGTCATTCCAGAAAGGTAATGCGCCAACTATACGGAACTAAATTGAGTCACACTTCGCTATTCCAAATAATAGATTAATTAAGATAACCAGAGAATTTTCTGTTAAAGGAAATTTACCGATTTTTTTTAATAAGCAAAACTCCATTCGTTACCTAACATTGAAAAGACGTTGTAAAGCTAATATACTTACTGAAAAGCTTTTCAATTTGTATGCTATCATTAGTTAGGTTATTTATCAAATGTAAAATGACAAAACATCACAAAACGGGATTTTGACCGTTGAGGAATAATATTAATTTAAAGATTTTACATTTTCTTGGATACTTAAATCAATTTCAATCGGTGGACCTATATTTACCGGTCATTATTGGTATTTACCAATTGCATTCAAACAGTTTTGGTCTTTTCGTTGTGACGTCATTAACTAGCCCTTCATTACGTTATTATTTGACATTTCAATAACCGGTAAATACCGTGCTCGGGAGGAAGGTTATTGTATTATTCATCTCTTTCTAAATTGTAATGTCATAATTAAGATAATATTTTGTTGTTTATCGTTAGTTTTCTTTTCCGGATATTTTTTTATTGATAATGTTTAAATAAAAAATATCTAATATTGATTCATATTTGGGTGATATCTAGTCGTTTAGTACACTATGGAGACGATGCCGGAACGATATCAAATTAATTTAAACTTTGAAAACCAAGATTACAAAGTTTTTGTTGATGATTTGGAAACAGCCACTTTTAAATGCCAGGATCACTTTTTCGGTGCGATTTGTCCAAAAAATATTTTTTTGCAGAATCAGCAACAATTCATCATTAAATATAAACAAATCTCCTATAGACATTATTAAAAATTCTCGTTCATATTTACAATTAAATGAAAGCATACAAAACAGCAAAGAAACCTTCACAACAGTTAAACTAATACATTTAAGCCCATTTTGGTTACTGTCAGTTAGGAAAAATCGGTATGTCAAGGGCTATAACCAAAGACGACCAAAAGCAAACCTGCGGTAATAACCGCTCAACGCTTGAAATCGGTTTTAGCCATGTAATTTTCCAAAACAAAATTTAAATCATTGCGATTCTCTTGTAGTTGTGAATCGGTAAGAAATATTATACAACAGTTCTGAACTGAGTTAAAAATAAATCGGCAGTTTAATAATGTAGTTCAATCTGCTGTAGGTGAACATGAATACTCAGCAGAACATGGATTAACATAGAATAAACCAATATTTAAATCATTTTAGTAGTGACGAGTGGTACATGGTGTACGAAAACCCAGGTTTCCAGTAGGTCGTGCGCTGATGGGCATTTGTTGCCCAAATGAATTATTTAGATTATTAGATATTAGATTTGTTATCAAAGTACAGAAGTTTTTTGTCGGATTTTTTCTTGACAGATCCACCAAGTGCTAAGTCTGGCTACGCCACTGCTGCACAACCGTCAATGTTGGGACAACCCATAGAGGTGTATTATACATCGCACCATATTTTGAATATTTCATTCTTCATCCTCAACCTCGATCCGACTGATGTTAATCCTGTTTGTTTTCCGAATACTTGTGGACAACTAAATTTTTGCCAGTTTTTAACATTTTCAATTTTCCGATTTCTTTATATTTTGATTTCAATATTGGATATATTTAAGATGTACATCCTCTTATCTGGTGCTGATATTATAACTGCTGATAACTCGAACGAGTGTAAGAGGGAAGTATCGTAATCGTAAAAAATCACACTTTGCATTTATTTACGTTTTAGAGTCTCTGGACCCAGAAAAACATGTTTTCTTATTTCCGTCAGTCTGTCGGTCTGTCCAGTATGCAGCCTATCTAAAACTACTTATCCGATTGGCTTCCAATTTTGGTCCCAATTCAAGGGTCATTTGCGGGTGTAATGGTAATATTTTGGTAAAAATCCAATATGGCAGAACAAAATGAAGGTCTCACAAAATGAAAAAATCGTTATTAAGAAACTACTTATCAGATGGACATCGAGATTTGCAAGCTAAAGAGTGATTACAGGAATATAACTTTTGCATTAAGCCCTTATTGCGGCCAAATGAAATACTTAAAAATTAAATATCAAAAGACTACTTATTCAACCTAACCTAAAAAAATTAAATAAATTAGTTTATAGGAATTGCAAAGTTATTACCAAATAATTATGAGCATATATAAACTGTCATATATGTACTTAGTGAAATTCTGGGTTAGGGAAGTTGGGGATAATGGCGAATTTACCAATTTTTTAAAAATTACTATATATATATATATATATATATATTCGTAATTATTGGTGGCAGTAGGATTTTTAAAAAATTATTTTCGAAATTGACACTACTGAATCACTAGTACCGTAACAATATCTGTCTACAAAGTAAAACTAATTTTGACACACGCATGAAAGAATTAAGCGATTTTTTTAATAACAAATAAATGTAAAAAATAATATAACTAATTATTAACCAGTACCTAGGACCGCCCATTTTTAAAATCCTCTCTTTACATGTCCCTTACAAGTTATTTATAAATTCTTGCGGAATTCTATCGTCATTCTTCCAAGATCTTGAACATTTTCTCCTTTGATTTACTTCCCAAGTTGTTAATCATATTATTAGGTACCTGACGATTTTGGTGGCCAGTTTATTCGATTATAATTAAAATTCCCCAAACTTTTATTAACAATTGCTGCCTGCCTCTTTCAAACTCTTGAACATTTGCCCCTTTACTTTAATTTAGTTTCTTCATTGTTAATCGCATTAATAAGGTACCTGACGATTTTGTTGGCCAATTGAAGGGAATATTATTAAAATTCGCCAAACTTTTATTGACAGTTGGTGCTGGATACGTCCTAACATTGTCGTACAATAGAATGTAGTCCTGCAAGTGCTTTCATTTTTTCCAATCTTTCAATCTGTATAGTCAGGATTTTCTAAAAAAAGAACGAATGACAATCGGAAAGTAAAACAATGACCACAGACTTTGTAATTAAAAATGAAATGCTATATATATTTTAATGCATTGAAAAGGGTATTTTTCCTGATTTCAAAATAGTGTATTAAAACACTTAGTTTCATAAGACATGTTTTCTAGCACGAGCCCTAGGTTAAAAAAACGGCAGAGGGCGCATGCGAGTTTTCTAAAGGGCGAGAGAGATTAAGTTCTATGGTGTTTTATATTTATTTTTTTATTTTGTGCTCTTACTTAAAAAAAACATTACCTTTTAAAAAACTACTTACTGTTCAATATTTTCAAGTTGGTTACCATTATATGCGCGCCATTTTGGTTTCTCAATTTTGATTTTTTACTATGATCGAATTTTACGACGCTACTTTGCGTATAGAAATTTTTGAATATACTCAGTAATACATAAGTATACGTTTATTTTAAAATTTGGATAAATTCGCTGCTTTAGTTCATGTTCATAGTAAATATAACTTTAAATTTAAAATCACTCTGACTCTTAGTAAAATGAACGCGGTTGCCTCAAATTCAATTATTTTAAATGACCTTTTAGGCATTGTTTCGTTGGGTGAACTGGTTCTGAAGGAAATCGAGTGACGATGACGATGTGGATAACTTTAAAATAAATAAATAATAGTAATAATAATACTATAATGACTAAGTTAGTACGATAAAACTAAAACCGCAAAACACTAATAAAAGAGAAACAATATTCAAACCTGAATAACCCCTTAAAAGCAAAATGATTGGGAACGACTGAATACAAATCCAAAGAACGACTGAGGTCAATGAAAAAAGTCGGATTTCGTTAAGTCTTTTAATAGTTGGGCTAACAAAGGCAGCACAGCGCACCGTTGCCTTCTTATTCATCTTAGGGGTTATGGATATTCAGGTCTTTTTGGGGGTAGTACTATCCAAATATTCAATACAAATTTCATATGTATTTACATATGGTATGACTTTTTAACCCAATTAGTAAATTTTCAGCTCACATATTTCAAACAGGCGACAACTGACTTTCTTCCAGCATTTTAAATGCTTTTTTTCGTGTGTAATGATAAGGGATTTAATGAAAAAAAATCAAAATTTATTAAGTTGGAGAGAATATGTTAGTTGTATAAATACATTCATGCGATCAGTGTAAAACACCTCATTTCAGTTACATAACAAAGTTCATTCTCAATATTTTACTTTGCGATTGTATTTTTTTTTTATATTTATATAATACTAAAAAGACAAAACTCTAAAATATTTGTATTCAATATTTTTTTCTGCCTCTTAACTTAAAATAAACCTTGTAGAATCCGTTCAAAATGTTAAAAGAAACTTTATACACTCTCCTAGGGCATAAACCAGCCTATTATAAAAAATAAATTTATAAAGATACCGTAGATTGGCAAAGCAAAGATGGGCCATTCTTCTCCGAAGATGAAGCTTCTGATTGAACAGCCACAAAGTATAGAGGAAGCTGTTTCATCTTGTTTAGATCCGTCAACCGTTCCAAAGTTTCGCGATCCTTGCTTTCACCACCAAGCTGTTAAGAGGGTGGGTTTAACAAGTAAAAAGGTCTAATGTTTTAAATTGCTTCTGGTTACCTTTTTATTTAGGTTTGACCAATTGAAACAAAAGGGCACTTTGAGAACGTTTTAGCACAGAGCCTATTTAACGGTAGGAATATTGGAGTATGTAGCACCCGGCTGCAAAATAATGCAGGCGGCGAATATTATATAAATTTAATTCTCAGCAGAAGAAAAATAATCTTCATAACATTTTAAGTTTTTTTCTTCCAACATAGAATATATTTTGATATTGTCACGAGAATCGGAACAGTAGCAATTCCTTAATTGTCTCCAATCCAAACAATTTGACAGACGCACGAGCGGTTAAATCTCAAACAAATCCGTAATGTGTTTTATTATAAATACACTTTTTTACATTAACCCAGGGATTTTATTCTCATTGATGAAATGTCATAAGATTTTTATATTTTCTTTGAGTGTTATTTCCCAAAAAATTGAGTACTAACATCACCTGTGTGAGAAAATACCTACCCAACAAACAACCTTCCATCCGTAAATTATACTAAGGTAATAGAATACCATTAAAAATTAAAGATTGGCAATTATTCTTTGTAATTCAAATATAGTATTTGAGGTTAGAGAAAACACATGCATCTTGCCGCCTGAAAGGGCGGCAGGATGGACGGCGATCCCGAAGAGGGCGCAAGCCCCCTCGGGGAATCATCTAATAAATGCAAGTTAAGCAATAATCCTAAACTTAATTTAAATATATCCGAAAATTTAAAATCTGTCGATAATAATTATGAAAAAATAAATAACGAAAAAGACGTAACTGTTAAAAATTATACAAGTTATAAATATGATTTAAACTCTCTTGGACCATACCAAGTTGTGGTCCAAGGTACCAAAGAAAGGAATATAGGCAATCTTCACCCAATGTCACTAGTAAAAACAATATTTGAACTAAATATAGAAAACAAAAGAGGACCTTTGACACAGGGGAAAAACAAAATTATTATTGAATTCACAAACCCAAAAGCAGCCAACGAATTTGTAGAGGAATCCTTAGAGACCTATCAGAGAATGAAATACTAGAGCATACAGAGTCAGTAGTAGACATCTTGAAATTTAAAAGATTCAACAGAAAAAGCGTAGGGGAAAATAAGAAAATTGAGTATATTAAAACGGGCACGTGTCTTTTTACATTTAAAGGCAAAACACTTCCTAGATCCATAAATATATATGGCCTTGAAACAAAGGTTGAACCTTATATTATGCCGGTTACGCAGTGCTATAATTGTATGCTATACGGACACACAAAAGTACAGTGCCGAGACAAAAAGAGTAAATGCCAAAATTGTGCAAATGAAGCTCACTCTGGACCATGCAAATGTGAATGCCCAGACGTAGAACATCTCCCAGAATGTAATAAAGGAATTAAATGTAGAAACTGCAATAGCATATCCCACAAATCGATAAGTAAACAATGCCCAGAGTACCTCAGACAACAACAAATTAGAGTATATATATGTCGCTAGACAATATCTCATACACTGATGCAAGCTCTATGCTCCCCAGAGTGAACAAAAACAACGGATTTAGCAGGAGAGGTGAAGATTTTCCATCTCTTAGACCTTCCCAAACAACAAACAGAATTTTTTTGAAAGAGTAAATCAAAATAGGGAATTGTACTACGAAACAAAGAATAGAGAAGTAATAGAGAAGAACCCAACATACAGTAGTAAGTTCACATCTTACAAGAAAAGAAAAGCCACATCCCCAGTACTACCAGAAAACAATAATGAAAAAATAAAAGAATGCTTATTCCCACAAGCTTCCAGACAAAAATCAACGGGATCGGCATTCAGTGACTCTGGGTCTTTTATACCAGACTCTTCCAATATAGATACAAGTTCCGAAGATGAAAATATAGACCCAAGTAGGGCAAGAAAAAATATTATAAAACTCATCACAGAGATGAGAACCACAGATCTTATACAGATTAAACACTACATAAAAAACTTAACTAAATTTAAAACGCCCCCACTCAATAGAATGGAGTGTGATGATTGGTAAAAAATATATATATATTTCCGTTACTTATTAACTTTATTGAAAAACAATTTGCTATTTGTTTTATTTTCTCTTTTTATATATTTCTCATGTTTAAATTGTTTTTACTTTTTCTCATCCTTAATTTAACAGTGTCAATAAATATAGAAATCCAGCAGGATCCGAATAAAAATGTTTATATACATAAACAAATAGTTGTAAACATGTGCAGTATTTGTAAAGGACCAACCCTACGTATATGTAAAATAAAATATTTGATAGTGAACATTAATAGTATAAATATTCTAAATAAACCCTCCAATTTGTGTATATTTTCATTATATCTCTCTCAACTACAAAAAACCCGTTCTGAAAATGAAGATCTTACAGTGGAACATTAGGAGTATATTCGCAAATATGGGAAATTTACGTTTCTTGATCAGTGAACATAAATTGGACATAATTGCTCTTAATGAAACATGGCTAAAAGAAAACCAAACTCTAAGAATCCCATCCTATGAAATCTTAAGGAGTGATAGAAATGATGGAAAGGGAGGCATAGCATTCCTTATAAAAAATACCATAGAATATGAAACTTTAGATATAACTAACATTCTGTTACCTAACAACATGCAAATCCAGGCAATAAAAATAAAAAAAAATAACCTAAGTTTAATAAATGTATATATACCACCTCTAGTCCAAATACACATAAATGAATTAAAAAATATCATGGATAGTTTCACACACCCAAAAATAATTATGGGAGATATGAATGGGCAGCACCCCACTTGGGGCAGTACTGTATCAAATCCAAGGGGAAATATAATAAGAGAGTTCTTGGATGAAAAACAAATGATAATAATTAATGATGGAAATCCTACCCGCATGACCAATCCTAATCAAAATAAATCCGCACCAGATATCACAATCACATCCCCCTGTTTGGGAAGAGAAACTAACTGGATCATCATTCCAGATTGTGGGAATAGTGATCACTATCCCATCATCATAGAAATATATGGAGACAACGAAGATAACCATATAATCAACAGAAGAGGAAGAAATTTCAAAAAGGCCAATTGGCAATTATTTCAAGATAACATAATATCTGAAATAAACATAAACCCTCCACAAAATTACGAAACATTCGAGGAGAAAATAAATGCCGCCGCAAATTTGGCAATTCCAATTAAAGATACATACAAAGGTAACAACAAAAAGAGAATAACCCCATGGTGGGATGACGAATGTACAATGGCAATAACAGACAGACGTGAAGCTTTTAAGAATTTTAAACATCATTTTACTGTTGAAACGTATATTGAACTTAAAAAAACAATTGCAATGACTAAAAAGAAACTTAACAAAAAAAAGAGAGATAATTTTCAATCTTTTTGTAATAATCTCAATCGTAATACCCCTATAGATAAAATATGGAAGACAGTTAAAATATTTTCAAATAATGCAATTAAAAATACAAACAAAAAATTACCATCGACACAAGTATGTGAGGAAATGTTAAACAATATGAACATTGTACACATAGAACCTGAATTTACTCTAGATAACAACAATGAAAATACAGAAATTTTTCAGTACTAGAACTTAAGCAAGCCACACAGTGCAAAAAAGACTCGGCAACAGGCTTAGATGAAGTTAGTTATTCCATGATACAAAATCTCCCATCGAGAGGAAAAGAAATATTGCTCGGCTACTATAATCAGAGTTTTCATGGGCTACCCCTCCCCAAACCATGGAAAAAAACCCTCATATATCCTATTCTAAAACAAAAAAGGGATCCAAGTATGGCAAATAATTATAGACCCATAGCACTTAATTCCTGTGTTAGCAAAACCTTGGAAACAATGATAAAAAACAGAATTGAATATCAAATGGAGAACAAAAAAAAATTACCAAAATTACAAATAGGTTTTCGAAAAGGAAAAGGCTGTATGGAAATTTTATCTATTCTTACCTTAAATATATTGAAAAATTTCCAAAACAAAACATTTACTATCATAGTATTTCTGGATATACAATCAGCATATGACCATGTGAACATTTTCAAATTACACAAAATTCTATAGGCTAATAATATATCAAGTCAATTAAATAACCTTATATTCAACTTGTTGAATAACAGAGAAACATATACATTAGACAAAAGAATATAATAAATGTGGACCGAAACTAATTTCAGCAGGATTGGCACAGGGATCTCCCCTCAGTCCATTGCTATTCAATATTTACACAAAGAACCTACACGAAATTAATAACAATAACATCAAACTTCTTCAATATGCAGATGATTTGGCAATTCTAACAGAAGGCACAGATTTGCAGGAACTAATCCTTAACATGAATAATTATTTAAATCAATTAACAGAAATTCTGGAAGAATTGAGTTTCAGAATAGCTCCACAAAAGTCTGCTGCCATGCTATTCGAGCCTAGAGCACACATATTACCAACCCAACATATAAAATATAACAATATAAATATACCTTGGACTAGAGAGGTTAAATATCTAGGGATAACCCTTACTGACACCCTAAGTTGGACAAGACAAATGGAGAAAATAACTAACAGTGCTACAAAAGGTATTAATATAATAAAAACAATCACAAGAGTCTGGTGGGGTGCAGACCCCAAGACCCTCGTGACAATTTATAAGGGCATTATAAGATCTCATTTAGATTATGGAGCTATATTACTGAATCCTAACACCAAAGCCAATAAAACCAAATTAGATCGAATACAATACCAGTCACTCCGATTAATACTAGGATGCATGAAATCAACCCCAACTAACCTCCTTTTGGCCGAAAGTGGTGAAACCTCCCTAGAATTTAGACACATATGGCTAGCAAAGAAATTCTTACTTAAAAACAATTACCTTAATGATAACCCCCTAATAGACATCTTAGAAGAGATGGAACAAATGGATAGGACTAGAGGTTATTTTTCATATAGAGACTTACCTTACTTATTAAAAAACCTGAATGAAATTAGACAGTATTGTGATAATATAAAAAAGCATGATATGCCCCCAAGTTTTTTGTATAACAGAATATATCAAATGAGAACCGTACCAATAATTAACTTCGACATCAAAAAACATGATACATTTGCTGACCGAAGATTTAACTGGGAAAAAAATAAATGGAAAAGCTACCATCATATATACACAGACGCATCTGTAGAAAAAAACACAGCAGGATTTGGAATACACTGTCCTGACATAACATATAACTTTTCTTCGAAACTCCCAAATTTTACACAAATATGTACAGCAGAAATGGTAGCTATACATAAAGCAATATCACTCTGTTTGGAGAAGGATATGCGTAAAACAATCATATACAGTGATTCACAAAGTGCCATTAAAAAAATTGCAAATACCAAAAATGGAGATATAGACCTCATATCAATATTAACAAAGCAAAAAATGCTAGAATCCATTGACAATGGCTTCGACATAAAATTATGCTGGATACCAGGACACGTCAATATAAAAGGTAACGAAACAGCTGACAGATTGGCTAACATAGGGAGAGGACTAACGGTACCCCACCCCATACAGTTGGACAGAAGAGATTTGTTACCTAATATAAAAAGAACTCACCACGAGAAGTGGAATAATACATGGAAAAACACTCTTGTAGATAAGGGCCAGCATACAAACATTAACTCAGAATTCCCCAAAAGACCCTGGTTTTATGATCTTGAATATGTGGACAGACGCCATGTGACAGTCATTGTAAGAATGAGGACAGGACACTGCCTTACTCCAAAACACTTGCATAGATTGGGGATAGCGGACTCTCCACTGTGCGGGTGTGGACAAGTGGGAAGCTTGCAACATATTCTTTTCGAATGTAATAATACTAACATAGATCTTTATTCATTATTAATAAATAAAACTCAGACCCCAATTTCTCTGTATTCCATATTGCAGAGCTAATCCTCTCATTATTAAAACATTAATTAAATATTTTCACCAAAATAATATTAAGATTTAAATTTACGAATGGAAGGTTAATTATCCCAAGACATATAATAATTCACACTCCACAGATCCAACCCGAGGCATTTCCCAATGTGTCAGCTCCTCTGATGCCCGGGAGCGAGAAGAGTTTATCCTATGTTGTACTTTTTTTAACTAACACTTAAACGAAAAAAAAAAAAGAATATAAACAAAGTAAAAATTTCCAGTCAAAGAAAAAAAAAATAATAATAAATAAATAGAACAAGGCAGGAGCTGTCTCCGATGCGATTTATTTCGCAGCCTGAAAAGTTAACAAACTAGGCCTGGCCGAATACCTAAGGGTGAAGGCCAAATCAAACGAACAACAACAACAACATTAACCCAAAAAAAATCCTACCAAGGCTAACTAAAGGCGGTTCAATATTTAAAATACAACTACATAGAAAAGTATAGGTTTTGTTGAAAAAGAATTAATCAAAAAGACATCGCCCGTCGAGGATAGACCTTTGAAAAAAGAAAAACTTTTAAACTATTTGGCTATTTTCCTATTCCTGTTACGAGTTGAGAGTTTCCTATTCCTGTTAAGAGAAGAGCAACTTCTAAAATGACCCCAGTTAAGAAAGAGTGGTGTAATCTTAAGCAACGATTTTAATGAATGTACTAACTGATGCGGATAACGAATGATACATTATTTAACACGATTGAGAGATTTTATTTGATAAAATTAATATCTTTAAACACCAATTATATTTAATTGCTTATATTATTGACCTAACTGTGTTAATGCAGTGCTATGTAGTGAAATTATTTAAAATATTATTTTTTTTTGTATATTCATTCATGAGATTTTAAGATATTCGTAATCCTAAATTGAGTTAATAGTCCTGCTCCTAGAATGTTATGCCCTGAATTTCAGTCGGTGCTATAGTGGTGAAGGGGGGAAGTTGCAAGAAAAGGAGTGTATATGGACTTATCGCTTCGCGTCTGATATTCTAGATTTAGGAAATAAGAGTCTGGTATAACTAAATTCACGTGGAGCCTAGTTGCGACGTGAATAAACTTGTTAGCCGAAAGAAAAAGATGCAAAAAAAGTGATCCATGCGAGTGATATTTAAGATCCATGTGCATTTTTTGCAGATTCTAGTGGCGATATCATAGGGTCACAAATTAACCAGTTTCCATCAATTTATCAAACGCACAACCCCGAATACACATTTTGATTGATGGGTTTCAGATCTATGAGTAACATCAATTTTTATAGCAATAGTTATATATGGATATTTCAGTGCTATTTTTAACTTCTCGCGATTGCATTCAATTTAAAAAATTTATATACCTACTCATATTTCTATTTTTACCATGCTTTTAATAGCTTTCCTCTGTTTGTATGTAAAAATTGTATGGTTAAATCTATAGATTTTTTCGCCCACTTCCGCTTAATCGATTAACTTCAAAATTGGCATGCGTATTCAGAATGTATTGTCATAAATTTATATAGGTATCTATGCTCAATTTTTTTTTACAAGTAGAAAAAAATTTTTTTTTTGGGATGACCGCTAAAGTATATTGAAATTTAGCTAACTTAATCAATGTCTTCATAAGTAGATTCAACTAGGTGAGCGACGATTACAAGATTACGACTAGCGCCAAACTTAACATGACTAACAGAGCAATGCCACAAAATGTCGGTTTTGCTCCTATTTGTGACTCCGTTTTGTGTGTGTGTGTGTGTGAGTGTTGTTTGGTGCTACTTGTACTCGTCTCTCAACTAATTGACTGTACTGATGAAGACCTCAAGTCAGAAATATATGCCTACGGTTGGCCAAATTTATTATTTTCCTACTTTTATAGTTGTTGCGGCATTAATATTTTTTTTTTTGGACTTTTTATTCCGCTTTATAAAACACTTTTTTATGTATTATTATGTATCAAGTGTTCTCTAACAGATCTATTAGCTGATGAAGGTATTTGGGGGTGAATAAACAGAACTACCTTTTTTCTTGTAGTTATTACTTTAAATCTTCTGTCTTTTGCCAGTGCTAACCTAAACTATTGGAACACTTTTTTTACACAAGTTCAAAGCAAGTAAAGCATAATTTTGTTATAGCTTCTTTTATATTATATCTGTTGCTGACTGAACATACCTCTTTATTCACAAAATTAAATGTCTGATCACGTTTTAGGGGATCTTTAATACCGAAATATATAATATTACAGTTTTTAATGTTTCGTTTAATAAGAAAAATTATAACTAGACACAAATACTACAGAGTCACTCAAATAAGAGTTTTAGCGTCTTGTTAATATGAAACTTCTGTTCTTGTCTTTTTTGGGTGTCAAAACATTTACTTCAACTGTTTCAGTTTTCAATTTGTCTGCTATTGGTTTTCTCAAAATTTGTTTTTTTTAAGGAGTTTATACGTCTTATACGCGTTACATACACACACATACATATATATATATATATATATATATATATATATATATATTTTTTTTTTTTTTTGCTAAAAATATATTTTTCCTATTCTATTATGCATTTGTATTTTTTTTAGGTGAGTGCGCAATGGTTTGTATCGAGATCGGTGTTAATTAAATCATCCAAGATGTTACAATTGGTAAGTGTAGTTTTTGCTGCCTACTTTTCATGAAATAATCAATTTTTGTCAATGGCGTTTTAAAGCCCTATGAGGTAGTGCGGCATAGATTATTTCAATTCAGTATTTTGTTAAAAGATATTTTAGGATTATAAAAAGTAAACTAATTTATCTTTTTTGTCTAAGCTTATTTTAATAGAGACTTATTAGTACACTAACACGTAAGGTTTGTACTCTTAGTGAAGTGGGCTAACTAAAGTATTTTCACAGATCCTTCACCGAGGTTACGTATTATTGGCGGATTTATTGGTGCAGGAAATGTACCGGATATTTCAACACTGCCATTTTGTAGCTAATCAGAAACATTAATTTTAAATTGTAGAGCATTACACTGGAAATGTTTTGATATTTCAAGTCAAAATATCTGTCATTTCGGCTCCTGCGCTAAAACTTGAACTCAGTCTACCATCTTTAGTAAAATAAAATTATATGTAACCGATAGATGGAGCTATTACCAACTGACTTTTAATCACTTAGTGTTACTAAAGTTGGTAGTTTGTATTATATTTGAGTTTCATTGGACATGCTTCGAAAAACTTGTAAAAAAACACAATTTACCACCTTTGGGGAAACCAAATTGTATTCGAATTGGTTGAAAAAGATCCACCGCCTATAATGAAATAAAATTGTATGCGATCTATAGATTGGTCTATTACCAACCGATTTTTCATCACTTAGGATAACTAAAGTAGTTTGTATTTTATTAAAAATAATGTAGGATAAAGGCGTATATCTGGACTTTTAGCGAAACAAAATTATCTTAGAACGATAGAGTGAGGTGTTACGAGCTGAGTTTTTCTTACACTATCTAACTTTGAATCAAAATATCAACCTTGATTCTTAGTTTTATCCTTATTTTTGGTGTGAAATTTTTCTTACCGAATACCACACTAGTGTAAATTATTCTTGGAAAATTTTTTTGGGAGCAAATATTTAAAAAAAACAATATTCTTCGACTGGGGATTATTTTCAATATATTCATGTCCTCAAAATAATTGTTGTGTTATTACAAGTGAAAAAGAAACTGCCCTGCCCGAATTTTTTTATTCAGACGTGTTGGTGGGATCAAAAATCCTAAGTTTTTGTATTTCACAACGACATGAACAAAGGAAAAAGTTTAGCGGCTTCTATTGGTCCGATCGAATCCAAAACGTTCAAAACGGCACTTAAAAAATATATTAAATAAGAATTTTTAGTTAAATTTTTACTAAAAAAATAAAAAATTTGTTTTCTTTTATGTTTTAAATATTTAATTTATAATTAAAAATAAAAAAGGAAAGCCGATTAATTTACCAAAGTTGATTTTCAGATAAAAATATATCAATTTTAATTAATAATATTTTATTTTTAAAGGAAATTTTATTTGACTTTATTTCATACAATATAATGAATTCTATTTCAGCTTTCATTTTTATAAATATTTAAAACATAAAAAGACAAATTTGGTCAAAACTTGTATTTTTTAATTAAGAAATTAAACAGGATTTTTTATTTAAAAAAATAATGTTAAGCTATTTTGAAGATGATATAAAAACCTACATAAAAAAAGAATGTTCAATTTAGCCGGTTGGCACAAACACTACAGACTATTAAATTTAAATTGCAGTTTTTAACCGTTCTATTGATATAAAGATTTAAAATTTGGTATGCTTATTAGCAGTACACGTATCAAGTTTATACCAAGATTCTTTATGTCGTGTTGTTTTTGTTATATATTTGGGGATAAATGGAAATTTAAAGAACGAAAAAATTGGCCTTTTGTTCCGATTGGACCAATAGAAACCGTTATACTTATGTCATTGTTAATAAAAGAAAGTTACAAAACGCCACTTTTCAAAAATTCAGGTTCCTTTCCTTAGTAATCCCACCAACATCTTTATAAAAAAAATCTGAAGGGAAGAGCAGTTTCTTTTTCATGGAAATTTCCGGTAGATTGACTCCACTATGTTCTGATTTGACCTAATGCTACCGGTATAGTTTGTAATCATAAAATGAATAAATTCATTTTAGTATAATCACTGCTAAAAAGACTGCGAAACAGTTATAAACTATAGTTCACCGAACAGTTGAAAGGAGATGATAGGTGAGATGATTTGAAATATATTTGATCATATGAATCACATGAATCATAAAGTGTTACTTGTTTTTTTTCGAATTTTATCTAACGCATTGCTTTTTCCCATCAAAATTGTAAAAATAAATTATTCGAAGTTGTTATTTGCAACTTTTTTTTTCAACTTCAGTACGTGTTCTACTTCTTGAAAACTACAATTTATCACTGGTTGAAAAATCAAAAATTCTATCTCTTTTATCAAACTTCAAGTCAATAAGGCGTCAAAATGAAACATTCAAACACAAGATAGTCTAGTTCAGCAACTCAAAATGGCGTTCATTCTTGCTACCGATAGTAAAAATATGAGTGAGGGCTCATTGAATATGGACAAATGTGCAAAAGTTTCATACATAAGCAATTTCAAAAGTTATTAACATTTAAGAAAGTTTAATAAATATTGTCAAAGAGGGACAAATTTCCTATAAAAAAGTCCCGACTCCCGGAATGTTGAAAATAAAACTATGCGCAGCGAACGCTAAGCCATTATGTACCTAATCCATCCGTAACAAGTAAAACCAAATCATGATATCAAATAAATTGGTTCATGTTTAACATTTAGTCAGTATGTGATGTCGTTCGTGTATTTAAATGTATTTATTTTGTGACTTTTCGTTAAGTTCTAGTAATCTCCAGGCATTTAAGTTATTTAATGGTTGCTTTTTCAAATATTGAGTAAGGTTTATATGATTCTTTTTATGTACGGGAAGCGAATGTGTCCTCAAAGAAGAGTTACTCACGTCATTTAGAACTATAGCTATTAACCAACAACATCGCGTTGGAATAGAGTTAAATATTGGATGCAGTTGAGGCAGATCCCACAACAAGCACTGGAACAATAATTGTTCGCCAGTTGAATTTATCAGCGTGAAAGGTATGGCAGTTTTACACTGTGGAGGAATGCACCCATTCCACTGTACCCCCGTGCAAGGACTTGAAGAAGGCGATCCAATTCGTAGGACTAATTTTTGTCATTTTATTTTATTAAATGCCGACATACAATATGCAATATTGCTGTTTGTGGGCAGGTGAGTCAAACTTTTCTCGTCAGGGGATGAGGAACAAACTTTTACAACTTAAACCCCCATATGAAGAAGCAAACTTCGTTCTAACGTAAATTTAGTGTGAATGTCTAGGCCGGTGTAATAGGTAGAGTTTTGATTAGGTCATATTATCTATCAGACAATTTAAATTAACTAATAAAGGTTTATGTTTGATACATGTTTTTAAACATACATGTTATATATATATATATATATATATATATATATATATATATATATATATATATATATATATACTATTAAGGAAGTTTTTAAAGATACTTGAAAATGTATTGTGTTTGTATGTTTCATTTTAACAGCTTATATACTCGAAGTTTGATACTTGTAGTTTTGAAAAAGTGTTTTAATTCCATGGCACGGAACACATATGCAGTTGCATATAGACAACAACTTTTAGTATTTTAATTTTACTATTTTTAGAGGAAAATCAATGAATTCAACATAATTCGAAAAAATTCCGATATCTCAAAACGAATAATACTTTGTATAATACTATATATGGTCAAATATGTTTCAAATCATCTCACCTATCATATCCTTTCAACTATACGTCGGTGAACCAAACACCCTCTATAATTATACACCTACCGATGTTACCTAATGTAGTTTAGTGGAAGAAACATTAATTTGATTACTGCAGAAAGGGCAGGAAATTCTCCGGCCAGGAAAAATCAATAAGTCCAGTGAGTTACAGGTTATGATACAAAGATGCAAATACGTCTCGGTGACATCAAACAATCAATATTGCTTTAAGGGCTTCGAAATGAGCCTTAGGGTAATTACATCCCTTCCAATCTTAGAAAATATATAGGAAAGTGGTGCAAGAATGTATTTTTTTTAGATGAGAACTCTTTTGAAGGAGTAACCGACAGGTTATTTGTTATTGTTTATACCGGCTATATCAAAAAATGACACTACATCATATTTAAATAAAAAAAATCCATTTAGTTGAAAAAGATAGGTATATGCAGTTATACCTAGTTGTCCAAAAAGTGTTTAATTTCGAAAAAAGTGGCAAGGCATGTCGTCACAGAATTTTTCCTTTAGATATATTGCATTAGTAAATCTAATTGCAGTAAATTATGCAGCTGCACAATTCAATTATTTCTTATTTAAGCTCATGTGGTAATTTAAAAATATTGGTAACAACATGTTGGATAATTTTGATGATTTAGGAAAAAATATTTGAGAATTTAGTAACAATTTTCGTACATATTCAGTACAATAATGTTAAATAATAAATATCTGATTATTGCAAACAAAAACAGGTATTAAAACTGTCTAATAATAAAGCAATATAGTTAGATATTATTTTCAGCTTTAAGTAAAATAATTTTTTTTTTGTATAATACTGGTTTATATGATACATAATTCTGATCAAACCTATTTCTTTCAACTCAGTCATTCGGTCATTCTAATTTGGTATGGTAATTTTGTAATACCATTACAGGCGCGATGAGCTAGTTACCTACCAAAATCAATATTCGTATTTAGTTTACATATGGGAGAGTATAAACTCCTTTTTTAACGAAACTTACTAAATTTCATCAATATATCGAATAGGAAAAAATTCTTCAAAATTAACGTTTAATAACATAATTCGTGGCCTTTTTTTGTAATCGTGAAAAATCACCCTGCGAGATTTTTGCAGATTTTTGTGTTTTAAGGACCCCGAAAAACATGTTTTCTCATTTCCGTCGGTCTGTCTGTACACGGTATAGCTCAAAAACTACATATCCGATAGAGTTTTGTTCAAAAATCAAGGGTCTTAAACATTTTGATAAAAATCCAATTTGGCGTAACAAAATGGCGGTTTCCAAAAAAATTATGGAAAATAATAATAATAATTACAATAATAAATAAATAAATACAGCTTATAGGATTTAAATAAAGTTATTACTAAATAATTATAGGCATGTATAGATATGTTTGTTATATACACATAGTCAAATTCTGTATGAAGGAAGTTGTGGATAAAGACGAATTTACAATTTTTTTCGAACTGCTTCCGAAAGGATATTTGTCTCATGCAAACATTTTTGACTGAAGTAAACGTCCATTTTAGCACTCGATATTACAGCTGCATTAGAAAATGTACTTGTTATATCCGATAAGAAAAAGGTATTCAATATTTTCGAAACTGAACAGGTTATATAAAAATAAATTTACAAATACTGCCGGCCAAAACAAGTACACCGAGGATTATTTTTGGTAAATTCTAAAATTGCATAGTTTTAGAACGCAAAGAGATTACGAAATAATTCTCCTAGCAAGTGATTATGCAATTCTTCTATTCAAACCACACACTTTAGTTTCTATGTTTACCATGACCATGTCATACAGAGTGTTATGAAATATGTTTTTGCAAAGTGTGTCCATCTGACAATCTGAGAAACATTTTTTTAGGAATTTTTTTGCCAAAATAATTTAACGACCAATACAAGGAAACTAATTTCCCAGATTTTGCCTGTCTTCATTTTTTTTTTTCCGAATACGCAGTTGTAATTTTTCGGTGCAAATTAATTACTAGCTTAGCCGTTTACGCTGAGAATAAAATAAGAGTCGGAAGTTTTGCCGCAATAATAATTAATACAAATATAATATACAGGGTGGGGCAAAGCCAAATGATCAGCAACTTAATAAAAAATTATGACTTTTCCGAATCTCACTATTAGTCTACAAACTAGTTCAGATTTGATTCTCATACCAGTATTTGGTATTTTCCCGAAACGGTTTTTGGTAGCTGCTAACCAGACACGAAGTAAACGGCTCACCTTTTGAACTTCTTTTTGCTATTGTGGAGGATCGCTTGACTGGACCAAATTTTGTAATTTAA
The DNA here is from genome assembly GCA_030620095.1 of Kuschelorhynchus macadamiae. Lineage (NCBI taxonomy): Eukaryota > Metazoa > Arthropoda > Insecta > Coleoptera > Curculionidae > Kuschelorhynchus > Kuschelorhynchus macadamiae. Next base: position 1,698,908 of record JAUTXW010001314.1, read on the forward strand.
TTTTGGCCCACTTATCGCTAAAATTTAGTACATTTATACAGTTTGGAAAACAATTCATTTTTACATAATATAAGTATCAAAATGGCCATATAATTTTGCCAATTATGGTCTGATTCTGCTTAAAATCAATATCGCAATTTTTCTGGATTGACGGATTTCGAATTTTTTATTAAAATTTAGGAATTCCAAATGGCGTCACCGATTTGAACAATTTATTTAATCGTTTCACTTCGACACTCTCTACATCTATCGCTAATTTAGACACTAAACATGTTTTATATCTCTGTTTTGCACAAAACATTGAAAAAATGTTAGATATAAAAGAATCTTGGATTTTTATGAAAATTTCAAATTTATGTTAAACAATTGAGCATCAAAATTAAATTAAAAAACCATATGATAAAACTACATAAACAAAACAATTATTTTTCTCATTTTTAAATTAATGTCCTATACAGGATGTTTGGATATTCCGTTCAAATATTTGAAGGGGCTATTCTACATATGGGAATAATTAAAAGAGCTTATATAAACGTGGGTCTGAAAACCCTTCGTTTTCAAGATACAGGGTGTTGAAGTTTTAATTTTTTTTTCATGGGTTTCGTACTTTTCTAGAGATATTTGATACACGATAAACGGTAACTAATGTCTATAAAATAGTCATAATAATTTTTTTTCAATTATCGTGTAACTTTTGTGTAGTCACGACTCCTTTAACCGCCCCAACAAATCTTTTGTAATGATAGTGACCTAATTTGGTACTACCATCGGATTTTCTGCTTTATTTTACAAATTTTATAACCCTTGGACTTTTTTTGATATATTGTACGTATTGTAGTGATTTAGAAAAATACCGAAAATAATGATTAGTATTAATATGTATCATACAAGCGAGTATTATAAAAAAATTGATAAAGCGATTTTGGTTAAAGTTGAAAATATTGTCTGAATATATTACTTTATTATTACACACTTTTAGTACTTGCCTTTATTTGCAATAAACAAATATTTATTATTTAACATTATTGTACTGAAAATGTACGAAAATTGTTACTAAATTCTCAAAAAGACTATTTTTTCTTAAATTATCAGAATTATCCAGAATGTTGTTACCAATATTTATAAATTACCATATAAACTTAATTAAAAAATATTGAATTGAATTTGTTGAATTGTTCAGCTATATAATTTCCTGCAATTAGGTGCAATATATCCAAAGGAAAAATTCTGAAATGACATCCCTTGCCACTGTTTTCGAAACTTAACATTTTCGACAACTAGGTATAGCTAATATAATTTCGCGCTATATCCATATTTTTTTACTAACTGTATCTTTTTATTTAAATAGGATGTAGCGTCATTTTTTGATATAGCATCGATACTTAGTTTTATTGAAAGGGCACCAGAGCGGTGAAAAATTTTCCAACAAATATTCTGTCGATTTCTCCTTCAATAGAGTTCTAGTCTAAAAAAAATACATTCTTGCACCACTTTCCTACATTTTTCCTAATCCTGGAAGAGATCGAAAATTCATTTCGAAGCCCTTAAAACAATATTGATCGTTTCATGTCACCGAGGCTTATTTGCATCTTTGTATCATAACCTGTAACTCACTGGATTGATTTTTCCTGGCCGAAGAATTTCCTGCCCTCTCTGCACTAATCAAATTAGTGTTTCTTCCACTTGGTAGCATCGGTAGATGCATAATTATAGAGGGTGTTTGGTTCACGGACGTATAGTTTAAAAGGATGTGATAGGTGAAATGATCTTAAACATATTTGACCATATATAGTATTATACAAAGTATTACTCGTTTTGAGATATCGCAATTTTTTCGAATTCTGCCCAATTCATTGATTTTTCCCCTAAAAATTGTAAAAATAAAATACTAAAAGTTGCTATCTATATGCAACTGTATATATGTGTTGCATGAAATTAAAACACTTTTTGAAAACTACAACCCCTAAGCCAAAATATCTAGTAATCATTTTTTAAAAACACTAAGTAATTATCACAGTTTAAATTGTCTGGTAGATAATATAAACCAATCAAAACTCTACCTATTACATCGGCCCAGACATTCGCACTAAATTTACGTTGAAACGAAGTTTGCTTCTTGATATACGGGTTTAAGTTGCAAAAGTTGGTACCTAATCCCCTGACGAGAAAAGTTTGACTCACCTGCCCACAAAAAGCTACCTAGGAATATTGCATATTCTATGTCGGCATTTAAAATCAACTGACAAAAATTAGTTCTACGAATTGGATCGCTTTCAACAAGCCCTTGCACGGGGGTGCAGTGAAATGGGTACATTCCTTCACCCATATCTTCCACGCCGATAAATTCAGTTCTAGTGTGTGATGGGATCTGTATCAACTGCATCCACCTCAGGGGGATGTTATTGCTATAGTGTGTGATGTAGTTTACCAGTTTCACGCATTCTACGATATTTATTAGCAAAAACGGTCTTGTGAAATACTGTTCTTTGAGGAAATATTTCATGAAAACTTCGCTGAGCAGCAGCTGCATTACCGTCGGTCTAACCTTATAAAAAAAGTATATCTGCATACTCAATATTTGAAAAAGCAACCATTAAATAACTTAAATGGGGATTACTAAAACTTAACTTAGGAGTTTATTTTTTTTGCAAATAACTTGAAAATTATTACCAGTTAAGAAATTGTAAGCAAAGTTTTACTCCCGGAACTCTATCTCTATTATTAATCTCATAATATAGTGTTGTGAAAAAATGTCCAGGAAGCAAAATAATTTTAGTGGCTTTTGTTTAACAGTTATCTTGAAATATAAACGAAAAGTCTAAAAAAATTGTTAATTAACAGTAGGCTCGTTTTATTAAAAATTAATGACAAAAATCTTTTTTTCAGAAGGATATTGTTTCTTCAAGTGTCTAGATAGAATAATGATTTTTTTTAGTTGTTTCGGACGTTCTCTTGTCAACATTAAATTTAAATTATTAATAACAGATATAGAGTTCGGGGAGCACTTTTTTATTGGAAATTTGTTCCTCTTTAACAATATTTATTAAAATGTCTTAATGTTAATAGTTTCCGAGTTATTTGCGAAAAACTAAATCCCTTTTTTTGAATATTAATTAGATAATAACTTGAAATTGTTTATGTACGAAATTTTTGCACATTTTTCTAAACGTCATTCCAAAATCAATTTTTACTATCGGTAGCAAGAATTAACACCATTTTGAGTTGATGAACTAGATTATCTTGCGTTTGAATGCTTCATTTTGACGCCTTTAACTTGGAGTGTGATAAAAGAAAAAGAATTTTTGATTGTTCGATAAATATACTTTTGTTATTTGTAGTTATCAAAAAGGGGAACCCATATTGAAGGTTGAAAAAAAAAAGTTGCAAATAACAACTTCGAATAATTTATTTTTACAATTTTTATGGGAAGAAGTGTTAGAATACGTTAGACAAAATTCGAAAAAGACGAGTAACACTTTGTATAATGCTATATATGATCAAATAACTTTCAAATCATCTCACCTATCATCTTCCTTCAACTGTACGTCGGTGAACCAAACACGCTGAAGTTTATAACTGTTTCACGGCGTAAAATCAGAATACAGTGGAGTCATTCGTCCGAAAATTTCCGTGAAAAAGAAATTGCTCTTCCTTTCAGTTTTTTTTTTGTATAAATATGTTGGTGGGAGCACTAAAGAAAGGAATCTGAATTTTTACATTATATACATATAAACTATATAGTTTGTATCACCTGCTGATGATGCTAACTTGGATAACGAAAAGCGCGTCCAGAACGTAACAAATTGTGATGTAGTGTGGTTAGAACTCTTGTATTTTGATCTATCTTCCACCACAGGTTCCAGTGTTAGGACGATTGCACAACGACTTTGTAGAAAAGTGGCGTTTTTGACAATTTCATTCACTCCGATATCGTTTTAACGTAAACTAGCGAGTACCCGCGATTTCGTTCACGTATGGCGATAACCAAAGGGATATAAAGAAGTTTAAATCGCTTTATTGGAATATCTCTTTATAAACCAAATTTTTTTTGCTGCATTTTCTTTTAATTTTTGTCAACAGGAGCGTAAAAATAAAATATAGCGTTTTTTTAAAACTAACCGTTTTCATCCCCTTATAATTTGATTTTTGAAAATTCCCTTCTTATCGAACTTCCACATCCGACAATCAACCTGTATGCCAAAAGGCAGCTCTTTACGTCAAGGGGTTTGAGCAGAATCGTAATTAATCAGTGGTCCGATTTTTTGAACACCCTGTATACATTTTTAAGAAATTTAAAACAATTTAAAATAGCCAAATAAAATACACAAGTTTAAACGTTTTTCCAAAAAAACAACCGTTTTTTCAATAAAAAAATGTAATATTTAAGGAGCGGTGTCACCGTCTTGAAATTTGAGTTTTGAAAAATGCCATCTTTTCGAACTTTTACATCCTACTATCAACATGTGTGACAAAATGCAGCTTTTTACGTCAAGCGGATTGAGCGGAATCATGATTAATCAGTGACCCGATTTTTTGAAACACCCTGTATAAATTTACAATACAAAAAATAGTATTGAAAGGTCTCGGCCACCAGACGATCTTTTAAAAAAAATTATATAAATCGGTGCAGTACAACTCTCTCACGAACTTGCCGAAAAATTTGGCTTGGTGTTATAAATATATAGATGAGTAGTAGAATAGAACAGCCTCCCCTCCAAATGAACAGTCATTTATCAAGGGCTTCGAAATCTGCCGCGCAGTTTGTGAAGAAATAAGATACCAATACCCACAAAAATACTATTTATTATGTTTAATACCACCTGAAACCTTTCTACTACGGTAACTCAATGTCAAGGTGACCTACAATGAAGAAACATGTAAAAGTTATTCTTCCATTTTTATGATGATCGTACGCACATTAACATCATTTAAATACCTACCTACAGCAGGGAGGCCAAATAATGTTCTATGATTAATGTCTTATCTGGGATTCGCCTTCGGGATCTCGTACTTCCAGGAACCACTGCGTAATCCTTTTCCATAATTAGACCATGGGCCTACGTTATAGCATCATGATCTGATACTTAATGTCTGTTCTCAGCCTCGATTATGATATTTCTCGGCAGGACTTCAATGTTTGAGCTAGGCCAACTTTATAAGCGTTCTAGGTGTCATTCCGGACCATGTTCTTATCTTCTACCAATTTGGAATCGTATTTCTACTGGGTACAGTGCACAGTGAAACGAGCTTATGGCAGCCGCTGGACATTTACTTTTATGTTTATAACTTTGGTTATATTTGTGTAATTAAAATAACATTTTACCAGTTGTTATATAGATCACCAGGAAAAAGAAAGGCAGTGTTTAGGTACACCAAATATTAAATTAATATTAGTTTAATTAAAAATTTGACACATTAGATATATGTCGAATTAAACAGTATTCAGTTATTTTAGACAATGTTAATTATTACGTAACTGGATAATTAATCGGGTAAGTAGTTTTTTAGCTATGCCGCGAAATGTCACACACCGATCAGAAAATTTTTTTTTTGGCATCTTGTTAAAATGTCAAGATGTGTAAAACTTGAGTGGGTAATCTTTTCACGATTACAAACCGCCATTTTGTTTTGCCATCTTGGATTCGTACCAAAATTTTACTGATTGATTTCTATATAATGCTTGATTTTTGTGCATTAATTTGAGTTAAATTGGTTTAAAGTAGTTTTTTAGTAATAATTTTTTTAACATTCCACTAGACCGCCATTTTGTTTTGCCAAATCGGATATTTACCAAAATGTTACGTAGTCATCCCCTTATGACTATTAATTTTCGGCCAAAATTTAAAGTCAATCGGGTAAGTTGCTTATTAGCTATGTCGTGGACAGACAAACAGACCGACGGAAAACATGTTTTTTTTTGTATCTAGGGACCCCAAAACTTGAAAATCTGTATGAATCTGGGAGAGTGATTTTTCAGGTTTACAATTCGCTTTTACGAGCGAAGTAAAAATAAATGCAAAAACAAAGTATGAATATGAAACCTTTTATGTGAAAAATGTTATTTATTATAGAGTTTTTCCAGAACAGTTGCCGGATTCGCTTTAAAAATAGAACTCTTCTGAGAATATATCCTTCTTATAATGCTTCAAAAAACCAATATCTGCTCTTAGGCCACTTCGATTCCACTGGCACAAATATACTTTTATTCAGATCAGCTCGATGATACCAAATTATTGTAGTGTCAACCGAATTACACACAATTACAAATCGATACGATAATTAGAAGTAGGTTAAAATCGGGGTTAATAATAGGAAGTTTTCTTAAGTTATTATTTTTGTATTATGTATAGTTTTAAAAAATAGAGAAAAAAATAAAAATAAACCAGGAGAATTTTGTATATTATTATAAAATTACATTTGCAGCAAACAAAATGCCATTTAGTTTTTTGTTTAAATAACGGTAGTTTACATGTATCACAAGAACAAATTATTGTTAAACACATATGAATTTCGATTTATTGTCTTTTGGCTATATTAGCATCACTGTCTGAGAAATTGACTCTGATTAAGACAATTCCTGAACTCTATAACAGATGTATTTTGTCGATAATATCGTTAGGTTACTGATAATTTGTCTATATTATAAATTATTAAATAACGATAAAACTGATTGTAATTTATGTTTTGGTGTATCTCCGTGTGCAACAGATTTTAATTTTTAAACGTTGAGCTGTGTTTAATTTTAATAAGCCATAATATTTTTTTGAAAACGCAAAACAAATACTAAATAATAATTATCAGGGAAAGTAAAAAAGAACAATTTTTAACTTGGCAACCACGTTTTTCTTTAGTATGTTGTGTTCTAGAGGTCCCCGACGTTAGGACCAAAGTATAGACGCGTGGAGCTGGCAGCACTGCCTGCGTTGCCGAACGCCGTGTATGCTTTTGCCGGGCTAGCATAGGAAAGCTTGAGCGCTAGCTTTGCTGGCTCAGCTCGGAATAGGGGTAACCCAGCTAACCCCAAAGCTATTGCCCGACGGTGGTTAAATATTTACATTTTGGCGCCAATATATATATATATATATATATATATATATATATATATATATATATATATATATATATATATATATATATATATATATATATATATATATATATATATATATATATACATATATATATATATATATATATATATATATATATATATATATATATATAATTACAGCAGAGAAAACCGAATTGGTTCATTTTTTCAAACTCATATCCTTTTATGTTTTGTGAATGTATAAAAATATTCCTAAAACAACTTTTTACATATACCTACCTAATTTAATTCTTAATCAGATTTATATTCCAGCATTTTGGTTTTCTGAAATGATCATCAGCTTTTGTTTTTATTATGGCCGCCATATTGGATTTTCTGTCATTTGAGTAGTACACAATTTTGCCTTTTCAATGATGTACAACTGTACAACATTTGGGCAAAAGGCAATGAACTATTGCAAGAAACAACAACACGGATAAATTGAAATACCTAACCATTGATGTGGAATAATAAAGTTCTTTTCATAAACTCTTTAAACTAACCTACATTAAATACCAAGAAAGACTCGTACTAGTTTATCCTGGATTCCTTAGTTTGCTACTATGTACAGTGTTAGTTGTAAGCAAACTCTGCTGAATAAATATGCTGGAAACTTTGGTTGTAACTCTTCTACTGTTCGACAGATAAAGAAGATCCAGGTAAAAGATACAGATAGAAGTTTCGACTTCCGCAAAAGTCAAATGTCAACTTCAGGAACTAAATATGTACTATTAAATTAGTTTGAAAATGTCGACCGTTTTTACATTTTTGACATTTTTTTAAACGGTTTTATAAACACAGTGGATGGTTTTAAGGCGTGTCCAATAACTCCGCGATCGTTGTTCGAGTGAGTGCTTGTCTAATTTTAGAGGTGTCAAATTCATGTATTTCATTAATTCATTCTTTCACCGAAAGTCTGAGTTAAAGATAGCTGGACCTTCCTAGAAGTAATTTTCTAGAATTATAAGTGGGGCAACCACCCTGTTTGAAACCATGGGTTATTTTAATTGATTAAATAGGGCTACGTCTCTAGTTACAGGTATTTTTTCATTTTCTGCCACACCAATCTTTGTCAGGGAAAAGTTTGATCATAAATAATTGGTCCACTCAAACAATTTCCTAAAAAAAGCATTATGTTTAGGCTGCCCTAAACTAAATTTTTGTTATTTTCCGTTTTGTCCTGAAATTTCATGATTTTAAGAATCAACTAAAACATGACGCCGGTTAATAAAATGTGTCTGATCGGTTTACACGATATTTTTATGAAGTTCGAATTTTTATTTAACACTTATTGGCATACCATTCTATTATAATCACCATCTTGAAACCCTTGAACAATAACCGTGTGATACGGACGATATTCGGACAGCTCTTCTTGTTGAGGATGTCGGATTTTCATTAAAAAGTTCTTGAATATTCAGATTAGAATTTTTGTTCTTTTTCAAATAATGTTTTGTCCCAGGTTTTTCAAAATTAACAACATTCAGCAAAATGTGTGAAGCTTCGATAACTTTGGGTTACATATTGGGTTGTCGTCTCAGGACAATTTTCGAAATAAACTGCTTGACAGAACAAATTTTTAATTAAGTAGAATATTTTAAAAATGAGAAGGGATATTAGGATTGCTATTTTTTGCAAATTTTTTTTATATTAACAATTTTAAGCGTAAAGCTTACCCAAGCCAAAAATTTATGTATACAGGGTGGTAAATAAAATTCTGTAGAATTTTCAATATTTTATTTCATCAACTGAATCCTTGGTGAAATGGTAAAAAACAATTTGAATGTTTTTTAAAATGTTTAATATTTTTTGGGATATGATTTAATTAATATGATTTCTTACATATTTTTATTAGTAGTCTGACGTAAAGTTAGCAGTAAGCAGAAAATATGCAGGATGTTCAAAAAATATTGCAAGATTACTTAAAAACCTAGCTGTTCTTCAGTATCATGGATGTATATTTCAACCTCGATTTTAACACTCCAGCAAAAAAATTAATTTCCATTAAATTTAATAGTTTTCATTTAAGTTTCAAGGACTACTGAAAATATTCCCCAAACAGGTTTATTATTTTAACTCTAACTTTATTATTTTTCAAAATACGGGTCTTGCTTTTAGAGCCAAATTTGCCAGTATACTATTATTATTAATTATTTACCCTAAGTCATATGTAATACGTGTATGATCACCTTTAAAGAATTTTTGAAATGAACTTATAAACTAAATATTCACACAACGGTATTTATAAAAATATTTTTGGTTATACAGGGAGCCCCAAAAAAAAGACACTTGCATTTTTTAAAATAGGACATCCTAGTTTTTGCATGTTTGACTGAAGTTTACTTTGCCGATTTTAAATAACACTCGGTTTATATGGAATGCTTCCGAACAAATAAAATACTGGACATTTTGCAATCATAAAGACGGTTTGCCGATATATTCGACGCTACTTTTTTTTTGTTTACAAAGTTGGTGTAGTCACCTTTGTCATGCAATGTTACCAAAGTGAAAAGTAAATAATAATTTATTATTTTAAAAAAGATAGTACTTTTTTTAAATATTGTGCACAAAATAGAAAATTTTTTATAAAATATTGGCTTTTAGAAAACTCGCCATCGACTCGTTTTTTAATATTATATTGTTTTAATATACTATTTTAGGATAGTATCCTTTAAAACGTTAATACGCAGAAAAATACTTCAAAACTAAGTATTCCAAAACTAAAAATTTTTTATGTGAAACTTCTTTACGGGTGTAAGTCGAGGCGATTACTCATCAGAGCGTAATAAAAAGTGCATTGAGAAGATTTGTTTTAAATTTTGTTGAATTTTAATATAACTAAAAACGGTATTCGCCGGGATGGTAAATAAGGCATTCCAACGATCGGTCACTTGAACGTCACCGATTAGCTATTTTTGACGGCCTTAGGATAAACAAATCGAATTTTTACGCAGGAGTATATGGGACTTTTGTTATTTATTTTTATTTTTTTTATCTTAAAATGCCTTCTTTTTTGTTCTATTGCAAATTGTGGAAGTAGAGGGATGAGAGACAATATTACTTTTATTTTTAAGGCATTTTCATTTTTAACATAAAAAACGATTGAATTGCTTGCTTGAATTTTCGTCGCAGCGGCTAAATAGATTACTTCAATAAGAATAGGATTTACCTACTACTAAATTAAATTGGGCCCAAGTGTGTGCAAAACATTTCATATTATTCATTTTTTAAAAAGCTAAAATTAATCTAGCTAATTATCAAATATATCTCCTCGGATATCTCTAATCATTGTTTGAAAAAGTTATATTACTGTACCTTTACATATTTCAATGCTGTATTATTTTTTCTTTTTTTCTGCCAATATTAACGGGACTAAGATGATTAGAATTATTTATATGTACTATCTTGAAAGAGATTTTTTAAATAATTTTTACCTTTATGCAATGCTGTAATTATTTTTTTGTTTGGGAAAGTGAGGTAATCCTACTTAAAAGACTAGTTGTTAAATTCATTATACGACTAAAGACATGTTTTTTATCTTAAACTTACAAATTCATCGTATGTGGAATTTTATTACATACTTTAGGAACTAAATAATGTATACTTTTTAGTTTGATATTATTCTAGCAGGAGTGTGGTAGCGGTGGTCTACAGTTTTTACAGATTTTTTTTATGTATAAATGAAGCTACGATAACATATACAGCGTTATTACTTACTTAAAACTAAGATTTACCCAAACTATTTCTCGGCGAAATCTATGACCGAATGAAGAAAGATCTCGTTATGCATTCGGGACGGAAGTTCTTACATTTATTAAATTATACGATTACGATAAAGGCATGGACTTTCATTTCAAAATTTGAGTTTTTCTCAAAAAAATTAAGACGGTAACAAAATGTAACTTTTTTTTAGGGGCTCGATGTCCTAGAGTGCAATTAAATTTAATCACATAATAAATTTGATTGACGTTTAGAATCATTTTTGACATCGTCACTGCCTGTCACACTCTGAACCTTCTGATTAGTTAATGCTTATTTAAATGCTTTGTGCAACCCGCCATATGTCTAGTAAAGGGTAAATGTTTCATTACGCTGACAAAAATTGAATTCTTTTACACTCTGCATCAGGTTTATTGTAAAGACATAGTTTCTTATTCTTATATTTACTCTGAAAATGTTATATCTTTTTTCACTCTTACATGCATGGCAATTTATTTTAAAAAAAACATGTTTTTTCTATTAATATATATTTTATTTATACAAAAAAAAAAAAAAAATATATATATATATATATATATATATATATATATATATATACTTGGTGCAGTACAAAATATTAAACACACAGATTGAACCGAGGATTGAACTTGGATATACATAATTTAAATTGAACAACTAGGTAACTAGCAATGTCCATATTTGTCACTGAGGGAAAGTCTTTTGGATCTACACTACAAAATGATCTAGTTTTTAATTATAATGTAAATAAAATCCGCTTCAAGGTTCATGAACCATATCTGAAGAAACTAACAGGCGGGTGACTTTTTTAAGTTGAAAAGCGCGTCAACCGTGTTACGAGGATATCACGTTAGCATTAGGTTAGCCCAGGTTCGTTGATAAAAGCATTATTAAAGCGATAAAATTAAAATATCGAAAATCAGATTTGAAATAGTCGCGCACTCTAAAGCGTTCTGATTGGCGAAGGTCGTATGGGATTTAAGGACTTGTTTCCTGCAGATCTTTCCAAGATGCTCCTTTCGCTATTTTTTACATTTTCCTGAAGAGTGCTCCTAGTTAAATCAAAATAATTTTAAGCTCTCCCGAGAGATCATTTTTTTTTGTTAGGGTAATTATTGAATTATGGCAGACATACCTAAATCAGACAGTTATTATTTTGCACCCAATGAGGCAACAATTACATCAAAAATTGGTAGACGTCAACACGTAATCAATGCACTATTATAATCGTCAAATGCAAAAGGTAATTAATTCAGATAGATGAAGAAGGACAAAGTATGATTTACAATAAAAGATTTAAGCTGACACCAACTGTACATATAATTATATTAAACTCTCTGAATCCTAAAATAAAATGTATGAAGCGTTAATCATTAAATTGGCGTAAATTTCAGCCTCGAAGGGAAGGACCACCAAAAACAGAGCCAGGGTTCGCATGGAATCCACTGGCCGCGTGTGGTCGACACCTGCACTAATAGCTCCAAAGGGGGCAATTACGCTTTGGAGTCTTTAAGTAATAAAGTTTAATTAGTAGAGGGTGTCTCTGATTTTTTTCTACTACTTTCTGCGTAAGATGTTTGTCTATGCCATTAGTATTTTGATTTGACCTACACAGTTTGACAGTTCTCACAATCTTGAGGTAACACCGCATCATCAATTTTGTTTACATGAATGAGTGTTATAATAAAGGATAATAGTAAACGATTCCCCTTTTGGTTATGGCGCTCAGCATTCCATTTAATTTTGCTACTTACTACACTAAATTTTAACAATGGCAACTAATAATTTAATAATTATAAATTATTGTTTAACTAAGATATACAGAAACTTCCACATCCCAAAGGCAACGTGAGCAAGTATTTGCGATTTGACTAAATCTTCTTCCATACCTTGCACGTATGCAAATTATACTGAAAATGACATTCATACCGTAAACACATTATAAACTTTACTCCATTGTATCAAGGCTATTTTGTAAATATCACCTACGACCAAAAAGCTAAAAAAAAGTTATTACAGGGCTTTAAACAAAACTGCAAATTTTCCAATATTTCATTTGTTCCGAAAACGTCCAAAAATTGTTTTAATGTTCTAAGTACTAAATCAACTTATCTTTATTCAAAGTGTAAAACTCAATTTGAAAAGTTTTTTAATATTTTTGATAATTTTTGAAAATATTAGATTTTTTTTACATATTAAGCTGTAACTTTTATTAACCGCTCAATGCTCCTGTGTCACGAGCAATGTTTTTTAAGAACCATAAACGCAGCAGTGTACTTATAAAATAATCCACTCATTTAAAAACATTGCCTACGTGACAGCCACGCATGTAAATAACTGAAACTTCACAGATCGAGAAATTGAAAAATTTGAATAAGATTAAATTTTAAAGATACACAATAACACACTAATACTATACTAAATGGCTATAAAAATGTTTACATTTCTAAATACTCCAATTTATTAAAAAAACAGGATTCATAAATTTTGATGCATTTTACCTAGTGGGTCTGTAATTTAACCGACTGGGCTCGCATACCATTAGGTGGTCCAACTAAACAGCTGACTGCTGTCAATATACTGGTCGTAGGACAAACATTGTTTTCTATCATATGAGTCCGTGGTAATGTTAATGCATTTGTATGTTTTAAATTTAGTTATCACAAATGAATACTTTTTGAAGTTTCCAAGTGAGAATGCCCAAGTCACCGAAAGATACAAACAAAATATTTTTATAATTAAAAACTAGATCATTTTGTAGTGTAGATCCAAAAGACTTTCCCTCAGTGACAAATATGGACATTGCTAGTTACCTAGTTGTTCAATTTAAATTATGTATATCCAAGTTCAATCCTCCGTTCAATCTGTGTGTTTAATATTTTGTACTGCACCAAGTATATATATATATATATATATATATATATATATATATATATATAAAAAAGTCACAGTCAAAGTACATTATAATTAAATTATTTACTCTTTTGCAGAAAATAAAGCAAAAAAATATTTCTAATATTTTAATAAACATGTTTTCGTTTGTTTCTGCATAATTTTTTCTTTCATTTGAATAAAATATTTGACATAATAAGTAAGTTGTATTTATCAATACATGAATTATTTGGGAGGGAGCAACCATTTCACAATTTGCCGGGGGCGGTTAAAATCATTTAGTCGGCCCTGTATATTGAAATTAAATGGCTTGTATTTGGAGAGTTGATTCAGCGGTCGCCTGTGTTTCAAGTAAAATTTTTTCTATAACGTGGGGCAGGTGACGTAAAGAAAAAATAAAATTGAATTATTAGTAGTATATCTAAGTGTGCAGTACCTTACTGCCTAAACACGGAAGAACATTATGACATGTTTAAGTTTCCGCTAAGGGATCAGGCAATGTTAACATTTTGACCCACCCCTTTTATGGAGGTTCACTTTCTTGAGGATTGGTTCTTCACCAAAAGTATTTTTGAAATCAAATGCTCTTCCACAGGCCTACAAAATTGTCAAGTTTATTAACAAAACTTCTCGGCAAAATATGCTCTAGATAACTTGCCCCAAAGTATCTATATATTTAAAACACTAAGCCAACTTTTTCAACAAGTTCGTGAGATAGTTGTACTGCATCAATTTACATGATTTTTTTAAAATGATTTTCTGGTTATCGAGAGCTTTCAACACTCTTTGTTGTATTGTTTTAATGCGTATTTTTTCTATAAAACCAATATGTTGTTCTTCAACAACATTTCTGGACGATGTGGTGAATGCGCCTCATATTCTTATAATTTCACTAAAAAAGCATCGCGTCATTTAACGGAAAAGGCAGAATAAGGTCTAGTTGGTGTTTCAATTAAGAAATTACCGAATTAAAAATACCAAGGTATAAATAAAACAAGAGGTAAGCTTGGTAATTACTAAGAAAAATGTCAGAAATGGTATTCCCAGTCAATAGAAAGATCAATTAGAATTGGATTTTCTTGCTGCACATCAAGGTATTATTATTTAACATGTCTAAATTTTCCGTTAAGTTGCAATTTTTCCATTCAAAATCTGTAGTTTTAAGGATCAGTAACAATAAACCATAGCGGATTTTTTGATAAAATAACAAGAACGCCATTTAAACAATGTTGTGACACATCATTAGGAGTTTTGCGGTTAGAAGTCTCGCATTATTCTAATGATTTTGTTACATAATCTCTGCTTGCCATGATTAGGGGGATTAATTTAATTAATTTTATCGTAACTAATTCGTTTTTTTAACAGATCTCAATATTAGGGCACAATAAATAAAAATTAGTGGCTATATTTCTGTAGATTTTTGAATAATTTCTAGGTTGACTCCAATAAAGCGAAAATATTTGTCAAATTTTCTAATTCAGAAACAGCTATATTAATGTGTTTTCTTATTCTTATCATACCAATTTTTTAGACCAGCTGCATCGACTCTCCAAGTATACGAGCCCTACGCAGAATAAGCCCTGAAGTTACACGCACGCCCCTGTGTAATGGTGAGATATCAGTTTCGAAGCGCACTTGATTGTTCTTAATTCAATGCACCATTGAGATAAAAGATAAAAACAAGTATATAAAGAAAACATTGTCGTGATGCGAAGTCTGTTATGCCAAATTACCGTGGATTAAATAAGGCGACAAAAAGGCAAACAACCTAATTGGCTGCATTTTATTACACATTATTGTCACTCGCCTGCGTACCCGTTCGACAGTTTGTGAATGAATTGCCCCTTAGGTTAGTTTTAATGATTAACCCTAAAGAATAGCTTTATAAAAGTTACTTTATTTGTTATCGTTCATAATACTGGGTGTTAATGTGATCATGTTACAAACTTCTAGCGTAGATAGAAGACATGAAAAAAAAACAGTTCATATGAACATGGGTCCGGGAAAGCTTCCTTAGGGAGCTAGAGCCCTTTGAAGATGGCCTTTATAAACTAGTTTTCGTTTTACAGGTCCGAAACTACTTTAGCCACCGCATCCAATTTTGCGACATAAGTTGCTGTTAGTAAGTTAATTTATTTCAACCTATTGAACAATGTTAACTTTAATCAGGGGCGTGCGAACCAGGGGGGTATTTGAGTAAATTTGATCCCATTCCTCTAAGGGTTCAATTTCTTGCCATTTTGACATCAAATTATGATTTTTCTATGCCTTTTACATATAAACGGTACTCTTTGTTAAAGTCGCTAAATGTCACCGTTTCTTCGAGTTGCTGGAAATACATCCATACGATACATTTATTGTACCTACGCAACATATTTAAGTTGGCGTAGTTAAAAACGTTAGGCATGGTTTGGATTACTTCAGCCGCAGTGGAAATTCTAGCCACCAAATCTTCTGACTCGACTGGAGTTCCATAAACGAGACTTTTCATATGCCAAAGAAAAAATCTAAAGGTGTGGAGAGTGCGCTGGCCATATGACAGGGCCTCCGCGTCCAAACCAACGTCTTTAAAAATTTCCATTTAGGTGCTCGCAGACGAGAAGTGAAAAATGAGCAGGCGCTTCATCACGTTGGAACCATAAGTTCTGTCGTATACTTAGAGGCAGATCATGTAATAATTCTGGCAACAAATTTAAAAAAATTAAGATAAATTGTACCGGTTACACGAGGAGGGAACATGTTGGGTCCAATTAATTGTTCTCCATCAAAGCCGGCCCTCATGTTGACCGAGCACCTATATTGATGCCCCCTTATGTGAACACCAGGAGGGTTTTTCTCAGCCCACACATGACTATTTCGCCAATTAAAAATGCTTTCTTTTGTGAACACAGCCTCGTCAGTAAAAAGTACGTATTTTGAAAATTGAGGTTCTTCTGTACACAGGTCAAGAAACCTCTGGCGAAATTCTAGGCGGGACATAAAATCATTTGGTTTTAATGCTTGCACTTTCTGAAGATTGCGCCACTGGTGATTTTTTTTTTCAAAAAACAAAAGAAAAGCTGTTTCGAGATATATACCCAAAATTTCCGTAAAACGATAACAGCTTTACTATTTTATATTGAGGAAAGACGAAAGATAAATTCTAATATGGGTGTCAATTTTTAGTTATAACATGTACAATTGAATATGGCACGGCTTGTTTAAATATGATTGAAAATCAAATTTAACAGATTTTTAAAAAATACTTGAAAATTACCAAAACATTAGCGGTTGCGTTTCAATTGAAAAATAGTTTAGTTAAGAAATAGTGCAGAATGAAACAATTCGTAAGTTTAAAACTTACTAACTTTATAAAAAATAAGAAAGCAAATGCGGGTTAGGTGAGTGTGTAATGTGTTAAGACATCTAAGGTGGTGACATGTACCAATGTACGTGGCTACTGTATAAAAAGTTTCAAACAAATATTGCTGAGCATCTTATTTTTTACAATATTTGCCTATTATATTTTTACTTTCACAACACTACGGTGAAAAAATGGTGTCAAAAGGTCATAGATATACACCTATTACGCGCGTCGATGATCGATGTTCAAAGTGATGTCATTATTTTGGGTATGGAATCTTTGTCGGTTGATGCCCAGTTATTTTTTTTTGTGATTACTCGACCACTACTTCGCTGGTCTACGCCACCTTTTTTCAAAGCGTTTTAAACGAGCTACACACGTTATCATGTCTGTCGTTGTTTTTCGAATAGTGGTTATGTGCAAAAACCAAAATGTTGTACAGTTCTTTTCCGATATATAATCATACTGCTTATTTGCATAATCTTTCCGGGCATGCTCGCAGTTTTTCTGTTTATATCTTATACCACCTCATACTCGATCAAGACAGGATTGTCCATTACAATTTTGGTATTCCTGGCTTCTTCCTAACATCTATATATTTCGTTTCCATCTTTGATAGGAAAGAAATATACAATTCCACCTTTATATTTAAGTCCAGAAAAAATACATGAATACCCAGTTACAATAAATAATTTAATGTAATATTACTCTTTATTCCTGTTCCAAAAAAAAATTAAATATATCCATAGAAATACTACTGAATTTATATTTCTTTGCTTGTATTTTTTTACTTTTTATCTACTTTACTATTAAGCATATATTTTAACAATTTTTTGTTATATTTAATTAATTGATATTTATTTATTTAATTAGTTACAACGGAAGCTTCCACGGCTTTGGTCAATAGAAATTATGGTTCTTGGGATTAGACCGTGTCAAATTGGAATTACTATCCGACGTTTCGCCTTCGATTGCACGAGGCATCTTCAGGGATCTTTACTCCACGAGATCTGAACACTGAATGTGCATTTTATTGATCAAAATCTAGACAATTGGTCAAGCCATTAAGGAAGTGACACCACCTAGGAACTGGCTAAAAGCAGTCCAGCATGTCGTCGCGTTAGAATAACAAAGGTCTATCTGGTCTTAAGGCCATTCTGAGAAATCGCTGTCGAAATATTGGATGTTGTGCCATTTCATTAGTTTAACTTTAAATCAAAAACTGTCTTTACAGAAAATTAGTGGTAAATACCCTATATCAAAAAAAGGAATTAAAAGCAGTCTAAAATATACCATTTATTTTAATTTTCAAGTGGACATTAGCAGATACAACTTTGTTTTATAAATGAGGGAACTTGAGCTTATTTAACAAGGTTCTATGTGGCAGATAAACCTTATAGTGTCATGATTATATTGTATACTAGGAATCAAGTTAAAATAACAAAGTTGTCAGTGCCACTTACAACTTTGTTTTTTTGTATTGTGAAATAAAACATCCGGAATTATATTTAAACAAAACGTTTATTAAACATGTGAACTGTGTAGGAAAAGTAATAAACAATGCACTAGAAAAAAATGTTACAAATCACTACTTCTAATTATTCAACATTAACTTATATCTATGGTAGGAACTAATATAATGTAGGTACTTAGGTTACATTCAACTTCGGCAGTTTTTATTTAAGGCTGTTTAAAAACGAGGCGAAATATTTTTTGTCCAAATCGGGCATACAACCTGCCATCATTTTTTTTATAGCTTTTATTTTATCTTCCGAAAGGCTGTTTTTTATAGGTAAATTTTGTGGTTTTAGCATCATCATTAGAGATTTGAACATTTCATTTGTGTTTTTAGGGTTTTGTGAAGCCTTATTTCGCCGTGCTGTTGTTCGGTCGGGTTTTAAAGTTTCCTTTACAAATTCATCAACATGATTTAATTTGTATTCAATTTCTGATAGGCTCTGGGTAAATCTTAAGGCGGCAACTTTAGAAAAAGGAATTTTATTGAACAATAGTTTCTTGGAGCAACTTTCGTAGTCTTTAAAGTCATCGTCTTTCATTTGTAAAATACAGTAGGGTTTTTTAGTGTTGACTGATTTTAAGTTTTTCATAAAACTTAATGGCGAATAAAATTCCGTTTTATTCATGTACCTTTCAATGCTGCTGTGTGCACTGTCGATCTCTTGAATAGCACCATGGCCAGGTACTGAATATTTCATTGTAATACTGTTTAATTCTGGATGATCTCTCATTGCATCGATTATTGCAAATGAAATAAAGGAATTTCGGTTCTGCGAAACACATGAATCACTCCAAGTAGTTAAATCCGTTATGTTGTTGTCTTGCAAAACTTGGTCTAAAATTTTTCTGAATGCACTAGCCAAAATATTTCCACTTCTGCCTTGTTTTGCTTCTGTCCAAATAGCGCAATAGACTTGCCCAGTGGTGGAAAAATGTCCGGTAAGGTTGTAAATATTTAATTTTTGAGAATAAAAAAAGTCGCCGACTTCAGAACGAGGACAAGTGATGACATTTTCCAAATCAAAACACAAAGTTGGTACCTTATTTTCTCTATCTTTGTTTCTTTCTGTTCTCATCTGATTTTTAATATTAACATGTGTTTCGTACGATTCTTTTTCTTCAGGTGTAAGTGGGTCCTCTTGATTTTTAATTTTAAACGATTCACATTTTATACACCTGTCTTTTTTTGGGATGTGAAAACCATAATTGAACTCCGTGGTAAAAACGTGGCGATAGTAGGACAGCTTGGCAGCAGTAATCTCCTTATCTTCACACCACACCTTGTATAAGTCATACATTCTAACGATACTTGAATTAGATTCTAAATATTTTCTTTTCGTGTTCTGTCTGCAGTAATGTGAGTCTATAACAGGAAAACTTTTAATGTGATTTATTATTTCTTGTTTCGCTGTACTATTTTTGCCGTGTTTTCCTCTGTTGTCTTTTTTAATGCCTGGTCCTACATGAGCAGTATACACAGGTTTTTGAGATATGTTATAGGTCCCCAAAAAGTATTTCTTGCATACTCGTATGTCTTCTCCTTTTATTTGAATGAAATACTTAAATGAAAAACATCTTCGTGACTCCTTGTCCCCGGTAGTCTTTCGGCCTTTAATTTCTTTTTTAGTAAAATTTTTAAGAAACAGATACTTTTCATTTTGGGTCAGAGACCAATAAGAATCAAAAGCTCGTTGTCTTTCTTCTTCTGATATTTGTTTAGCACAATTGAACTTGCATTTCTGTAAACAGTTTTTTTTGTTTTGAATCTTTCTTGCCTTAACCACTTTTCCCCTGACGTTTACATATTCTTCTCCTGACTGACACTTCTTTCTTCGAACATTAACTTTCCATTCATTGGGTTGTGTTTTGCGCTTTCGCGATCGTTCTTTCTTTTCTTGTTGGACATCTTCTACAGCATTTTCGGGAAGGATTTCTGCTTGATTAACAACAATACATTGTTCTGTTAATTCGTTTTGTGTTGTGACAGGGAGCTGATTAATATTATTTACGACGTTTCCTTGTTCGTCAAAAATGTCGATAGTAATGACTTCACATGCAACTGTTGGACTTTCTGTTTCAATGACTCTACAAAACACATTAATGGATTAGTATACATAATTATGGTTTTATGTACTGAAAGAAAATTGCGACTAACAAATTTACTTACCTTGGATTACTTTGCGGCTTACTGATATCAGTTACAACAGGCAGATCATCAAATTCTCCCATTTCATCAAACATTTCAATTATTTAGCCAGGATTTTTATCACTACTCATGTTAATTTGAGAAGGGCTTGGAAAATTTTCCACTTGTATGACACTAAAAAAAAATCAATTAGGTAGTTTAAATAAAGCATCTACCGCAAAATCTGAGCTTTAAATCTGAACTTACTTCTGATTATTATGCGACTCATCCGAGGCATTTACGGCACTACTTCTTATTGAATTTTCCAAATCCAAGATGTCGTTCAGCACTGAATTTTCATGAAGAGTGGTATTACCTTGACATGGAATTATCATATTATTTGTAACGGTTACACTAAAAACGCACATTAATGAGTGTAAGTACTTACACCAAAAATCATAAGTAACTTACTTTTCAGTTATATTTTGAGACACATTACTAAAGCTAGTGTTTTCTTCTTGTGTTTGGATAGTAAGTTGATGTTTATTAGGAGTGGTAATAACCATATTAACGTTTTTATAGTTGATGCCTGCATCTTTATCTGCAGTACATGCTAAATTCCATGCTAAACAGTGTTTAATTGTTATATTAATATAAAAAAATGCATGGCATGTAACTTACCCATTTCCAGTATTTTGGAACTTCGTGAATGCATTAGGTATCAGGTATTTTGTCGATATTTTCACAAAAATTCGAGTAAAAATTTCACCACCGCGAAAAATGGCGTGAATTGATATTGACAATTGAATATTGACATTTTTATTGATTTTCACTAGCAGCTTCGAGAACAAAGTTCTATCTGCATCTAGATTTTGACAGATAGAACTTTGTTATATTTTGACCGTAGATGGAACTCTGTAATATTGAAAATGCAGTTTAAATGCATGCAGTTAGAACTCTGTAATCATGTTATTTCGGTTATTAGTACACAGATGGTGCCACTATTACCAAAATAGTAAAAATAAAGCAGATACAACTATAATACATTAAAATCTGAATTTTGGCAAAAAATGCAGTTAGAACTTTGTTATTCTAACGCGACGATGTGATTAAACAGGAGGAGAAAATGTGGGATATTGATAATCTGATCGATCAGATGGTTGACCCTTTGTTTATAATGTCAAGAGGTGATGACAGTTCCTCAGATGCCCAAGTATATACCCTATTATAATTTAATTGTTGTATAATAATAATTATTTTATTTATATATATTATGTACATATTATATAACCAACCGCACGCCTTTGGCGTACCATTTTTATGAACGCATAATAATAGTCAAAACGCATAAATTGACCCAAAACCGGGTGGTACTACTGATGAAAAGAAAGAATTTTGCGATGAGATCAATGCCCTGTAGTCCTTTTGCACACCTAATGAAGTTTTATTACTCTATATATTTCTGAAACAGACTATATACAACACCCTGTTTAATAGGCAGTGGCATCGTTAATTCAAATCCACTTAATCTCAGACTTAAGTAATACAAACATTATTTATCGCAAAAAACGCATTTGATTTGCTTTATCTAAAAAGATATTAGGTTTAATACTTATAGTGTTACAGATCTTTTCTTCGGAACACATTAGTTATCATCATTCCAAAAGACCAAATTTTTGGGGTTATCAACACGAAATCCTAACTGACGGACCTATAACATAATTAAGTATTCACGTTTCGAAAAAAATCCTGTTTATTATCTATGAGCTATATTACCTATGAGCTATTTCGTTTGTGATGTTTTGCTTTGCACAGATACGATGTTTTGTCTTAATATTCCGACTCGAAATAGTAAGTATTGTTTTCCGCAATTCTACCTATAAGATAAATCAAACCATGGATTTTAAAATCAAATAAAAAACAAACATATGTTACGATAATATATACCTACGCAATTTGTTATGAGCTAATGTTATGTTGTGGCGTAGAAAATAAATAAATATTTTTAAACATTTTTGATCTTATGCTATTAACAATGTTACTTAATTATATAAACATATTCATTTGCTTTATAAATAATAATAAGGAAAATACATTCAGTTATTTTGTTATTTGGTTTTGTACATTTTATATAAGAATATGACTATTATACACCTCTCTATAATACATGGTGAGTCAAATTAAATTTATTGATGTTTTAGATAAATAATTATACTTTTGTGG
The DNA here is from genome assembly GCA_030620095.1 of Kuschelorhynchus macadamiae. Classification (NCBI taxonomy): domain Eukaryota; kingdom Metazoa; phylum Arthropoda; class Insecta; order Coleoptera; family Curculionidae; genus Kuschelorhynchus; species Kuschelorhynchus macadamiae. The sequence continues at coordinate 1,721,837 of JAUTXW010001314.1, forward strand.
TTTGCAACAAAAACAACTTTATTAAAATAACTATTACAAGATAGAAAAATGAAATGCTTATTCTAACGAATTTGCCAATGAACTAACTAAAGAAAAATATCCTTATACAATATAGGTGCCGTTGGGTCGAGTCTAATCTAAATATAAACAAGATAGCATAAACACAACCTCGACTTTCGTTGCGGCATTATTTATTAGTTTAACGTTTAGATAGTAATTTAATATCTTCAATACTCTTCCTAAAACTTAACACTAATAAAAACAAATAAAATTTTAAAAACGTAATTAGTTATTATGTTTTACAATATTTATTCATAATCAACTAACCCTAATTTATTTTTAAAAAACTCAAATTTAGGTTTAGACAATGCTTTTGTCATTATATCACTGATTTGCATATCAGTGCTTACATATAAAATATTAATTTCACCTTTTGAGTACAAATCACGAATAAAATGATACTTAATATCTATATGCTTTGTCCGCTGATGAAATTCTGGATTTTTAACTAATTTAATAGCACTCACATTGTCCATGAATAAAACAACTTTGTCATTGTTTTTAAACGCACCCAATTCACAAAAAAGTCTTTTTAGCCATATAGCTTCTTTTGCAGCACTCGCGGCACTTATATATTCGGCCTCAGTAGTGGATTGTGCCACACATTGTTGTTTCTTGCTCTGCCAGGAAACTGCTGCCCCACCATACATGGAAACCAACCCTGAAGTCGATTTTCTAGACTGAAAATCACCAGCGTAGTCAGCGTCACTGTAGATTTTTAAATTCTCTGAGTTTCCATACAATAAACCATTTTTAGTGGTTCCTTTTAAGTAGCGCATTATTCTTTTTAACAATTTATAATGTGCCTCCGTAGGATTTTCCAGAGCTCTTGAAGCAATATTTACTGCAAATGCAATATCTGGTCTAGTTCCAACTTGTAGGTACATTAAGTTGCCAACTATTGCACGGTACGGAACAGCTGCATCCAAACTGGGCGAATTTTCAATTTGCCATCCTACTTCGATTGGCGTTGACACTGGCTTAGCCTCAGACATTCCAAATTTTCTCAGTATTTTATCAATGTAAACACTTTGATGCAGTAATATGTTTCCATTTTCGCTTTTGCAAATTTGAATGCTTGTGACGTTATAAGTAATTTTGGCTTCAAAATTATTTGATAACTCACTAATAAATTGCAAAGCCTCTTTTTCATCAGATGATGCCACTAAACCATCGTCTACAAATAGTAAAACAATAAGTTTACTTTTACTGTCACATTTTATTAATAAACATGGATCTGTATTGCTCTCCATTAATCCACATTTTAGCAAAAAGTCCTTAAATGCCTTATTCCAGCATCTCGGTGCCTGCTTTAAACCATACAAACTTTTAATTAACTTGCAAACTCGTGGTGTTCCATCTTCAAAGCCTTGTGGTTGTTTCATGTAGATTTCCTCGTCTAGAGAACCATAGAGAAATGCGGTTTTTATATCAAACTGATATAAATTTAGTTTTTCACAAGCTGCAATACTTATCACTGATCGTATTGTTTCAAATCGAACAACAGGACTAAATGTTTCTTGGTAGTCGATACCTTTTTCTTGTGAATAACCTTTTACAACTAAACGGGCTTTATATCTTTCAGTTGTCCCATTCTCTGTTTGTTTTAATCGGTAGACCCAACGATTGTCAATTGCCTTTTGATCTTGGGGTTTATCCACTAAAATCCATGTTCCATTTTTATACAAGGATTCCATTTCTTCTTTCATAGCACTTAACCACATGTCAGACTCGTCTGACTGCATTGCTTCATGGAAATTTAAAGGTTCACTTTCAGCCATCCATGCCACTGGGACACCAAAGAAGTCCGTTTTCTGAAGTTTATTTCTGTCACGGAGCACACGCGAACTACCTTGTTCTTGTTGCTGTTCTTCTTCTTCCGAATTTTCTTCTGGTGTTTCGGCTTCTTTTTGAACATTAGGCACTTCTTCTGGTTCTGAGCTACTTTCTAATTCAGTTGTGGTATGTGTCAGCTTCTCTTCCTTAAAAATGACGTCATGACTTAGCACTACGTCATGTTTTTCTGGAATCCACACACGATATCCATCAACCTTGTCAAGATATCCCACAAATATACCTTTGACAGCTTTTTTATCGAGTTTTCGACGTTTTTCTTTGGGTATATGTACGAAACACTCTGTTCCAAACACCTTAAGATTGTCAATCCTAGGTTTCTTGTCATACCAAAGCTCATAGGGAGTTTTACCTTTACAACTTGTTGGTCCCGTTCTATTTAACACAAATGCAGCGGTGTTTACAGCTTCTGCCCATAAAAACTGAGGAATGTGTGATTTGCCGTATAACATGGAACGCGCAGCTTCCATTAAAATACGATTTTCTCGTTCCGCACTGCCATTTTGTTCAGGTGTATACGGGGTGGTAATAGTATGTTTAATACCCCTTTTACTAAGAAATGACGTGACATCCTTGTTTACATATTCTTTTCCACCATCTGTACGTAACTCAACAATGTCTGTCCCAAAACGCGTTTTCACTTCGTTGCAAAAATTTTCTAGCTTGTCCTTAACTTCAGATTTTTCACGCAAAAAATACACTTGTCGATAAGCACTAAAGTCATCTTTAAATACAACGAAAAAACGTTTTTGTCCAGGCGAATTTACTTGCATCGGCCCGCACACATCCGAATGAATTATTTCGCGTGGTTTTTGTGCAATATCTTCCCGTTTTTTGAAAGTTTTTCTGTGTTGTTTACCATAAACACACGCGTCACAAAAATCATTGTCCACGGTCAAGTCAATGTTTATATCTTTAAGAAAATATTGCACATGACGCTTATTTTGATGACATAAGCGCTCATGCCAAAGCTGAAGCGTATCACTCACACTTGCCGCCAAACACGTATCTTTCGGCAAGATCACACGCAAAATTATTCGATACAAATTACCGATTTCGGTTCCGAGAGCTACGACGTTATCGTTTCTTTTAAAAACACAACGCGAACCGTTTTCAGTCAGCATGAAATCAATACCTTTTTGCGCGGCTACTCTTACTGAAAATAGGTTTTTCGACATACAGGGTGTATACAAAACATCAAACATAGTTGAAGGGAGCCATTTTCCATTTACATAGGTTTCAGTCTCGATATCGCCATGTCCTAGGGCTGCCACTTTGTCACCATTTCCAACGTAAACGTATAAAGGTTTTTCAAATTTTTCGTATTTTGAAAACCACTCTATTTTGTTAGTCATGTGATGCGAAGCACCAGAGTCAATAAGCCAATAATCACTATCTGAACCTACTTTGATATCACCAATAAATGCTTCCTTTTTGTCTACATTTACTTTGCAGTCTTTTAATAAATGTTCTTTGGACCCACATTTAAAACAACCTTTGCAGTTTTTTAACACATGATTAGCCCTTTTGTACAATGAACATCGCGATGTAGAAGCACCCGAATTCATTTGCGACTTTGAAAAACTCCCTTTTTGAAACCCTTTCTTCTTAAAATCTTGAATTTGCATTTTAGAAAACAAAGCAGTTTTTAAATCTTCGGAATCATCTTGTTTTTCCAAGCGAAGTTCTTCTGTCAATAGTCTGGTTGTCAAATTTTCTATTGTTCTTTTAGATTGGTCAGTAGAATCCCATGCACTGTGAAAATGATTAAATTTGGCAGGTAACGTTGACAGAATTCTTGTTATCAACATAGAACTAGGAATAGTGCCACCCAATTTATCCATTTTACTTGCCAATTGCTCAATGTTGCGCAATATTGCCATCGATGTCCCACTTAAATTCAAAAAACTGTTTTTGTACTAATGCCAAACTTTCTTCTGATTTTAAATCATAAATACTGTGCAATTTTAACCACATCTCACTAGCAGTAGAACAATTTAACAATAACTGGAGTGGCTTGGCTTCCACAGCTGTAACAATTAGCTTACGAGCCAATCTTTCTCTTTTTGTCCAGTTTCTGAGCTTACCAGCATAATCAGCTACACTCTCCTCAGGCTTTTTTTCGATTCCATTGCAAATCTCTAACGCATCTTCACTATCCAAAATAGTTTGCATAACAAATTGCCATTGTTGCCAGTTGTCTGCATCACGCAGTTTTTCGATTTTGGGCTTATCAAACTCCATGATAACCTGGTTAATAGTTACAACACGATGTCCAAATTCTACTACACCTGAAGCACTATTACACCTCCGAAATTACTCGCGAAGTTGCAACCTTTTAAAAACAATTATATAATTATTATTAGTGGCCTAAGTGCACTGGGCCCATAACCTATTGATGTTTTAGATAAATAATTATACTTTTGTGGTTTGCAACAAAAACAATTTTATTAAAATAACTATTACAAGATAGAAAAATGAAATGCTTATTCTAACGAATTTGCCAATGAACTAACTAAAGAAAAATATCCTTATACAATATAGGTGCCGTTGGGTCGAGTCTAATCTAAATATAAACAAGATAGCATAAACACAACCTCGACTTTCGTTGCGGCATTATTTATTAGTTTAACGTTTAGATAGTAATTTAATATCTTCAATAAAATTGCTATAGCATGTTTACTTATTGATATTTTTATGAGTTATCGGGTATTTCTAAGAAGGTGCACATTTTTATTAAATGAATATTAAAGTTTTTAAAAATATTAAATGTTGTTACACACAGACCCATTATCAAAGTATTACATTTTTGCAGTTGTCCGAATTGCAGAGGAAAAGGCAATTATGCAATTATGAGATCTGAACACTGAATGTGTTCAGATCTCGTGGAGTAAAGATCCATGAAGATGCCTCGTGCAATCGAAGGCGAAACGTCGGATAGTAATTCCAATTTGACACGGTCTAATCCCAAGAACCATGATTTCCTAATTTGTATCTGTTTTTAATTTTTTTTTCTTAAGAATTGAATTAATCGTGTCAGCTTAATTTTTTAAAAACTGATATAAATATATCATATAGAAATATATCCTAAAAATTAAAACGGATGCAATATGCATTTTATTGATCAAAATCTAGACAATCCACCCGATATTTTAAATTCTTTTGTTTAATTTTTTAAGCAAGGTCTGCAAACTGACGTGATGTATTTAGTCTTTTCTTCTAAGGCATTTGACAAATTGGATCACCAGTTGTTAATTAATTAGCTCTCTCTAGTATTGGATACTCAGACTCACGATTAAGGCTTTTTATATGTTACCTTTCAAATCGCACAAAATATGTAACTATAAGTGGTTTTCAGTCAATGAATAATTATATAGCATCTTTGGGGGTACCGCAGGGTTCCGTCTTAGGACCCTTGCTCTTAAATAACGACACTGGTGATTCTCTAAACATTGGTTATCTACTCTACGCTTATAGCGTCGCCAAATTGTGTGCCAACATTAAGTTTGTGGAGGACTGTCTGAAAATGTAATTAAATGTATAGCATATAATTGACTAGTGCCAGGGAAATACTTCAATAATTGTATCTCGCCAATTTCCGAAGAAATGGTGACATTTAACAACTTTCACAAAGAGTACCATTTTTATGTAAAAAACATAGGAAAATCATAATCTGATGTCAGAATAGCAAGAAATTGAAACCTTAGAGGAATGGGGTCAAATGTATTCAAATACCCCCCTGGTTCGCACGCCCCTGGTTAAAGTTAACATTGTTCAATAGACTCAAATAGATGAACTTATTAACAACAATATATGTCCCATAGTTGGTTGCGGTAGCTGAAGTAGTCCTGGAGCTATAAAACGAAAACTAATAAAATAAAGGCCATCGTCAAAGAGCTCCAGTTCCCTGAGGAAGCCTTTCCAGACCCATGTTCATATGATTTTTTTTTCTTTTCATATGTTCTATTTACGCTAGAAGTTTGTAATATGTTTACATTAACACCCTGTATATCAAACAAAATCATATAATTCATAACAAATTAATTTTTTTTTGTAGTTACATTGCTGTTTAATATTAATTCACACTTGAGATTAAAATTAAGGCATAGCTTTGAATTTTTTCATAAGAGACAACAATCATCCTCTGTGGTAATGGTAAATGGATTTAACGTCTTTAAATAGGGTGAAAAGGAAGTGTTAAAAAAAACTAAAATTAAAACTGGAATAAGATACAGAAATTACAGGAATTCGTTTGCTCCATAGATTGTTTGAAAATGTAAAATTGTGTACAAAAATTCCGTTCGCTCTGAAGAGGGATAGAATTTGCTGTATCCTTTATTTACTTTTTAGCAAAGTTTTAACCTCATTCTACCTTATTAATTTTCATTTTTAAATACTTAATACATAAATACATAATTTTGCTGTGAAGTAGGTATTTGCAAAATTTTGTTTTAAAGAAAGCTTCGATTATTTTTTATTTAACATGTTCCTCTGCTGTAAATATCCCTCAAAGAGTTTCGTGCAATTTAAGGCGAAACATCGGAAAGTAAATCCAATATTACACGGTATCTGGTTAGAGCTTGAAGTGGAACTACCGAGTAAAATTGGTCGCAGCTGGGGTTCGAGTTGTTTAATAGTTTACATTTAGTTTTTCCTAGGTGTATCTTCTATAACACGGCTGTCAATAAAATCTTCATTCACTAACCTAGCCAGCAGTTGCAAGGCCTCCAAAATATTTCTACGCATGTATCGAAATGCGTGTGTGTATGTGTGAGTTAACTTTATTTGGCACTGGAATAAACCAACTGGCCAGCATTCTCTCGAAATGCGAATTCGTTATTGGTCTGTTTGGACATTTATAAATATCCTATAGAAAGTCAGTATTGCCATTTGACTTTAGGCTCAGTGATTGGATGGAAATAGCAGTTTGCGCTTGCGCAATTCCACAAAGGGGCCTTGAGGGCAAGTGATTCAGGCATCAGTTTTAAAAGATTTAAGGCTCGCTATATATTTAGTTTATATGTAATGTAATATAAAATACATCAACAATATTTTGTAAGGGCTGGGTGAGACTGTTTTGGACGTCGGCTTCAAAATGTATATATTTAACGAATAAATAAAATATTTTTTAATTTTTATCGATTTTTTTTTGAAGTCTGTTCTATTATTTTTAAATATTTTAACAACAAAACATCCTAGAATTTTCGCCTATATACACGAAGTGTGACAAGTTTAACCTAAAAACTAATTTAGATCTATTTTCTGATAACTTACAAACTTTCAAGAGAAATTTACAGCGCCAAACCGTTTTACTAATTTGGAGTCTTAGTAAGGTAAAATTTACAATGTAATTACTATTGTTATGGTTTATAGTTTAGTTTTTTAATAGGTGAAATGTGACTTTTATTAATCTTAATTATGTAGTATTACATTGTCTTGTAATTAGGATTATTTTCTGTAAGACAGTTAATGTAAATAAATAAAACATCTTTAACATACCACAAATATATCCTTTTAAGTACAAATTTTTTGCATTCATCCAGTCAATTACTCTTATTTTAAATTAACTCTTTGTACCTAGCATTTGAAGTACAATTTCTTGTAAACTAACATAGACGACTAATTAAATTAACATTGGTGTCAAAATTATTTTAAATGTTGTCAAGATAATAGTTAAAAAATAGGGCAGTATGAAGTATACAGTCTTGGTTCTTAATCCAAAAATCAACAAATTATGAAAAATAATTAATTAGTTAAATAGGCTAAAAAATATTTTTTTTTGAAAATTAAGCAATCTGCTGTCAGTTTTTCTATATATTGTGATTATTACGCACAAACAAAAAAAATATTATTCGTAATATATAAAAATAATTGCCTTTTCCGCTGCAATTAGGACACCTGCAAAAATGTAATACTTTGATAATGGGTCTGTGTGTGTCAACATTTAATATTTTTAAAAACTTTGATATGCATTTAATAGAAATGTGCACCTTCTTATAAATACCCCATAACTCATAAAAATATCAATACGTAAACATGCTACAGCAATTTAATTTGAGTCACCGTGTATTATAGAGAGGTGTATAATAGTCATATTCTTATATAAAATATACAAAACCAAATAACAAAATAACTGAATGTATTTTCCTTATTATTATTTATAAAGTAAATGAATATGTTTATATAATTAAGTAACATTGTTAATAGCATAGGATCAAAAATGTTTAAAAATATTTATTTATTTTCTACGCCACAATATAACATTAGCTCATAACAAATTGCGTAGGTATATATTATCTTAACATATGTTTGTTTTTTATTTGATTTTAAAATCCATGGTTTGATTTATCTTATAAGTAGAATTGTGGAAAACAATACTTATTATTTCGAGTCGGAATATTAAGACAAAACATCGTATCTGTGCAAAGCAAAACATCATAAACGAAATAGCGTGAATACTTAATTATGTTACATGTCCGTTAGTAATAACCCCAAAAATTTGGTCTTTTGGAATGATGATAGCTAATGTGTTGCGAAGAAAAGATCTGTACCGCTATAAGTATTAAACCTAATATCTCTGGTTTAGATAAAGTAAATCAAATGCGTTTTTTGCGATAAATAATGTTTGTATTACTTAAGTCTGAGATTAAGTGGATTTGAATTAAAGATGCCACTGCCCATTAAACATGGTGTTATATATAGTCTGTTTCAGAAATATATAGAGTAATAAAACTTCATTAGGTGTGCAAAAGGACTACAGGGCATTGATCTCATCGCAAAATTCTTTCTTTTCATCAGTAGTGCCACCCGGTTTTGGGTCAATTTATGCGTTTTGACTATTATTATGCGTTCATAAACACTGAAATTGGTACGCCAAAGGCGTGCGGTTGGATATATAATATGTACATAATATATATAAGTAAAATAATTAGTATTATACAACAATTCAATTATTATTATAGTTACATTATATTTTTCTGCTTTATTTTCCACCGCATATTTCATAAAACGATTGCTGTTTAATTTTGCTATGACTAGTAGTTCTTTCTTTATCAAATTGGGTTCAAACTCAATACTGTTAGTTAGCCATTCGATAATTTCTTGTGTTCTCCAAGATGAACCAGTTGGTGTCTTATCTATGCGCCATGAATGATAGCTTGCGTTATCTATGACCACTACCGAATCAGCAGAAAGATATTTTATCATTTCACCAAAATAGTCTTCGAAAACATCCGAATTTATGTCCTCATGGTAATCTCCCGTCCGCCACGACTGAAAAGTTAGCAAACCTTCTTTTAAAAATACCTCTTCACTTCGAGTGTGTGCAATTGTTAGTCTCTTCCCTTTTCTCGAAGGCACTTTAATACCCTTTGACAGGCCTTCCATGAAAGCTTGGCGGGCACTGGTTATATTTCTGTCTTACCACAATTGTTGTACTATATAACCTTCATTGATCCACGTCTCGTCATTCGTCATTGACGAATAAGAATATTCCAATGCGTCTCCGGTACCGTTTGTTCGACCTGTGTATACTCCCTGTAATGACTTGGCTGTCAAACCTGGATAATAACGAAGAAATCAATGGATATGCTCAGAAAGACACAACGAGCTATGGAGAGACAGATGCTAGGGATATCTTTAAGTCAAAGAAAAAGAAACGAAGTTATACGAGGGATAACGAAAATAAGGGATTTCGGGGAAGCTATTGCTGAACTTAAATGGGGCTTCGCAGGACATATTGCAAGGTGCCAAGATGAACGATGGAACAAGGTCATACTGCAGTGGAGACCCTAGATCCAGAGGACGACTACCAATGCCCTGGACGGAAGATATCAAAAAAACTGCTAAACTACCTTGGATAAGAGTGGCACAGAACCGAGACAACTGGAAACGAATGAGGGAGGCCTATGTCCATAAATGGACCGACAGGGGCTAGAGATGATGAAGATGATCATCCACGTCTCATCAAAATAAAAAAGAATCTTTTGCTCCCTGCGGTACTGCTTTATACTTCTCAAGTATTTTCGTCGCCAGCAAACAATTTCATCGCTTTCCAGTAAAAGTGCTTTTCGGTTATGCTTTTCCCAAGCAAAATCCATATTTTTTAAAGTTGTTCACAAGAGTTTTCTAGTTACCAAAGGAATACTGTCATCTTGGCCCAGCTCCATCAAAATTTTATCTAGAGTGGGTTTGGTTTTTTTTTTTAATAAAAAGAGTGAACTTTTCTTCGAATGGCACATTTGGTGTCTTCATCAATTACTTTTGCTGGTCTTGCTGGAGTTGTCTTGGGAGATTTCACTTGACCTGCTACCTTTCTCTCCCGCAGTAAATTGAAAACGATGGACTTTCCGATTCCAGTCATTCGGGAACGTCGTTCAACAATTTCTTGTACAGTAAAACTAGGATAATCGTGTTTTATGCAATCGTGTACGTTTAAAATAGTAACTTTTTCACTCACTGATAGTGGAAATTTATTAGAACATCTTTTCGTTGGAATGAATGTCGCCATTTTATTAATATTCTTATAATACTGTTAACAATATGGCATAACAGCAAATACTAACATGTTTAAAACACGATTAAGAAGTATTTATAATCCGTGTTCTATTACCTGCCTCCATTAAGTACTAGCCTATTAGGTATGCATTGACTAAAAAATGTAATCTTAGAGTAATGAAACCTCATTAGGTATGCAGAAGGACAGGAATTTAATGGGTCTTTATTATTATTTCTATAAACAAACTTTACCTATGCCTATGGACGACCTCGAAATTCTGCCAAACTGGACGGAATTCCCCATGTTATTACTCTATACTTTTCTGAAACAGACTATAATATCATGCAAAATTTCGCAAACATTAACTTGTCCCTCAATTTTGAAAAAAATTATTTGTTTTATTCATTTATTTCCATTATAATATTCATTAATCATAGTAGGGATGTTGTTCTGTTGATCAAGATTAGTATATTGGCAGCCATACAGGGTTGCCCCAAAAATTACACTTAAATTGTTAAATTGGACTTTAAATAGTACTTTATATCTGACCTGAGTCTTCAAACCATGTAATGCCCAATTTATATATATCAATCTTTTTTTTATCAACCATATTAATCCTTTTTTTTATCAACCATGTATAGCGGTAAGATTCTTTTCATACATTGGTGGTATTGAAAAATATATTCGAAAACTCGAAAATTTCGCCGATAATAATCAAACTGCCATGGCCCCTCGATTAGGTACCATAAAATTAAATTGTTTCTCATTGAGTACTATTTAGATAACCCTGTATATATATTTATAAAATTGAAGAAGTTTGGATCCTAATATAGATTTTTGGCGTAAACCTTTTTTAAAAACTCCTTTACTCTTTTTGCCAATCTTAAAAAATTGGATTGCAAATTTTAGTTTAAAGAAATTATTTCTTCCATAGACAGCGATATCGAAAAAATGGCTAAAATATCATATTATTTCAGAACATTGTATAGGAGACAAGAATTATATAACATTTAATATAAGCCTGACGTTACACGAACCAAACCTAACTGAAAAAATATAACTAGACACAAGATAAAAGTTACTTTCTTAAAACTACCTTAGATACTTTCAAAAACATACATTTAATCAAAAAGTACCTAATTTCCTAATAACTGTAATTTACTTTTTCAAAGTAGCTAGTTGCTCTAAAAAGATTTTTCGGTACATACATAGTCATTAATATCTTTTCAAATATTTTTATTGAGAGCCATTTTTTTTTCATCAAATTGGATTCCGATCAATATTTTTCTAGTTTCTACCTATGCCACACTTGATTTTTGGCCATAATTAAAAATATATTCAATAAGTACTTTTTACACATACCGCCATTTTGTTAAGTCATGTTGAATTCGTACTAGTCTATATCACATTTAATTTTTTTGCAAAATTTAAAGACAATTGAATTCGTACTACAACTTTATCTTCAATTCGTACCACAACTTTACCAGTTTGTTTCTATATCACACTTAATGCTTGCACAAAATTTGAAATTAATCTAATAAGTAATTTTTTTCCAGGCCGACTTTTTAAATATTTTATTAGGCCAACATTTTGTTTTGCTATCTTATATTCATACCAAATGTTACCAGTTCATTCTTAACACTTAATTTTTGTGCAAAATTTGAGGAAATTGGATAATTTATTTTTTAACGTCTCATTAGTCTGCCATCTTGTCTCGGCATATTGGATTTTTACCAAAATATTACCAGGTCATCCCCATATGACCCTTAAACGGGGACGCTAAAACCTGAAAATATGTAAAAACTGAGGGGGTAATTTTTTGCAAGATTACAAATATTTTATTTGACCGTCATTTTGTTCCGCTATCTTTAATTAATACCATAGATTTAATAGTTTATCTCTATACCACAATTAGTTTTTTAAGCTGAATTTTGAAATAATTTATTAAGCCGTCATTTTGTTCGGCTATATTACATATATACAGGAGGTTTGGTTTTTTAGGGAGTATATCATAAGTATCAATTTCTGTATTTTAAATAGGACAGCCTATTATGACATATTTTTTAAATAGAACGATTTAAATTCAGCAATATCAAGAACATGAGTTTAGGATTTACCGTTTCGGAATTATGGTCATTTACCTTCAGAAACTGACTTATTTGCCTATGCAATTTTCTCAGTTGCATAAACACTTATGAATGTTCTGTAACCGCCAAAAAATAGATAACTTTATCCTCTTCATTATTTAATAGCTCATAGTCTATTACAAATAACGGTTGTGACTCACCGTTTCGGATTTTTTGGGGGTGTTATCCTCAGGTAGTGGTTTATATAGTACTGTTTTCGTCATTCATTGTTCTAAAGTTGAGTCTCTGGGTTATGCCTCGATTGATGGCAGTTTTTTTTTTCATATTATGTTTTTCACATTATTTTTAGTTTTGCACACTTCTAAAATTTAGTGCAGTATAGTTGTAGTTCTATTAAATATTAGTTAGGTTTTTTAAATTGTTCTGAGCTGTAATTAAGATTTTTCTTCATATATCTGATAATTGAAAGGACAGTTATTAGGTATAATATTATTTACCAAGTTCTGTCAAGAAAACTAATTGTTATGTAATTCTTAACAAAACGGAGCTAGAGGAATGCATTTTTTAAGGGTTTCTGATATAAAACTATATAGGTATACTAAGCAAGTTTTATAATCGTTTACACAATCTAGTGACATACCTATATATAAAAAAGATAATGTAAATAGTATAAAAAATATATAGACTGCCAATAATCAAATCATAAATAAGAGCCCCAGCTTTAGAACAATGAATGACTAATTCCGAAACGGTGAGTCACAACTCTTTATTGTAATATATCACCGTCTTAAAGAGGCATATTTATGTATATATTAATATACAGGGTGTTGCATTAAAAAAAATAAGAATATGTCAAATGTGGTAACAGTGGGGTCAAACAGACGTTTTTATATTAGAACATGAGCTACTAAATAATGAAAAGGATAAAATGGTCGTGTTTATACAACCGATGAATTTGCGTTTGCAAATCGGTCAGTTTCTGAAGATAACAAAGAATAAATCCTAAATGTTAAACCGAGACCCATGGTATTAGATATCGTTGAATTTGCCTTAAACGGCTCTGTGTACATATATAAGGTGGTCAGTTAAAGTAAGTTTATACTTATCTACAAAAAACCAAACAGCTTTTACATTTAACTTTTCTTACAGGTTCTGAGATAAGGTAGTATCCCATAATAAACGGGCCACCCTGTACATAGTCAAGTGATTTTTACCTAAAAGTTTATATATCCACCAGACATAATAGGCGCAAAACTAACTGATTATATCGTTGTTCATCCGTAATTTTTTAATACACTTCCGTGTATTAAAAAAAATATCAACACAGCTTGATTAAACACCACCTTATCCGTCTCCGTGATAATTTCCCACAATAATTATACTCCAAAAAAAAAATAAAAACCTTGACCTGCAGAAATCCACCTGTTTAGCCGCGAAGATCCTGATTTTCAATACTTGTTTAAAAAGCAGCTTTCATTGTCGGTGTCTGTGAGGCATGCCGAAAACAGGAACTATCCCAATTAAAAACTGGACATATAAATGATCTGATATCGGCAAATCTGACAAAAAATACTTGATACGAAGACGATGCAACCAAGGACTTTTACAATAATTGGTGAATTTGATGAATAATTATTAAAAAATACGCCGTCCTTAGACCTCCAAACGTAAAGGAACGAGGAACGTTACCATCGAAAACAGATAATCGTGTTGTTTCCTTAGTTGCCAGCAAGATAAATGTATGTCTCAACCATTAAGAGTTAATAAAATTGGCATTGCAAAGGTAATTTGCTGGGTACGACATCTAAAAAATTCGAATTATACACTAGCCACTGGTTTCGAAGATAGAGGCTATAGTTCTGGTCGATGCGAAAAAAGACGTTACCCTTAAGAGACACGATAGGGGAAAGCCTACAGCTGTGGCTGAAAACTACAGTCAGTAACGAGCAAGATGGAAGTCACAAACAAAATTCTACTAGCAACAAATTTTGATATCAGAATCATCTTCCATCGTAACATCGTAAACGCAAATAATTACGAAATCGGAGAGGCGGATTCATGATTTAAAATGTAATAATAATATTACTACAGAATTTATGGGCGGAGATAGAGTTGAGTAATCTTTTAATTGTTTAGTTGGTTTATTTGTAAGTCTTTAAATTAATTTCTTGATATTAAACTCTTATAGTAAAGTAAATATGTTGAAGTCTCATTTAATCGAGTGTGTTTTATGAGCTTGTGGAAAATCCTTATTCACACTTCACACTTGTGTCATTTACACACCTGATTGAGGACTCGTGTGTCACGCCCGTAGTATATTCATATTCATGTAATATACGATAAGAAATTCAGATCAAACGCTTCACAAATAATGGTGAGTTCTGAACGAAGAATTAAGATTTTAGTTTGAACATTCAAATATCTAAAGGTTAACAAATGTAAAAAATACGAGAACATGTCTTTGAAGACTGTTACATATTTTTTCGTGACTGCAGTTTCATAATACAACTACCTTATGATACGCAATTGTACTACGAAACTGTAATCACGCCTAAGTGCAAAAATATATATGACAGTGAACAAAGAAAATTTCTTGTATTTTCTAATTTTTTACGTTTCTTAATTTGTATGGTATGTACCTGATATAAAGGTTTTCCTTTATTTTTAAGGTTATGTAAATTGAAGAAAATGATACTAGTGGTCATAGTATTCAGAATAATACACATTTGAAAAACGTATGGTTATTATTCAGAAAGTTTATGGAAATATATCAGCTATGCTTCATGTTGCTTTATAGCTATGATTGTCTAGTGACTTTTAGTTTTTGGCACAACATAATTTATAAAAAAAAACCCAAGCCTTTTCGCAAGTTTTCATCGTTGGAACTATAATTTTTATGAACTGCGCATTGAGTATTCACAAAAGAACGCTTATTTTCATAACATTTTCGGGTATTCAACAGAACTAGCCGTTACTTGATTGAGTTTTACGAATATTTTGCAAAACATTCGTAAAACTGACATGTTTCCAAAAAAATAAATATTTTGAGAAAGCTCAATAAAATGAGCGAAACGTCGATTGAATTATAGTTTTACTTCTCAATGAGTTAACCTATACCCAAGAAAATAATTAACAATATATTGGATTTTTCGATTTTTGGAAAGAGCGTAAAATTTCCAGTCTCGTGCATAAAAGATTCGAGTATCATCGAAATATCACACTTGCTAAAGTTAGGTCTCAATTTTGTCTAACATTGAATTTTCAATACATGTACGCAAATAACGACTAAAAAAATCTAAATAAGTTCCTAATAACTTCGTACCTAGGTTACATTAATTTACAGATTTGCATTGGTATCTCTGTCCGTTTAGGTTGTAGTCAACAAAACGGTCCTATATATCAATATCTTGAAATAATTAATAATTTATAAATAGGTGCCCAATTAAAAAAGTTAGATTCAATTACCAATGACCCTATACCAAACGTGACTTCCAAATATGGTCTGTAAACGTCTCTCTGCCATTTCGAGAGGGTTTTCTACAGCCCAATGATGGCTGTGGTGCCTATTAATCCACAATTCGTAAACCTACTCTCATCGGACTATAAGACATCGGGATTTTCATTACACTTCCTAGTATACCACCCACAGAAGCATAGTCGTCTTGGAAAATCAGTTAGTTAGGTCCATGAATTATTATGGGTTTGTATGGATGGTACTTATTCTTTTTTAACACTCACTGTACCGTTGATTTTGGCATATACATTTCCTGTTCTACAGTTCTTACCGATGAACTAAGGTTTTCGTTGATAGCTTGTAAAATGTTTCTGTCGCGATTTTCATTGTCAATTTTGTATCCGTTTCTAGGTTGTTTGAAGATCCCATGGTCCAGATTACTGTCAATTTAAATTATATGTATAGGTCAACTGCCACATAATGAATTACGGTACATTTTGGTATCCGTATTATTTCTATTTCCGTTTGGTTTTTGTCTTAAAAGATTTCTTCAGTCAACTTTCAGTGAAGAAAGTTATCCCCACTTGGAGCTTAAAGCCGTAAGCTTTCCGTAGAAACCGATCTATAAAAATATACAGGCGCGTAATACAAAGTTTGTTTCTTGTTTTTTGGATTTTATCTACCACTATTTACCAGTTTTTCTTATAGCAATGGCGACGTACCAGCACTGAGAGTTACCTTTCTGCATTAATTTGTGCAGTTTTTAACAATGTTATCTAAAACTTAAGAATAAATAATATCTTGTGCTTTAGTGTTTAAGTGTGTTGTTCTATACATCAAGTATTTTATGTTCTACATTAGCGCATCTATGTTATGTAATGGATTTATTTAATTTAACTTACTTATGAATTTCTTTGTTCTTAATTCAGAAGGGTCCTGCAGAAGAGAATAAGGATTCTCGAAAGCTAGATCATAAAATAAAGAGTTTCGTACACTAGAAGGCCTCCCGTTTTATTTGACTGCGTCCTCATAAAATCCAGAACCAAGAAGACAAAATTGTTTTTTACTTTTTTCTTCTAGTTTAAAGTGCTTTTATATGGTTTTTGTAAAAAATGTAATATAATATATATATATATATATATATATATATATATATATATATATATATATATATATATATATATATATATATATAAAAAGGTTTTGGTTTCGGGTCTAGCGGTCAGTGGGTAAGAAAAAAAAACTCTTTTTTCCTTAAGTGCTCAATATTTCGCCAATGTTTATTAGCTTCATCAGGAGCAGCTACAAGATTAACAGAAAACAAAATTAAAATATTACGCTAGCGTTAAAATTTATATAAAAAAAAAAAAAAACAAGAAACATTAGGTACTTTTTAAAATTACTTACAAGAAAGTAGAGTCAAACTCTGTAAAATTTGAACATTGTCACGTTCGCAACAGCACAAACAATGTAGCGTTATCAACAAATAACCATAGCTCGATCAATCGGAATGCAAGAAAAAATGCACAATAAATCCTTATCAGTGTAAACTATCTTAGGTGCTGATAATTATTTCTACGAGGAGTATGTACAGTATGGAATTAAAAAGGATCACATTAAATTTAACAGATTACAATAAATATTACTTAACTGATTTGTGTCTGATTTATAATTTATACATCTATTATTCCTATTAATATGAAACATTTCCAGAAACAATCTTTTTTTATAGTTGGATGCAATTTCCAAAATTTTTACATTTGCAAAATCAAAATTATGGCCAGTTTTTTTATTATGTTCAGCTAACGCACAGGAGTTTTTTCCTAAACGGCAATCACTCTTGTGGCCAGTGATTCTTTGTCGAAGCCATTGTGAAGTTTGACCAATATACTGTCCATCACATTCCAAACACGATAACTCGTACACTACATTACTATCAAACAACAAAGGTGTTTTATCTTTGACTCTAGAAAACAGATTAAAATTTTTTATTGTGTTGTATTTCACTACCTTAATCTCTGGAAAGGATTTAAATAATTTTGAAATGTTGTTAGTAAGGCCAGTAATAAAGGGCAGTTTTCTATATTTAAGGGTAATGGGTTGATTTTCTTCCGTGGGACCATCGAATGAATTTGAGTTGTAAATTAATTTTCTTAAAATGTGTGCAGGATAACCGTTATTTAAGAACATCTGTAACAATTTCTTTAAGTTTTTTTGTAAAAATGAATCATCAGAAATATGCGTTACCCTATTTTTCATCGCTATTACTGTATTGTATTTTTGATTTTTTGGATGGTTAGAAAAATAATTTAGAAACCTACCTGATGCCGTAGGTTTCTGATACCAATCCAAAATAATTACGTTATTGGGGTTTCTAATTACTTTAGTGTCCAAGAAGGGCACACTACGTTGGGATTCTTTTTCTATGGTAAACTGAATATTATCATGAAAATCATTAAAATATTGTAGGGTTAGATCTGCACTATCATAGGGAACTGCACAAATTACATCGTCTACGTATTTATATATAAAAGGCATACGAAAAGGTAATTTAGGGATAACACTGCCAAACAAGTTATCTAGAACAATTGTTGCAAGAATCGGGCTAATCGGTGACAACATAGTTACCAATTTTTTGCAAAACTCACACAAAGAAAAACCAAATCATTTAAATGTATTGTATAATAAATCTAAAATATTTTTAAAATCTCATCCTGACCTTTACATATTGCAGTCTGATAAGGGTGGATGCACCGTCGCGATTGACAAACTTGAACACATCAATAAAACTGAAACAATGTTACAAGATGTTTCCACCTATACAAAATTAAATAAAGACCCAACAACATCTGTACAAAATACATATAATGAATTAATAAAAAACATAAAAACTAAAAAAGAGATTACTGATCAACAATATAAACAACTTATAATATATAATTCATCTTCCCCTAAACTATATTGTTTACCTAAAATACACAAGGCAAATGTTCCTTTTCGTCCAATAATTAGTTCCATTAATTCCACTACCTATTGTATATCCAAATTTTTAGCAGACATTTTAACGAATGCTTTGGCAGATGAAACCGACTATAACATTAAAGATACCTTTACGTTTGTTAATTCCGTAGGAAACCTTCAATTGCCAAATAATTATGTATTAATCTCTTTAGATGTTGTGTCTCTGTTTACGAATATTCCTGTTAACCTAGTAATTGATATATTAAACACAAAATGGAACACAATTAAGCAATTCACCACCCTTTCGAAAAATAATTTCATAACATTAATTAAATTTATTTTTAACAATACGTACTTTAGTTTTAATAATTCGTTTTATAAACAAATTTTTGGTACTCCTATGGGCTCACCGATTAGCCCGATTCTTGCAACAATTGTTCTAGATAACTTGTTTGGCAGTGTTATCCCTAAATTACCTTTTCGTATGCCTTTTATATATAAATACGTAGACGATGTAATTTGTGCAGTTCCCTATGATAGTGCAGATCTAACCCTACAATATTTTAATGATTTTCACGATAATATTCAGTTTACCATAGAAAAAGAATCCCAACGTAGTGTGCCCTTCTTGGACACTAAAGTAATTAGAAACCCCAATAACGTAATTATTTTGGATTGGTATCAGAAACCTACGGCATCAGGTAGGTTTCTAAATTATTTTTCTAACCATCCAAAAAATCAAAAATACAATACAGTAATAGCGATGAAAAATAGGGTAACGCATATTTCTGATGATTCATTTTTACAAAAAAACTTAAAGAAATTGTTACAGATGTTCTTAAATAACGGTTATCCTGCACACATTTTAAGAAAATTAATTTACAACTCAAATTCATTCGATGGTCCCACGGAAGAAAATCAACCCATTACCCTTAAATATAGAAAACTGCCCTTTATTACTGGCCTTACTAACAACATTTCAAAATTATTTAAATCCTTTCCAGAGATTAAGGTAGTGAAATACAACACAATAAAAAATTTTAATCTGTTTTCTAGAGTCAAAGATAAAACACCTTTGTTGTTTGATAGTAATGTAGTGTACGAGTTATCGTGTTTGGAATGTGATGGACAGTATATTGGTCAAACTTCACAATGGCTTCGACAAAGAATCACTGGCCACAAGAGTGATTGCCGTTTAGGAAAAAACTCCTGTGCGTTAGCTGAACATAATAAAAAAACTGGCCATAATTTTGATTTTGCAAATGTAAAAATTTTGGAAATTGCATCCAACTATAAAAAAAGATTGTTTCTGGAAATGTTTCATATTAATAGGAATAATAGATGTATAAATTATAAATCAGACACAAATCAGTTAAGTAATATTTATTGTAATCTGTTAAATTTAATGTGATCCTTTTTAATTCCATACTGTACATACTCCTCGTAGAAATAATTATCAGCACCTAAGATAGTTTACACTGATAAGGATTTATTGTGCATTTTTTCTTGCATTCCGATTGATCGAGCTATGGTTATTTGTTGATAACGCTACATTGTTTGTGCTGTTGCGAACGTGACAATGTTCAAATTTTACAGAGTTTGACTCTACTTTCTTGTAAGTAATTTTAAAAAGTACCTAATGTTTCTTGTTTTTTTTTTGTTTTATATAAATTTTAACGCTAGCGTAATATTTTAATTTTGTTTTCTGTTAATCTTGTAGCTGCTCCTGATGAAGCTAATAAACATTGGCGAAATATTGAGCACTTAAGGAAAAAAGAGTTTTTTTTTTTTCTTACCCACTGACCGCTAGACCCGAAACCAAAAAGTTTTCACCATATTTACCAAAAAAAAAATACATTAAGGACTTTATTTATATGAATTATATACATTTATAGCTTGGGATATGTAAATCTTGTTTTGAAACAAGGTACGATTTGCTCATAGAATATACTGTTGAATAGAATAGCAAGCCTATGTTTTTAAAGATATATGGGCGAACGAAATTTGGAACAGATATACACGTTTAAAATCGAATAACCTGTATTCATTCACAGACAGACTTATATTTCAAGATTTTTACCTGGATTTTAAGTTACATTGAACGTCCGGTGAAGTGTATGGTTGCATATTGGCATTCCTAATTTTTGAAGTCGCGAAATGCCATCAAAAATTAATCGAATGGAAAATAAATTATTTTTTTGTAGAGAATTTCATAGTCTACAAACTTAGCACTAACTATATAAAACTTCATTTTTAGAAAATATTTTCAAAAAATCGATGACCATGATTATCATTTTTGGCGCAAATGGGATCGATGTGGACTTTTGCATTGCATTTGACTAATTTTCAGTTCTATACAGTTTTAAAAATCGTGGTTAAGCGCAATTGTGGAAAATCCCCAGTGTTTGGGATCGATAGTATTTACGCTGTTACGAAGGTGGAACAAAAGAAATCTTAAAAAATTAGAAATCTCAGGTATTTTATTTTTCAAACGATTCCAATCCAATATTATTGTAATAACTACAAACTCGTTTACTGTTGGTTTGATATACGAATATCCTTTCAAACGATGTGTCCAATCTTCTCCATTTAAACTTTTTTTCCAAAATGGCACCTAGTCACCATTTTTGATACCCAAAATTTATATATTTAGTTACTAATCTGATTCCTGGTTTTGGCCGATATCTCAGTTGGTACGGAAATTAAACAGGGGGGAAGGTGAATTTTGCCCAGTACTCTGTTGTTTGTGTTGCCTTCAGCCTTGATAGTGGAGAGCGAGAGTTATGATCAGGTGATACGACGAACGAGGTCTGATCAGATAATGGCTAAAATAAAATTAATTATTAATATTGACTACTAAATTTAATTTCTTACTCAAATTATTTTTTTTTTATTAATAGGGACATTTTAGCATTTCTCTTATAAATATCTCATAGACACAACGTGTTTATATGGACTAAACTAGGTGCTAGGAATATAGTCTGAAGCAGCTTGGCACACCCCACATTTATATAAGTTTAATATTTTCCATTTCAGAAACCAAAAAATGTATCCGATCCTTTTATTTGAGTGATCAGTTAACACTTCGCTAAGATACGAGCGCTAAAAACCAGGCAGCCAGTCGTTAGTAAGGATTTAATAAGAAGAACTGAGTGCAGTTAGCTAGGCAAGGGCAAGGGTAAAAATAATACTTTCTCAAACTTAAATAAATGAAAGTTTTAAGAAGCAATACTGTACTTCCTAACAGACGCGTTTATTTTGAATGGCGCGAAAATATTTCAACAATACAGAGTAGCCCACTGAAATGAACAGCAAACTGACCTGTCACGAATTCGTAAATCTTCATATTTATATAAAACAGAAACCTGCTGACCACGAGAATTATCTAAAAATCTACGTGACCGACCATGTCGTCACTTCGGTAAAGTTCTAGGACACGGAACGATTCGGCGTTGCCGGTTGTACTGAAACGGATTATATCAAATGATATATTTTACATGATTTAAAATTTGTTGGTAGGACAAACATTTTCAGAGCAGAAGGGCGGTTCACCGTTTAGTAATTTGCACATTGATCTTAATTCAGCCCCCCCCCCTGCACATTGTAATGGCGCCTATAGTCATCCACTCGAACTATCCAGTGGACTATATGGTAATGTTCAAACGTGAATATCGAGAAAAAAACTGTAAAAGATAAATAATATAACATATAATAAAAATTAAATACTCATGAGGTTATGCAGAAAAAATTACTTCCACTGTAGTCTCCAGTTAAAACGGAAGTGAGAAAGTGGATAAATAAAAATACTTCTATATATATATATATATAGATATATATATATATATATATATATATATATATATATATATATATATATATATATATATATATATATATATATATATATATATATATATATATATATATATATATATATATATATATATATATATATATATATATATATATATATATATATATATATATATATATATATATATATATATATATATATATATATATATATATATATATATATATATATATATATATATATATATATATATATATATATATATATATATATATATATATATATATATATATATATATATATATATATATATATATATATATATATATATATATATATATATATATATATATATATATATATATATATATATATATATGGTGCAATATATTTTCCCGTATTTTATGAACGATTAATTGTTTTTTTGATACCGTATTCCGATAGCGAAAAAGAACTACAGAACTTGGGTTTTTTCATTTTTATTCTAGCTATACTATAAGGGAGTAAAATTTTAGGCCGAAGATGTACAGGGTGGTCTATCAAAAACGTACCAGAAGACATAATTGCCAGGAAAACAATGGCGAAAAAAAACTGAAACGCGTCAAGCTTGGTTGTCATGGGGACAAGCTTTGACGCAAAAATCATAGCCCAAACTCCATCCTCCTAAGTCGTGGATTCGTCCCCTATTTTTTTTCAGGTATGAAGGGGGGGGGTCAAGTAATACGATATTAAAAAGGGCTTTTGGTTCCCCATACATTGGCACTTAGTTTTCGAAATTTGGTCAATTCGTTGCCGATATCAATTTCGAAAAATGCCAAATTAAAACGATTTTACGTGAAAACTTAGAGTATCAACGAAGAAAATTGTGAAAATGATGTCTACCAAATTCCATACAGTGATAAAGATTATCTTCAATGCGATGTCGTACATTCTGCAGCGCTTGGGTGTCACTTCGCGACATACATCCACGATTCGTCCTCGCAAGTTATCCAATGTATGTGGTGCAGTGCAATAAACTTTGACGTATCACTTGACCCTCACGTTCTTTCCTATTTGAAAAAAACATAGTCCAAACTCACTCCGGAGGGTGAAGTTTGGACTATGCTTTTTTTTACGTCAAAAGTTGTCTCCCTGACAACCAAGCTTGACGTGATTCAGGTTCTTTTTCAGGATCTTTTCCTGGCAGTTATGCCTTCTGGTACGTTTTCGATGGTCCACTTTGAATAACGAAGAAACACGTCATAATGTTAGTCACAGATAGTTTGGCAGATATTAATACTATACATCTTTAATTCTCCATTTAAGTACCCAAGGATTTACTAATTGAATAGTGATAATAATAAGTTACAATAACATTTTTTCTAAATAATAAAAAGACTGATAAATAATCTCTACATTACCAATATGTTTTTCGTAAGATAAAGATACCTATTACTCCTAGTACAGTAAGATCATAACGAATCACTTTACCCCAAACTCATTACGCGCACTCGCTTAAAATAATAGTATGTCATGACCATTGTTGACGAATAACGTCCGATCCTTAATTACTAACCGGACTTTCATTTATCAACTTTCGTTTAAAATTACCTTCGACATTACTGTATTGAGAAATACTTTTTTTTGTTGAATTTTACTTGAATGTAATTGAATATTAAACAGTCGTAGAAGATAGTATATTTTTCAACGAGCACGTAATGCTAGTTATTACTTAGGGAGATGAGGAGCACAGCGAGTATTGTAATTCATCCCAGTAATAATTATTACATGCAGGTAAAATTCTATGATTTTCTATGTTGAAAGGAGTTTTAATTTTGACATCACTTTTAAAGGCTAACAACTTACTTTTAAGCATTGAATAATGGGTTCATGATCAAGATGGTTTATTTTTCTTTACTAAGTCTCCAAAAATAGACAATAAGCACGTTGTCTAAAAACTGTTGTATACCATTTCATATCTTGTTCTGAATTTTTCGGGACTAAGTCCGATCTCGACGGTTTTCGCTGTTGTAATATCTTGCGGTGGACCAGTTAACTCTTAACATCACTTCAACAAACTAAAAATCGATAACAATATCAAAATACTTAATGTTGAATTTTAATCTCATGGTTTACTCAATATTTTTGATATTGGTCTCTGGGGCCCTATTCTAGAAATAAGCGAAAAAGTTCTTTTGGCTATTAATCACTCGGATTATTATATGCTTGTTGAATAATATACCCTTAAATGATAACATTATTTTGTATTGCGACTTATTTTTAGCTTACTAGAACCATTAGAGCATAAAAATCACTTGCCACATATACGTATACGGGGCAGTCCATTCAAAGTGCTTCGAGGCAATTTTTAAGAAACGCCTTATTCAAAGAAAATTAAATTTGGAGTGTTCCCTGGTGCCCCTAGTAGACATTATTTGACATTATAGGCAACTTGTAACCTTTCCCACTTTTGAGGGGTGTTGGGAACTTTTAAATGGATAGGTACATTTTTCTTTTCAGATTCGTAATCTT
Source organism: Kuschelorhynchus macadamiae (assembly GCA_030620095.1). Classification (NCBI taxonomy): domain Eukaryota; kingdom Metazoa; phylum Arthropoda; class Insecta; order Coleoptera; family Curculionidae; genus Kuschelorhynchus; species Kuschelorhynchus macadamiae. The sequence continues at coordinate 1,747,075 of JAUTXW010001314.1, forward strand.
CATAAAAAACTACGTTGTCAATATTTTTAAATAAAAAAAATACTATAAAATGAAAAAATAATATTTTATTTTAATTTTGCTCTAAACATTTATTAATAATTTTTCTAAATGCGTTTCTAATTCTTAACATTATACCTGGGGTGATTTCTTAAACTACGTGTCTAATACTTTGTTTCATGGCTTCGACTGTGGTTGGAGCTGTCGCAATGACTTTTTCTTTCACAAAACCTCATGAGAAATAGTCAAGGGGAGTGAAGTCTGGGGAATCGACAGACAAGTTTAGTGTTCTATTAAAAAAATGAGGTCAGACAGACAATGGGCACTGGGTGCCAACTGTTCACATCCAATGCGGATTTTCTTTAGCTCAGTAATACATATTGTATCGATTGACTTAATTTCTCAATGAGTTGTTTGCAGTAATCCATCGTCGAAACCACTGACAAAAATCCGTCCGTAGCGTAATATGGTAGGGATGGAAATTAAAATCGTGCATTATTCTGAGGACAGATATCTTACTTATCCCAGCGTCTATAGCTAATTCCCTGGAACCAATGTGGGGGGTTAACAGCAACTATTCCCAAACTTTCTACCGCCGTGTTCATTCGTTTTTATCTCTGCTTGGCAGTTAAATTCATTCATGTTTAAGAGTCAAAAAATAACTTTAAAAGTGTCACTTTGACTTAGTATAACAAATCAACATGCAAGTTGCTATGGTTATAAAATATCAATATTTTATTGAAATACCTAATAAAAAATAGACAGATATTAGTATATTCTGATTTGTTGAATTTAATAAATATCGACATTTACATTGTCATTAAGTTATGTTTTGATTGTAACCTGTATAAAGATTACGAATCTGAAAAAACTTACCCTTTCATTTAAAATTTAAAAGTTGCCCCCACTCCTCAAAAGTGGGAAGGGTTACAAAGTTGTCTACAATATCAAATAGTAACCCTCAGGGTCCCCAAACAACACCCCAAATTTCATTGTGTTTGAAGGTCGGCTTCTTAAATTGCCTTGTAATACTTGGACCACCCTGTATATTACAGTGTGAGTTTTTCAATAAATGTTAAAACATTTGTGGAATTTGTTAGTCGTGAAATAAGTTCTTTTTCAGTCATAATTTTAAAATACTGAAGTTGAAAAAAATACAATTATTTCCAGTTGGCAACTATGTCAGGTGTAGGGTATTCGTGGCTATTTGCCATAACGGTCGATAACATCAGTTTTCTTACCTGAGCTGATTTTCATGGCTGGTAGTCATGAACTCTTCAAAAACCAAGGTAACATTGAGTTTATGTTATAATATTTTACTATATAAAGTATATTTCTGAGAAGGTCCTATAAACACGTGATCTAAAGTGCTTCATTTCATTTCATTTCAATATACGGGGTCCCTCAAGTGACGAAAAATATATACATATTTGCTTTTCTTGAAGTTTTTGAAAAGTTATTTGCTGGTGGCCTTTCAGAACAGTCGTTTACACGTTAATATACTTTTCTTCATATACGATGGTCATGTGTTAATGACTTAAAAAACGGGTACGCGAATGTTTTTTTTGTAAGTTACTTTTTTTCCTAAATGCACAAATATTAATTTACGAAAACTATGTGGTGTATTTATTTGCTGGGCCAGTGAACTGACAACCGTTTGTTTCTGGGATAAATGGTGGTGATAACTAAAATTTGTATATATATTTGCTAAATTGTCCTACCCTAATGACCTAGGGTATAATACAGGGTTCCCCATAATACATTACCCATTTTAGTAGCTCAATAAAATTCCTAAAACTTAATACAACAAACATTGTATTACACTTAATTATAATCTACTCTTTAGGATTTATTGTAACATACGACTTATTCTAATATTTTAAAAGTATGCCTTTTAAGTGACCGCCATCATCTTCAATGAACTTTTCAAGATTGGACAAGAAATGATTCATGACACGATGAAGCAAAATCTGATCTATTCGCCGAACTTCTTAAGCAATTCGGGCTTTTTGTTATTGGAGGTTTTCTGAACGAGTTGCAAAAACCCGCCTTTAAATAGCTCTACAGAAAAAAGTGCAGTTAAATCCGGGGACCTAGAAGGCCAATTTAAATCCCCAAATCGTAAAATGAGGCGCCCATTAAACACTCGTAGAGTTTCTAGCGATATGGGCTATTGCTCCATCTTGCTGGAGTAATAACGCATTATTTAGTAATCCCCTTCTCTAGCATATTTATGTCAGTGTTAAATGATGGTTTTTCCATCCTCAAAAAAATATAGACCAATAATGCCAAATGATCCTACCCCACACCAAACAACAACTTTTGGATTTTGGAGATTGTTTGTAATGACTTCTTGAGGATTTTCGTTTGACCAAATACCTAAAATTTTTTGTTTATCAACCATGCCGTTCAAATAAAAATTTGCCTCGTCACTCATTAAAAGAATGTGGATGACTCCTTGATTTAAATTTAAAACTTCTTGGCAAAAAGCTAATCTGGCTTCTTTACCTTGATAACTAAGATGCTGCACCATTTGGTATTTGTACGGATGAAATTTTAAGTCCTTGTGAAGAATACGATGTAGGGTTCTTTTTGACATTCCCAAAATAAGGGATTGTCTATTAGCAGACCTTGTGGGACTTCTCGTGAACGCAGTTCTGACTCGTTCAATAGTTTCAGGAGTACGAATTATTCTTCGACGTACAGGTTCCTTGACCCCTATTGTTTTTGTTAAATTCACGAATTAATGCACGTCTTATTTCTTCTATTAGGTTACTTCCTATAGAAGTTTGTACGCAAAAAAAAACTCGTTGAACTGATTAATCCATGAGGATTAAAACTAAACGTTATGTTATGACCTAATGACAATTAACTAATTTATTAGAAAAATAACGTTTTACGAAAATCAATTTTTTCCTAGTTTTGTGATAAGTGCCTACTCAATAAATAACATGTTGATTAAAATCCCAAAGGCCATAGGAGATAATGATGTAAAGAAAAACGTACTGACTTATCTCATAGAATTTATTTCAATATCAAAATAGGTAGTATATTATGGGGAATCCTGTACCTCAACGCAGGATATTTCATCGGGATTCAATTTCCATGTTGAATTTTATATTAGAATATTGGGTTTAGATAGAAAAATATAATTATATTTCTTTCTCCATGTAGCCACATTCCAAAGATCATCGACATGTCTAAATCAACATTTAGGTTTTTAAAGAGAAGAGTTTAAAGCAGTTTCCTTGAAAGTTTCCATAAAGATCTTTGCTACCACAGAAGGTAGCGGGAATCCCTTAGATGCGACCGATGTTTTCTCTAAAACAGAGTACTTTAACAAATGAAATATGCAGTTTCGCATTTCAAAATTCCTGAATTTTCTTATACTACGACTGGCTAAGATGGAATCTGCACCCAATTATTTGAGGATGGGGCCAAACTTTACTCCCTCCCTGCTTTAAGAATGCCTCGTTCAAAATCGACGACGATTTCGTTAATGTTGTTTAATATAACATTACTTCCTCAAACCGGAGGGCCTTGTGTGGTTTGCAGACGGCTCTCTAATGGGGGAGGGATCTGGGGCGGAATCTATGAGGAGAGATCTAGGGCAAGAATTAGTCTTGCTCTTAGACGGTATGTGACTGTATATCAGGATTACATTACAGCAATCTTGAACTGCATACAGGAAAACCTTACCAGAGGATATCACGACAAGCATATGTGCTGTGATAGTCAAGCCGCGATTTTGGCTCTGTCCTCGAGCAGAGCCAATTCGCTACAGGAGAGCCCTAGAGAGGCAGTATGAGTCCAATAGGGTTAAACCCATTTGGGTGCCTGGCTATCAGAAAACTGGGGGTAATGAGGTCGCGGTTCAGCTGTCGCGTGAAGGTAGATCGCGGAATCTGCTCTTGGAATTTCTCCTTCAATTGTCAAGGCTAAGATTAAGATTCGCACGGTCGAAGAATTCCGTACTGAATGGCACGAGCTAGGAGCACTCAGAAAGTCTAATATCTTCATGTCGCCCTTTTAGCTGTTATGAGACTAAAACTAAACAGAAGTCAACTAACTGGACACTGGCTGGTGAAATGTTACTTGCATAAGATTGGATTCGGCAACGATCTATACTGCAGCTTTTGTGCTGAGGTAGATGAAACTACCGAGCATCTGGTCTGTCGATGTGACGCTTTAGTCAACGCCAGACTGAGACCTATGTGGAACCCGAGCTTGTGGGACGTGCTTGACCTGAAAGGGTCCTTTGATCTCTTTAAAAGGAGGGTCTCCTGGCCTGAGACGTCTTCTTAGGGGATAGCATTATGGGCCCTAGTGAACCTAAGTGCTGCCCTTATCGGGCTCCCCATCTATGTATAATACATAACATTATGTTAAGGTGCCTAATAAATAAATAAATTATGTTTTAAACACTTGTTTTCTATTAACCTAAATAGACTCGCATACTTATTCTTTTTAGTTAGCAATAAGCAAAAAAATAGTGAGATACAATGCTCGTTAAAAAAGCCATGGATAGTGAATAGTTGACAAAAGCGTTGTGTGCAGTAATTAAACGTGCCGTCAAGGTATATTATTTTATTTTGATGAACGAGCTGTGCGCACATTGGTTTCATGCGAAAAAACGATAATATTATCACTTGCCCTCTTTATAATAAGAAAACATTCACCTTTATTGGTTTTCACATTTAACTTACTTGCTACGTTATGCACTTCATCGATCTTTTTTTAGAGAGTAGGAACAATCTGTCTTTGAGCATTATACGTGTTTTTCTTACAAATTTAATGTCCGTGGTCCGAGACAAAATGGACTTAATGAAATGTTAAGATTTTATTTATACGTAGAGTGCGCCAAATTAATCATGGGCCGCGACGAAATGTCAAAAACAGGCTTTTTTTATGGATATGCAGAGTTTTATCCAATTACTAATGAATAATGCTGCATTTCCATAGTTACTCGCATTCTTTTCATAGCTCCAGATTCGTGCGGCGAACTTTAATATAGTCAGTCAGGCACTCTAGCCTAAAAATTAAATATCCTTTAAACATTTTCAGTTAAAAAAATTACAAGAAAGATGCTACTATTATGTGCAAAAGGATCTCTAGATTCTAAAAATGTAATAACCTACCATGTAGATTTGTATTAAAAATTGGGGTTAATTCCAGTTTTTCTCCGGAAGTCACAAAAATATATGGTTAAAAATAGACCCCATTTACCTTATTCTACTAACATTCATATTAATTGCTTCATGATGGGGTGCCTGGATATGTCATCAAGGGCTGTAGGGACATCTTGCTGAAGCCACTATCTCATATTTTTAATATTAGTCTACGAACGGAGAAAGCTTTTGACAGCATAAAACATAGTGTGGTCATTAAGTCGTTAAGAGAAATGAATGTGAGGAATAACCTGGTATCTTTACTTAGTTCATATATGTGTGACAGGAAACAGTATGTTAAAATTAAAGGTCCAAGATCTAAAATGTACAGTAGTATGTCTGGAGTTGTTAAGAATTCGAAAGCATTATTATTCGCGGTCGATTTTAAAATTTTTTAGAGATTTTAAATGATGATTGTGATCGGTTCAAGTTGACTTTGATAATGCGTGTGTTTGGTGTAATGAAAATGGTTTTAAATTAAATGTAAAAAAAGTGTGCAAAAATGATATTTTCATTGAAAAAGAATGTTATAAATGCTGAATACAAGATCAATAATGATGTATTATAACCTTGTAATAAGCAAAAAGATTTGGGTGTTTATTTAGATAACGCACTTAATTTTACTGATCATATGTTGACAAAAATCAATGGGGCACATAGCATAATGGGTTTTATTGTCACGTCTACCAAATGCTTTGATGTAAATGTATGCGTTAAATTCAGATAGCCTTGTATTGCCTAAACTCGACTACGGTTGCATAATATGAAATCTAGATTGAAATGATACAAAAAAATTCCTAAATACTTACTTTATAAAAGATATGGCTATTACTACCCTCCTCAAGGTTATAGTCACAATCAGTTATTGTCGCTGTTTAATAGGTTGTCACTTGAGAATCGAAGAATAAAAATCTGTTTGGCACACTTTTACAAACTATTGAAAGATCAAGTAGATAATACTGATATATTATCTCAGCTGCCATTCTTGGTTACTGTTGGTCATACAAGAAATAGAAATACATTCTACCTGGACTTCCCCAGGACGACTTTATATGAGAACTCACCTGCCTACAGAATGTGTGATTTGTTTAACAGATTTGGAAGTGATATGGACCTAGCTACTCTGAGTTTGGAGCAGTATAGGGCGATCATAGAAACTAAATTATTAGCAACTCAGGCTCAGACTTAGTTCTACTGAATGTACACTTAGATTAAGATCGAACAGTTACTTTGTAAATGTCTAGGTATTGGTGTCTATAAATGGCAGATATAGGCTGTAGATGTTTTTATAATAATAAATAAATAAAAATTGTTGACCGTAAGTGATGTTAATTCCGCTATGTTATACGTAAAAAAGTGCATGCTTATATCAAAAGTCGGAATAGCCATTGGATTACCATTCTCCAGGGAACTCTTCACTATTTCTTATATAATATTTATACTTCTTTTTTACGGTTTGTTAAATTATGTTTATTTACTGTATGATTTATTTTGACAGCTATTAACTCTTTAACGGCTTATAAATGTCCTGGAAATTTAATATTTTTTCAATAAAGTCATCTAAAATTTATACGATGTAGATTTAAAGTGGTTTCATATAACGATAAACTATAAGATTTACATACAACTAATGTCAGAGCTAAAGCCCTGTTGTAGTTCGTGTCATCAAAGTTAACTTTATGGTTATTTAAGACTTTAAATGATAATAACCTGTTGGCATCCAATTAGAATGTCAAATCTTAAATCGTTTATCAGATGTTTCGGAAGTCACATTGTATTATAAAAGAGGCGATAATTTGAATCACGCCTGCAGTGCACTTAATCGCTTCATTAAGCCTTTTATGGGGATCCGCTTCTCTAAACATGGCATTACCGATATAATTTATTTTTTGCTCGTTCGTGTTGCAAGCTAAACTCCCCTGGGGTTCATTTATAAGAAGATTAGAGTAATAGAATTATTTAAGATTAAGGTGTATGGTTCCAGGTACCAATATGCCAGTGTACATAAAAGCAGCTTTTATTTACCCATTATTTTATTATTTATGATATTGTTTACATATTTTGATAACTTGTTCTCAATGAACTGTTTCTAGTATTCTGGTTTTAATTAGCCCAAATATGTATTTAAAATTATTTATACCTGTGGAATTTCTAGGCTTTATATACACTACCTTACTTGTAAAAGTTATTATTTCATTTATTTTATTAATATATATGAGATGTATATTTTGGGTGTTAAGTTTCCTCGACAACGACTAACTTTCTTGATTCAAATAGGGCACCATGCATATTATTTGTTGCAGACTTAAAAATTGCTCTTTAAGGTGGATTTAATGATATAATAACATGCCACCGTTTCATTGTTATCTTTAGAAGTATAGTAGATAGTATAGAAAATAATTATAATATTCCAAAAAAAAAATAGTAGACTCGTATTCAAAAGCAGCTTTCTCAGTTGCATACCAGGGTTGGCAAATTGAAAAACCCGTACACACCCAATCCAGTAGGTTTTTTTGGATAAAAAGCCGACCTCAATTAGACAGGATAAATAAAACTAAATAAAATACCAAATGGATGCACCACTCTACAAAATAATTTTCAAAATCTATGTTAATTTTCAGCATTTTTTAACTGATTTCAAAAAAGGAGGAGTTATCAATTCGATCCTATGTATTTTTTTATGTATATACATCGATTACTCCGCGATGGATGAAATTTTCAAGAAATATTCTGGATGTTATCGGATTGATCCCATATCATATTGAAAAAATGTTAAAAATGGCGGAATAGCGACATTTTGAATAGTTGACACGGTGTTATATTGAACAAAATTTGCGTTCACCATTCTGTCAGGAAGAAAAAGTATGTATGTATGTATGTTACCATTGTATATTGTATAAGACATGTTATTATACATAATATGCAGTGGTCCCAGTGGCTATTTGTTAAAATTGACTTTTATTGAATTGAATTTCGTATAAATAGAAAAAAATAAAGCCTGTGAGAAGTCGACGCTAAACTAATAAAGACAGTATGACATTATACTCGTGGTATTACTTATCAAAACACTCAGTACATTCATATATTTTTGTTGTTATGTAATTAAGCATAAGTTTGACGCCGACTTTACAAAGTAAAATTTTCCAGGTAAAATAAAAAATTATTATTATTATTATCACTTTTTAGAGCATTTTTTATAAAATTTATTATTTTAATTCATGCATTTTTTTAAGGTTAATTTCCTTAATTTAAGCATTTTATTATTTTAACGGGCTCAATAATAATTCATATTTTAAATAATAAACATCTTTCATATTTAACAAACATCAAAATGTACAAGAACTGGATTGGTATAATAATATTTCGAGAAATTAAACATTTATGATTTGGAATTCATCAAAAGCGACAAGAAAAATAAAGTCTAAACAACACCAAAAAAGTAATTTTGATAGTTGTTCTGGCCAATTTGCACAAATAAATTACAACCATCTCTTGCATCTTGTAGTGTAAAAATGGCCTATTTTGTTGAAGAGAGGGTAGAAACGATTTCTCTCTTCTTTGAAAATATTGATTGTGTCAGGACCTCACCAAAAATTTTAATGATGACATCCCGAAAAAATTTTACCTTATTGTTATGTTCGCGAATTAATGCAAACATTTTAACATACAGGATCAGTGTTAAATAAAAATAATGTTCAAAATCCTGTTCGAAATGAAGCGGTTGCAGATGTAGTTATTGGACATATACGATGGGTTGTGACTACCAAACAACTGTCAGTTGTGTCAAGTATTTCGCGTACAATTTTACGGAGAATCTTATGATACCATCCATGTCATCCATAAGAAACTAAATTGATCCAAGAAGTTGACAATGCCTGATGTTTTCAATTTTACCAGCTGATCAGAATCGTTCGCTTATTTCCCGTTCATCAATTTCTTTTTTACGTTTGTTTTTCGAACGAATGGCCATTTTCCTTTACGAAACAGTTAATATAGTATATTCATTTTTCGGAAGACATGCCTAGCATCCTGAAAAATGAAATGTGTGGGCAGGAATGATCGCTGGTCCCTTCTTTTGACCTGGCAGTTTAACCGCTGAAATATATTTAGAGTTGTTAGTAGACGCTGTTGATCCAAAAATAATAGCTATTTTCCAAGCAGTTAATATATATCGCGCAGAAAATTTGACTTCCAACAAAACTGTGCTGCGCCGCACTGCGCCATACTATTTTGAATGAAAATTTTCCAGCGAGGTGGATTGGCAATAGACCTCTTATTGAGTAGTCAGCTCGCTCTCCCGATTTAACTTCACTCGACTTTTTTTTTGGACCATTTAAAGTAAAAAATTTATTCGACACAGCCAAATTCATGTTCCTTAGAAGTTTTGCGTCAGCGGTTTATTCATGAATGTAGACAGATAACACCACAAGTACTTGAGAATGTTCAGCAACACTTTGATCATATGATTCATTGTTGCATGTAGGTTGATTATGGATATTTATTTGCAACATTTATTGGACTGAAATTGGTAAGACATCTCTTGAACTAAAACACAAATCAAATTTCAAAAATGAAAGTGTCGTTGAAAAGACAATTTAAAGCTCATTAATACATGTTATCACTCGACACCCCTTTCCATTTAAGATTTCGAATAAAAAAAGCCTCAGAAATGTGCTCCTCTAGAATAAAAAAATGAGCGTTTCATTTTTTTAACATCCACAATAAACTTGAGTGGAAAGTTTTCGACTCGTTGAACTGAAACTGACCTCTTAAACTAAAACACAAACAACAACAAGTGTCGTTGAAAAGACAATTTAAAACTCACTAATACATGTTATCACTCGACACCCTTTTCCATTTAAGATTTCGAATAAAAAAAGCCTAACATATACATAAAATTCACATACATTGTTTGTGAAGGCTAGGAAATAAATAGCTGTACTACTGTATATAGACAGTGACATTCGGAAACCACACGAATCATATAGGACTTCATTTATTAAAATCCGTTAAATCGTTCGGAACTTCCCTTACCGTCTCCTCTATTTCCAAGGTCTCTTAACTGGGACATCATAGCAGCCTTTTATATAGTAGTTACAGTTAAGTATAAGGAATATTTGCTTGAATAGAAGAAGAAAGGTAAAAATATAAGTTTGCTTTATAAACAAGAGGCCGTCCCTTTTTAAAACATCCTGTATAAACAAATATATTATAAAAAATCCAAAAGACCAAGCTATATTCAAAGTACATTAGTTTAAGCTTGTTATAAGTATTTTATGTATGTATTTTAAGTGGATTAATTACTACATTCTTAAAAAAAATTTGTCTGAATAATATTTCAAGAAAAAAAAATTACTTGCCACATTGTCTTTAATTATGAATATCTGGCTGTGCGGAAATTGTGCCGGATGTTGCCCAATCTTTGCGTAAAAAAAATTGTATGCATGTGAATTTTGCAAAGTATGCGGTCGCCATCATACTTTCTATAAAACCGTCTACTTCCATTAAATAGGCGAATGGTTGGCTCTCATATTTTTTTCGAACAACCGTTATGGGTCCGTTGGGTCCGTTAGTCCATTTATTGACTTTCTGCTTGAGCAGTAATGTCTTTCCGTATCTACGCTTACTTGTTTACATATTAAATACTCTTATATGTGTTATTATTTAGCAAAAAAATATACAATTCAAGCTGGCTCTAATATTCACACGCACACAGGTACTCGGAACGACCAATAAAATGTAAAAATAGAAAAGTGTGTAGAAGATTATGTATTATTGCAAACATTCTAAAATTTGATATACCGTATTCATATGAAATAGACGAATTCTTGAATTATTCTCTCAGGTGTCAGATATTTGAGAGTAATCATTTACGTGATTTATCTATTCTATTATTTACTTTACATTGTTAAATAGGACACAGACAATTTACCGCATTTTTTTTTGTTCCTTGTTCTCTCCTATATTCTTTTCGAGTTAATTAGTTTTCCATGTCCAAAGCAAAAGCTTATTTTAATGCAAAACAATTCTATTCTAACCTTTTTACTTCCCTCGTAAAAGGGAGGTATTGTAATCGTGAAAAAATCACACTCCGAGATTTTTTCAGATCTTTACGCTTCCGGGTCCCTAGATGAAGAAAAACATGTTTTCTGGATTGCATCGGACTGTCTGCCTGTCTGTTGATGGCATAACTAAAAAATTACTTACCCGATTTACTTTAAATTTTGGTCAAAAATTAAGGGTCATATGGGAATGACGTGGTAACATTTTGGTAAAAATCCAATATGGCAAAACAAAATGGCGGCCTAGTGAAATGTTAAAAAAATTATTACTAAGAAAGTGCTTATCCAGTTTATCTCAAATTTTGCACAAAGAACAAGTTTTATGTAAAAATCAACTGGTAAAATTTTGAAACGAATCCAAGATGGCGGAACAAAATGGCGGCTTAATAAAATATTTAAAAATTTATCTTGAAAAAAACTACTTAATGGCCAACATTACATTACAAATTGTCAGTCGTAACTAATTGTATTATAGAGTTCAACTAGTAAAAGTGTGATACTAATTGAAGATGACGGAACAAAATGGCGGCAAAATAAAATTTTTGTAATCTGAAAAAATCACCCTCTCAGGTTTGACATATCTTTGCGTTTTAGCGTCCCTAGATGCCAAAAAAATATGTTTTATCAAGTCCATCGGTTCGTCTGTCTATCTGTCGGTTGGCGGCATAGCTTAAAAACTACTCTTCAGATTGACTTTAAATTTTAGTCAAAAATTAAGGCTCATATAGGGATAACCTGGTAATATTTTGGTAAAAACCTAATATGCCGGAACAAGATGGCGGCCTAGTCAAACGATAGAAAAATATTACTAAAAAAACTAACTATCCAATTTATCTCAGATATTGGACAAAATTAAATGTTACATAACACTGAACTGGTAACATTTTGGTATGAATATAAGATAGCAAAACAAAATGGAAGTCTAATAAAATATTTAAAAAATCTGCCTGAAAAACTACTTATTAGATTAATTTCAAATTTTGTGCAAGCATTAAAGGTAATATAGAGATAAACTGGTAAAGTTGTGTTACGAATTTAAGATAGCGGAAGGGAATGGCGGATACATAAAACGTTTAAAAATTCAACGTAAAAAATCTTGTTCAATTGAGTGTAAATTTTGAAGAAAAATTAAATATGATATAAGGATAAACTGGTACGAATTCAACATCATGGTGTATGTCAATGTAAAAACTACTTATTGAATTTATTTCAAATTATGCCAAAAAATCAAGTGTGGCATAGGTAGAAACTGGTAAAATATTGGTAGGATATTGGTCGGGATTCAATGTATTGGAACAAAATGACGTCCAATAAAAGTGTTTGAAAAGACAGTATATCTATGTTTCTAAATAACTATGTACTGAACTAACTTGGGTCACACTTGACTCTTCCTAATAAAAGGAAATATTCATAACGAGGGAAGTTCCCGATAAAGGAAATTTACCGTTTTTCTTTCAAGTCTATCCCAATTATTTTCTTTAATACATCTAAGAATTTAACCCTCAATTAAAACTTAAAGTAATTAACCTAAACATTAATTACAATCTGCCGGAATTTTAAGGTTGCATGCGGTCAAAATGAATTTTATTATACTCATTTTATTATATTTATTTATTGGGGCATTCTTGTAAATAAACCTTATAATGTTCTATTTTTTTTTGACATATTTATTCAATGTTGATATTGTTCATCTGTTTAAAAGCCAATGTAAGTAGACTTGTTTAAATGCCTTCTTTTTTTTTAATGTTGTGTTGTACTTGTACCTTTGCGATGAAATGAAGGTATTGAATTCAGAATATGTTCGTTAATATTTTTGGTTATCAAAAATATATCAACTTCCGGTTTCCACTAACTTTTTAAATTTCTAATCATCTTTTTAACTGTGTAAAACTAGATGTAGCTCGTATTCTGAGAAAAACGTTTGAAATTGAAGTTGCAAATAACGCCCCCCTAGCGACGGTGACAAACAGTAGTACAATATAGCCTATATATGTAGTATATCTTAAAGCCAAACACTATCATTTAACGAGACGAGACTTCGTTGAACGAAACCTGCGTAATAAGTACATTTGAACTAATGCTAGTACTAATGTTAGAACATTTTTGATTGGTAAGTGTAAAAATAGATGTTAGGAATGGGAATGGGTGATGTTAGATTTTACATATCGATAGGCGGTATCACATCGTCTATCGATATATTTTATTTGTCGATATGTAGATAGTTACCGAATTGCGACAAAATTATTAATAAGAAAAAAATGTTCTCTTCACTTTGGTATGACCATAATTTGCTTCCGCTGACCTGTAACTATCGATGTTTCCGGCAACCTATCGATATTGTCACTTACCTATCGATATTATCGGATACCTATCGGGATTATTGTTCACCTGTCGGTATGACGCTGACCTATCGATAAAATGCCTATCCCTAAATAAGAGTAAAGATAGCGCTATTAATGCACTAAATGACCTTGGGTCCTTTGGCACTTAAACTCTGTAATATTTTTATAAAATTATCCATGTCCAGATGAGATTCAAGCCGGCCTAATATTTTGTTTGCAAAAATCAAAAGAAAAATATATTTTACGATTTTTACGCAGCCTGAGAATCCTTTGGACCGAGTTGCTAAAAGAAAAATAATTCATTCATTCTTTCAACCTCTAAAAAAGTAATCTGGACATTTTAGCTTGATCCATTTCTACACTTGAATTGTTAGATTCGAAAAGTGAAGATAAGTTTTTAATTTTGATTTATTAGCATGTGTTTAGTAGTTTGCCAGTTTTTTTATTGTTATTTAAACATTAGGTCTATTTATAATTTTTAAAAACAAGAGGCGCCTCTCACTCTTTAAATTTCAATATCACGTCATAAAAACTATGCTGTTAGGCATTCTGTGTGTTATTTTTCTGATTTATTTTTAAGTAATTACATCTATTATAAATTATTATATGTTTATTATAATTATAAAAAAACAACTGTGTATGGAATTTCAAACTTACAAAAGATACATATCTTGAGACCTACTGTTTATAGCTAGTTTAGTGCTTAACTGATTTTAAATAAAATGTGTGTTTTAGCATACACTGATATTAACCGATTTTGAATATGATCAGGAGCTAAAACATTTGGTTTTTGCTCATATTCTAAAAATCATCTTGATATGGGATGCAAAAAGGTTCTACTGCTCATACACACTCATAACATTGCCATTCATGCCCACACAAGCACATAGATGTATAGTGCAATAAGAGACCCACTTGAGGGACATATGATACACAGTATTCCATTTAAAAATATACATCTTATGGTGATTTCTTATAAAATAAATATATAAAATTGATAGTCTTGTACTTTTGAATTATTAGAAAAAAAAACTTGCAACTTAAGCAGCCCTACAGTTGGTTTTTTAATTCTTATGAGTAATTGTAAAGGAGATATGGTAGATTAAATTGATATCAGGATAGATTGATCGCACTGTACACAGGCTGGCTGAAGGGCATTTCTTTTATTAAATAGTGAGATCTAGTGCTTATTATAATTATTTGTATTCAATATAAGTTGAAAATTTATTTATTAAATTCGATAACAAGCTCTTCCAATTCTTCCAAAATACTCTGGTTTTCAACTTGTATGGCTTGTCATCATTTCTTAGACCGTATTAGTTATTACTTGGCATATCTAGAAACAAATCTTTATTTTTTTTCATCGTATCACTAGTCAGTTTGGATTAACACGAGTTTAGGACAATGTATATTTATAGGTGCTGTAATAAAATAAACAGCATATAACAAGGGGTTGGCGGAAGCTTGAAAAACACTTGACTTTGGGTTTAACAATAGTTTAAAAGTAACGTAACAATAAATAGAGTAGTATATCAGTAGATTGCAGAAAGGTAGGTTAGGTTTGGTTTCGACGCCTGCGATATTTTTTTGTATTTTTCAAAATCATTGTATCAAAATTGTCCTTTATTTTTATTTAGATTTATTTCGCTCTATCTATACAGCGATCCTGTTTAAATAATACACGTTTCGCTCACCTTTTTTGACAAAATAAAATGTTTGTCCATTGCTGTTGTCAATTCGAAAATACTATTCTGATACAGCTTTGTGTAAAGATTACTACTACAAGTATCATCCACTCAAAACGGTCTAGCACTATCAAGGATTCGAGAGTTTGAATCCTTGACTTTTTTAATTGCATCTTCAAAATTTACATTTAAATAGCCAGCTCTGTTAGCTCAGCAGTCTAATTTCGGGCATACACTTAGGAAATTCGAGTTTAAATCCTAACAAAAGACAGCGGACTGTTTTAAATTTAAGTTTTTTTCACATTTTACTACTAAGCTCTATTAGCTCAATCGTCGAGTTTTGGGCTTACATTGGAGATCCGAGTTCAAATCCTAACACGAGATTTTTTTATAATTAAAATAAATGAATAATATTCAGCAGTAAATTTCCTTCTGTAATGGCGCTGGACGTTTGCTGCTTATAACCTGAAAATATCATAGTCCATTTCGACTCAGCGATCGAGCCTCTGACCCCTTCCTTTGGTTAGGTTCCTTTGACTCGTTCTTTTTGATTTGGCGCGCTAAATGGTGTCGTACATAAAATAAATTGTGTTATTTTCAGTTTCAGTGAAAAAAAATAAATTCATGACTATACTAGTTCTGAGTATAGGCAGTTCGCATTGTTTTTCTTTATATCCTTACCTACAAACACAGTAAAATCTAACTGCCTTTGAATTTTTTGTGCTACAAATCAGTTTATTGTTTAAATATTATCGTTATTACTATATGTATAATGTATGTTTTGAATTTTTTTGGTAACTAATTCTCTGATTGTACGGAAATTGGTATCATTCCGCCATTTAAAAACCAAATTAATATGGGTTTTTCGCCACTCTGATTTTTTTTACTTTTAGAATAACCTTACCTGTTTAGTATTTAATTTAATACTTGGGTTCTAACTCTAACATTGTAACAACAGGTAATTCGAAAAATAAAAAGAATAGAGTGGCAAAAAAATCTATAATAATTATTTTGTTTTTATATCATGAATTCGCATCAACAATTTGTAATTATTAATTTCACTATTTGTTGTTTCAGATAGGGGCCGAAACAAAAAGTTTAAAATCGTACATTTTTCATTAGTAGGAAAACAGGACCAAAAAAACAACTTTGTATAGACCTAAATTGAAAATATAATATGTGTGTATTGTTCATATTTTTTATTTAACATACAATTCTTCAACAAATTAAATTAGATTTGGAACAGGAATGAGGAATCACATATGTACTAAATTAATTAAAATATCGCTAACTTTGTAACACAACTAAAACACTGTGTGTATGACTTTTTCGTGTGTCTACCGGGAAGTCAAAAAATACCATCGCTTTTAGTTTTTAAGGGGGTTTAATACTTTTACTGGTCACTTTATATTGCTGATTTTCTATGTTCATTTTAGTAAACTAGAAGTAAAACTAGCTTGTTTACTGCCCTGCTCAAAGAAGTTCGTTTTGATTTTTTGTCCTTGTTTAGGCTTACATCTCTGCAATAACACTTCATAAATAAAACTAAAAAGGTGAAATATGAATTATAAAAAAAATCCTGCTTTAAATGTCTTTTTTACTTTTCTTTCGAATAAACTGTTTTATTATATATATATTTAAAATAATACTAATGACATATTTTTGTTTCAGGTGAGTGAGTTCTTACTGGTTTGTATGTGTTCTAATTCTAAAATAAGTTTGGGTAAGTAGAACTTTGACAATTACAATTAGTTGATAATACATATTACTACGTTGTAGTGACTACTGAAATAATGTTCAGAAAAGCTCTTTGTTCGCGGGGGATACACTATACAAAAATAATAATAATAATAACGTTTATTATTTACTATATATATATATATATAGATATATAAATACAAAGTTAATAAATTAAATAAAATTAAGGTAAATAAGAGAAAAATATCTCCAAAATAAAGGCGAAACATCCTTGAAATATGTTAGATAGAAAGTTTGGAACTCAGAATGCATCTTACAGCATTATCGTCCTATTTTCTTAAATATATAGACTAGTTGAATATCTCGCAAGGTTCCCAAACAACATCAAAAATAAACCAGGAGGAAGAACCGGTCTAGAACGGGCTTCTTTACGCTTCATTCTTCGTCCGTAGCCTCAAGCGTTTTTCTCGCTGGTGCAGTCAACCTATGAAATACAAAAGACTAAGTATATTTATTATATCAAGAAATACGGAGTTGTAACGTTTAATAATGATAAAATGACATATATCAATATATGAAATATATTTTACACATATGCTAAATTATTTTGTAAACAAATGTTTGAAAATATCATTTACGTTTCTTTTACACTATTGTGTAGTTCCTGTTTTCTTAAAATAAATGTTAAGTATCAAAAACATTGTGATAGTTCTTATTAGGTTTGCCAACTGAGTTGGTAAAAATTCAGGATAATTCAGAACGACAAACTTTAAAAACTCAAAAAGAGCCAAGTAATTAAAGGTAATCTGTTTGCAGCTCTAGTTAATTTTTGCCTTGCTATCCCTTATAATAAGGACACACAGATATTGTCTATAATAATAATCATTAGTAAGATTGTTAGCTAATTTGTGTCAACGAGTATAGCTAAAAAATGTGTAGGTAGGTAATGTTGTATGCAGAACATATCCTAAAATAACTAGACAATTGTATCTATCTGTGACGTCTCGAACACGGAAAAGAACTCGATATTCATGCAAATATTGAAAAAGTAAAAGTGAATAATAAACATATATTTTAAGCTTTTGTCGGATTTAATGTATATGTATATGGATAATGGTGTTTTGTTTTTGATAACCCACAGAATATCCAAAATTCAGGACGTCTTGAGAAATTTAGGATAGTAGGCAATCCTAGTTCTTAATAACTCAATTTATTTTGACTTATTTGATATATTTATACAAAATTGATCATTCAATTGGAATAAATTCAATAAATTGAAAACTGTTTATAATTTGGAATCGGGATTTTTTGTTAATTCCGATTTTATTGTGTCGTCATCTGAGAGCGGATTATGACGTCATACACTTTTGCACAGAATTGCAAAAAGCTTAAAAGCCTCAGATTTTAAAAATACATCTATTTAAATCGTTTTTGTTATATGCAACTCGATTACTTTACTAGTTACTAATATATACAGGGTGTTTGTTTAACTTATTCCAAACGTCATATGAAAATTTGGGAAAGAGCAACTTTATAACTAAGTAAATTGTAATTATTTAGACCTAAAACAAAGTCGACTTCGATATCAGTATAGGCGCTGGCGACGCGAAGACAACACAAAACAATTCTACAGGCTACAAAAGTACAAATTTTAATTTTACGTCAATTTCAACGACTTTTTGTTGCCATATTGGTTTCTGAATAGGGATGTCAATCCAAAAGGGTTTTTCTAATCCCGGGATTTTCGAGATTGCTTACATAATCTCGGGATTAGACATCGAAAAAAAGTAACAATAATGCCATTTAATAACTTCTATTATAATAAGCTAAAACCCAGAAATGAACCAAAAATACATATTAACAAATTTAAACATGGGTGTAAATGTAAATTCATATAGGTACGAACAAAAGTTCTAAGTTTACACATTTTGTTAAAAAAATACCGCAAAAATATTAGTGTATCTAAGCTTTCGTTTCCAAATCTCGAACATATTTTGTTAGATAAAAACACTGCGGAAGAAAAACATCTTTCATGCATGGAACCATGCTTGTAGGCATTATTTATTAAAAATTCGAAGGCTTACGAAGATTACAACTGCGATGACACCTGCGAATAAATCCAATTTCTTGCCTAATGATTTTTTTTCATCTGCTTCTGTATTAGTCGATGCTTCGAACTTTTTTGCAATGTCTTTTGCGATTTAACGCTTAAAAGTTCATTTGCCTCTTCTAGAATTTATGCAAGGGGAATATCATCTTCGTCGCTAATCTCTGTTTCAGATCAATAAGATAAATACTTGATGTTTACTGCAATCGTCTTGTTCAGAATTTATAGGATTCGGATTTGTAAAAAAGCAGAGAATTTTAGAATGAATAGTTCTGCCTTGTTTGATTCTCGTTCGTAATGTCTTTTGCAAATCAGTGCTAAATAGTGTTTTCATTTTTGATAATTCCTTCAACATGAGTTTTAATTTTGTTTAAAGCCGCGAGCAAATTGGCACAACAATACAATCAAACCCGAGCAAAATCTGTATTGCGAGAATTGAACAACGGGGAATTCCAGACGTATAAAAAATCGGGATTGATCCCGAAATCTGTCGAAACCCAGTATTTTCGAGACAGGATTTTTTTCTCCAAGATCCCGGGACGTTGGGATCCCCATTTCTGGGATATAGCGTGTCTTTTTCTAGAATGTTTTTTTTTATTAAATACATGTTTGGTTTGAGAACATTTTTTTATAATAAACATTTTTAGATACTTTTGATTTCTATTATGGTTTAAAACAAAAGGTCAAAAGTAACAAAATATTGTCTTTATTTAATAAATTTGTATTTTAAACCAAGTCATTGAAAAAAATTATTGTTACCTACTATAAACATGCTACAGTTCGGAAATTAGTATAGTAATCAATTTGGTGCAAATAACAAAAAAGACTTAAAATTAAAATTTCTACAATTTTTTTCTTGACGTTGCATCGCCTGTACTGATGACAGCGTCGACTTTGTTTTAGCTCTTAAATATTAGGTTGTATTCCTATTGACTCTGTATTTACTTAGAATGTTCTCTTTTTCTACCACATTGCCTCTTATATTTTTAGCAATTTTAACGGTTGTTTTTATAGATAAAATTATCAAATCTGCCATACTTGTAATCTATAAGAGGAGACTTATTTTAGGAAATCATTTTATTCGTGTGTTTTAAAATCTTCTACGGACATGAAAATGTTTGTATAGATTTGAGCTCTGTACATCGAACCAGAAAAAGGTCTGAAAAAAAAACAGTTATCGAGTTTATCCAAACAAAAGGAGTTATTGTGGAAACGTGATAAAATATTTTAAAAAGCTATACGATGGCGAAGAGTTAACGACCACAAATAACAACGAATCAGAAGACAACCCGTGAAGATGAAATAACAGCTGTGGTTCATTTTTTAAAATAATGTAAATACATGAAAATGAACGGAGAGGAACAGCATGGGTTTAGAAGAAACAGACTGAGGCAAATAAAATTCACCACCAAACAGATAAACGAAAAAAAAATGTAACTTAACATACCGACACAGATTTGTTTTGTGAATCTGCCAGATGCGTTCGACAGGGTTACACTATCCGATATAGTAGATCTGTTAAAAGAGAAAGCGATACTCACTAACATTTTAAAAATTATTGATGGACTCACCATAGACAATACAATTATAATAAAAGTAGAAGCCAAAATAACATGAAATCCGAACGCCCTGAGGCATCAGACAGCCCATTCATTTTCAACTTTAATAATGGATAAAATCATAGAAGTGGCTACTCTAAACATGGGATATGGGATGAACCACAAGACCATAAGTATTGTGTGTATTACAGAGATGATGCGTAGCAGAAGTTGAAGTTAAATTACGGAAATAGCTCTTTCAACATAAAAATACAGTATGTCCACAGAAGTTAACAAGAGAAATGTTTTCTTCATAAAGTGTTTTTCTTAAAAAATAAATAAGAATTGCGATTATTGATTTCTACTAATCTTGTCTACAGGGTGATAGGAAAGAATAGAATATTAAAAAAAATTGACCTCCGAAAGTATATTTTTTTTAAATTAGATATTATGTAACAGCATGTTTAAAGGCCATGCTAGTTAAAACGCTTAAATGTGCGATATGCCTAGATAACATGTCGCTTTGATGTTGAAAATGTTAATGATGCCTTCGTACTGTTTCTTTAAAGTTATTTTAACAAAGAAAAACAATATTTTCTCTGCATATTGTATAGATATTTTAGAATAATGTATAGCTTTTATTACACATATTTCATGGACGAATTTTTGGTCTGCTTTTCTAATAAAAATCAACTATTTAAACAAAAATAATCTCATTCTTACGTATACATTTAGTATTTAGTTTTAAGGCATTTGACTCCACAGTGGTTATTTATAACGAACAATATATATTTTCTTTTTATATTTTTCTGCCTTCGCTGTATGATGAATTTATATTAACCTTAGTTCAATGGATTTCTGTATGATATTAAATTTAAATATTTGCATATGTCCAGGAAGCTGCCTTAATCAAAACACAAGTTAAAACATATTTCTGCATACGGTGCATATGTAGACAGCGTGTTTATTTAGCTATTTGGTCTTGTAATCCGCCTCTCCTAATCAGTTAGTTTGTTAAACAAGTAGTTAGATGTTGTCGAACATGGGAGTTAAGACCTAGAGGAGTATATTATCTAATTTAAATTTGATACTTATTTTTTCTGTTATGTTTTCTCTCAGATCCATCTTATTAAGAATTAAAAATCCAGAAAGCCATTTTGAATCCCTAGTGAAAAATATTGTATGCAAGTAATTTATATTAGTATTAGTTAGGAGAGGATGAAGCCGGTAGCCAAATTAGCCGCGTGGCCTACCCCTAGAATTCAGCATAACCATCCGACCTTAAGTCTATAGACAGCCTAGTACATCCATAGTACAGACTAAGATACAATCAATGGAAAAATTATCGGCCAACTGTATCTTGTTTTGACAGTCTGCCAACTTTACAGATGCCAGTGTTGGCAAAATAGAAATCTCTGCTGGTGTTTGTGTTGCATATTGAGTTATAAAAAAAAGAAAATTACGAAAAAGGCGATGGTGACAAAAAGAAACCTTACGGGAAGGAGTAAATTTGGCAATGGACTAATTTTCGCGGCAGGAGGCTCTTACAGAAGTTTAATGTATTTATTCAAGGTCTCAAAGCAACTTCTATCATCTATAATACCAGAGGTGAAGCTGTGAACGAAGTTTTTGCAGGATTTATTTCTACCATTTTTTGTTTTTATATGAAAAAAAAAATACATTTAAAAGAAACATACAAACTAAACACATTTTAAAACAGCACAAAATGAGAAATATTTAATTAGTTTCAGATCCAAAAAATTTTTTAATTGCATCAAAACATTAGATGGCTGTGGTTCACGAATATTGGGCTGGGTGCCAGAAACTTCAGGTACTTCTGAAGAAGGCATCTGAGACAAAAGTTCCCTTGCTGAAACTAATGGAGCAGAATATTTGGTGGAATACTCGGCGCTGAATATTGTTTATTAAAGTCCATCTTAAGGTTAAATAATATACCTTCAGTATGGTGTTTGTCAATATTTTGTGCTGGTCAGACTGTGTGTAATTTTTTAACCTGTATGCAATATATAGTGCATATAAATTAAAATTATCGTCTTGCCATTTCGCTTTCCACTTCATAAACGCATATGCTTATTCAGTTTTTTGATACTCTACTATTTTAATTTTTTGTTATTGTTTGGCTGTAAACGACCAGCTGAATATACCCATTCCTACATCATTATCAGAAAGGATTATCTATTCTTCTGTACTGGTGGTGGATCACTGCACATTCCCATTAATGAATCCGTTCTCAGGCCATCACACCAAAGGATATTTTTGGGCTCTTAGCCAAGTCCGTGAAGTTAGCCCCGAAAGTATTTCCGATTCGCTTAAATTTGGTGTCATTCTTTAGTGCTTCGTTAATGCTTAGTGCTTCATTTGGTTTCGTTAGTGCTTTCTTAGTTTCGCAAATATTAATTTATTTTTGAATTTCAAGCCCCAAAGTTTTTCCGATCGACATAAACTAGGTGTTGTTCGTTGATGCTTGTTGGTGCTTCGATTAGTTTCGTTAGTGCTTGCTGAATTTTGGAAATACTCATTTATTTTGTTTTAAGGTCAACCCCCAAAATTTTTCTGATCGACACAAACTGGGTGTCTTTCGATATTGCTTTTTAGTGCTTCAAGAAATTTCGACATTGGTTGCTTCATTTTGGACATATTCGTTTATTTTATTTGAAGGGCAGCCCCCAAAGTATGTCCGTTTCGCTCAAATTTGATGTCATTTTTAACTACTTCTTGGTGCTTTAGTTAGTTTCGTTAGTGCTTCCTTAGTTTTGCAAATTTTAATATTTCTTAATTTCATATTGCTTGCTTCATTTTGGAAATATTGTTTATTTTATTTGAAGGTCAACCCCAAAGTATTTCTGATCAACCGATACTAGGTGTCATTCGTTAGTGCTTTTTAGTGCTTCAAGTAGTTTTGTTCATGCTTGGTAAGTTTTGGAAATATTGATTTGTTTCGTTTCAAGGTCAGCCTTCAAAGTTTTTCTGATCGACTCAAACTTGGCCTCGTTCGTTAGTGCTTCTTTGTTGCTTTTAGATGCTTCAAGTAGTTTCATATATATATAGGATTATTGGCACTTAGTGGCATATTAATAGTATCTGGAGAACGAATGAAAATTAAGATCTGGTCATAGATGAACATCCTGAACATTCTAAACAATTTTTGTGCTGTTTCCTATTCCTAAATTCAACTGTTTTCGAGAAAATGGCGCTTGAAAATTGACATTTTTGACCTTTTTAAGCTCTGTAACTCTCAAACGATTTAACTTGCAACGAAATGGATTGCACTTTCTATTTTAGTTTTTAGTTACCAATATCCTGACACCAATTCCTACTTTGACAGGGAATGTCAGATTTTGACACCTCCTGTCAAACCAGGAATTAGTGTGGGGAAATAGATTTTGGGTTTGGAGCTCACTCAGTGACAAGGTTGGTGATATGGGCAAAATCGTTCTTCCGGGAAATAAAAGTCGACGGGTCCCAGCGATTTTTTTTAAAACGAACGGTATATATATTTAATATATATAAAAAGGTCAGGCAAAGAGGCGCCATGATTAACATGAAATAAGAAACATGCGACAGCGAGGCGGAGAGACCGGACTTAACGTTGACTGGGCAGCGGTACAATTCTGGACCAACCCAACATAAATATATATATATATATATATATATATATATATATATATATATATATATATATATATATATATATATATATATATATATATATATATATATATATATATATATATATATATATATATATATATATATATATATATATATATATATATATATATATATATATATATATATATATATATATATATATATATATATATATATATATATATATATATATATATATATATATATATATATATATATATATATATATATATATATATATATATATATATATATATATATATATATATATATATATATATATATATATATATATATATATATATATATATATATATATATATATATATATATATATATATATATATATATATATATATATATATATATATATATATATATATATATATATATATATATATATATATATATATATATATATATATATATATATATATATATATATATATATATATATATATATATATATATATATATATATATATATATATATATATATATATATATATATATATATATATATATATATATATATATACGGGGTGGTGCAACCAAGATGGGGTGGACGATTGTGGGCAAACGGAGAGGAATTTGAAAAAACATTTTTGGGATATGATTGATAGTCAAGAACGCTGTGTTTTAAAATTATACCCATTATACAGGGTGGTCTGAAAAGTTCGTGGTGAACCAAACTTGTGTTTTTTTAAATGGGACACCCGGTATATTATTATTTTAGCTGATTCTCCTATTCGTTACGATCATTTTGATATGAGGTTTGTTGGGTCTAAAATTTATACCAAGGGAATGGGACGAGGTTAAAGTGGAAAAAAGGGTTATACTCCGGCCATTTTTTGAAAACAATTGAAGCAGGTATGGAAAAACCAAATATTCTACAAAATGTATTGTATCTAGGATTACAATAATCGCTTGTAAGTCGTTCAAAATTATTCACTGTTATACAGGGTGGTCAAGTTTTGCAAATTTACCTTGGATTGAATTTTTTTAAATGGAACACCCCATATATTTTACTGTCATATTAAAGATAACATCGCCAGCTTTCAGAAAATACCCTATTTGATATCTTTCTAACCAACAGTTTTTTAGTAAATTAACCGTGAAACCAAAATTTACTCATTCTAACAGAAACGGTATTATTTACGTTGCTTAAATTAACTACCTATAATATAAGGAGGCCATGATATAATCATAAATGAAAAGAAAGATTGACATTCTTGTCAAAACCGCAAAGTGTCAGAGAATTGGCATCAATTACCATTGTTTTTTGACGATAAGCCGAGAAATTGTTAAGTAACAATGAGTTTGAGTACTCCAGAGTTGATAAATATGACTTTTATGTTGGGCGAGTGTCAAAAAAAAACCCTTTACTAGCAAGCAGGGTTTATGCGGTACGATATCCCGATGCTGAAAAAAAACCAAGACCTGAAGCTTTTGCAAGTTTATTAGAGAGGTTTCAAGAAACAGGCAATGTTGCTTTTAGGAAACGTAAAGTAATTAATAAACCAGTTACCAATGAAGATAATATGCTTTGACAGTGTTATTAACAGTGCAAGAAAATCCACACACAAGTACCAGGGAAATTGAGAGAGCTACTGATATTGAACGCATTAGTATTAAACGGATTCTGAAACAACATAAATATCATGCCTACCACATTGAATTACACCAAGAACTGTATGATCGCGATTACGTCCAACGACAAGAGTTTTCAATTTGGTTTTTAAATACAATTTGGGATAATCCAGGTTTTGTAGATTAGGGTGCTGTTTTCAGAAGAAGCAGCTTTTAAAAGCAACGGCTTGGTTAACAAACATAATATGCACTATTATTCAACCGAAAATCCACATTGGATTCGTCAGGTGGACCATCGAAATAAATGGTCAATTAATGTTTGGGGAGGTATAATTGGCTCTCATGTTCTATGACCATATTTCTTTGAAGAGCATTTAACGGGAGAAGTCTATTTAAATTTTTTGAGAAATGAGTTGCCCGTATTGCTCGAAGACTTACCTTTAATGTTAAGAAATTCCTTATGGTTCCAACATGATGGAGCACCCCCGCATTACCATAGGCATGTAAGACATTTTCTCAATAATTGGAAAGGAGAGCATTGGATTGGGCGAGGTGGACCAGTTAAGTGGCCTGCGAGGTCACCCGATTTAACGCCACTAGATTTCTTTTTATGGGGACATGTTAAAGAAGAAGTTTATAAAGAGGTTCCAACCACAGTGGAAGATATGAAGTTGAGAATAATAAGCAGTTTTCGCAACATTTCAGACCTGACTTTGAGAAAAGTGAAACTTTCATTTATGGATAGACTCGAAATGTGCCTTCAGCAAAACTGTGGTTTAGTTGAACATCTTTTATTAGTTTTAATTACATTGTTTTTGTTGATTTATATTAAATTTATTTTTTTTGTAAAAAAAGATCTGTTATTAATACTGTCAAAGCATTATCTTCATTGGTAACTGGTTTATTAATTACTTTACATTTTTTTGAAAGCAACATTTCCTGTTTCTTGAAATCTCTATGATAAACTTGCAAAAGCTTCTATCTTGTTTTTATTTCGGCATGGCATCATCAAAGAACAATATTTATTTATTTACTGATGACAATATTCTGACACTTTGCTATTTTGACAGGACTGTCAATCTTTTATTCAATTTATGATGATATCATGGCCTCCTAATATTAAATTGTCAATTTTAACAACGTGAATTCAGAGTAATTCGTGTTAAAATGAAGAAATTTTGATTTCACAGCTAATTTACTGAAAAACTGTTATAATATGGTATTTTATATGGTAAAATATGGTATTTTATGAAAGCTAGTAATGTTATCTTTAACATGAAAGTAAAATATACAGGGTGTTCTATTTAAAAAAATTCAATCCAAGGTAAATTTGCAAAACTTGACCGCCCTGTATAACAGAGAATAATTTTGAACGACTTACAAGCGATTATTGTAGTCCTAGATACAGTACATTTTATAGAATATTTGGTTTTTCCATACCTGCTTCAATTGTTTTCAAAAAATGGCCGGAGTATAACCCTTTTTTCCACTTTAACCTCGTCCCATTCCCTTGCTATAAATTTTAGACCCAACTAACCTTATATCAAAATGATCGCAACGAATAGGAGAATCAACTAAATTAATAATATACCGGGTATCCTATTTAAAAAAACACAAGTTTGGTTCACCACGAACTTTTCAGACCACCCTGTATAATGGGTATAATTTTAAAACACAGCGTTCTTGACTATCAATCATATCCCAATTTTTTTTTTCAAATTCCTCTCCGTTTGCCCACAATCGTCCACCCCATCTTGGTTGCACCACCCAGTATATATATATATATATATACAGTGTGGAAAAAAGTATGGACTACCCCTAATAATTTAGTAGGTTGTATGGAAAATGCTCGAAAACGTTAATTTAGTTTTTCAGCTTCCCACATTCTGATAAAATTTATTTGTTTTTTTATTGACATCTGCCAAAAATATGACGTAATCGACATTTTTTTTAAACGGCAACATATGACATATGATACATCATTTGAAAGCTTTGTTTGATACATCATTTGAAAGCATTGTTCCGCTCAGTATGTTCCTAGATTTTAGTGCGATTCTGTTGTGCCATTTCAAAATGGCGACCGTTCAATTGTGCGTGGAGAAAAAGTATGGACTACCCCTAATAATTTGGTAGTCTTCAGGTTTTATGAAAAATGCTCGGATTCGACAATTTAGTTTTTTAGTTTCCCATACTCTGATAAAATGTATTTCTTTTTTTATTGACTGTAAAAAATATGACTAATGTTAAATATTGTTATAATAAAGCAAAATGTATCATTATATGTAAACAATTTGTGCTGTAGCTACAAACTGACAAATGATGAACAAATTATTGAATTACTTTAGTTTATGAGGGCTATTTGTCACTTTGTCCCTTTCCAAAAAAAGTTAGATATTTATTCTAGGTTCAATAAGGAATTATATTTACCTGCTAGAATGTGAAGCTTCAAATTTGCATATGCTGAAATAATTGGATTAAAATAAAGAAAAAGGTATAACTCTAAATTACATTTGATATTTAAAAATTGCTGAAAACTATTTTATCGTTAGCTGAAAATCTCATACATTTTTGGGAACAACTGCATTTAAATTTATATCTACAATTACAACACTATGACATGGGTACCCAATATTTAGATACTTAACATAAAATTTTACTTAAATTACAAAACACATAAAAGCCTTTTAGTACCTATAAGCTACGAGCTCTTAAAACAAAGCAGATACTTGGCAAACCAATGGTAATTTTATTGTGATTCTTCTAGTAAAATAATTGAGCTCTTTAGCACATTAGGAACCTATTGATTCTTAGTTATTGAGGATATTTATAAATTTTTGTTTTTATATTAAGTTATTAGTTATTTTATACAAATAAATAGGCAGTAATTTAGAAGTCACCCGTTGTCATTTTCAAAATGATTGGGGTGGAAAAAGAAATTCGATATCTCAATGTCGTTGTATTAATACTCTTTGTCATAGTAAGCTTAGACAAACCAAACACAAACAAAAATTAACGTCATTGCGTTGTGATTTATTTTTTATTGAACCAAAAATGACGCTCAGTGAAAAAGACCCTATTGAAATTCTTATGATGGTTCACGAGGTACCTGAACTTTTCAATCAAATTCATCTAGACCGAACGCCATTTTCGCACCGTTTGCAAGATTTTAAGAAAATATGAATAACATGGCCCTGTTAAAAATTTACCTAAAAATGGATGGCCGAAGGTAGATGAAAATATTCAGCTCGACGTCCTATGTTCTATTGGCCGTTGAAGAAAATCCTCATAGTACCAGTCGGCAAGGAGCACTTGATATGGGTCATAAGTCTGTACAAACAGTCTGCCAAATCATGCAACCAATTTGTAGTCAAAATAAAAATTTTGCCCCAAAATTTATTCTCAGATGAAGCAACTTTTTACCTCAACGATACTGTACTAATACAAAATTGTCGATATCGGCCCAAAGAAAATCCACAATGGATCCAAGAAGCTCACTGTAAATCACCTCAGAAACTTAATGTATGGATATTGCAACATAGAGTGACAATTTTTCTTTGAATAAAATCTTACTGGTGAAGCCTACTTAAATTTTTTGTAGTTTGAACTTTTGCCAGCTTTAGTCGCTCTTTATCCTTGTCACAATAATATAATATATGCCTAATCCAGAAATTTGGTTTTAACAAGATGGAGCCCCGCCCCTCTATGCAAGAGAAGTTAGGGAATATCTCGATGTGATGTTTCCAGGAAAATGGACTGGTCGACGGGGTGGGTTTATTTAGAATCCAAAGTTTTTTGAATAGACTAAGAGATACTGATGAATGAAACAATATACCGGAAATCATACAAAATATTCAAGAAGAATTTGTTTCTACATTTGGCCACTATCAAGTTGTCAACGGTCATTACTTTCAGCAGTTTCTGAAATAAGTGTTTTTTATTTTATGTGTTTTATCCTCAACATATCATTCAAAGTTTTCTTTGTTTGTATTTTATTTAATATTACGCGGTCTTCTTTGATAATAAAACCATTATTCGTGTTGTTTTTTTTTCTGACAAAACAGAAAGATTTATTCATTTACTGGGAGTCAATTTAAGGTAATTATCATAATTGAGCAACCGCCATTTTTAAAACGGCACGACCGAATTGGACTAAAATCTAAGACCATACTGAGTGAAACCAGAGCTTTCAAATGATACTATATGTTGCAACTAAAAAAATGTCGATTACGTCATATTTTTGACAGATTGAAGAGCGACTAAAGCTGGCAAAAGTTCAAACTACAAAAAATTCAAGTAGGCTTCACCAGTAAGATTTTATTCAAAGAAAAATTGCCCTAACACTCTATGTTTCAATATCCATACATTAAGTTTCTGAGGTGATTTACAGTGAGCTTCTTGGATCCAATGTGGATTTTCTTTGGGCCGATATCGACAATTTTGTACGTGTTCAGTACCGTTGAGGTAAAAAGTTGCTTCTTCTGAGAATAAAATATTTGTGGCAAAATTTTTATTTTTTACAAATTGGTTGCATGATTTGGCAGAATTCCAGTCTTTGGTCGAAGTCATCCTCATTTAATTCGTGTACCAAGCAAACTTTGTACGAGTGGTATTTTCCTTTGTGCCAAATTGTTTGCACATACTTATGACCCATATCAAGTGCTCCTTGACTGGTACTATGCGGATTTTCTTCAACGGCCAATAGGACATATGACGTCGAGCTGAATATTTTCATCTACCTTCGGCCATCCATTTTTAGGTAAATTTTTAACAGGGCCATGTTGTTCATATTTTCTTAAAATCTTGCAAACGATGCGAAAATGGCGTTCGGTCTAGATGAATTTGATTGAAAAGTTCAGGTACCTCTTGAACCATCATAAGAATTTCAATAGGGTCTTTTCCACTGAGCGTCATTTTTGGTTCAATAAAAAATAAATCACAACGCAATGACGTTAATTTTTGTTTGTGTTTGGTTTGTCTAAGCTTACTATGACAAAGAGTATTAATACAACGACATTGATATTTCGAATTTCTTTTTCCACCTCCATCATTTTGAAAATGACAACGGGTGACTTCTAAATTACTGTCTATTTATTTGTATAAAATAACTAATAACTTAATATAAAAACACAAATTTATAAATATCCTCAATAACTAAGAATCAATAGGTTCCTAATGTGAGACATCGTTTGACGTCACCTTTCTAATCTCACTGAATTTAGGCAACCCTTTATACTTTCGCATGGATGACCTTTTGTCAAAATCTGAGGTTAAAGCGGTTTATTTGATCAGTTTGATCGGTGGTTGTGTTTTCATGGCAAAAGGGCTTGTTTTGAGACTTTTCGGGGTGATGTAGTTTTTTTTTACTGTCTTATCGTGGGTCTCTGTCATCGAGAGTACTCGATGGGTTGGTGTCATGCAGCGGAACACGAAACATTATTTTTTTTTTGTGATATACAAACTCTTTAAAAATCCTTGGACCAAACAAAGAGACCCTTTTACTACCTATCTACAGAAGTGCAATGAAGTGTTAGTTCTCATAGTCTCTGTGTGACGTCATTTTACACTAAGTGTAAAAAGTTCTACTGATTATCGATATTGTTATGATTCTATGAAGCCTTAACCGGAATTGAAAAACACTTTAAGAGAGCTTAAAGCTATAACATCAGGCTTTTATTTTACTGCAAAGAGCTATATATATATATATATATATATATATATATATATATATATATATATATATATATATATATATATATATATATATATATATATATATATATATATATATATATATATATATATATATATATATATATATATATATATATATATATATAAATATATACATATATATTTATATAAATATATACATATATATATATATATATATATATATATATATGTATGTATGTATGTATGTATGTATGTATATATATTTTGAAAGTACCTGCTGACTTTCCTCGGTAAACAAACTGAAAGATTCCAGGGGTTGGCCCATATTTATATGGTTTCGTGGTCAAAATTGCACCGCTGCACAGTCGACTTTAAGTCCGGTCCCTCCGCCTCGCTGTCGCATGTTTCTTTTTTGTTGTTCATCATGGCGCCTCTTTGTCTGACCTTTTTAGTAGGTATTTTGTTAGGGTAATTTTGTTGCATCGTCCCTTAGTGTACTATGCTGTTCAATTTCTATTGCTTCCCGGATTATTGTAGTGCTTTGTGTCTGATATTTTCTTGCACTTATTAAAATTAATTTTTTGACCTGTCTCTAATTGAAAAAGGCCAGCGTAGTTTGCCCTATTTGTTTGTCCTCTATAGGAACCAGACATCTTAGAAAATAGGTGATGATATCTTTTTGCTCAAGGTCAGAATTAAAGGACGCCGTTTAATGTTAGTCCGTTGAATCTGTTTAAATAAAAAAACTGTTTAGAACTTTGGGACAAATATGACAGAAAAAAAACAAATACGCCTATCATATCAAAAATCTCATAATTTTTTTACTCTGAGAATATTTTAGGTTAGTGTATGTTTTTCAACAACCAATGAATGAGAAAAAGTCACCGCGATAAAACAGAAGATGAAACACGCGGAAAAGCGCAATACAAGTTATAACAAAAAATAAACTTAAAACAGTGTCCTATTCTTCTTATATGTCCCATTTCAGCTAAACTGTCAGTCATTTCATTCTAATTATTCTTAAAGGACCATATATTTATAGAATGAACAAGTTAACTGAACTTAGTTATCTGTTTTTTTGATTAAAAAAAATCAACTGTCTAAGTTTTATTTATTATTTCGTAGTTCGTGGGCTAGCACTGGAAAGTTCTGGTTGATCCTCCCTTTCCACAGATTTCAATTTTGATAACGAAAAATCAAGCTTAGAATCACGCGCTCGACCCGTCCAACAATTTGGATCAGGGTCGTACTATCAATATATTAACATTCTCCAGATAGATCAGTCCGTTCTCAATAAATTGGCAATGTCTGTATCATGATTTTTTACTTTGTAAGGCAATTTTAAAATTGTGTAATGTGAGGTCCTGAGTTCTCTTTTATATGTTAAAAGTGAGTTTTTGATTATATTACAACAACAAATACAACCGATTTATTTTCAAGAGACTACCGAATTTTATTTTTTTAGGGGCCAAAACGTGGAAACAATTGAACAGCATCTAGATACATCAAAAAGTAAACTTTATTTTCTTTTCTATACGCAGATGATATTTTTGATCTGGAGTCACGTTCAAGACGAACTGGACATATTAAAAAAATCGGTAAATTTTCTTTACCCGGAACTTCCCTCGTTATGATTGTTTCCTTTTATTAGGAATAGTAACCATGTGTGACCCAGTTTAGTTCAGTACATAGTCATTTAGTAACACATATATACCATCTTTTCAAATATTTTTATTGGGCGCCATTATATTGAATTCCTAGCAATATTTTTTGTTACGGCATGTTGAATTCGTACCAGTTCATCCTTATATAACATTTAATTTTTCTGCAAAATTTAAAGGCAATTAAATAATATTTTTTTACATTAATTTAAAAAAAATATATTTGGCCGCTATTTTGTTCCACCATCTTGAATTCGTACCACAACTTTAACAGTTTGTCTCTATATTATACTTAATGCTTGTACAAAATTTGAAATTAATCTAATGAGTAAAGGCCGATTTTTTAAATATTTTAATAGGCCGACATTTTGTTTGGCTCTTAGCATACCAAAATGTTACCAGTTCGATCTTATGTAATACTTGATTTTTGTGTAAAATTTGAGAAAATTCGATAAATAGTTTTTTTTAGTCATATTTTTTTAACTTTTCTATAGGCCGCCATCTTGTTCCGGCTTATTGGATTTTTACCAAAATATTACCAGGTCATCCCCATATGACCCTTAATTTTTTACTACCATTTGAAGTCACTCTGTTGAGTGATTTTTAACCTACGCCATGAACTGACAGACGGACCGACCGAATTGATAAACCTATTTTTTGGCATCCAGGGACGCTAAAACCTGAAAATGTGACAAACCTGAGAGGCTGTTTTTTTCACGATTAACAAATATTTTATTTGACCGCCATTTTATTTTGCCATCTTGAATTAGTACCACAGTTTTACTAGTAGATCTCTGTACCACAATTAGTGATGGCACGCAATGAAAGACTAGTTTTTTCAGCCTGAATTTTTAAATATTTTATTAAGCCGCCATTTTGGAATCGTACCACAATTTGACTACTTGATTCCTACATAATACTTGATTTTCGTGCAAAATTTGAGATAAGTAGTTTTTTAGTAATCATTTTTCTAACAATTCACTAAGCTGCCATTTTGTTTTGCCACATTCGATTTTTACCAAAATGTTACCAGGTCATCCTCATATGACCTCATAAGTCAATCGGGTAAGTAGATTTTTAGCTATACCGCGAACAAATAGATAGACAGACAGACCGACGGAATTGAAAAAACAATTTTTTCGTCATCTAGGGTCCCTAAAACGTAAAGATCTAAAAAAATCTTGGAAGGTAATTGTTTTTGCACGATTACCATACTTCCCTTTTACGAGGGACGTATACATTATTTAGCCGCTATTTTGTTCCGCCATCTTGAATTCGTACCACAACTTTACCAGTTTGTCTTTATGTCACACTTAATGCGTGCACAAAATCTGAAATTAATTTATTAGTTCATTCCTATGTAACACCGGATTTTTGACTAAATTTTCAAGTCAATTTTGTGAGTAGTTTTTAAGCTATGCCGCGAACTGACACACAGACACATAAACCGACATCTAGGGACGCTAAAAACTAAAAATATGTAAAACCTGAGAGGGTGATTTTTTCACGATTACAAATAATTTATTTGGCCTCCGTTTTCTTCCGCCTTCTTGAATTAGTACCACAGTTTTACTAGTTCATCTTTATACCGTAAATAGTTATGGCACACAATTTGAAAACAGCTCATTAAGTACTATTTTCCGGGTGAATTTTTAAATATCTTATTAAGTCGCCATTTTGTTCCACCATCTTGGATTCGTATCAAAATTTGACCAGTTAATTCCTACATAGTACTTGATTTTTGTGCAAAATTTGAGATAAACTGGATAAGTAGTTTTTTAGTAATATTTTTCACTAGGCCGCCATTTTGTTTTTCCGTGTTGGATATTTATCAAAATGTTACCAGGTTATCCCCATATAACCCTTAATTTTTGACCAAAATTTGAAGTCAAGTCAATTTGAAGGGTAAATAATTAATTAGTAATTAATTGAATAGTAAATAGCTATGTCGCGAACAGTATTCAATACGATTTCAATACTTCCTTTTACGAGGGTAGTCAAAATGATACCTTTAACAGGTCTTATGGACTCATCCGAATCGAAGTAATATGAGTTTTATCTGGTCTCTGCCATAGTTTGAATTATTCTATATTACATAAAAGGGAACGCTGCAAAATTAGAGCCGCATACCTAGGTCCTATGGATCTACTTGTACACCTTTGGAAAGATATTGTAATTTTACATAAAAAAACTTAATCGTATTACAAACGTAATTTTACGTATTCTGACTTTTCAAAGTGTAAAAATAAGCAAGTAATTAATTGTAAGAATACATTTTAGAGGTAAAATTACAGTTGGAATTTCCGTCATATTTACAGTAAAAATTCGAATATTGTAACTATTTTTAGAGTACTATTTTAGTATATTTTTGGAATGTGCGCTAAAAATACACAAAACTCAATGTATTTTTCCGTTTTCCTAGCGATTTTTTTCTAGCATAAATGTAATTTTACATATTAGTCCCGAATGTACAATCATAATAAAATCTTGGTAAGAACATTATTTAATATAGGTTATTATGAGATTTGGGAAATTGAAAATAACAAACCTTACGTTAAAGTTACGATAACTTAAAATGTTGTTAAAAATCTCATAAAAACTGCGTTTCTGTTCATTTTTTAATGACAATAATGTCATCGAGTCAGAGATCGAAACGGGCGTTATAACGTAAGCGTTTCAGTCGTATGGCAGAAATTATTGCTAAAAAAATGCTACTTTATGTTTTGTTTCAGTTGTAATTCTGCATTTGTAACAAATATGCTAAATATACAGCTCGAAAATAAGGGTGGCTTTTAAACAAATATAAAAAAGCATAGGTAGGTGTGACTTTTTCGAAAAAAAAAACACAATTTGTTTTTAAAAAATATATTTTATGGTATAACACTACAACAGAAATAAATCTACTGTTACAATAAACACGTAACGTTCTTACCTTACACAAATACTGCACTTGAACTTAAAAATTACTATTATTATATGTTGTTTTTTACACTAAAATGCGCAATGAAATACTTTAAACTTAAAAATACCCACGCACTGCCAAAACGGTTAATGGATAAAAATTATTAAATTGTAAATGTGAGGTTGGTTGGTTGTTGGTAAATTCGCAGAGTAAGTACTTGATACACTTACATTATTAAAATATTTTTTTACATACAGTAGTGTAAAAACTCATCAATTATGTTAAAATAGCAGAACCCATTAATTATTTTTACAGTTAAAATTATGTAATCTTAACACAATTTTTAACAGTGTACATCCTTGATAGCTTAACTTAGCTTACAACTAGCTTAATCTGACAAAGTACGGTTGATGTCGCCTATAGAGGGACTTCCCTTAAGCTGCTGATGGTGTGTAAGCATTTTTTCAGAAATGATTCTCAGCTCCTCTTAATGACACAGCAGACAGTTACAAAGTAAATATAATACTGTTATCATTTTCCTGTTCATTTCCACAAAGAGGACTTATATCATCAAATCTACATGAGTCATTCAAAAAGCAGCAAGTAGGTATAGTCTGACGCAGGGATCTTCGGCTGCGACGCCGACGTCTGAAGGGACCGAGTGGTAAAACGCGTACAAACAAAAACACATCGCTTTGTGTGTTGTTGCACTCGGTATATTTGCCGGTTTCTTCAACTCATCGGAACATTCAATATTTGCAATGAATATTTTTTCGTCCTCATAGTTTCTCTAGCTCACAACTTGTCCGTCAGATTTAAAAGTAACTTTCATTAACCTGGTTGAAGAATAAAGTTAGGATTTCCTTAAAAATGTATGTGTTCTTGCTGCCACAAAGTTAGTTAAAATAGGTATATAATTTGTGATATGATTCGTAACAGTCTCAGTTATTCAAAGTCCTCATTTCTGTTAAAAATGCTCAAATGCCTGCCAGCCTGGATGTTGCAGTGAATGGCAAAGTACACACTCATTTACAATTTTTCTCTTTATTTTCACGGGTAACATTATTTAATTACCCAGAGTACATAAGTTTATTTTCTGCATTTAATTTGAATTTATATTAGTGCAGGAATGGACCCTACCGAACAGTCCAATAAAGTGTACATTATCGCACAATTTTTAAATTAAATATTTTGCTGGGATCCTATAGAGCAAATCTACGTTTGATAAAAAAAAGTAGCGTATGCAACACGTGTAGTAAATTTATTTACCTCATTCTTGTGCTTGCATAACGGCTCGACTGCGAAATACAACACTTGGTAAAGACCTATCTTACTTGTTTCAAAATAAATTTAGATTTTTGTTGATCATATAATCAGATATATTTGGTTTGTCGGTAGAAGAAATCTAATTTACGTTATTGATTATTATCAGTTGAAAATAAGGGCCCAGGACGTCGCCATTCATCTAACTAGTTAGACGCCTGAAACCTTTAGTAGGCCCTCAATTTTTGGATACCGAGACTCGTAACAAGCTACAACCTTGTTTCCGCTGAAGTAGGTGAAAGAGCCTAAAGAAACTAATTATTACGATATGGTGCGTGCATGCAAAAAAGTATATAATTTGACACAAACTAGCCCATTTAGGGAAATAGAAGGGATTAATGTCGAATGTTCCAGTATTATATTTTTTTCGCTAGGTTTAGCTTTGTACATTGAATCGAGAATACCAAATATGCCTACAGTGAAACCTCCCAACAACGGGCAGTAGCCGTGCCACAGAAACTGTCCGTTGTATAGGTTGTGGGGAGCGAACAACTTAAATACCAATGTAATTATATTGAAAAAAATATTTTATTTTTATGTAAAAAAATAATATGTTTTTACATACATATATGCATACAATAAAAATGTGCTACGTAATATAAAATATTATACTACCCACATACAGTTTGATACAGTTCTACTTTATAAAAAGTTTCTATTTAAAAAAATGATCAAGTGTTGTTTATCTTAAACTAGTTAATTTATTTTTAATAATTTGAGATTCCGTTTTAAACCCA
The DNA here is from genome assembly GCA_030620095.1 of Kuschelorhynchus macadamiae. Classification (NCBI taxonomy): domain Eukaryota; kingdom Metazoa; phylum Arthropoda; class Insecta; order Coleoptera; family Curculionidae; genus Kuschelorhynchus; species Kuschelorhynchus macadamiae. Next base: position 1,785,230 of record JAUTXW010001314.1, read on the forward strand.
ACTTCTGAGATTTTTTCCCCTAAAACAGATAACATACAAAAGATTTCAACATCCCTTAACATTTTATATGCTTCCTTAATGTTCTTAATATTGGAAGAAATAATTTCTTCATCATCACTATCAGATGAAATCTGACCGTTCTAACTATTCTGAAATTCATTCACGTACACGTATGTTAGGATTTCATCAATTTCTGAATATGAAGTTAAGTCGCAAGAGAATACATTGATCTTTCTACATAATTCCGATAATGGCACATCATCTTTACTATCGTAGTCAACGTTTTCCTCGAGAATTTCGTCGAATCCAGCTTTGCGGAAGCAGTTATTGATGGTCTTGGATTCTACTTTTTTCCATGCAGCAACAATCCAAATCAAGGCACTTACAACATTTATGGATTTCTCCAATTGTTTGGTAGATTCAGAATACTCCATGGATGGTTTTTTTCATTTTAATGAGAAAAAATCGGAAGAAAACTGGAAAATGCTATAGTCGATTTCAATATGTTAACATATTTGAAACGTCCGTTATTTACGTTATTTATTAAATGGGTTTAGTCAAATAAGATGCATTTAAAGGAGACTGAGACTAGCTTATACATTCTGGCATCTTCTCATCACATATTTGAAACGTCCGTTATTTACGTTATTTATTAAATAGGTTTAATCAAATAAGATGCATTTAAAGGAGACTGAGACTAGCTTATACATTCTGGCATCTTCTCATCTATGTTGTTTAATTTATAAACGGAAAGCCTTAATAAAAATTGAATCAGGAAGCGAAATTTCGAATATGGATATGACAGCACGACATATTAAAAACTCAAGAAGTTGTCACTAACCCTTATACTGAATTTCTTTGCCTGTTACAGGGTGATGAAATGTGTGGAATGAAAATTTGACAGTTGTTTTATTATTAATTTAAATCTCCTTATAGGTAATACTCTCATGAGGCGGTAAGGCATTAAATAATTTAGGTCCAGGAAATCGAGTGGCAAACCACTAGCTTAAATTTGTGTACTTAATTCCTTGTGCAAATAATTCCTCATATATCTCTGATACTTCTCGTGCATCCTCATTACTTCTCGGTATTGTCGGTTGTCTATGGCATAAATTTGTCGCTTACCGAGTTATTTACTGTGATATCTTACCGCTGTTCACCGACGCATACTAATTCAAATACAGGTCTTCCTACTGAAAAGTAACACATTTCGTGACTTAATAGCTCAAAATTGAAAACTGATGTGGGGTTTTTACCAAATGGCTTAGATTTGGCTAAGGTTTCTTCCTGACAATGTTAGCAAATATTCTCGTTTTTCCTAGAGGCGTGAACATTTTTTGTGAATAAATAGCTGTTTTATTTTAAGTGGATTTTGATAATGATCGACTTATTGCGGTAGATAGGCTAGAGCAGTTGGCGCGACGTAAAAGAGTGAAGTTGGTTTGGGTGCCAGGACACTGTGAGATTGAGGGCAACGGGAGGGCAGATGAGTTTGCTAGACTCGGCGCCACCAGCCCGTATGTAGGACCAGAACCAGCTTTAGGCATCACTAGGCAGCAGATAAGGACAGCACTCGACGAATGGGCACAACATGAACTTCAACGTGAATGGGGCCAGTCCGGGGTCGGGAGGCAAGCTAAAGACTTCATTGTGAAGCCCGATAAGGGCCGAACAGAGTGGTTACAAGCCCGAGACAGGAAAGCTCTAAATTCCATCGTAGGAATAGTAACGGGGCACTGTCGATTGAGGAGACACATCTTTATGTTAGGCATTGAGGAAGATTCCATCTGCACGGAGTGTCAGGAAGAGGAGGAAACTCCGCTTCACTTCCTGTGCAGATGTGAAGCGCGAGCGAGACTGCGACGAGATATTTTCGGCACTACGGTCTTGCATAGGGACGAAGTTAAGGATATTGCATGGAAGGATATACAGACTTACATAGTAAGGACAGGCAGATTCATGGATGTACACCTGGTGGCGGGTGGTGGTTGAGGGAGGAGCTGGGGTAGACTGAAAGGGCCTTATAGGCCTACCAGTCAGGTCTTTAGACCTCCCCCTAACTACTACTACTACTAGGGCGGTAGATCAGCGATGAATATGTAACCCATTTGATATCCATATCGATAGGTCTTGAAAACTATAAGGTATCAGATAACTCTCGAGTTGCCCCATAACTATCGAGTTATTGGATAACTTTTCATATATCGATATTTTTTTGGTTATGTATTGTTATTACCCGTCCCTAATGGTGTAACTGCGCAAGTGGGTTCAGTGGGTGTTTTTTATTAACCATAATGCAGATTTTTTAAAACTAATTATTAGTAATTCTGTATATGCATATGCTTACACTTGTTTTATTATTATCAGGCTGCCTTTTTGGTTAGCGTAGGTAAGGCTTTTTTTTTGGCGTAATCAAGTTCTCGCGCATTTTTATGTTTTCAGCTCACGAAAGCTTAGTATCTAGGCACTAGTCTTTGAACCTAGTTATGAGTCTATTCAGAGCTAAAAATCTAGTTGTTTTATGTGTCCTCCATTGACTATTCACACATTTCCTCAATCTAAAAAGGAAATTTCCAAATGCATTTTGAAATGTTTCCTGGGGGATTATAAAATTTTGTATGTTAAATCGAGTGTTAAATATAACATTTCCACATTTCGTGGTAGAGGGTTATCTCGGGTGTTATGTAACACCTTTCTTTCACGTGACCCGACAGAAAACAAGTGTTCTTGGAAGTTTATGTCTTTAATTATTCTATTCCATTCTCTTCAAACTGCGGATAAAAAAAATCTAACATATCGGTGTAGTTAGCTCCGAAGACAGTATTCCTCATAAAGCAAAAAGGAACGTATACCTTGGTGGAAGACACCGCACATCAAACATTTACTTTTGGCGAATCCCTTTCAATTTCAACAAATTCTCGGGTTCACCCCACATGCGGCAATTATGTTTATTAAGCGTCCTATTCAGATGAAATGTTGCCTCGTCTGACATTATTATTTGGACATTAGGAAATTGTCTCGTTAAATCTAGAATTGTTTCATACGTTAGTATCTTTGTTCGTAAGCGTGGGTAGCAATTCGTTAAAATGTTGAATTTTGTATGTCTTAAATTTAACTTTAAAGTCGCTCTACTTTACTTTTCGAGATCAATGTGTTGGCTATTTTTTTTAGATATTTTGTAATTATTAGCACATGCGTCTAGGATACTGTATTGATTTTTTTCTCTGCATATGTAATAACTAAAAATGATTCTTGGTTAAACATTTCGAAAATCGATAAAAAAATACAACTATATTTCATATTTGACAACCACATTTAACAACGAACTTTTGTTTCAAGGGTTACTTTTTAATTATGGTATCACAATAAGTTTGTAATTTGATTTAGTGCGAGAGTTTTACAACTTTATTTTTAAATCTAAAAATGTTAAATTAATGTATCCAAACTATGTGAGTATTTAAAAAAAAGAGAATATTAGGCTATCGAAGGGCATAAGAATATATAGGGTGTTCCATTTAAAATAAACATCAATTTAGTACCAAAAATGTCTATTTTTCACGGTTCTAGGAAAAAATGAGGAAATTTGGCAACATTATCAGGAAGACAAAAAATGGGCAAATCCAAGCCATTTGGTCAAAAACCCACTTCGATATATAGGGATCTCGGATACTATTATACCTACAGCAAAAGTTAAATGGTAAAAGACTAAGAAAATCTAAATAAGTTCCTAACTAATTTGTACCTGGGTTACATTAATTTGCAGATTTGCAAAATGACGTCCGTTTGCATCCAGACACTTTTGACAATTAGTGACTGTTTTTGACAGAATATTAAAAGAGTCTAAGGACACCAAAAAGTTACAGAACAGAATTATAAAAATTAACCGATAAAAGTTCGGGTTAAAGGGGTTGCAATCTGGAATAATAACCAACAGATTTATTAAAAACTTATTGAGTCGCTTTATTGGCATAAGTCATAGTAAAACGTATAAAAAAAAAAACGAAAAAAATTAACATTTTAGCACCTTGTATCTGGAAAACTTCTTCAGCGTTTGCGAACCGTTGTTTATATACATTTTTTTTTCTTATATTCATGAAATAAATCATATTCCAGGGTTTTAGAATTCAATTAATTTAGCACCTATTTTATTACATATTCAAAGGGTTTTCTCTTAAGCGCATCACTCTGTCTATAAAAAATAAAATATCTTAAAAGTAGAAATAAATCTAAGAAACTTCCGTATTGAAACAAGGTAGCCCTATGTAATGCATATACTCAAATAAAGATATTTTACGCCTATGATAAACTTTTTGAAAAAGTTGCAAAACCGTTTCGAGAACATAGTTTGCTTATTCTGTGTGTGGAAGACAACTAGCACTTATCCACTCCTTTGCTAATAACGGCTTAGAAAAGGCGTACATTTCGACTTTATCCACGCCACTGTAAAAAATCGGGATCTGGATTGAAAAAAAACCAAGTGATTTTGAAATAATAATTCATAGAATGTTATCTTCAGCAAAAAATATTGTCTTACCTAATTATAAATAATTCTCTAAAAGAGATTCTTGCGGAGTTGCAAAATTTTTGAAAAAATCGTGATAACTCAAATAAGGAAAGAGATATCCAAAAACTGAGAAATATATTTTTATTAAGTTACTCTCTTGAACTCTATTTGAAAAAATTATGACACTAGTTTATTCACAAAGATTTTTTTTATTAAATGCTAGAAGGCGCATGCATTTCTATTGGTTTTTGGTATATTTGACTTCAAATTTACTATAAAAAAGCTAGTGATCCATTTACTGGCCTATGGGTTGCTTCAGCATCAGAGCAACCCTATATTTGATGCCTATGTGTATACACAATGGGAGGACAATACAGCTTTGTCGTGCATACGGTCTAGAAAACGATGTTGCCAAATGTAAAATATGATAATTGCAAATGAAATGTGAATAATTATTTGATTTAACTGATTTGAATCAATTCAATTCTTAATCACCTTACTAATGATTTTGACCAACCAGCAGAAAACCGAGCTGAGAAAACTATCCAAATAAGCAGTAGCGTAGCCAGAAATATTGCTTCCGGGGGGGAGGTTTTCAGACTTTCCCTTCAACGAGTTTCCGACGATGCCGTGTTGACGAACTAAGGCTTATTTCAGGGTTGTTATGTAAATTATTTTTAAGGACCTTATCGGTATAAAATAAAATACATTGTTAACCTTAGTACGTAAATTTTGGTCTTAGGCTCTGGAGGGGGGAGTTAACCCCCTAAACTCCCTTTAAATACGTAATTAAATAAATGTTAACAACGGAGAAAAATGTCAAGGAATATAATATGTTTTATATTGTAGTTTTTTTCATAAAGTTGTATCGAAAAATACAAATCTAGTGTTGCAACAAAGGTCGGATTGTTTAGACTCAGAATATATTATAGATAGGTGGTCCTCGTATTTTCCTAAACTTCCTTTTGTATAGTTTCTCATAATTCTTTAAACATCCTTGCTACCTCCCTGTACTTTTCCATACTTCCCACACTTCCTCTATTATTCCCGTACTTCCTCCATACTTCCTCGCGTTTACAGTGGTTTACTCCTCGGGAAAAATGTTAGTGTTTTTATTTTATCTTTTCTATGAAAATTAGTGTATACATTTTCCCCACTTCTTGTTGAATAATGGTAAATATGTATAATTTGAAAAAATTACACGCACTTATAAAGGGCAATTTAGAATAGATGTGCACGGTACAGCCAACAACAAAATTAATTATAAATGAGTTTCTATAGTCATATCTGTACTCTAGTCTGTCCATTATCCTCATAGCCCTTCTCTATCCATCAAATACTCCTCTTAATACTCTTTTGGTATTGTGGGCATGGCCCTAGGCATACGAGATTATTGATTCGATAAAACATGATAAACAGGAGTCCACACCTACTAGCTTTCGGAAAGAAGACACTCTAGAAGCAGCCTTGACATAGACAATATATATGTCAACATTCCAAGTCAAATTTGGATCAATATTAACTCCTAGAAAACGAAAAGATCTAAGCATTTCGAAATTAATAAAGTCTCTGTTTGGAAAGTGAATGACTTCAGTTTTAGAATAATTTAAATTTAGTTGATTGCTGTGAAAATAGTTGGTAATATTCGAATGTGTCCTCCTTAAGCATCCGCCACTACATTTAACAGATATTTATCTCTATTAAAAAATCATGACTTTTGGGTTTAGATCGTGTCAATTTGGAATTGCTTTCCGACGTTTCGGCTGCGATTGCAAGCGGAATATTCAGGGAGCTTTACTGTACAAGATTAAAACACTAAATGAGTCTCGATGAGCAGATTTTAGGTATTTATACCCGATCTGGGTTCAATTTGCTGCCACCAAACACCAGTACTCAACAGGATACCTAATAAATGTAAATGATACCGAGGTTCTTGAATCAGTTTCGGGATATTATAAAAGAACAATTAGAGAATCTATTTAAAAATACGTGCTTTATCATGCGTGAAAATGAATCTATAAAATCAAATAAAATCTGCTCACCGGGGCTTATTCTGTATTTTAATCTTGTTTAGTGAAGGAGGATGCCTCATACAATCATTCGCAGGCGAAATGACGGAAAGTACAAACGAAAGAACCATCATTTCTTGATTGACTCCATCCATGGAAGTTTTCCTACTAAGATGTTTATATCTTTTTATTACTGTTGTATCGTCTGTGAATAGCACACTCACTGGGATCGCAACCCCTCTTTAAAGGATTTACATATATCAAGAAAAACAGTGATCCCCTTGCCGATCCCTGTAAAATCGAATGGCTTTGTTAAAGTTCATTTATTACATCGTAATTGAACTAGATGTAGAAAACTAATTTGTATATAAGTAGGTGAAAATTCGATTTTTAAGGTTTTTTCCCATTAGCGTTCACACTAACTAATATAAGCTGTTTATATGTTTTTCGTCGAGAAATTTGGTGGCGCAGTGGTAGGGTTCTCAACTCGCCTCGTATAGCATGTGGGTTCGAATCCCGACAAGGACGAAATTTTTTTTTAGTTTTTTTTTCTTTATAGTTAGTTCTATATTAAAACCATTTTTTTAACGGAAACTATACTGTTGTTAAATGAATCCCCCCGTTAGTTTATTACAAGTTTGTCAGAAAAGCCGTCATTCACACGTTTTTTTTTTAAAGAGAGCCGACTTTCCTACGAATCGTTAACGTTGGGGTGGAAGGAGCAACGGCCTAGAACAGTTGGAAATACAGCATCAGTTATACACCGATTTAGAAAATTTGCGAGGATTTTTTATTTTTAAGGCCATTTATTATATTTGTTACATCCTCCATAGCAGAGAAAATTTGGAAATATGCCTCAGGAAGCTTGGTTTACAAGAAGGTACAAAACGTAGTTCTCCGTAAGTTTATAAGTTAGGTAGCCTATATAGTTCTCATGGAAGGCAAAAGAATAGGCCGTAAGCTGTTTTCATGGCCCCGTAATATCCTCTTTGGGGTTGAAATTCATGACGCGCCATTAGATATGCTTCAACAAATAGAGGTTTCAAAAAATCATAAAATAATACGTAAAGGTAGTTTCATAGGCCTGTTTTCTAATCTTAATAAAACATTGTTTAAACTTTGTATGGATTTGAATTTCCTAGGAGAGAAGTTCCGTTCGTAGAAATATTTTTTTGTACCTATAGTCGAATTAAATTTACATTTTTTTGGATGATTTAATAATTTCCGGTTATATTATCTGAAAAATCCCATTTCATTTAACATATGTCGTAGCATTAACATATTAAGATATTTCCTTTTCGTACATTAAATAAGCGGGCGTGTCTTCATTAGACAAACATGCATCGGTCTAAATTATCTTGCAAATATGATCCACAAGTGCAAAATTCTGTAGCTTATCGCCTCATATCTTGGTAGAGTGCGTCCTGGAACACGCGCACAGTTGTTCAATAAATGGATATAGGCCGGCCGGTTTGCTCACGTGGATGTGACGGACCCATTTCGATTTACGATTTAGTACGCGATCCACCGCAACGCTAGGTTCGTCGCGACGCTCTCTGAAATAGACGGTTTACCACGTTGCCCGTAGCGATGTCCCAGTATCCCGTTTGGATGCGAAATAAAATATGTTATTCCTTTTTGTCAAGATTAAATTAATGACGCTTATTATATAGGAAAAGATTTTTTTTAGAATTAGTTATACTTGTTTACTGCCCAAGTATAATTTTTTTACGTTCCTTGTACATACAAACATGATTAACGTATTAGTTGGCGTTCTTTGTAGCATAAAGTCGGAGGCTGTTGTTGAAACTTCTAAAGCCGGGGACAGTGCTCACTCACATAGTCCCATTTCATATTATGGCGTTAGTCCTATCCGAGAATTAATAACGGAAAATATTTATCGAGTAAATTATTCTCACGTTAAGGACTCAGATGTAAGTTAAAAAGTGTAGGTAGATTATTATTGTTATTATTATTGGAAATGGTAATATTGAGGGATATATTTATTTAGCTTAAAAGCTATTCCCTGTAGTTTTCAAAACCACAAAAATTTTGGCAAAATATAAATTAAACTTCTGATGTGATTAAATTTTCTTATTCTATCTAAAAAATGCGGAGAACTAGTATATTAAGAGTAATATTGTGTATAAAAACTAGATTACCACTGCATTCAGCTATTTAATTTCCAAATATTCCCAGTGTTTCCAAATTTTGTTGTATTTATCACAGGCTGAAATTATTCTCATTGCTTTATTTTGGTGGGTGTTATCATTTTTACACATCTAAATAAAGTGAAAAGAGGAAGAATAATATAATTAAATACCAATTTCTTTAATTTTAAACTAATTATCTTATTATCCTATTTAAAATTCCATTTTTTTTTCCAAAACAAAGTTTTTAAAATTTTTGCAAATTTTTTTTAAATTTTAAATTCATACATTTGTGTCTACTTACAATATTTTTCATTTTTTTTAACTCTCATCAAATCTTTATCAAGTTCTAATTCATTAAATGTATCTGAAGCTAATTTTGAACAATCACTTTCAGCTAAATATATACATCCATGTATCTTCACCAAAAAATGACATATTATTAACATGTAAAATAAACGATGACCCACAACACTTCCCTGAACACTTACATCTATTACTTTTTCTTTTTATAAATTATTAATTTTCATGGTACCTATGACCTATAGAATCAACTTAAGGCCTATCTACTTGAACTCTTGAGCATCGTAAAATTATTTTAAAACATCAGAAATTATATTTTAACAATTTATACTAGTTCTAATATAACCTCAGAACTCGAAAGCAAGCTAATTTTGTTATTTTTGGACTGGCGGGAAGCTTTAGAAGAATTTCAGAATAGTGCGAGCAAAAATTTGGAAATAATCCAAAATCAATTATGTTATATTCCAAAGTTTTAAAAATTCATTCGTTTAATTCACATTGGAAAAAGTGGTCTGGACTAAATTGAATATTTTTTTAATCATATTAAGTCTAGTATACGAACGGAGATATATGGGTCCAAAAAACGTATACCTATATTTTATAATTAACTCAACTAAAATGCTTCAATTTGAGAGAGAGCTAGAATTGGAACACGTACACCATGTTCCACATAAAAGTACCCACTATACTATCTGGAAATCCATAATAGATACAACGAAAAAGTTTCATACAAAAGTTTCTTTAAATTTTAAGTTCTTTTAAAATATAATGTTTCCATGTATACACGGTGTCCCAATTTTGCTGGAACGATATCAACTATAAAATTTTAAATGGGACACCCTGTATTTTTGTCCATTATTTGATTCCTTGTCAAAATTAAACATAAGTTACCAATTTAAACTATAGTCGATTTCTGCGTAGATTCCGAGATAATTAAGTTTATGTGTGATTTTTTGAAAACTTCAGCTAGTTTTCATATCACTATAAAAAATAGCAAAAAATCTAAAATTGGGCATTTGGGTGGTAATTTTCAGTTTATAAAGCATCAATGCATATACGGAATACAAAATTCTTGTCCACACCTGTATCGTAATCTTGCACCTTTTTAAGGTGAAAAAAAATCGATTTTTTAAATAGAACACTCATTAGGTCTGAAAAAACTATAGGAGGCCATGGAATGGATAATATAACTATTTGTTTTAATTTTGACAATTTTTAAATTTATTTGTGTTTTTTAGTGGTTGTTTTATTGAAATCTTTAAATGTAAAATAAAAAATGTTTACTTGTTCGCAATATTCAAGTGAAAGGGACTAAATTTGTATAAATGTTACATTGGAAATAATAAAAGTCCATCACTTCTGTTAAAAGAGTATCGTCGAATATTTTCAATTGCAAGGATACCAAACAAGAAATTGTTTGACACAATTTGCAGTAATTTATCAACTGGAGTTTTGAAATATAGAAAAAGGGAAAAAGCCAGTTCAGTCCGAAAATTTTCAAATGGAGGTTTTATTATATTTCATTGAATATCCTACCAACTCTTTAAGAGATGCACAAAGGGATTTGAATTTTCCCATGACCAGCATGTATCGAGTATTAAAAGAAAACAATATAAACAACAAATATCTCTAAAAACTCAATGATCTTCCGGAACATATTCATGTGGACTTGGTATATCAAGATAGTGCTCCATACTGTGGGGAAGATATAAGAGCATTTTTAAACGAGCAATTTAATTTACGTATATATAGTATAGAGATAGAAATGAATTAAAATAAAAAATTCGTGAAGAAATTATTACTCTTAATAATAGTGACACCGTCCGAGACGGTGTGGCAAACATTCAAGTGCGATATACACTGTGTATAGCAAAAAACGGACTGTATGTGGAAAATAAATTATATAGTCATTTGGATTTTTGCTGTTTTTCTATTTCCATGTAATCTGTTGTTATAGGTTGTTTATATTGATAGCTGTGTTACTCAAGAAGTTTGTTTCTAATATTAATTTTCAATAATGGTTTATTTTTTATAAAATTTAGCAATAAATAAATATAGAATAATATTAGGACTATAGTTAGGCAGATAGAAATATTATTCATTCCTTGGCCTCCTATAGTTATTTTTTGAGTATGCAGCATTACAATATTCAAGAAATAACTGAGAAAAAGTAGGCATTTTTATGACCATTGCATAAATATAAGAAACATAGTGGGTGTTCTATTAAAAAAATCGACTTTTTTCGTTTTAAAAAGGTGCAAGATTGATTTAGTAGTATGTCCACCCTGTATAGGTTTGAACAAAAATTTTGTATTCCGTATATGCATTGATGCTTTATAAACTGGAAATTACCACCCAAACTCGCCATTTTAGATTTTTGCTACTTTTTATAGTGATTTGAAAAACAGCTCCATTTTCAAAAAATCACACATAACCTTAATTACCTCGAAAACTACGCAGAAATCGACTATAGTGTAAATTAGTAACTTATGTTTATTTTTGACAAGGACTCAGATAATGGATCAAAATATAGGGTGTCCCAATTAAATTTTTATGGTTGATGTCGTCCCAGCAAAATTGGGACACCATGTATACATGGAAACATTATATTTTAAAAGAACTTCAAATTTAAAAAACTTTGGTAAGAAACTTTTTTCGTATCTATTACGGATTTCCAGATAGTATAGTGGATACTTTTATGTGGAACACGGTGTACAAGATTCTAGTGGCAGTGTATTTTATTAAAATTGCAGATCTCCAACCTTACCCTGTTTTCATTCAATGATTTAAATATGTGAAAATTGATAGGTACTTGTATACGAACGTTTGGTGGAAACCATCCCATTCGTTTTTAAATAAGATTTTAAAAATATGAAGTCACGTTTTATAATACAATACTATGAAAAATCAGTAAACGTTATTTCCGTACATGCCAAGAATCTAAACGAAGACTGTTTGGAAGCAGCAGAACAGACGAATATTTGTCAAATTTTATTCCCGGTTTTTATGATTAAATACGAATACATATATTTTATAAAAAATATTGCTTCTATGTTTTCTATAAAACATGAAATTATGGTCCTATTTAAAAAAAAATACTTCCATATTTTTTAAGTACAAGCAGATCCATAAAATGTAAATTGTATTTGTAAAATAAATTAAGTTAAAAAAAAAGCTAATTAGTTTGTTGAATGCATTGGTATAACTGACGCTATGTAAATTGAAAAATACAAGAAATCAGTCATATAATGAATGATACATTAACCACCCCTTTAATAACAATCAAAAAATGTGGAAATACTAATAAAGCAACTCGGAATATGCTTATAATATATCTGTACTCTATTATTTATGTGTAGTCTTAATAATTATTTTAAAGCTGTGTTTAGCAATGAGAAAACTGCCAAAAGTCATTATGATACAGATATATCTGTTAAGATACGTATAACAATTTTTGCTCTAATGCAGCAGTTTGTAACTACATGAATGCAAAAGTGCTGAGATATTGTAGTGTTATATTTATAATAATACGCATCATGATCTGTTGCATTGAAGCTGGTCATTTTCCAGATAATAAAGTTTATGATTTTTTTCATCAATAGTAAATTTCTTTTGTTCAGTCTTGATATACCAGATATAATTTTGAAATATGTTGAGGAATGCCTATGTATTAATAATAATATTATAGCAGAAAACATTAATGGAATGCCTCGAATGTCTAAAATCCGTACTGTCGCTGATAAGTTCTGACTGTTTCAAAGATGACAGATAACAACTAAGAAATTCTCTAATCAAGACAAATTATTAGAAAAACCCGACTGATCACGTATATTATATACAGGGTGAACACCCCTTAAAATGCAGGGCGATACTCTGACTGCAAACCACCTTCACTTGTCAATTTTAGACATGCATGACAGAAAAAAATGTAGATTTTATTTTTAAATTTAGAGGTCCATGACCATCTAAATTCCTTAAATTATCGCTAAAAGTTATAAAATGTGATTCGACAAATTAATTGATTTTTTTATGAGGCCTTCAACATGAAGATATCGATTGTGTTTAAGCAAATCAATTTTTAAATGCGATAGTGGGCCACTGGGTTCAAAAAATGGCACTATTTTTTTCCTTAAGAAACGATATTCATAACGCTTACTTTTAATTATTGCAATTAATGCACGCCCGCCATCTTGACACCGCTATTCTAAATATTTAAATGTTGACTAAAAATTCATAATTTGCAATCTTAAAAACCTAAAAATAAAAACTCCTAGATACTGATTTTCAGTGAAATATTCATAAATAACTAAATTTTTTTAGCCATACTGACGACGCCATTTTAAATTTAAAATTTATTAATTGCACTCTTAAAAAAAACAGATGCTGATTTTCAGTCGAATCTATATAAATGATAAAATTCGTTGGCCATTTTGGCCGTCATTTTGGAAACTTGACTAAATCATAATTAGCACTATTAAATTCCTCCAGGTACGGATTTTTCTATCGAGTGTGCAGACTCTCTAGAAAAGCACGAATTTTTCACCCCTCGCTTATTAAAATCCGTTTAGTTCTACCAGGTAAACTTTTATAAAGGTAATTGCTTATATTTGGGACACCCGGTACACTATAACAGCATATGTATTGCATTAGTATCTAATACGGCTTGCCTGTTTATTTTACATTTAAATAAAAGAGGAAAATTGACATGTTTGTCAAGTGGTGTCCCATTATGGATACTTTTGCGGGGTATCTCTGTTATTTTTATAAATAGAAAGTTGCTGTTTTCGCGACGGTGTGCTACTTTTAATGATAATACAGATTTTCATAGCCATAATAGCTTACTTACCTTTGGAAAAACATATACCATACCAGCATATTATATTTTCCACAATTTTCATACGCTGCCATTATCAGAAAAAAATATCAATTAAATAGAAATACAAAAATAGACAAATATTTGACATTTATTTTTGTTTGTTGTCATAAACAATAGCCATAGCCTACTATTAAATTATGCATTTAATTTCAGAAAATTGACATTTATATGCGTGTTTCTGAGAAAAAGTGCATACTATTATATATTTTGAAAAGGTAAAAAAAGAAAAATTGTATAGTTTATAAATATACAGGGTGTTAGTTTTACGAAAAAGTAGCTCACTGTAGCGAAAACTTCAACTTTCTATCTATAAAAATAACGGAAATACCCCGCAAAAGTACCCAAAATGGGACACCCTGTACAAGAAATATCGTTCTTTTAATGTGTTAATTTAAAAAAAGGATACGCATGTTTATTACCTGTAAAATTTGAGATTCGTTTTTACGATTGATTTAGTTAGGGAGGAGAGGAAGAAGCTGTTTTATCATATAAACTATTTCGTTATCTTGGATAACCATAAAATAGAAAAAAGTACTAGAATAAAATATTGTGGAACTTAAAATATGCAACAGTAATACAACTTTATGTTACTCTTAATCTATTGAACTCTAATAGTACGTAAGTAGCGAGATGGGCAAATGTACTTTATGCTCCCACCCTCTGCCAAGTAACACCTATACATCTTTTTTTAGGGTAAATAATTCATAAAAGTGTCATTACTATAATCTTAAATTGATGTGCTATTATCTATTTCACAGTTCTGTGACTCAAAACAAGATTTGATTTCCCTGTCCTTAATAAGACACAGTGATATTGAAACATTCAGTACTAATAAATATAGTGATAGTTCGTAGATCATACCTATGAAGATTGGTTCGTGTGTGTGGAATCGATAATACGTTATTGAGTGAAATAAAAGTCACGATTTGTAACGGGGCGCAACCATTGGTGGGGACACCGGGCCCGGCGGGTCCCCACCACCATCCGCGCTTGGCTGCCGGACCCCCATGTGGAGTAAGTGGCATCCCTCCTCATCTGCACGGGGATCCGTTTTATTGTTCACCGTTTGGAAACCCTTACTACAGGTAATATATATTACTAATAAGCAAAAATGATATCTGTGTTTTATTCATTGAAGCAGAATATACTTCATTACTACCTATATTGCCTCCCAATACTTAAAACTTACTTCATTAAATGGATATCGGAGTGAATTTAAATTCACGATTCTACTGATGCAAGTAATCATAGTGACTATGATATATGCACTGCTACAGGTCGATGTGGGTCACCGACAGGAACCTCAGAAGTCCAGCGAACGAGCCTGATGTTCACCAAAATCAAAATATGGCGGTTGACCTTAAAAACATGTCGTTTAGTTCAAAAATGTTGTGCTTTATGAAAAAAAAAATAAAAATAAAATATATCAATTTTTTTTCAATGAACAAAAAGAAACTTTTTTGAAACAGAAAAAAATAAGTACTGACTGAAAAAATATTTGCTTGCCGATAATCTTAACGAAACAACAAACTTTTACTCCGGATATATTTTCTTCGTCTGTTAATAAATAGTTGAAAAATCGACGCGTTTTAGAGTTACTCCGATATCCCCTTAATCAATTAAAATTTGACATATTCTACGCTATTTTCGACGCGTCGAAAATTGTTTTTTGACATCAATAATTTTCGACATATTCGGCAGTCGAAAATATATGTCACTATTTTGGTTTAAAAATAAATATCATGAATCACAATGTATTTGTATATTGCTTAAAAATATGAACATATTAAATGAGAACAGCAAGAAAAAATAAAATAATATAAAACAAAGACCTTACTACAGGACTAAAAGTATGCAAAATATCTAACATATGAAACCAGAGTCTGAGTGGATGGATTTGCAATTGTCAATTCAATGTCTTTAGCTTCAACCCATTGAGTTTTGCTTTTATCGATTTGAAACAAAGTATCAAGTACTCAAGTACATTATGATAAAATAAGATCTTCAAAATAAAATTGTTAATTTTAAATAAAAATAAATTTTGCAAAACAAAATCCGGGTAACAGCTTTCGGCTACAATTCGTGGCCTTCAGAATCAGAAATCAGAACAATTTAAAAACAGCTCCTAGCTTCTATTAAATAAAAAAATCAATTTAAAATATCAAAAAATCTTAGAAGAGCTTATTTTAAAATTTGTTCTGAGAAATTGCTGTTTAAAAAAAAAGTTGTAATGGAAGCTGGAACTGTTTTTCATTTGTCTTGAAGAATGCCATGAATTGTGGCCGAAAGCTTGACATTTGAAATAAATCCCAATTTTTTTTGACCGAAATACTCGGATTTTTCTTTTAATTTACAATATTTTTGGTCGATTCATTAAAAATCCATGCTCTTTAAGAATACAGCTAAAAATTTTAATTAATGCTTACCATAATAACACTGCTTGAGGAGGGTGCCGAGAAACAACTAGTAACACTAGATATAGGTAAATCAAGATGAAAATCAGATTCCCATGTGCCGGTGGTTTTTTTCCGTTTTGTTATGTTGTTGCTCTATGTTACTACACTCGGGCCCGCAATTGATATTTTCCGAATTTTGTGGGTTTTTAATTGAATTTTTATCTAAACCGCTTTTATCGCTTCTTTTTAAAAGCTTTGCCAAAAGTTGATCTTCATCAGAGGCAGAGGTGTCTGAATCTTCCAAAATTGTCACTTGCGAGTTTTCCCAGTGTAGTAAAAAAAGCAATGACTAAGAATAAAAGCTAAGAATAATTTGGTCAGAAAGATCTTATACATGACAGTACAAATTTTTAAGTCACTCGTCACGTCAGTCAGTGTATTAAATACCTTACATTTATTTTGATACTCTACTACTTTTTTTACCTAATCTCTGGGCCAGTTTTCTTTATTATAAATTATAATTTGCGAAAAAAATAAGTATTATTATTTTTTACTTACCCTTAGCCTTGCTACAAATATTTCTGTAGCTTTGCAGTCTTTTCTTGCCTGTATTTTTTATAGCCTTTTCACAAATTTTGCATAAAGTTGCACACTTTCCTAGGATTTTGATCAATTCAAACCCATTTTCTTGCCAAAATGTATGTTGAGGTCGCCCAGACATTATAAAAATAACAATAAATCACAATAAAACACCCGTTAAAAAAGAATAATAATTTTTGTTAAACTGGATTAGAACGCCAAATAAAATTAAAATAAACCTCCGTTTTTCCCAAATACAACTGAGGGGATTCCCCTAATTTCCAATTCCGAGTATGCTAGCGTCCGTCGCGTTGCCATGGCCATGCCATGTTGCCAGATGTATTCAATAAATATTAATGTATTTACTTTTAATTGAAAAACCTTTGCGAATAAACCGCTTTCGAAATAGTAAGCCCAAAATTGATTATCATTTTTGACAGAATACTTGACATTTTCGACACGATATTCGACATTTTCGACGCGGTTTCCGACGTCGACGTCGAAAATAATATGCTTAATATGCTTATTCTCGTGCTTATTGTACAACTGATTCAATAGTGTATCAAGTGTCTAAATCAGCAATTATATTCTAGCCAGATATAGGAAAAGTCGAAAGAACAATATATAAGATTAGGCAATTTTCTTTATTTTATGCCTTTATTTAAACATTGCAGCTTATTTCGTCTAAGATTTTAAATTTTATTCACCAGCATACGTCACAGTTCGACACGTATGTATGTTATTCTGTATGTATATATTATAATATATGAATTGTACTAAATAACAATTTTTTCTTATAAAACAACGTAAAACTGCCATAGTGAGTAATGGAAAACAAAGTTTTACTTTTTTCTAAGTAATTACTTGAATATAACACTTCGCTGATAACAGTCGAACCATTCAGAACCTTAGGGGATAACATTACTTTACGGTAAAATGTTACCAGAGTTATTTATTATTATTATTATCATTGAAATTTGATACACTGTATGGTGTGAGCAATGCCTTCGAAATGGCTGTAATACATTTTAGAAAAATCAGCAGCAAAAACGCAACGAACACCAAACATGTTTTAAAATTTATACAAGCGTGGTTTTTATTACCGAGATCATTAGTCAAAAAAATCATTTAACAAAATCTGTTACAAATATGTCAGTAGGTATAAACTAACATATAACATCCTAACCTCTAAAGTTAATAATAATCTTTCTTAGAGATCTTTATCTTATATTGGTAACATATCTGTGCAATTTACAAAACTGTTTTCACTTTATACGATTTTAACGTCTTTTAAAACAAATAATACAATAAACAAAAAACATTTAATTAAAGTTAAAAACAAAATGTCCCCACTTTCAACCTCGGGTGTTTGTGAAATCAAATACAGTCATTGTTCAGCAGTGTACGTGCGTCAATCAGGTCGGAAAATAACCGTCCGAATTAACGAACATCGTGTTCAGTTTAACAAATTTAAAGATTCGTACGTAACGGTCTCTAAATCATCTTTTGCTAACCAACTTCTAACCTCCAATCATGGTTTTCCACCTGAAAGTAGTATAAACATTTTACATTCTTGTAATAAAGGGAAAAAGTTAGACTTACTTGAGACGTTGGAAATTAGTAGAGCATCCAAAAGTTCGGATGTATCATGTGTTAACAATCGATTTGTTTTCGAGTCCCATTTAATACTTAATAATTTGCACGTCAGTCAGAATGACAGCTAAAACTGTTTCCGAGAAAAAGACGCTCAAAAATTCTCATTTTTGACCCTTTTTTTTAGTCAATCATTTATTCCCGAGAAACAACATTCTTTATAGTAGGGAACTAATTAACAATTAATATAAAAACATACAAATGTATACACATTATTATAAATTACGAATAAATTAAAAACTGTAAATATTAAAGGGACCTAATTAAAAACTATTATAAAACACATAAACGTATATACATTATTATAAATTACAAATAAATTAGAAACTGTAAACATTAAAAAAATATTTTCAAACGTGAAGATATTAGTTCTGCAAAAAATGTTTAAGTGTTTTTTAAAAGTATCAATTTTGTAAATATTTTTTAATCGTTTTGGTAGATTATTGTAATAATTAACCCCACTGTGTAACATACATTGTTTGCCAAAATTACTTTTAAATGTTATGGTGGAGAAACAATCAGTTTCTCTTGTATTATGGTCATAAATGTTATTATTTCTGATGAAATTTAAATTGGTATTTTTATATTTTTAGCTGATGAATGAATAAAAATACATAATTTAGTTTTATACATCATAGAAATGTTTAAAAGATTTTTAGGCTTATATAGGTTAATGGTGAGCTACAGAACCAAAATGGATTTTATTTTAGTTTTTAATTGTCTATTATCCCACGCCAATTTCCGGTTTGACAAGAAGTGTCAAATTTGACACTTCCTGTCAAATCAGAAGTTGATATCAGGAGGTAAATAACTAATTAAGTGAGGCACACCGTGTATGGTGACAGTAAGTATAATAATTAAATAGTTTATCTGGATATAACGGTAAAAGTTTTTCAAATTTAATAATTCGTTAATTTCCACTTTGGTAATCCATATACAATGGAAAATGAATACGTAGCTTAAACAGTATAAGATATGTGTTCAAGGGACGTTTTGTTGTTGAGATAAGTTTTATAGCTTACCAAACCAGTTGATGTAGGAGACTACCTTATAAGTTCATAATTAATCCCCCGATTAAATTCCCTGTATAATTAGCTATAAAAAATTTATCAATATTTCGAATTTCAAATTCGAAACCATTTCTTGAATACTGCATCGATTTAAAAAAATCATGAAAATTATGTTAAAATTCTGATTTGTAATAATATCGATTAGGGCACAATTTTGGATGAAGAGAGAGCTGTGGGGTTAATTTAGACCTTACGTCCTTAGTCATGTCTCTGTATAGATAAATCGAAATGTCACCACGTGACCCTCCCTAGCTACGAAGGTTTAGTTTTATCCCTAGCCTAACTGATTATCATTTTCGAATTACAAGGCATACAAGACAAAATTTAGTTCTGATTAATAGCCGCACAATAAATTGTTGGGAGCTCCCGCTCGCAATGATGTATGGTTGAGTGCGGTTAAGGGTTATCATCCAAATGGCGACTTATTCTATTAGCGATTCATTTTAATTGAATGAACGGTTACCGGAATAAATCATTTTGGTGGCAAACCATTCATCAAGTTGCCGACGCAGTTCGTTTCGTCTCCAACGCGACCGCGGCGATTGTCTTACATGAGATGCGATCTTAAATCTCAAACGGATAATCGGATCGCCGTTAAGCTGATTTATGTTGGCGGCCGGTGTTATATGGAAATGTTCTTTCTCTCTCTGAGGGGTATATCCGTTATTTTTATAGATAGAAAGTTGAGGTTTTCGCGACATATGCTGCTTTTTCGTAAAACTAAACATGCCGTTAACAGAATTTACATAGTCAATTTAGTTTTAAAGATACAGAAAAAATTGAAAATGTTGCATTTTCAGACACCCCTCGTATTTCAACTATCAGATAACTTATGGCAAATGTGAAAACTGTTTCTTATATAACTTTTCCCGTAGAATTCAATTCCGCCTTAGGAATTAGCATACAGGGTCAGGTCAAAGTCATCGGATCCTACTTTTTTTGTGGAACACCCTGTATATTTATAGACTATAAAATAAGTCTTTTTTTACCTTTTCAGAAATATATAATAGTATGCACTTTTTCTCAGAAACACGCAAATAAGTGACAATTTTCTGAAATTGTTGCAGCACTTTCAATTTAGCTCTGTGTCTTAAAAACTAAAAGTCGCGAAAACCGCAATTTTCCATCTATAAAAATAACGGAGATACACCGCAAAAGTATCCAAAATGAGACATCCTGTACAGGGTGTCCGGATTTGGTTGCAAAAGCAGGGTATCTCGCTTATTTTTAAAGATAGAACTTTGCGGTTTTCACGAACCTGAGCTAATTTTTTGTGAAATTCATGAAGCCGTAAACAAAATTTTCATAGCCTTCTTCGTTTGTGAGATACAGGGCGAAATAGAAAATTTTACATTTTGGAACCCCCCTCGTATCTCGGTTATCCTTTAAATTAACGCAAAGGGAAAAATTGTTGCTTATGCAGTTTTTTACGCGGGATCCAGTGGCGTAGTCATATTTTTCATTTGAGTTGTTGTTTTTTAGATATAACCCAAAGTTGTGTTTTTTTAAATGGGACACCCTGTATATTTGTCCAAAAATTGATTTGTCCTTTTAAAAGCTTCTCAAAAATATATAATAGTATGGGTCTATTTTAATAAACAACAACAAAAATCCTAATTTTTATAATTATCATCCCAAATTTTGCAGTAGGCCATGCAAAACAATGCTGCCTTTTATTTAAAGTCGTTAACAATATCTACATCCTAACAATAAATCAAAATAAATATGTAATTAACTCTATCAAAATATGTATTGATAATTTCGCACCAAAAAAGTACCACCTACCTAGATTTATGTAACACAAGAACAAAACAGTAATAAATTATGTAACAAGATTTTCAGCAAAAATCAATTGTGGTATAAGAACTACAGTAACCAAGGAAATCAAAGGAACTGTTCAAACTGATTTCCATTTTGTTCTATGCATGCTTCGCACAATTTTCGTATTCGTTTTAGGGAATTAAGCAAAGTAACGGGATGATTTTGTAAATAGCGAAAATTTTCTCTTATTGCATTTCCTATATCTTGGACATTATCACAGTCTTTGTAAATTCTATTTTCCAGATATCCCCATAGAAGGAAATCTAAAATCGACAAATCTGGGGACCTACGGGGCCATCTTATAGGTTCATTTGTTCCGATCCATTGATTGGTAAAATTACTGTCCAGAAATAATCTCGTCATTCCAGAATTGTGTGCAGGAGCACCGTCCTGTTGAAAATAAATTTCGTTAAGTTGCGCTAGAGGAACATCGTCAAGTAATTCAGGTATAGCTGCCTCTAAAATTTCTATATAGCGATTGGCTGTTAGATTTCCCTCAAATATATAAAATTTTATATGTGTTCCTAATATGAAGGACACATTTAGACCAAACCTGCCCTGCTGTCTTCTGGGAAATATTTGATGTTGATTTTCCTGGGACCAGAATCTACTATTGTGCTTATTGAGTACACCAGAATTACTGAAATGTGCTTCCTCTGACCATATAACCTTGTTTTCAAAATCTCTAACCATATCGCATTTTTCTCGAAACCAATTGCAGAAGACTACCCGACGCTCTGCATCCCCTGGCTGTAAGTGCTGCACGAGCCTAAATTTGTATGGGTGGTATTTGTGCTTTTTTTAGAATTTCTTGAACTCTAGATTTAGGAATCCCTATGCTCTTTTCACTGGCCCTACAAAAGTTTGTAGGGTAAGCTTCTGCATTAGCCAAAACCGTATCCTCAGCCTCCCGATTTTCTTTATTATATGTTTTCGTACGAGGTTTGATAAATGATCCGTGATTAAGTAAATTCTTTTTTATCCGATAAAAAGTGGATATATTAGGTTGCCTCCTTTCTGGATATCTAAATAAAAATTAAGCAATAGTATTTCAAAATACCTAAAAATTAACTATTTACCTGTTAAAATACATCTCAGAAGCCGCTTCAACATGTTCATTACTTAATATAAAACAAGCTAATATATCGTACTTTTCATAATGTTCGAAAGTTTGGTTTTCTTCCGTAAATAAATACAAAAAACTAGCGCTATATTTTATATACGTAGTATATTTTATATATATATAAAATTTGGGATGATAATTATAAAAATTAGGAATTTTGTTTATTAAAATAGACCCATACTATTATATATTTTTGAGAAGCTTTTAAAAGGACAAATCAATTTCTGGACAAATATACAGGGTGTCCCATTTAAAAAAAAACAACTTTGGGTCATATCTAAAAAATAACAACTCAAATGAAAAATATGACTTCGCCACTGGATCCAGCGTAAAAAAACTGCATAAGCAGCAATTTTTCCCTTTGCGTTAAGTTAAAGGATAACCGAGATACGAGGGGGGTCCCAAAATGCAAAATTTTCTATTTCGCCCTGTATCTCATAAACGAAGAAGGCTATGAAAATTTTGTTTACGGCTTCATGAGTTTCACAAAAAATTAGCTCAGGTTCGTGAAAACCGCAAGGTTCTATCTTTAAAAATAAGCGAGATACCCTGCATTTGCAACCAAATCCGGACACCCTGTACAAGAAAGTTGATGTAGGCAATTTAGTAAGTTATCGGACTAGATATTTATGTATTTAATGCAAATTTGATGTTCTAAGAGAAACAAGTAATGGTACTCGTATCATATGTTTAGGTATATTAATTTAATCAAAATAATTTAATAAATAAATTTAATAAAAAAAACTTAATAGTACTTCCCTGTCTCGATCCTGATCTAAATTGAAAATTGAAACATCAGTTTTTTATAACATTCTTCAAAAAGTTCTGCCGTTGTATCTTCACAGCAGTCCATTCAGAAATCTTTAATATCCGTTGCACAAAGCGACAATTTTGCACAAAGTTGGACTTTAGATGGGGTCTCATGCGTGTCAAACCATGGAGGTATACTTAATTTTTTTATTGCAGGTTTTGTCAGTTGTGCGATATAGCTCGTTTTAGACAACACTCTCCAAAGGCTAGTGATGCTACAGCTTATTTAGGTTTCATCATTAGTGAGCCGTTGTTTGCTGAGTTTTTAATGTAGCTACACGTTGCTCTTCGTGGATTGGTGTAGACTTGTCGCCTTCGTCGAAACGTTGAAACCGGTATTTTACGCTTTTTTCGTGATTTAATGGGATTTGACACTACTCTTTCTACTGTAGTCAGAAGTATCTTAGTCGAATCACATATTTCATTGATAGAAGCAAGAGCATTAAGTTCTTTGTTAAGTAAAGAACCGTTTTGACAGTTTCCCTAGCATCAACAGAAATTCTTTTTATTCAGTTGAACGGTAGAAGAAACACCATCAATTGTTTTCCACAGTTTTACAGTTTACAGAACTATTTTCGTTTGTTTATTGCTAAGCTCTTGCCTACACAATGGGATCACCTGAGGTAATTTTATCGCGATCATTAAGTCAGAACCATTTTTCGTGAAATTTACTATACATTATTGTCTTCTGTAAAAGATATTCGAAATTAGGTTAGGTTAGCACGTAGAGTCCTTGGACCACTTGTATATATTTTTTGGGAAAATCACTCGCTAATACTAGGTCAAAAACCAACCTATCCTTACAAAATAGACGAGGAAGTCTCCTATGGTAGGGAACCTCGATTACGCAATAGATGGTTGGCTAGCGTTCTTCTAGAATGGATTCCTTGATTGATGAGACAGCAGGATAATAACTGAATAAATATGTTGTGGTCTTATAATTTTATTTTACCCCTGGGCAAAGTGAAAGCCTCATTAATAGGTTCCGTTGTTGCCTTGAGTGAAAAAAGCAAAAATCAGTGGAATAGGATTTAATAGAAATGAAGATTAGAGTCTGCTAGCGACATTCTAAAATGGGGAAACTTTAGTATTAGAGGTGTGAAGGAATGGGAGATCGTTGGTCTTGCCTCATACGTATGACTAAAAAGAAGTTTAAATGAGAGGCTGCTGTCTATATATTGGGTTGGAGTATACAAAGCAAAAGAAAAGTATTTTTGGGCTACAGTTTCTTAGCGGATGCTACAATTGATGCGTTTTGCACCCGCGAAGATTGTGTTGAAGAGCGGTACCCAGGTTAAAGCAATCTTTGATTTTTAAGTTAGGGGATTTGGTTTTGAAGGATAATTTGCGAGATACATGA
The DNA here is from genome assembly GCA_030620095.1 of Kuschelorhynchus macadamiae. Lineage (NCBI taxonomy): Eukaryota > Metazoa > Arthropoda > Insecta > Coleoptera > Curculionidae > Kuschelorhynchus > Kuschelorhynchus macadamiae. The sequence goes on from JAUTXW010001314.1 coordinate 1,809,884, forward strand.
CTATCGTCCGTCCCAGTCTTGAAAACAGATTTGCAAAATTGAATGTATGGTTAAGACTACTGGTATATTGATGTGCAGGATAAATGAGGTAGGTGCTAACTCTGAACTCTATTAAACTGCGCATGACTTTGTTGCAGCTAAACGATGGTCATCACCAATCACTAGAGAAATATAGGAGGAAGTTTCTTTAAGAAGTGCGCTGTCATGTCAATTTTGATCAAATACTTTCGATATATCAAGCGTAACTATCTGGGCTTCAACATTTCACTGGATTTATTTCAGTTGTGAGTTAAGAAGGTAAGAACATTTGCTCTGGATCTTTGGTGGCGAAAGCCATTATTGGATTATTTTTTAACTTTCAGTGTAATATTAAGCAAAACGAACAAATACACTTTATACGTTTATTTCGTTGTTTTCAAATATAATGAACACATTTTTTAGCACCAATAATCCAAGTAGGCAACTGTCAATATACGATACAGTATAGACAGCTACTGAATTACTCCTATGTGTTGACTTCTGAAATTCCTTTAATCGATCGATGCAACATTTTCGCATTAGCTCAACTACTAGCTACAGTTGAGTTTAATGCCTTATCCTAGTTGCAACCAAAAGGTGCTCTAGATCTTCCAAGACTAGGCATATTCGCATTTTCATCCCACAACTTTGTAAGTTCAACCACTGCGGTTTATTTAATGGTTTGTATTAATCGTGGCCGCAAATATTAGTACCTGCACCTCTAGTATATAACTCAAAAGAAATAACTATGTGAAATATATTAAGAAATAGATATGTGATAGATATAAATAGAAAAACATAAATAACGAAACCAGCGAGTATTTCATAGCCGAATGTGATCGGTGCGCGAGCATATGGAGGACCTGCAAAAACATAAGATCGTAGATACTTTTACCTTCTTGTTTTCTAAAGACACAATAAAAATATTGGTAAGTTCGCTTTTGACCACAACTTCCCTCGTACAGATTGTCACTACCTACATGTAACACAGTCTATAATATATCTATATATATATATATATATATATATATATATATATATATATATATATATATATATATATATATATATATATATATATATATATATATATATATATATATATATATATATATATATATATATATATATATATATATATATATATATATATATATATATATATATATATATATATATATATATATATATATATATATATATATATATATATATATATATATATATATATATATATATATATATATATATATATATATATATATATATATATATATATATATATATATATATATATATATATATATATATATATATATATATATGGTACTAACTTTATACATTATGTGTATTCTCTAATTTATATCAATGTTTTTTTTTGAGTTTTCATTTTATTATTATTATTTATTTTTAATAACGAGATGATTTCTTTCCAGGAATTTTACTTAATATACAAACAATTTATTAAGCCGCCACGTAAAATTTACCAGTCTGTCTCTGTTTCACATTTGATTTTTGTTTAAAATGTCAAGTCTCTTGGGGGGCATATTGTTTTTTTACTAAAATGTTGCCATTTTATCCCCTAGACCCTTGATTTTTTACCAAACCTTGAAGTCAACCGGATAAGTCATTTTTGAGCTAACCCGCGTATACACCGATTGACGGAAGTGGGAAAGTTTTTCAAGTCCCAGCGACCCTAAAACGCAAAGATCTACAAAAATCTTGAAGGGTGAATTTTTCACGATTACATTACGTACTTCCCTTTTTCAGGGAAGTAACACGAATTATAGCTCTGTTAACCATATGTAAATTATCTCTAGATACTTATGTTTTTATAATCAAAATATTGTAAGTTAATTAAGTTTTATTACATTGTTTTGTTTTAACACAGAATAAGTACATAATTTGTAACTTACTTTATTTAGACCATAATATCTACATAATACAATTTTATTAAAAATCTTAATAGAAACAATAAATACGGGAAAGTTATTATAAAAATATATGTTTATAACCAATTTAATAGAAAAATATAACAAAATTTTAACTAATACAATACACTTATCACTACTAGCGTTAAATTTATAAACAATAAAGAGGAAAACCTTAATTCTATCTCAAAATATAGCTTACTAAGGCATTCAAGAATTGTCTGTTAAATTTATTAGATTGTTAGCCCATTTAAGTTTACATAGTAACATATTGTTAACTTTTTAATAAGGGTTGGCCGAGGTGTTGGCTTAGTGTCTTATTTATTTAAAGAGGTGTTATGTATCTTAAAATAGGTAGGTCCTACCTCGAAATATTTGTCATTGCTTTTAAGAATGTCCTTTTTTCTAATGTCTCTAAAATATCTGGAAATACCTCCTACAAGTACAAAAACATATTCCGCCTTTATAATAGGTGTAATTCGGTTACTAACATTAAAAGCCTAATTTTGGAGAAGCAAAATATGAAATAAAATCCACTAAAATGTTCACCTTTTTTCAGTACACTCACTTGTAACCATTAATTGCTTCAAATTTTTAATCCTTGACCACCTTTTAATTATTTCTAGAATAATAAAATACACTTAATTGGGCCAAACAAACTTCGTGTTATGCTCAACGCCAACAAACAGTAAATGTCATAAATATTTCTAAAAATATAAAATACTTCTATACATATTTTATAGTTATATAAAACTGATAAACTGATAAAATACTTCTAATTGAAAATTTGGCTTATACGGGCATAACGTACGATAGCGCAATTGGTTAGAGCGATGGACTAGTGATCCAGAGGTGCGGGTTCGATCCTCGCTCGTACCATAACTTTTGCTGTTGATTATAAATATTTCTATAAAATATGTGTCAAAATGCTCTTTCTTTGACTGGTTTCTCTGAACATTTAGATCCAGAAGTTTGCAACAAATTATCAGAAAATAATACCGGCTAGAGAGCTAAAATTACAGATTTTTTTTAAATTTTCGTCGTGGAGTTTGGCAGTAGTAGATAATACTAATTGAAGTGTCTTTATCCATTGTTCTAAACTTTTTTGAATAATCTTCCAGAAAAGGAACTATACTGCCAAAAAAAGTAATAAAAAACTCTTGATTAACTCGAAAATTGTTAATATGTCAATTAAAGTGAAAAAATCTTCATTATCCTTATCAACAAATAAAAGATCAAGTCAAATTAAAATTACTATCCGATGTTTCACCTTCAATTGCACGAAGCATCTTCAGATTAGAGCACTGATCGAGCTCGGAGAGATTCAGGCGGAACAGGTGAAACGTCGGGAAGTAATTTTAATTTGACACGGTTTAATTTCAAGAAGGACAATAGTTTCTTAATTGACCTTGAAAGCCTTGAAAATGTCCGTTCTATGTAAAGGTACTCAAGTTAAAAACAGATGTTGAGAATATAAAAAAAATGATCAGGCAGACAAAACAAACTGTTATTATTAATAGGTTTAGAAAGCAGAATTAAGATTTTATTATATGAGACAATGTGTTAGAGATAGGCGGAAAACCAAGATATCGCTGAACGGAATTTTAATTGCTTTAAACGCATGAATGCGATACATGATTGGTTTTGGAAGATCAAATGTTTGTAAAAACCGAAATCCAGGTCCCTAGTTTAAAAGTGGCTTCGTTTTTACATATTTGAAAGAAAATGAAGTTTTTTACAATTTTCAGTGTATTTATTGAAATGCAATTTTTTGTTTTTTTATAAAACAAAAACAGGTAGAAGACATGAATTCCATGCCATATTTTAAGCAGTTATCAGTAGATATACTTAGTATCATTTCCTTACATTTGTTAATGGACAATTTCTACTTGATAATATCCTAATAGATTTTATTCTTGTTTCTCTGAAACACACTAGAAGTATGATTTAAATTAATTCCTGAACCAGAAGTTACAGTGTTCTTGAGAGTAATCCTTTATATGCAGTTATTGTCAAATATAAATCAAGATAACGACCAACCGGAATTATTGGATTCTCTTCGCCTTGGAAAGTTTGTTGTAGACCTAGACCTTGGCAAAGTTTGAACAAATTAGTAAAGTGTCGCATGGAATAGAAACGTTATGAGAACTGTGTTTGACTTTTGTAATCGGAATAGAGAAAAGATAAAACTATAATAAAAACGCTAGATCTTTTACTAACGTATAATAAATCAAAAGGAAAACGATATGTTCAGTGCAAATTAAAATTCTTTTTTTTAAGAAATCTTTTGTTAATGACGTAGTATGCTAACAAATTTAAATTTATGAATTAATAAATTGTCTTTTATGGCTACCACTTTACCAAATATACTTAGTAAATAAAAGTAGAGTAGTACAGTAAGCATTTTTAGGGTATTTGTTATTGTTAAATATAATGAGTATACAGAACTATACGGTAATGTACGAAATGTCAAGAGTAAAGTCTAGTATACTCATAGTCAAAACCGATAAATATTATACAGAATGTTAATTACATTGTTAGTTATATAAAAAACCTATTTAAGAAGAAACTACACATAAGCGTCTCCAGAAAGATAAAGATTCTTCGTGCCGACAATACATATGAAACAAAAGTTCGACGTCACAGGAACCTACAGAATGCTACCACAGGAAACTATAGATTACTACCAAATGATCCTACGAATGCATTAGAGAGCAAGATATACAGGACACCAACAAGTGCTTTGGCCAAATATTTGTTAGAGATCATTCAACCTTAACTAGGTGAGACGAATTCATTTGTTCAAAATTCGAACCATTTTATTAATAGCCTTAAGGACGTCCGAGAGGACATCGCATTAGGTTATGAAAACAGATTTGTTAGTTTTGATGTAGAAGCTTATACACGTATGTGAATCAGTAGACATTATTAGGCAAAAGTTGAAGGAAGACCAACACTCTTTGATCGAACGATGTTGACTCTGGATGGTGTGATAAAACTATTGCAGCGCTGTCACCGTAACTCCTATTTTAAGTGAGATATAGGTTGTATTCGCAAGGTGATGGTTTTTCCGATGGGTTCTTCTGGGTCTCTCCTGTGATGGTCAATATTTACATGGAGTCGTTCGAAGAGCACAGAATAAATACAGGTCTATATTTTGGCTTAGGTATGTGGATGATACTTGTATATTTCGATTGCAAACGACAATCAATTGACAGAATTTTTGATTCACTTAGATAGTATAAAAACATGTATTACTTTTGAATGGAGAAAATTGGACAGTATCTCAACCAGGGTTCTAACCATTTCGCAGCAACAAAATAGGGCAACATAAGAATGAATGCCTTATAATAGAGGTGTAACAACTTGTAATAATACAATATACCTTGAGGCAGAAATTGAAAACATAAAAAAGATCTGTTGCAGAATGGTTACTCAAAAAACATCACCATATCTCACAATACCCTATATTAAGGGATCTTCTGAAAAGATTCGGAGAATATTCGGGGATTTCAACATCAAAACCGCTTTTAAATCGGGAAATACTTTAAAGAGGCCTTCTGACTAAAAATAAGCCAAAGTATATCGACAAGAAAAAAAGAATACAAAACCAATGAAAATATGGTGAATCGTACACTAGAGAGGCAAATCACAGGGCGTTTTGTAGTATAAAAGTCGAGGAGCATTTTAATATTACTTACACGTCAATCGGACATAGCGGAACATGTCAGGTCAAATCAACACCGGATACGGTCACCGTACATATAACGATATTTGTACGGTGATAAGGTGGTTGGAGGCTAAAATTCTGCATAAGAAGCAGCACTGGCGAGACCGGAAGTTTATAGAGGCAGGTTTCATGGAAAGGAATCAAGGCATTTTCATTAAGCCTTGCGTCGATATTCCAAACACATAGAAGGCGCCTCTAGCTCAAACTGACCTCCTAAAATTTCACGGTTTAGGTAACCAGCGGGCGGAGACTCCACGCAACACCGCACACGACTAATATAGTGTCACATGGCGTGAACATATAGTGAACAAACATGGCGACGTAAGACGTTGTTTATTTTTGTGTGGATACCAAATCTATAATCATCGTTGAAATAGCCGACTATTTTACCGTTTTTAAAGCGGGAATTGATTAAACATTGTTGAAGAACTATAATTACGTTAATATTTCTTGAGTTTCGCCCGTTGTTTTGTTATTTTGAAAAGCGGGGTTAAAATGGCGGAAACCGAAAGTGATGATGATTCTGCTGATCCGAAAAATGAATCAAATTCGAAAACAAGAACTGATATTACTAAATACTGCTATAAATGTCGAAATGGAATATTGAAAGACCAGGATTTCTACCAGTGTGATGTTTGTTCTTGTTATATTCACAAACTGTGTGCAAAACTGTCGACTTCTGAAGATCGATGTATGCCTTTACAAAAACGTCTCCATGTTTCCTTATGTGATAATTGCATACAAATAACAAAGCAAATTCCCCTCATTGTAAAAATGCTGGGAGAGATTAAAAGTGATTTAAGTATAATGAAAAGTGCTTCAATGGGTAATCAATCTGAGTCGACAAATGAGCCAAGGTCGTATGATGACGCAATGAAACGAGGAAAAACCGAATCTGTGGTTATAATAAAGCCAAAAAAAGATCAAGCCAGTATAATTACAAAAAAGGACATACGGAAGCAAGTGAATCCAACCGATCTCAAGATAACAAAGTTTCGAGAAGTAAATAATGGAAAAGTTGTTATTGGCTGTGAAGATAAAACCAATATTGTAGCCCTGAGATCTCAACTACAGAACACTTTGAGCGAAAAGTACATAATAGAGGAGCCGCGCCTAAAAAATCCAAAGATGAAGATTATTAACATAAGCAAAGATGATGTTAGTGTTGATGATTCTGATGATCATCTAATAGCAGATACTGTCCGATTAAATAATTTAGTTGATGATGTTAATTTTCACATGAAGGTTTTGAAAAAATCTGTAAATAAGTATAATAAAATTGATATTATAACAGAAACGGATCCGAAAACCCATAGTGTTCTTTTAAAAAATGAAAAAGTTAGAATTGGCTGGTCACGTTGTTTTGTTTTTAATCACATTAGCATTTTGCAATGTTTTAACTGTATGAGCTTATGCTAAGGATTGCGAGTCTCAAAAGGTTTGTTCTAGGTGTTCAGGAAACCATTCTTACAAGGGTTGTAAATCAGAAAACCAATGTGTTAATTGCATCAAGCTAATAAAAGACAAAAATGTAGATATAGACATTCATCACTCTTCTTTAGATAAAAAATGCCCATACATGCTGAAAATTGTTGAATTTCAAAATAATAAGATAAACTATTTCTGTGATATATAACTGTACAAATTTAAATATGAATAATAGGTGCAATTTTTCTGTTTTTAGTGTAGCTCACTTAAATCTAAGATCTATATTTACTGGCTTTCAAGAGTTTGTTAATATGGTTGAGACAGGCAGTTTCGATGTTGTGGCAGTCAGTGAAACATGGCTGAGATCAGCTATAACATCGGATGTAGTACAAATTGAAGGGTATAATTTTTTTAGATTTGACCTAATTAATGGCATGGTGGTGTGGGTATATATGTCAGAAATTCTTTTCATTGTGAATTATTGCCTCTCAACTTGCCAGAGGAAATAGATGGGTTTGAATGCCTTTGGGTAAAAATTAAAATTAGCTATAAAACTTCTATCGCAATAGGAGTAATATATCGTACCAAAAATAATGTTTTGCAATGTGTCCATGCTCTAGATCAATTTTTGCCTCAAGTCTTGTTGTCGTATGATCATGTTATGGTTGTAGGTGATTTAAACATAAACATGATGCCTGATAACATGCCCAATCCTCTGTCTGATATGTTTGATTTTCAAGGGTTTTCTCAAGTAATATGTGAACCCACTAGGATTACTGAAACAACTTCTTCCCTGCTGGATCCCATTTTTGTTACTACTACCAGCGACGTAGTCTCCGTAGGTACCTTAGATGCCGACGATGTGAGTGATCATAAATTAACTTTTTGTAAGCTAAAAATAACATCGAAAAAAGGGTCCCAAAAATTTGTTACCTTCAGAGATTTTAAAAACTTTAACGAGGATAACTTCTATAATGATCTATTAAATATACCATGGAATGAGATTTTCTATGTCCCAGATATTGAAGAAAAAGTTAAATTTCTTGAGTCACACTTATCACTCCTGTTTGGGAAACATGTTCCTCTCAAAACATCAAGGGTAGGTAAACCCCCGGCGCGCGGCGCCCTGGCTAACACCAGCATTAAAAAGCCTAATGAAGGAAAGGGACAAAGCATTAGCAAAATATAAAAAAAATAAGACACAAATAAATTTCAATATTTATAAAACCTTACGGAATCTTACATTATATTCTGTCCGGAGTGAGAAGCTAGGATATTTAGAAATCTTGGAAGAACAAAAAAATTCAAAAACACTATGGAAGGGTCTTAGACAACTGCATGTATACTCAGGCTCAAAAGGTGCTTGGGAACTACCTGAGGAATTACAAAATGCCGATGATATAAATACATATTTTCTTAGTGTCTTTCAAAAAACAAATAATTGTCTGCATAAAATTGATTTTTACAGTAACAATAAGTTAAACCCAGATCTAAATTTTAGTTTTAAGATGGAAACTCCTGATTCAATACTTAAATATGTTTATGACATTAAGTCAAATGCTGCTGGCTGTGACGGACTTACTCTATTTATGCTTAAGCTTAGTTTGCCAGTTATCTTAGTGCCCCTCACCCATGTTATAAATCATTGTCTTGAATGTGGGTACTTCCCACAGTGCTGAAAAGAGTCCATTATATGTCCAATACCAAAAAATAATAATCCTTCGTCTGTCAGGGAGCTTCGACCTATTAGTTTGTTGCCAGTTATGTCAAAAGTTCTGGAAAGGGCTATTCACACACAAGTATCACAGTTTCTGAGTATAAACAATTTATTTCCGGTTCACCAGTCTGGCTTTCGGAGTGGTCACAGCACGTCAACAGCTTTGTTAAATTTGACCGATAATATAATCAGGGGCCTGGATAGAAAGATGGCTGTTATATCAGTATCACTGGATTATTCAAAGGCTTTTGACGTTCTGGATCATGACCTACTTTGCGCAAAATTGAAGTATCTGGGTTTTGATGACCATTCTATATTATTCTTTTGCAACTACCTGTCAGGTAGACAGCAAAAAGTGCGTGTGAAGAACAAGTTATCACTTGCTGGTAAGATAGTGTCAGGTGTCCCCCAGGGCTCAATTTTGGGGCCCTTATTGTTCCTAATTTATACTTTTGATATCTTCCACTCAGTTACGCACTCTCATGTGCAGACTTATGCCGATGATGCCCAGCTGCTTCATCTACTTGATCCTTCAGATCCTACTTTGGCAGCAGAACCAGTTAATGCTGATCTGAATGACATTTTAATATATTCAAATGAACATAACTTGAAAATAAACCCAGACAAGACTCAAGTTCTGTTGTTTTGTCAAGAAAATCGTAGAGCAGCATTGTATGGTGCACTGAGACTTAAACTTGCAAATGAAAATCTGAATTTTTCTTTTAGTGCTAAAAATTTGGATCTGCTTTAGGATATACACCTGCGATTTAGGGATCATGTCAAGGCACTTTTACAAAAAACTTATGTTAAAATGAAATCTTTGTATGCCCACCGCTTCATACTTAATTTTAAAATGAGAAAAAGGTTTTGCGAATCTCTGGTGCTCTCAACATTTACTTATAGTAATATTGTCTACTACCCATGTTTAGATTCTTTTTCAAAAAATAGCTTGCAACATGTACAGAATGTACAGAATAAGAGACAATTATTGTGTAGCCAGAAGAGTGGATAGGTTTTTGCATTGATTATAAATCTTGAGTATTACTGAGTGTCATCAATAATTTGAATTATAATTAGTTTATAGATGTAAACACATTGTGAGTGGAAGAGGTTAGGGGTAAGAGTAACCATAGGTTAAATCTCGCCTTTTTCACTTCATGGTGTGGGTATATGTCCTGTATACACATGCCAAATAAAGACGATATATATTTATTTTATTTTTTTTATTTTTATATAAGCCCTAGCTTCAGAGTTAGTATTTAGTTTACACTTGAAAACGATTCGAGATAGTTACCATTCGAATATTATTATTCTAGTTGACAATGTTGCCAAACTAGTATTTCAAACAACGGGGTTTTTATTTTGATTTATAATCATTTGTTTTTCATTTTTGTTAAGTGGTTTTGTTTAAGTTACGGTTTTTGTTAATTTGATTGGTTGAATTTTCTACGCATAAAAGTTTCAATTTGGCAACCCGGAGAATTGTTGTTTAGGAACAGCTAAATCTCTAGAAATTTTCACTGAATGTGATCCCATTTGTTGCGATTTGCTTAGATTATTGACGTTATTAAAAATTTCGGAATATAAACAAAATTCGTTTTTGGTGTGATCTGCTAGCTCAGTGGTAGATAGAGCATTGGAGTTGCATTGCAAAGGTCCTGGGTTCCATTTCTGACTTTTTTATTACCAGAAGCTATAATTTTGTATATAATACTGTTTTAAATATCGAACTGCGTTTTTGATTAGCCATAGTTAGGCCTTTTTTTGGTTGATGTAAAAAGGTGTATCTATAATAAAACTAAAAATATATTTAAGCAATAATTTTGTATGTAATTGTGTTTTAAATATCGGCTGCTTCTTGGTTAGCCCTGATTGGGCCATTTATTTTTTATTGATGTAACAAGTGTATATATAAAAAAATAATCAACATTTAAAGCAATTCGCTGCAAATGGCGGCATAATCAACGGTTGAGATTTTGCCGCTCCTGACATCTTTAATTTATTTTAAAAACTCTGTTCCATCCTATTTTTGTAAAAGGCAGCTATTTTTAGCACTACAAATTTTTTTAATGTAATTTTGGTTCGTCGGCGTTTGGTTTTTGTCTTTCATTAAATATAGATAGTTTTAAATCACATTGATTGATTGACCATGTATCTTTTCTACCTGCTTTACTGACCAATAAGTATAACGTTTAATCCAATCTTTTTTCTTGCGGGCCTTTTTATAGCCTTTTTCTACCATATTTAAATTGAAGAATTTCATTATTCGATGTACTTAACTGCGGGTAGCACTGAGGATGACTTGTTGGTCAAAAGCGCTGTGTTATGATCTTTTTGGATATTATATACGTTATCTGTAGACATACTTTCTTGTTTTATTATTATTATTCTGTTTTTCAGATCCTTACCTGTACCAAGGCGACATACGCCTTACTTTGGCCAACCTGACTATCGAATATACGAGTTAAACAAAAGACTACAGCAGAGGACGGAGGTAAGGATAGTAAGTTTATTTATTTATTTATTATTTTATTGTGTTCTTTATTTTTTCTCAATACGTCTTTACTTAATTTGGACCTAATTGAGGAAAAATATTAGATTGTAGCCTTAGATATTGTGGACAAAAATTAAATACATTCACCAGGAGGTGCATTACTAAGATTGAATAAACAATGTTGTAAGCGTTGGTTAGTTAGAAAACAAAGCTTGACTTTAAAGGAAATTCGATACTAGTATAATAACAGCTGTTTCTCTTTTAACTCGAGATTGACACTAAAACTGGAATTTTTAACAATAGTAAAAGAGCAATGTGTCTACCTACTAACATATTCGATACTCGCTGTTTTTAAATAACACTAAATTCTGACGCACTAATCGTGGGCTACAGAAACTAGGTGGGCAAAAAATATTCATTGTAAATATGAAAGGTTCCGACGAGACGAATAAACCGGCAAATGTATCGAGAGCTTTTGAAAACACCCAAAGCGATGTATGTACGTTTTACCGTCCGGCCCCTTTAGACGTCGCAGCCCAATATCCGTGCGTCGGGCTATAGTTTCTTTGTTATTTTTTTTTAATATGACATATATATATATATATATATATATATATATATATATATATATATATATTTATATATTTATATATTCAATTATAATTCAAATATATTTATATTTATATATATATGTTTGTCTATTTCGGTTGGATGGCTTCATATTTGCCTATAAGGAAACTGACTTCGCGATTTGTTTAAATGCATCTCGATTGAGATCTACATAATTTTATTTTACAAAAATCTATTTAAAAGATAATTGGGAAAAATATATAAAGATTGGCCTAAAGTGCCGAAAATTGATTTTTTCCTTCTAATACATTAAAAATGTTAAAAACATTTTTTATAAAATGTAGATTATTATGCGGAACTCTTAGCTTCTGGGAAGTGTGAGGTAGCAAAACATAGATCAACCCGAGAAAATAACGATAATTAGTTTTTTTGCAAATGTCAATAACTTATGCGATTTGCAACATATTGATCTGAAACTTCATACAAATATGCCTAGAGTAGCTAATTTTGTTTGTGATGACTACAGTATAGAATTATTTTTAGTGTGACAATTTGCAAAATAAAAACATAATAGCTTGCAGAAGCTACGCAAATATACCACTAAATAGTTATATTTTATGTATACAAAGTTTGTGAATTAGTAGCATTTCAATAGAGCGAAAATGAACTTGCTGATGGATCGCCCACGCTTCATCTAGAGATCGATATAAAATTAATTCTACTCGATCTATGCTATAACTCTTGAAATCGAACCAGCACGAACATTTGTGACTGGCTTTTAGCCTTCGTAGCTGCGCGGGTATCGATATCACCCGGGACAGAAACGATTGGGCAAAAAAAAATCTTTTTGCTACTTGACATAGATTTACTTTTTTTTTCGAATTCTCCTCGAATGCTCAAGCTTCCTTGAGGGGAGGTAAAATGAATATTTAGTTAGAATACATTTCACTGATTATGTCCAAAGTTTGTAACGTTCTAAGAGTTATTTCATACCGAATTTTGGATTTCGAATAAATGAAATTTTAATATTAATTTTTTTTCAGTTACGCTACTGGTCGCAATAAAACATTCCTAAATTTAATCTGTTATATTACTAGAAATAGATCCTGTGTCGAATTAATTTTCAGTGCCTACGTTACCAAAGACGGATTATACTCCGAATAGACCATAGATCCATCCAATATAAAATAAAATTCTATCGAACTTATTGTATTCCGTGTAATTGGGATTCATTGAAAGATTTCCGCATCTCAACGCTCAGAGTTGCCAGTCCGCGAAGCATGACATCTCATCTGCTGGATAAATTCGTTTATAGATCGGGTTTACCACGCTATTACACAACCTTCCTATCTATCTCTTTAAACCATAATGTTGTATTGTATTTCTAAAAAGTAGTTATAACTGAGAGATTGATATAGCGAATTTAGTGTTTTATGGACGGCCTATTCGAACTATAACAGTTCATTGATCTTACTAAATAATATTAGCCTATGCCTCTGACGTTGAGCAGAGATTCCCGCTTTTGTGACATTTATAGTAGATTAGCAATTAATTCTTTTTTTTTTTTCATAGGAAAGTGATAATCTCTGGTGGGACGCTTTTGCAACCGAGTTCTTTGAAGATGACGCCTCGTTAACATTAGCGTTTTGTTTAGAAGATGGTCCTAAGCGATATAGTAAGTATATGTTTGGAATTTTAAATTGAACATTTGGAAGCTTAAATGATGCGACCTAGTAGAGGTTGCCAAATATTGACTATCGCAGTGCTAGGATTATTAAAACGTGTTACTATTTCATTCCATTAATGCTGTATCTCTAAATTTCCTTTTTCTCCAGTGCTGTTCTTTGGAGTGTAAAATATTGCCCTTGGGCTAGTGAACCGTAACTTCTTTTCAATACATAAGTTAATTAAAGTAGCTGCCTATAGCCGCATGCGCTTGCGTGCTTAAGTGAGTAACTACCTTTAATTGTATCCTGCGCCGTATGATCTACAATAAATCCTGTGTAAAATGAAGTTTTATTTCAACCTAAATTTTGTTTTTGAATATTCATTTGACTACACATATAAAGTCTTACGTTCATATGATAATAGCAAACAAAACTTGACCAGCAATTCCATTAAGTTAATGTCATAATAGAGTAATAACAATATGGGAAGTGGACAAACCTCTTAAGGACCTAGAAGTGATAGCTATATTTTATTGTTTTAGCTGATTTGGATGGAAAAGCAGAAATATAAATACATTCCTAGATTAAGGTCACCCTACTGAACTTACTAACCTGGATGCATTTTTATGTTGTGCCAACTATAAGTACGTTCAGTCGAATTCTTAAAAATGTTTTATCCAATCCTGGAAAACATTTTTCGAGTGAACGAAATCCCCCTCAAATAGTTTAAATATTTAAAATGCTTCAGTGCCAAATCCGGCAATACTTATTGGAGATCCAAAAATACCGTTTTGTAGATAATTAAATTCTGAAAGGTAATACGAGCACAACGGCTTCATATCTGATTAATCAGGCCGTCAGACGTAGTCAAAGTTGAGGATTAATAGTTGATTACGCTGTTTGAGTCGCAAAAAATCATTAAAATTTGTTTTTATCTAATGGTGAAATGTTTAGAATCTTGCCCAATAATTCGAGAACAAAAAAATAAATTATTTATAACTATGTAAAATATAAAAAATACATTTTTCGATAAATTAGCATGATAGAAAATTATATTTATTACATGTTCAATAAATATTCATTACATGCAAATTACTTGTACACTCGAACTCAGAATAAGCTTTTATGTCATAAAACAAATCTGTTGTTCGACAAAGCAATGCTTTAAACTAATTATTAAAACAATATAAACTTTGGTCACACATTTGGTCACTGTCAAAATTATTAATGTTAAACGACATGAAGGCAATAATCAATATACAGTTAACAATATATAGACAGGAGATTCTTAGACAATACGTGTAATAAACAACCACTCAATAAACAATAAAAATCTACAGGTAGTTAATAATAATTTCAGTTTTTTTTGGAACATCCAAAAAGACGATATTTGATGCAAGGTCCTCGCTTCTGTATTTCGATGGCCACAAGCCTAATGTCCTTTTTTATGGAGATACCGAGAACTAATCCACTGGCGAATATAGTGTACAAACTCATGAAAATACAAATACTTACAATTCTAAAAAATACATGAAAATTATAAGGAAATACAAAAAAAAAGAAAATACTCACATTTCCAGAAAATATACTAAAATAATATGTTAAGCAAGACTTAGTTTAGATTTTTATATCATGTCAAGGTTGCCATATATTTTTTAATTTCCGAAATTCCACTACTAACTATGATGAAGTTAAAATTATTTTCGGTTGTCATTTCAACTAAGCCTACAATTATAGAAAAACCATAAAAGTTATTTTTTGTTTTTTTTTTGAGTTGCTAAAATTGTGGGCTTAGTTGAAGTGACAGATGAAAGGAGGAGAACATGATAGTTTCAGCGCGACTTATGTCTCGCAACAATATTAATATTTTCTCTGGTATGATTAGAGATTCGCATTTACTGTGTACATCCAACTATTATAACGTAGATCTAGTATGGAATCATTTTATTAAATCTATTGTTTTTTGTCTGGATGTATGTTGTCTTTATCGGTCTTTTCCAGTTCCTAGAAATAGAAAGGTTATCCATGGATGGTACAATGGTGAACTGGCTGATATAAAGAATCAATTTGATAATCTTGGTTTCCTTAAGAGAATTGCACCGACTGAACAAATAGTAGTTATGTACAAAAGTATTAAAAAGTTTTATAAACAAAAAATTAAATCTGCTAAAAAAGATTTTTTTGTTAAAAAAATACAAAATTCAAAAAATAAACCTAGGAAAATTTGGAGGATCATTAACACCAATTTAAATAAAAACAGTATAAAAAACAAAAACATAAAACTAGCTATTGAAAACAATATTATTACTGAACCATCTTATGTTGCGAACGAGTTTGCAAATTATTTTAGTACAATGGCTTCAAAAAAGCTAGAAAATAAATATCATGGAGTGGATGCACCTGGTACAGTTCCTGATTTACTACCTAACTCGATGGTATTATTAGGTGTGACAGAACGTGAAGTTTTAAACACCATTGATACCATCACATCATAGACAAAAACTCGCGTGGTAGTAATGACCTTAACATTGGTTTGATCAAGGCAGCTAAACAATATATTTGTAACCCACTGGCAATATTAATATTAATCTTAGTCTTGACCCTGGCATTTTTCCGAGGATATTAAAGACAGCAATTGTAACTCCAATATTAAAAAGAGGCTGTAGTGAAAACATTGAAAATTACAGGCAAATTTCGATACTTAGCTCTTTTTCAAAAATTTTCGAAAAAATAATACATTCCAGAATTACTGCCTTTTTATCGAAATACAACATTGTTAGCAGATGTCAGCATGGATTTTTGTCCAGCAAATCAATTTAGTCTGCATCTAGGAGTTTCTTAAATTTTGTATATTCGAAACTGGATCAGCACGAATATGTTGTGGCTATATTCTTTGATTTGTCGATAGCTTTCGATACAAACAAAACTATGCTTATATCAAAACTTTTCAATATGGGCATTCGTGGTAATCTGTTGCTATGGATTGAATCGGACCTATCAGATAGGGATATGAAAAAAAGGCTTTTCGATACCTAAGGAAATAAAACTTCGAGTAGCACAGGGTTCAGTGTTGGGTCCGTTGCTATTCTTGTTGTACGTTAATGATCTTCCGGACGCTTTTGGTGCTGATCACGTTACTATGTACGTCGATGACACGACGGTGGTAGTTTCTTCTTGCGACCCGGAGATCCTCGCTTATAAAGTAAGGCGAATATGTGTTAATATGGAGGCTTGGTGTCGGGAGAATCAGTTAATCGTAAACCCAGAGAAGACCGTATTTGTTAATATATTTATTCGGAACCTTCTCTCCTTAATATTTCAAAAAGACGCGAAAATAAAATTCTCTGAAGGTACAAAGTTTTTAGGCACATGTATTGACTCAGCCTTATCTTTTGAAAAACACATTGACCAAATCGGTTCCAAATTAAATTCGGCATATTTTGCTTTCTTAAATCTTAAAAATTCACTTGACGAAGCGGGTATGTTAACAGCGTATTACGCAATGGTTTTCAGCCATATATCTAATAATATAGTATGCTGGGGTCACAAGGGTTGTGATCGCATATTCGTGTCTCAAAAGAGGATATTAAGATTAATATTTAATCTTAAACCGCTGTTGAAGGTACTGAAGGTACAAAGTTTTTAGGCACATGTATTGACTCAGCCTTATCTTTTGAAAAACACATTGACCAAATCGGTTCCAAATTAAATTCGGCATATTTTGCTTTCTTAAATCTTAAAAATTCACTTGACGAAGCGGGTATGTTAACAGCGTATTACGCAATGGTTTTCAGCCATATATCTAATAATATAGTATGCTGGGGTCACAAGGGTTGTGATCGCATATTCGTGTCTCAAAAGAGGATATTAAGATTAATATTTAATCTTAAACCGCTGGAGAGCTGTAGAACGCTGTTCAGAGAAAAGAAAATATTAACTGTCCCGTGTTTATATATACTGAGATGCCTGTTGTGTGTTCAAGATAATGCTTCTGAATATGAAAGGCTAGGCGAAGCTAATTCGCATTTTACTAGAAATACTGAGATACTTAAATTGCCTAAACATAAAAAAACTTTTTTCAGAGCATTCCCTTTATACAACTGCGTGTATTTATACAATAAACTGTCACAAAGATTCAAACGGTATCAAGGTAAAATTTTTAAAAATGTTGTAAAAGAATTTCTCCAGGACAAGGCTTTTTATTCTACAGCGGAGTTTATAAATTACAAGGAGTGAAAACGAAGGAGTATTTGGCAAGTTATATTTATTTTATTAAGATTTTTGTTGTCTTTTGGTGATTGTCCCTGATGACTGTCAGGCTTAGTAGAATGTTTATTGTTTTTTGTTTTATTTATGTCTATTTATTTATTTATTTGTTTATATGCTATTTAAATTCTATTTATTTTGATATTGATTAGTTTGGTTATATTATTTTATTGTATTTATTCATTGACTATAATTTATTTTATTGTAAATTTCTTGACGATCCTCTGTACGAAATGTATGATTTTCTTGTAATATATCCTATCATAATCTATTCTATTCTATTCTACGTGAAGAGCAAACAAAAAGTTTGATTTTCTCACACCTCTGTATTATTGAAAATAGAAAAAGAAAGATAAATAGCAAAAACTTCAGTGGCGTAACTACAAATATTTTGGATCCCCTCGCAGTTTTTCGATAAAGTGCCTCCTATATGCAAGTACAGGACCGGAAAATACTTGGTGACAAAAAAAGGTCGCCTATAACTGTCTACTTATAAAAATATTTAACTCCAAAAACACAACTGACAACAAAAAAAAAAAGGTCATGCATAGTTGTTCTTGTGCTCCATTACACATTTTCGCCGGGCCCTCCCGAACCGCGGGGGTGTAGCTTCGTTTCTGGTTAACAACGGTATAACAAATGTATTGATTGCTTAAACTGTATTTGCCGAATTTAATTTAGTTTATAAAACTAGGTTTGATCGAGCTTTGAACTGGGCTATTATGTTTACTAGCTATATGTTTAACTCCCTTTAGTTGAAGATATCCTAAGTATTTGTAGCTATCATTTTCTGTTAAGTCGTCAAAAATTTTATTGTCATCTACGCAGAAACCATATGCTTGTACTTCCGCGCCTTTTTCTAACTAAATGGACTTAACAGGTTGGTGGTGTTTTCATTTTCAAAAGCAAGGCAGTTTTTTTTTTTGTTAAGAAAGATGCTGTCTTTTGAGTGTTGCTAAGGATAGTAGAGCTCAGTTCTGCTAGCTTTTTATGTTTGATCGTAAGCTTCTTATATCAGGAATTTTGAATTTGATCTGTGTCTGATAATTTCCAGTTACTGGATTTCCTGTTAGCTTCATTGACCTCTACTACAGTGATAACATGGCCCTGCATATTTGGTATCTTTGATGTGCTCTTGATTGAGCCTCGTCGTATCATAATAAAAGTTTTTTGGTTGTTCGCTTTTAGTTTATTTAAGAATTCTATGTCCTGTTATTTGTGTTCATTACCATCATCATAGCGTCAAAGTCTCTTTGAGCATAATCCCAGTTGCTGAGTGTTATCATCAATAATATCTACGAGTTTGTCGATGTCCATATTCTCCAACTTAACTGGATGTTATATTATTTCTTATTTTCTGTATACGTTTTTTTATACGCTAACTTAGTTCTAATATTATTTATATTTCTTTTTCCAATCTGCGCCGCCACTCAGAGACTCGTCTTCTTTTTCTTTTCTAACATGGTCTTGCCCAGGTTGATATTGTTAAATCTAGTGTTCTAATAGTGGCTATAGGGCCGCACAGTATATGTATGGTCAATTATTGATGTGGGAGGATATTTGTATTGAGATGTCGCAGAATTTCAGTCATTTGTCAGGGCTTGGGGATTATTGACTTGCGCCATTGGTATGTTTCTATGTACTCTATTCAAGCTCTGTAAAA
Organism: Kuschelorhynchus macadamiae; assembly: GCA_030620095.1. Lineage (NCBI taxonomy): Eukaryota > Metazoa > Arthropoda > Insecta > Coleoptera > Curculionidae > Kuschelorhynchus > Kuschelorhynchus macadamiae. The sequence goes on from JAUTXW010001314.1 coordinate 1,829,368, forward strand.
AAGACTGACTGGCGTTTTTTTGGGTTTTTGTCATATCTTTGTTGGGATGGGTGAGTTTCAATTCTATTTACTAATATTTCGGTATTGTCTTTTCCTACAGTCTTCTCACGCTCATTGTTAGTTTTGCGCCTGATGTTATCCTTGATGTGTTCTATGTCTGTATCCGATAAGTTTCTGGATACATTGCCTCTTTTCAGGTGATTACTATTGTTAATATTTATTTTTCATACCTTTATTTACATAGTATATAAAAAATATAATATATATTTACATAATATATATAATTCTAGACAGTGAAACCTCCCTTAACGGACACCTCCGAACAATGGACTCGTCTGCTGAACGGACAATTTTGAAGTCACCGACCGTCAGTGTATGTATGTATTCCTGTGTATTAAACCCTCTTGACAACGGACACTCTCAACAACGGGCATGGGCTGTAAAATTTGGAACATTTTTAATAATATATTAAAATTTACCTCAGAACGGACAGATATTCAGATAACTTTTGAAAAACCCACATTTAATGCCGGTATTTTTATTGCACATTTTGGACAATATTTAGATCTATACTAATAAGCGGCGCGGTGCTCACCTATTGTTAATAGCACTAGTTTAACAATAGGTTGGCTTATGCTGTCTGGCTTGTAAGTAAATTGCATAATAAATAGATCACCTTATTTTTATAAAATGTAGTGTTCATCAATAGAATATCTTAGTTTTGATGTTACTCTGGTGCGATCAATATGACTTCAAACAAAAGAAAGTTTTTGAGTCTTCAAGAAAAAGTTGAAATAATCCAGTACGCGGAAAAAAACAAACTTAGTGTTAGAGTATTAGCCGAAAAATTCTGTGTAGGAAAATCTCAAATTAGTGATATTTTAAGAAACGAGCGATCTTAACAAGCGATTCGCCGAGACGGGGAACATGAAAGAGGAAAAGAAATTTGCGAAAACTGAGGATGCTGCCATAGACCAAATTGTCTACGACTGGTTTTGTAAAGTACGCTCCAAAAACATTCCAATATCCGGTACAATAATAAAGGAAAAAGCACAAATTGCGAAGAATCTTGATGAAAGTTGATGGTTTTAAAGGATCAAATGGATGGTTGGAGAAGTTCTGTCAACGTCATAATATCTCTTTCAAATCTATCTGTAGCGAAGTAGCGGCTGTAGACTTGATTCAGGTAACTGATTGGCAGACGAAATTATTATATTAAAAACGTTTTCTTTAAAAGGCGAAACATGTGCTGGCGGGAAAGCGTCCAAGGAGAGACTCACTATTTGACTTTGCTCTGCTATGAATGGAGAAAAAGAAAATGCACTGGTGATTGGAAAAAGTAAAAAACCCCGTTGTTTTAAAGGATCAAACGTGGAAAAATTGCCACTTGAATGGTATTATAACAAGAAAGCATGGATGACAAGGGATATAATGTCGGATTGGTTGATGAAATTTGCCCGAAAAATGGAAAGGCAAAACCGAAATGTACTTTTATTTTTTGATAATACTGCATCTCACCCAAAACTGGAGTTAAAAAATGTTAAAATAATTTTTTTACCGCCAAATACGACATCGCATCGCCAGCCAGGGCGTGAAACGACTACAGAAAGTTTTTAATCAAGCGACTTTTGTCATCCATGGAGTATTCTGAATCTACCGAACAATTGGAGAAATCCATAAATGTTGTAAGTGCCTTGATTTGGATTGTTGCTGCATGGAAAAAAGTAGAATCCAAGACCATCAATAACTGCTTCCGCAAAGCTGGATTCGACGAAATTTTCGAGGAAAACGTTGACTACGATAGTGAAGATGATGTGCCATTATCGTAATTATGTAGAAACATCAATGTATTCTCTTGCGACTTAACCTCATATTCAGAAATTGATGAAAGTTTATTCACGGAAAATCCTAACATAAGTGTACGTGAGTGAATTTCAAAATAGTGAGAACGGTCAGATTTCATCTGATAGTGATGATGAAGAAATTATTTCTTCCAATATTAAGAACATTAAGGAAGCATGTAAAGTGTTGAAGGATATTGAAAACTTTTGTATGTTATCTGAAGATTTTGTTTTAGGGGAAAAAATTCTCAGAAGTTGCGTCTAAAATGGAATCTCAAATTAATAAAAATAAATTAACTAGTTTAAGACAAAAAACACTTGATATTTTTTTTAAATAGAAACTTTTTATATATTAGAACTGTATCAAACTGTATATGTAGGTAGTATAATATTTTATATTAGGTAGTACATTTTTATTGTATGCATATATGTATGTAAAAGATGTTGGTGTATACGTAGTAACAATTGTATTAATAATTTGTACTAAATATATTATTTTTTTACTTAAAAATAAAATATTTTTTTAAATAAAATTACATTGGTATTTAATTTGTTCACTCCCCACCACGGACACCTCTATACAACGGACAGTTTCTGTGGCACGGCTGCTGTCCGTTGTTGAGAGGTTTTACTGTATATAATATATAAAAAATATTTTTTGGTATTGAGTTTTTAAACATGTTTTCAGGCGCCCATTTTGATCCGCCATGATGGCTTTGCACGTAACATGTGCTAGAATTAAGCCATTATCCAAGAATTAATGAAAAAGGCTGAAATTCTTTTAAAAATATGATAAACACTGGATATTTTTACGAAATATTAGATTGGTATGTTTATTTTAATTTATACTTTTTTCTTTTAGCCATCGGTAGGACGTTAATACCAAGGTATTTTAGGAGCATATTTGAAGGTGGAGTGACTGAATTGTATTATAATATGAAGCATCCAAAAGAGTCCTTCCACAACACTAGTATTACGCTAGACTGTGATCAGTGCACTATGGTAACACATCATGGTAAACCGTTATTTACTAAGGTGAGTATATTATAGCTTATTACTTTATTTAAGCATATTTTTTGGAAAAAGAAACTTACTTTCAATGTTTTTGAAAATTTCACAATGGATATTCAATAAATCTAATTGAACTGCTCATTGCTCCGAAATTGGTAAATTTCTAACGGTTTAGATATTAGAAAAGCATTTAACATAAAATTATTTACGTATTTTTATTAAAAATAATAAAACAAAATCGGATAAGCTTAAGAAATCACCAATTATTGAGATTATGACAAAACATTTATCGGGATGATCACGAAAGTACTAACCAGGCGTAACGTTTTTACCACATACTCTACCAAATTCCAATATTATGATAGATATTGTTTATGATATTTTGCGTTAAATGGAGAATGCTATCAACTTTATTATTTTTAATTAAACACCCTTTATATATAGCAATTCATTTTAATCAATGTAGCAGTTAGGCTGTATAAAATACCCTATATTTGTATCAAATAGTTTTCGAGATATGTTCATTTAAACTGTGCAATTAAATTTTTATAACTTAGATTGATGAACGATAAATATTAAATTTCTGATCTGAGGTGGCTTTGAATAAAAATAATCGGTTAATTCTCTTTTCTCAGGACTTTCTTCCTTAAGAATCCTCGCTTTATGAAAAGAGTACTTTACAAATTGAGTTAAACCAGTTACCCGGAATTTCCCTGTTAATGTATCCTTCAGTCTAATAAGGGATTGCAAGATAGCATAATTTGTATATGTACTGTACATATTATTAAATAATAACTACATATTTAAGCTTCACTTTCCCTGATAATGGGATTCTGGAATTCATAACGAGTTCTGAGTAAAACAAATTTACCGTTTTTTTTAATAATTTTTAGAAATATTTTTCAAAAATTTAAATTTTTTTTTAAAGCAAATTGAAGTCAATTGGATAAGTAGTTATTGAGATATGCCGCGTACAGACGGAATGACAGACTAAGGGAAATAAGAGAACATGTTTTTCGGGGTCCAGTATCCGAAAAACCCAAACATCTGCAAAAGTATGGAAGATGGATTATAATAATTCCCTCGTACGAGGGAAGTAAAGAGACATGGTCGTGGTTTTTATATGCATATTGTTAGCTTTGACAGCTGGACAATATTAAAAGTATACCGTTGTGGAAAATTATATTATCAGTAAAACTGAAATTAACATATTGGCGTATTGCAATAGATCCTACTCCATCATTATGACAAATATGCGGTTTAATAAGTTAAATTAATATTGGTTAAAGTGTGCAAAAAAATTTACCTTTTAAGTACCAAATCCATCACCAGCTTTTCGAAGCATATTATTAAAGAAGACGACTTTTGAAATTGGTGATTTTGATAGTCTAATTTGCAGACATTAGTTCTTTTTCTGAAAAATTCCGAAATTGATGTAGGAACTGTATAATATAGAATCAGTTTTATAAATTTACGAGTATGTGAACGTTCAATTAACCATAACAATACTTGATATTGGGCTACCAAAAGTCTGCCCTCAGTTCCAGAATAGTAACCAACTATATCTGAGAGAAAAGTTTCGTGACAATTGGAGAGTCACAAATGGTTCGGTTAGATGGCTAGCGGGTTCGCCTCAGCCGTTTAAATTTCTCGTACTGTTTACATCAAACAAAATATCTACAAATATGACTTGAAAATGGAACATTTAAGCATCATTAATTCATCTATAGATGATTTCTTTTTTTATTTTGTTTTGTGTTTCATAACTTTAGTTCCATTTGTAATAAATCTAGCTTTTATGTTTTATTTTATTTTTAATTATTTATAATAATTCAATAGTATTTTTATTTCCAAATCAAAATCGATGTTAGAATTATTAATAATTCTGCACATATCTAAAAAAATTCAAGAATAGCATTTGGCTATTCTTCAAATGTATTAAATATAACTTTTGCTCTTTTTTCAGATCAAATATAATATTAATCGTTTATCATCAGTCTAAATTATAAAAATATAATCTCGTGAAGGGAATATTTTCCAAAAGTATTTGGTATGGTTAGTAATTTTGTCGTCACCCGATATATCTTAAAGAAGCAAAAGGTAAAAGAATAGAAGGTCACTATATATGCTTTAAGAAATCGAATCCAATTAAGTAAACCAGTTAATTGAGGATGGTCGGTAGCCATACTTTAAAGAAAATTTTAAATAAAAATTTTTCATCAAAAAAATAAGGGTCATAAATGCCACATTAAATATTAGTTTAACTGATAGTTTGTATACTTTATATGTTATTAAAAAAAGTATTCATAAAGTGTAATCAACACAACACACTAGCTACTTATCAACTCATTAAATTCCGTATAAGTTGCCACTTTTTATCAAATTAAAAAATATCCATTTGGTAACATGCAATTAGCTCCAAGTAAACGTAAATAAATCGAAATAGTTTAAAATGCAATTTACTTACTGTTAATAAAATATATCATTGAGGCTAAATGATATCGGCCATTAAAAACGCGCCAAACCTATTAAAAATATTGCCTAGTTCCCTAATATACAGGGTGTTCCTAAATATCATTTACAAACGGTAGGGGGTGATTCTTTAGTTATTTTATGACTGAAATTTCAAATATACTTAGGTCCACAAACGATTCGTTACCAGTCTACAGGGTATGGTAATTTCAATATATTTTTTTAGTTTTTTCCTTACAGCTCCTGCAGTTTTTGAGGTATTTACCTCAAATTTTGAAATAAGATTACGCAATAGGAGTTACATGATTGCACATGTCCAACGGTTGTTAGAATCTACAGGGTGATATTTTTTCAGGGGTTATGCAGTCATGCCCTCTTTTCTCTCTCTGAACTTTTTTTGCGGCGCTCTGGTAGATTCTAAAAAAACAAAATCGCTTTTCTAATTTATTTAGAAACTTTTTGTAGTTTTTTCGTATCTCCAACCCTTATCGATAAAAAACTATTTTCTATAATTAGCTAGATGAAACTAATTTCTTTGAAATGGTCTAGTAGACTATGGCTTCATTTGGATAATCTTTTGTTTTATAGGGTTTGACATTTTATTTTTCATTATCTAGTTAAAAATTAAAGCTGGGATGACCCGGTTTTTGTAGCAATAACGTTTATTTAAAAAAAAACGTATTTATGTTTTAACAACAATAATTAACAATTAACCACATAAGACAAAAAAACTACTTCACAAAAATTGTTGAAATTGACTTGTTTCAACAGTTATACAGGCCCCGATCTTCTTAGCATTGATTCTCGCACTCTTCCAAGCACCCCTAGAGTATTTTTTACGGTTTTAAATTCATCTATTATTCGATGTAGTAGGTCATCACCGGTATTCACCGGTGCTGTATACAATAGTTACTTGAGATACCCCCATAGAAAAATCTAGGCTATTCGGGTCAGGGGACCTAGGGGGCCATGGCTGAGGTCTACCTCGTCCTATCCACTTGTTTTGATATACTTCATTTAAATACTCCCGAGCCAAAATAAAAAAATGTGCTGGGACGCCATCATGCATGTACCACATTTAATTCTTAGCATAAGGGTAAGTCTTCAAGTAATAAAGGCAATCCATGCTGCAAAAAGTGCCTACATGAGTCACCAGTAAGTCGACCAGGTAAAAAGAAAGGACCAATCAGATAATCCCCGAATATACCACCCCATATATTTAATGAAACCTGCTCCTGAAAATGAGTTTCGATAATTTCATGAGGATTCTCGTCTGCCCATAACTCGTTCTTATGGAAATTCGTAATGGAATTCTTTGAACTTGGGATTTACTACTAGCCTGTTAAAGTATCACCTGCAGAAATTAATCCTTAGAGAAAAATCACGGGGAAGGAGCACCTGCACCCTTTGAATGTGATAAGGGTATAGCAGAGAACAAACAACTTGATGGCTAATATTTAAAAATACGGAAATTTTTCTAGTGCTGATCTCTGGGTGTTCTTCTATTTTATTTAGAACAGCTTCTTCGATCTGTGGTGCTGTTTGGTGTTCTTTTTAAAAGTTCTGGTTTCTAAAAGACGACTATGAATATTCGAAAATATTCGTTGATCAAGTATTATTCGTATTTGGAGAGCACTCCATGTACAGACGTCTGGCTTCTCTTATATTTCCATTCGCAAGGCCATAGATAAAATGCATCTCAGCAATTTCAGAATTCGTATAAATTGTCATTATAACGAATATTTAAAACACTTTAACACTTTACAACTCTTAATTTTGACACAGATTAAGAATAATCTGTGATATTGATACAACTTAGGATTTGAAATGACAAAATCAATAAAACAAAAGATTATTCAAATAAAGTCATAGCGTAGTAGAGACCATTTCAAAGAAATTAGTTACAGATAGCTAATTACAGAAAATCGTTTTTATTTTTTTCTCGATAATAGTCGGAGATACGAAAAAACTACAAAAGGGCAAAAAGTTTCTAAATAAGATAGAACAATGATTTTGTTTTTTAGAATCTACCAGCGGCTCACCGCAGGGGAGGAAAATAAGGCATAACCTCTGAAAAAATATCACCCTGTAGATTCTGACAACCGTTTGACATGTGCAATCATGTAACTCCTATTACGTGATCTTATTCCAAAATTTATAAATATCTCAAAAATTGCAGGAGCTATAAAGAAAAAACTAAAAAATATTGAAATTACAGTAGTAATTTAGATGTACTGTAGATCGGTAACGAAGCGTTTGCGGACCTAAGTGCATTTGAAATTTCAGTCATAAAATAAACCAAAGAATCACCCCCTTCCGTTTGTACATGATATTTAGGAACACCTTGTATGTAACATAACGATAAGAAACTCGCCCAAAATCTGCCATAACTATTTTGTCATGTAACCCTAATTTTGCGGTATGCTACATAAATCGAAGTTTAATACGTAATAAGTCTATAACCATTCCCTTTCAATTATTCAGCCAGTTTTTCTGTTTCTGATGATAGAAAGCTTGATCAAAAATTGAAAGGGGCTCCAAATAATCTTAATTTACGTATCTATTGCTGTGCCTTGCTTTTTCAATATGTTGAATATGAAACAAGTACATAGAAGTCGTTTCATTTGATTCAATTCACTGGCCAACAAAAAAAGTTTTTTGTTGTAACACAAATCAGAATAGCATAATCTAATAGAATAGACCTATCCAAATACGAAAATGACAAATAGAAAGTTGTAGCACATAGGGTTTTCTTGTTAGAGTTGTAGAATCATATCGAATGTTACGATACTTAATATCTATAGAAAAAATGATTTCAGAAAATTCTTAACCCTGTTTATTGACTATGTTTACAGTTTTCGCCTATTAAACATACCATACATCTAAGAGAAAAGCAAACGAGAAAAATATTAACTTAAAACACTAATTAAACTTTATTTTTTCCGTTTATGAGGTGTCCTATTTTCTCTCTTCAAAAACCAACAGTCACCCATCATGGCTGGATACCATCGTCCTTGGTACCGAATTTCCATTGTTCTGATATCTTGGTGAAACCTTTCACCCTGCTTGTCACTAACAGCTCCCCAATTTTTAGGAAAAAATGACAGATGGGAATGGAGGAAGTGAATTTTTAATGACATTCTGGCACCAAGCGCTTTATAGGCATCTAAGAGTTCATTAACTAATTGTTCATAATTTTCATCCATATTGTTGCCTAAAAATCCTCTTTCTACATTAACAAATGAATTCCATGCTCTGATTTGCTGCCTGGTAAGCTTTTCCGTAAAATTGACATCGTCCAGCAATTTTCTGTGGCCCAATAAAAATGCCTTCTTTTAATTTGGCATCACTTAACTGGGGAAACACTTGTCTTAGGTATTTAAACCCATCACCATCTTTATTCAAGGCCTTCACAAAGTTTTTCATCAGCCCAAGTTTAATGTGAAGAGGAGGCAAAATGACGTTTTTGGGATCAACAAGAGGTATACATTTAACATTTTGAGATCCCGGTTGAAATTCGCTTCTTTCTGGCGAAATTTTTGTTACATAATGCTGATTTTTGCACGACTGTCCCATAAACAAAGAAAACAGCAATATTTTGTAACTCCCCCCCTGAAGACCCACTAAAATCGCTATAACTTTTAAGTCCCCACATCTGCCATTTATACCTATTGTAGTTTATTTTATCCAAAATCGTGCGCATATTTTCATAATTTTCTTTCATTGCAACTGAATGGGCAACTGATATAGAAGATTTTAAATTTCCATAATGCAATAACAGATCTTTTAAGCTATATTTAGATGAGTCTATGAATAAGCGCCACTCACGGGGAGAATGTTGAATATCAAGTTCCCGCATTAAACTGTCTATATCAGTACACGCGCACAACGAATTTTCCATACTGTAGAATTCAGAAAACATAGCATTTCTTTTTCTGCAATTCGCAATTTGTGTTTATTTGGCCAATAGGTTCCATTCCTTAAGACGGGAACCCAGAAGTTCTGACTGTTGCTGACCTACCCCCAAATCACGTACTAAATCATTTAATTCACTTTGATTGTTCAAATGTGGCTCGCCGGAATTGGGACCTGTGGTAAAAGTAGAATCGGTGCACTTTTCTTCTGAACTGCCTGATGATGCGTTATCCCATTATCTCCCAAATCAATAGCTTGCCAATTTAAAGGCGCAATCGTCACTGGCAAATTTGCATTAGGAGGAACAGGTCGTATGGCAGATTGCAAATTTGGATATTCTATATTGTGGAATATTTTGGAATAACCTTAAGCCTTTGTCAGGCAAAAATAACAATCGTCAGAATGATTGGTCGGTTCTCGCCATACCATTGGAACTTCAAAAGGCATACGTTTTCTCTTTCCCTTCATCCACTTCACCAATGATACACTACAACTAACACAGCACACATGGGGAGCCCACCGCTTATCTTGATCCCCAATTGACACACCAAAATATTTAAAGTAGGCTTTTTTTACATTTTCGGAAATTGGCCTGGCTTGTGATTTCACCAGAAATTCTCCACAAATATAACAAAATTTGTCAGGAGAAACTTTGCACTTCGGCGCGTTTGACTCGACATTCTCGTCTTCACATACACTTTCTTATCGATACATAGAGAACCACTCAATTTAAAACTGAACAGAATTTTTTAGTTTAACTTTATTTAATTGAGCAAAGATTCTAATCTAGACCGGTTTTTAAAACTTTGTGGTTGACTAAGATTATGAGCACTCTCATTTAAGGCCTGGTTACGATACTGCCTGTTACTTCTCAAAACAAAACATGTTTGTTCCGGTATTGCACGGTTAAATTTTCTGAAAAAGGTAATCCGGTGAACCTAGTCCTATGGTCAATAACTATCTAATTGGCCGGTTTTGTCGTATTAGACTTCTTTCATTTTCGGAATGTTTTTCTATTATTTTTTATATTTTTTGACACTTCTATAAATTGAATAATAATCAGAAATTCTGCTTTTTCCGGAGTTTGTGGCAAGTTTGCTTTAATTTGAGAGTAACAGTGTGTTAGATTTCATATATATATATATATATATATATATATATATAATCGAAATAATAAAATAAATACCTTATTCTAGTAAGAAAGAAAAACAATATTGAATTTTCCAGGTGTGTACAGAAGGCCGACTTATTTTAGAATTTACCTTTGACGACCTTATGAGGATAAAGTCGTGGCATTTTGCGGTGAGAACGCATCGAGAGCTGATACCTCGGTCGGTGGTCGGAATGCATTCGCAGCAAGACCCTGGCATGTTGGACCAACTTAGTAAGAACATTACTAGGCAGGGCATTACGAATTCTACTCTTAATTATTTAAGGGTTAGTATTTAAAACATTTACACAATTTAGACTTAACACATTATACTGTGGCCCAGTTACAATAACTTGAACTGCTGACCTGCAGAATAATTCAAATTACTGCTTTTTACATGATGAATCTTCTTAGATAGCGCCTAAACTATGAAAGCTATGAAAAAATTGTATGTTACAGAATTAATTTTAAAATATTTGAGAATTTACAGAGCATTCCAAAAAAGGGTACTAAATAAATATTTGTTTATTTTTAATAATAATCTTAAAATGTATATTATTTTTGTTTTTTGGATTTTTAAGCCAATTTATTAATTTTGTTCTAATATTTTGGGAGTGACTCCTTTAGAAAGTAATAGTGATTTAAATAAGATTAACACCATTGGCACTTCGAGGTCCTCATATATACACTTACTTAATGTTACAATTTGCTATACAGGGTGTTAAGGGTTTTCTTGACCAACTCGGTTAAGCGAAATATGCATTATTTCGGTTTCTTTAAATGGAACTGAAATACACTTATTTTTTTAAAAATAGTTATTTTCTATACCTAAATCATGTATTTTTGAAAATATTGTAAAACTACTAATCAAGGTTGCTATGGGCAACAAGAAAATAATGACATAAGGAAGAACATATTTAATGTTAGCAAAACCTAATTAAATGATCAAAAAATACTTAATTTTAAGCTGATTATTTTGTTACCAACAAATAAATTAACAATTGACTTTTTTGTTGTAACTGAATTATTTATAAAATTGCTTTGTAACTGGATTTACAGATTTTATAAATTGATTTCAATATGAGACCTATTAAATTTAAGTGCAGGCACGAATTAATTTTAAAAAGTCATTTTCGTTTTATCTTAACATTTTTGGAGTGATTGTTTAAAACTCGGTTTGAAATATTTCCCTAATTCGATCTTGCATATTCCCTCTGGTACTAGAGCTATATTGCATACTCTTTACATATCCTCTCAGGAAAAAATCAAGTTTGATTTGTGACTGATCTTTCTGTCCACGACAGTTGACCTCCCTTGCCTATAGAATTATCATTAAATCGTTAGTTAAAGAAAGTTGTCACCAGTAGATAAGCCGGCGATCCATCCTGCTCTAGACACATTCTTTCGCGAATATATTGCGGCAAAGTTTACTGAATAAAAATATAAGTTGTTGCACTGGGCCGTCGGCACTTTGAAAATCGCATATAAAAGGCGAGCCGCCTAGTTTCAAACCCGATCGACACTGGCTCCTGTTACCGAGCTGTTTAAAAGTAGTTTGGCTCCGCCGTACGAATTTTTATCTACCAGGGAATTTCAAAAGTATAAATAATAACTTTAGACAAAAGTTATTGAGTTGAATTTTGTCGTCGGACTAGTTAGCAATTACAGTTTTAAACGTTATTTAATTATAGTGAATTTAATATTAAATTGTAACTTAGCTGCTAGTCGAATTTAAGAATAACATATTTTTATTATATAAATAAAAAAATTTGTTCGGAATAGTGAAGTGTGACTCAGTACATAGTCACAGTATATAAGTGTTAAATATACTTTTCATTTTTATTTTCCGCCATTTTGTTTAATGAAGTTGGATTCCTACCAATATTTTACCATTTTCTTTTTACCTATGTGGCACTTAAATATTGGGTATAATTTAAAATAAATTCAATAAATAGTTTTTACATTGACACATACCGCCATTTTGTTAAATTCGTACCAGTTTATTCCATTTTCACATTTAATTTTTCTGCAAATTTAAAGTCAATTGAACAAAATTTTTTTACGATGGTTTTTTAAAAACTTTATTTGACAACCATTTCGTTTCGCCATCTTAAATTGAAACCGATATTATCAGTCCTTACGTACTCCGTTGATCCGCAGATATTTCCTAACCCCAAATAATACACCACTTTAACATAGCAACAAGAAGACCGTTAACGAAAACATTTAGAAACTTAATGTCTCGTAAATATCTGCGAACCAACGGAGTAGATAAAAACTGATAATATGGGTTTCATGCAGGATATAAAATCTATATGTATCCTGAGGATGCAACAATAAAGTTGCGAAACGTCAACAATTTAAAAATAATGTGTTTTTACTGGATCCTAACGCCAAATAATACACCAATCTAATATAAAAACGAGGATCGTTAACGAAATCCATTTAGAAACTTACTATTTGGAAAATAACTGCGGAGCAACGTAGTAGATAAAGACTGAAAATATGGGTTTCATGCAGGATTTACAATTTATATGTCCTGAGGATGCGTCAATAAAATAGTGAAAAGTGGACAGTTTAAAAAAGTCTATTGTTTTTTACTGGATCTCAACCCCAAATGATACACCACTCTAACATAACAACAAGAGGATCGTTAACGAAAACCATTTAGAAACTTAATATCTGGGAAATATCTGCAGTCCAACGGAGTAGATAAAGACTGATAATATGGGTTTCATGCAGGATATATAATCTATGTGTTCTGAGGATGCAACAATAAAGTTGGGAAACATCGACAATTTAAAAAAAGACTTGCTTTCTTTTATTGGATCTCAAACCCAAATAATACACGACTCCACAATTTTTTTTAACATATTACTAGGTCATCCTCATATGACCCTTAATTTTTGGGCAAAATTTGGAGTCAATCGTGTTAGTACAGTATTTATGCTATGTCCCGAACAAATAGACAGACAAACAGAACGACAGACGAAATGACGGAATTGATAAAACATGTTTTTTACAACCATCTACAGAGCAGTATTTAATAGGCATATTGGCTCAATTTGTCAAATAAATAAAAAAAAATTATCTCACTATATAGCACAATAACAAACTGGCGCGATCATGGAGCCCGACCAACTGTGTATATGCCGGAGACCCGACCGTTACCCAGAATGTACCAGCCGGGGCGGGACACGAGGAATAAGTAAATTGAGTCACGTGTTCAAGTGCTGCAACTTATATTTTTATTCAGTAAACTTTGATTCCGGTGACCCATTTAAAAGTACTTCTAGTTGGTTCTGTAAGCAGTCAAGATACATATTTTACCACTATTATGTCCATTCAATTTTTGTTTCATAATGGGGTTTCCTATTATGGGTGTTCATACATTAACCGACCATGTATGTTGATAATGAATTTCTCACGTGAAAAATAGATTGCTGGTCTATTAAACACACAATTTCTGCGAATTCTAGGCTCACCATTAAACATAACATTTTCGAAAAACTGAGGCCTAGTGACAAAAATTAATCTTTTTTCATTATCTTGAGGATCTAATTCCTGTAGTAATTAAATATGATGAAACGTTCACTGCGAAATACTCTTGATATTGATAATGCACTAAAGGGAAGCTCTTCGGCAAGCTGTCTAGTACTTTTGTGATCAGTTTCTTTTCATCTTTCAAATCTTACCTTTAATTTTAGGTTTAGGTATAGGACGTATTTAAGAAAAAGTAAAGGTAAATCTGCTTGAGTAAAAAAATATAGTGTTTCGCTTAAAAAAAAAATAACTTTTCCGATTCCGTCAAGACAGCGCTAACACCCTATATAGCAAATTGAAAAAATATATTTGTCTATGTACGCGCTAGCCTGAAGTGCTTGTGGGATACATTTGTATATATTAGCGTTAACTCTATAGGTCACTATGACTTTCTGTCCTAAAATATCTGAAAAAAAAAAAGAATTGCTGGGGCAACCAAAAATACCTATAAGGGTTAGAAAACCTTGTTGATACACCCTGTATAATATCAAATCATTCTACTTGTTCTGTCTATTTATGTAAATTATTTTGTAAGTGTAGAACATTTTAGTGGACAATGTTGGATTAGGTAAATTATAGTAGTTAAAATAACTTGTATTTAAAAACATTTACCATCTTAGCTTTATTAGTAACCACTAATACTAGGTTTTTGGGGCTTCAAATAGACGGAAGGTTAAAGTTTGAACAACACATTTTAGCATTGAATAAAAAATTATCTGCCAGTTGCTATGCATTGAGAGTGATTGCTGGGGAGCTGGATGAAACAATGACCAGGACTTCATATTTTGCTCTCATAGAGTCGCATTTGCGGTATGGGATATCTTTTCGGGGATCATGTAGTGACACTTTATTTCAGTCAGTGTTTGTAATACAAAAAAGAGCTCTTAGAATAGTTTGCAAATTTGGCCGTAGAGACTCTTGCCGGCCCGGTTTCGTAAATAAAAAAATACTAACTCTTCCTAGCTTATTTATTCTCGAGTCTGTGTGTCTAATGCACAGGAAGCGCAAGAGTGATATCTTGTCTGCAAGACCGGGGGGATATTCCTCTCGCCGCACCCATACTATTGCACTCCCAATTCCCACATCAGGACTTACGAAAAACTCTTTAGTATATAACAGCAAAAAGCTCTTTAAACATCTGCCCAATTCCATAAGGCGGATTGAAGAGGAAAAAAGTTTAAATACGAAGTGAAGAGTATTCTAGTTGCGAAGGCCTATTATGGTGTGCAAGAATTTTTTGACGATACACTCTAAAATTTTAGCAAATTTTTATGTTTTGTTTTTGTCTTTTTATCTTTAACCGGGGTTAATTCGGCATTACTATTTTATCCCTTTTATTTTATTTATATTTTTATTTATGTTTTTATTGTACTGCCGGTTGTATAATTTTAGTAACTAGGTGTAGCTCTTAATTTTAATATTGACACTGTTATTTTTTCTGTTTGATTGTTTTTTTAGTACCTTTATGCATATTATTGATTTGTCATTAAAAAATTAATAATATACATTTTTTATATTGAATTTCATGGTGATAATTTTATATTGACTAGTTCTTAATTTTAATATTGACGTTGTTTTGTTTTATTTTTTAGTACCTGTATTTATTGACGGTTTTTAAATTCAATTATTTAAACTATCTTGTTTTTAATTGTAATTATTGTTTGCTATTATATTTTGTACTATAGAATTTTTCCCCTAGCTTTGTAAATGAGAACACTGTTCTTTGTACAATAAAGCATATTTGAAATTGAAATTGAATTGAAATAAAGTGGCAGTATTTAGTTTTAATTTCGTCGCCACCAATGAGTCTTATAAGAGTTATAAAAACGTAACATAAAAACTAAGTAGGGATGGGCAAAAATAGATTTTACCTATCTCCTATATGTAACTGAAATTTAGTCGATGAAATTAAGTTATTACTTATCGATATTAACCATTTGCGGTTTAGAACAAAAATATATA
The DNA here is from genome assembly GCA_030620095.1 of Kuschelorhynchus macadamiae. NCBI lineage: Eukaryota > Metazoa > Arthropoda > Insecta > Coleoptera > Curculionidae > Kuschelorhynchus > Kuschelorhynchus macadamiae. Next base: position 1,845,262 of record JAUTXW010001314.1, read on the forward strand.
TCGAAGAGCAAAGCCTTTATAAATAAATATGTAATCATTGTAATCCATAACTATCGAAGTCATCGACTATCGATATTATCAGATACCTATCGGCATTGTTGCCCACCTATAGACATGAATCGATAAAACGCCCATTCCTACTTAAAAACTTATGGTGTTATTAGTGGGGTGACTGTTTTTCTTTTACTTGTATTTATATTTTAGCTATGTGTGATATTAGAACCAATGCAAGAATTAATGTCGAGAAACAAGGCTTACGCGCTTAGTCCGAGGGATTGCCTGAAGACAACGCTGTTTCAAAAGTGGCAACGGATCATCGCCCCGCCTGGTACGAGAGGTACCTCTTTTAATTTGCACTATAGGATTATTCATTTTTGCCTTACTTGAAAATATGAAACAAGTATATTTGTGAGCATGCATGACCTGGTATTGTGTGATGAACTGATAATTGATCTATTGAACTATGTGTCATATAAAATAAACAATAAAATTAAAAACTCTAAATATTTTTGTCACTTGCATAATTAAATAATTGTTGATTGGCCAAAAAATAAGGAGAAAACGAAATATATAGATTAACCGAATTCCATCACTCAATACATGAACAAATGTGCTAGATCCATGGTGATCATGTAGAAATTATTGAAATTTAATGGTACTATTTTCTGTTTCAAGTTCTTTTATACAGCACTCCATTGTTAGGAATCTGAGTAAAGTAAATATAGACAAATGTAAGTTTTTGAACAGAATTTGTATTGCAAAAATGAAAAACAATCCTGACAAACTAACCATATGCACGATTACTAGTTATTAGTTATACACCAGTAAGTCGAAACAAATTAATTTTTATTCCTTTGAAAACCCTACCCAATTCAATTTCTTCTTAAAGTTGTATTGAATATGCAAAAATATGTAAATATATAATATTTAACTAAATTTAGAGGCCATAACTCTTATAAAGTTTATCTTTCTTATCAATACTGAGAACAGGCTAGACAGGGTTAGAATTCAAGGGTAATCTTAGATATACTTTTTAAACCCTAAATATGTGATTTATTATTCAAATTATCTGTGTATTAAATGTGAAGAAAATAGTTTTTAACTTGTTCTTATTTAGTTTATCTAGTCACTATTAAAGTTAAAAATATTGATTATTTAGGAATATTAGTATTTGCCGTAATATGGTTAGAACATCGCTCTTAACACTTTTCTTTAAAAAGGTTTTAATGGGAGACACTGGACCTTTTTTTAATTTTTAGGTTCTGCGAAACAGTCGTAAGTTTTTTTGTGTAGGATATTTTTTCATTTCTCTAACCATTTCTTAAATATAATTTTTTTTGTTTTTCTTTCTTTCAAAACTATGTGAACAATATTTTCGTCTCCACATATCAAATCAACGTAAAATTTTAATATTATTCAGTTAACATATGGTACTTTAATTTTAGCAACATAGGATCTCCGACTTTTATACAGAGTTTCCTAAAAATTAACGGCAATTCAGATTTCATAAACTTGATCAATAGCGACTTTTTTCAAATGGAACACCCTGTATATTATTGAAGCGTTGAATAGAGTGGACAAATTGATTTTTTTTGATTTAAGTTATTCAAAAACCTGTTGTGAGCTGCTCTCGATCTATAAGTGATTTTATGAATAATTATTACTATTAATATTCGACAAATAGACATTAAATATCTAAAACGCTAACAGCCGGTTGCACAAAACTTAATTGCTGTTTGGAAAGCTTTCTAAATTTGACAAGCTGCTTATAGAAATCTAGGAACCCGCTGTTAAACTTGACATTCCGTTAAACATTCTAAACTTTAATTGTGTTTCCTGCAACCGGACTTGTCTTTTATAATGTAACCACAGCCTACGCAATGCCAAACGGGTTTCTTATAATTGTGGTTCTAAAAAAAAAAACGGTTTTTTATTAGTAAATTAAAGCTTGGAATTCTCATCTAATACGTCAAATGTTTAAAGTGCTGACCATTTGCATCTAAGTTATCAGTAATACAATTCGTCACATGATAGGTAGTAGCCCTTTAAATTTCTGATGGGTCAAGTTGGGCAAAAGCCCGGCTTACCCGATTCTTCAGATCTTCTTTTGAATTTATTGGTGTTTTATAAACCATTTCACACAGAAAAAAGTCTAATGGAGTAAGATCTGGAGATCGCGGTGGACAACTTTATGATCCTTCACGTCTTATCCACCTGTCTTCAAACATAACATATAGTTCGGCAGAAACTTCATGGGTACAATGGGTAGAAGCTCCATCCAGTTGATACCAACAATTTCTCAACTCGATAAGCAGTAGATTATCCAAAAAGTCATTTACGGTCTTTCTTAGCATTTCAATAAATTTTGCAGAAGCTAAATTTTCATAAATGTATATTTAAAATTGCCTATTCATCAACAAACAAAATAAATTAAAACTAAATTTTTGTTGGCAACCTTTTTCTTTTTTAAAGTGTGATTTTCTGCATCCGAAAAATGATTTTTTCAGTCCAAATAATTCTCTTCAGAAAATCTGGATCCTCCTGTGTACGAATTAATAACATTTCGCAAAGATCTATACGTTTTGGAGGATCATCTGGTTTTAAAGCCTGTAATGTAATTAGTTTGTAGACATGCATATTATGTTTATGTAAAATTTTCCATATTGATGTTTGAGTTATTCCTAAATTATTTTTTGAAACTTGTTATTGAAACATGAGGATAGGCATGAAAATACGCCAAAACGTCAATTTCATTTTCTTCGTTTTCAGTAATAGGGTGAAATTGAGAAGTCTCAGTTTCGAAATTTAAAAAGTTGGCGGCAAATTTAGAAAAAGAGCTTTAAATTTTCTACCCTGTTTTTGCAACAGTTCTTTGACACTCGCCGTGAATATAAAACAAATTTAAAATATCCGCATTTGAATAACTATTATTCTCCATTTTCGCCAACTTAATCTGACACAAACTAAAAAGTGAGACATGCCATGCCACTGTCGTTATGTATTGCAGTTGTTACATTGTAGCACACTTGGCGTTTTAGATCTTTAATGTCTTCGAATTCAAATACTAATTGTAATTGTTCATAAAATCGCTTATAAATCGAAAACGCTTCAAAATAGGTATAGGAACCCCTTATATGAAAAAAATTAAATTTGTCCACTCTATTCAATGCTACAATAATATACAGAGTGTTCCATTTAAAAAGTCACTTTTGATCAAATTTATAAAATCTGAATTGCAGTTAATTTTTAGGACACTCTGTATAAAAGTATGCGACATTATATTGCTAAAATTAAAGTACCACATGTTGACTAAATAATATTACAATTTTATATTGGTTTGACATCTAGAGACCAAAATATTGTTTTAATTCACATAGTTTTGGTAAAAAAAAAACACGGAATAATTAATATTTAAGAAACGGTATGAGAAATGAAAAAATAATCCTATACAAAAAAAAACTTAGATTGTTTCGGAAAATCTAAAAATAAAATAAACTACAGGGTGTCCCATTTAGAATTCCAAAGTTAATACCAGTTACCAATAGATCTGGAGTGCAGCCTCCTATGGCCATAATCAAAATTTCAAATTTATTTTTCTTTTCGTTCTCCAGATACTTCTATCGCACTATCGAGTATGGAGTACCCTATATAGCAAGTAAATTATATCAAAAACAGATTATATCCCAAATAGACGACGATTCATCCAGTATAAAATAAATGACTCAGTAAATAGGTCCCATCTTTGTCTTCTATTCAGTATAGTTGGGATGTATGAAAGTAGCCCTAAGTTGCCAGCCCGCCATGCTTGGCATCCTATCTATTGGTTAAATTCGTTAATAGATCGGTTTTATTTTATTTATTTTTTTATTTTACAAAATAAACGGATAAACCATTTTACAATATCAAATTCAATAATAAACACTAAATGAACAATGTACAAACAATGAGCATATCTCAAAAATATACAATAAATCTACCTTCTATTAAGCAACAATTTTTTAATGGCGCTCTTGAAACCAGGCAGCGTGCAATTGAAGACATCAAGCTCATCTTGATGTTCGTTAAGAAGCCGAAGAGTTCTGTCAATAGGCGCATGCATACCGTAATTGGTGGCATGGTGTTTTACATAGAATAAGTTATACCGGCGTAATGTTCGAGAGGGGATGTTTGGTTTTATTAATGATAAGAGCTCTGGGCAGTTGGTCTGACCGTTAATAATCTTGAAAACAAAGCACAGGTCATGGAGCAAGCGCCTATCACTGAGGGTATTCAGTTTCAATATTCGGAGCATATCGGAGCGGTGATAATCCTCCACATTAATGTTAAGCTTGAACGCAGCAAAGCGTAAAAACTTGTTCTGGACCCTCTCGATTGCATCTGCATGGACTTGGTAAAAGGGAGACCACACAACAGAAGCATATTCAAGATTAGACCTAACTAAAGCACAGAAAAGGATTCGGATAACATTAAGAGGAAGGTCAGACCAATTTCTCAACATAAAACCTAGCATCATCATACCCTTAAGACCAATCCTAGAAATATGCTCACGAAAATTCAGTCTCTCATCGAGTAAAATTCCGAGATCCTTGACGATATGAACTCGCTCCAACTCAACACCATTTATGTTGTAATGAGTATCACGCCTATTAATACCCTTAAAGAAACTGATATAACAGCACTTTTTTATATTCAAAAATAAGTGATTCACCATGGTCCAATCCCACAAGGCATTCAGACTATTCTGAAGGGTCACCACATCCTCAGCCTGCTTAATCGGCCAGTATAATTTTAAGTCATCAGCAAACATGCTTACATTACAGTTGCTGACCCGTTCAATGATATCATTGACAAATAGGTTGAAAAGAAGTGGGGCACAATGGGAGCCCTGCGGCACCCCAGAAGAAACATGGATTAAGGAGGAAATGTGGTTCTTGTTCTTGACACACTGTGTCCTGCCTGTAAGAAAGCTCTCCAGCCAGCTGACCAGGGATGAAGAGAAACCCAGGGCACCGAGCTTGGCCAGTAATAGTTTAAAGACAACCCTGTCAAAAGCCTTGGAAAAGTCAGTGTAGATTGCATCCACCTGAACTCCATTCTCCAAAGCTTCCAACAGGTCCGTCTCAAACCTAACAAGATTAATTGTGGTGGATTTGCCAATAGAGAACCCAAACTCCTCATTGTGCACAAGACCGCCACAAGCCCAGCTAAGTTGGTCATATACTAAACTATCAAATAATTTGGATAAAGCTGACTGAATACAAACCCCTCTGTAATTCCTAACATCCTCAGCATCGCCAGATTTAAAAATTGGAGTTATATAGCAGTGTTTCCATATATCTTGAAACGTGGAGTCACAAAGAGACATGTTAAAAATAGTCTGCAGAGTTCCAGCTAAGGTACATATACAGTTTTTAATAAATATGTTTGGTATGTTATCAGGGCCACAATTTATCTTGTCGGGAAGGGCAGAAATTTTATTAAAAACCTCCACAATGGAGAAACAGCAAATGGTGACGTTACTAGTGTTGGTAAAATTGTAGTCAGGAACAGGGCAATCTGTCTTAACATAAACTTCCGAAAAATGCCTGGCAAACAAATTTACAATTTCCTCTCCGTTCTCGCCAATCTCGCCATCAAGATTCATGCAATTTGGAAATCGATTAGATTTACGTTGCTCATTCACATGTCTCCAGAAGAACTTGGAATTCTGGATAAAAGATCCCTCTAAATCAACCAAGTGTGTGCTATGACATCTGGTAGACTCAAGCTTACACATTGCACGCAGCTCAGAGAATTCGGTATAATCGTCCTGACTATGGGACTCCATGAATTTCTTATGCATAGCTTTTTTCCTAATAATAAGGTGTTTCAATCGAGGACTAAACCATTTGGGAAAATTCGAGGTTTTAATTCTTTTCCGAGGTACAAATAAGTCCAAGCAGAAGTTCAAAACATCATACAATCTCTCTACGGCCAAACAAACATTATCCTCACCAAAAAGAGCTTCCCAATCCACACTTGCCAAAACGTCGTTTATAGCCAGATAATTGGCATTTCTGAAATCATAGTAGAACTCATCATATATCAAATAATCGACTTCGGCTGAAACTTTAAAACAATATGGTTCATGATGCATACTACCTGGCAACAAGACATCGCTTGCTATGACGGATTCGATATCAGAAAGATGAGAAAACAACAAGTCTAAAAATACATTTCGGCTATTGGGTATACAATTTACTTGAAAAAGACCCAGAGAGGCAAAGACCTCGGCAAAGCCTCGGGCAGGATAATCCTCAGGGCAGCGCACTGTGACACCATAAACACTGTTTTCCCAAGAGGCTGCAGGCAAGTTATAGTCGCCAAACAAGGTTATAGCAGCTGACGGATAATTCATGGACACCTCTTGTACCGATAAACAGTGCTGTTCATATTTATCTTCAGCAGAGTTTGGTGGTAAATATACCCCTCCAAGAATCAGAGTCCTTTTAGCCAACTTAATCTCGACAAACACTTGTTCAATACTTTTATTGGACACAATTAACTTTCTAGACTTAAGGTTGTTAGAGACCGCCATGAGAACACCACCCCCCCTGAGTCTGTCACTTGTTTCCTCACTGCGATCAAAACGATACACATTAAATACTATAACCTGGCCTTTTGTTTCTTTGAACCAAAATTATGGTAAAGTAGACCAAAATCACGCTTGTGAGAAGAACGACACCAAGCTGAATATTTTTGTGCGAGTGCCAATATTACGATTAAACGGCGACAATTGATGCGGCGAATTTTAGAAAGTGCCTGATGGACTGTATAATCGATCTTTGGTCATAATATAGTGATTCCTTTTTCCATTTTTCATAAATGGCTGACCTGTATATTGTAGGTAATAAAACTATATTATTTTAGATTTTTTGATTGTGTAAAAAAGTAAATTTTATTGCAAGAAAATATTTTACATCATCCCAGTCGCGTAGATTTTTTAATTTTACCCCTAAAATTTATAACATGTTTATATTTATATATTATATTTTTATAAATTTTGTATATATTCAACCACTTTTTATATTTTGACATGAAACATTGATAACCTCAATACTTTGATATATAAGTAATATAATCAAATAAATACTGTACCTAACGTATAATATTTACAAGCATTATATATGCTTTTAGAAATATCAAAGAAAAGACTACCTAAGCACAGTAGGCTTTCCATGAAACATGTGAACATAAACATTTTTATAAAATAGATAAAACCGACTTGAAAAAAAAACACTGAAAAGCAAAAAAAAACAGTAAATAAATATTATACTTGCTTATAAAATGAACATTAAGTCACTCAGCCTCACTCATAAATGTCTTTTTTGTGATATACTTAATATTTTGGGATTAATTTGACGCCTGCTTCAAAACGTCTCTTCAACTTTTTTAAAGTTGGTTTATTTTTTTATGGTTTAGAAAGTTTTTACTGGGTTTAGAGAGGTTTTTCTTAGATACTCTCATAAAATCTTTTATATTGCTCCTAGATAGATAGACACATTATTTATTCTCATCCAAATACTAAGGTCTTCAATGTTTACATGTCAAATTATTAAAAGTTGTGGATTTAAACAAAATTTAAAAAAATGTAATGCATAATATTACGAATTTTAGCAGCAAAAATTCAAAAATATACGCTTAATATTTATATAACATCTGATATATATTGCTGTAGAACAAAAACCTCTATATAAGTCTTTACTTTTTGATGTACTTTGTGTAACAAATATCTTTTAATTATGTAGAAATTAGACAATAAAAAAATCGTTTTATTATATAGAACAATTTACGAAAAATGGAAAAATGATCCACCTATATATGACTCATCTTGTATATTTAATATATCTAGACATTTTGGTAATAATATTTCTACAATAGCCGCATTAATGTCCCGAGTTCTTCTTTCTAAAGAAAAATGCAAATTCCATCGATATTATGGCAAAATATTGATATTCCTAAACACTCAATATTTTCAACTTTAACCCCCCTGGCAGTCATAGGATTCAGTTAAAGTAATAACAACTTTTGATCAGGAGTATGCCCAAGTAACATAAATTGTAGAAATTTGAGTTTAAAGCTAAAAGTTACGTGTTAAACGTTTTGATGACTCATTTTTTGCTGTAAATTAATAGTTCTAGTGCATTCCCTTAATTTGCCGAAACTATTTCGCGGGGCCTTTTTATATCTAAAAGCTTCCAAATTTTTCTGTTTATTTTGGCAAGAAAAGTAACTATAGCTTTAGTTACAGCTAAAATACAGTAAGAACTTATGGTTTTAATTTCAAGCTGGATTTAGCATTTCTTAATAAATAAAATTGTGGTTAATTTTTAAAGGTTATTTTAAACTGAATGTTTAGTAATAACGTTTTTTTTATTGCGTAGTATAAGAGCCAGTGCATAATCTGTTACTGGGCAAGTTTCATAGAAATATCTCATGTCCGAAATATGGGTTTTCTAGAATTATTATATTCTGCATAATTGAAGTCATACCGGGATTGATGATCCTTATTTCTGGACTTAAATTTTGAATTTTTAGTAAGATTCAATTAAGATTTGTTCTTCTGTGTAATCTTATCTTCTTTTTATGAACCATGACATGGGTGCCATTTTTAGGTTATTTTTAATGATGTCTTTATTTTAAAAATTATAATTGCTAATTTTTTGCTGCCAAAATGTCATAAAACAATTTTCAGTTATGTCTAGCCCAATTTCAAATAGTTACCCATGTACTTTTTGTCGTTGAATATATATACATATATATATATATATATATATATATATATATATATATATATATATATATATATATATATATATATATATATATATATATATATATATATATATATATATACATATATTTGTAAATAATGGGAAATAATGTGGCGCGACAAGCGAAAAGTGTGATTTTACCAATATTTATCAATAAACTGGCCTTAGCAACTAAATTTTGTTGCCAGGATGTCCAACATTTGATTAAACTTGTCATGCAAATAATGTAAATAAGGAATAATATAAGATCGCCATTAATATTATTTGATGATATAGGCTCTTGTTTATTTTAATAATAAGTAAGATTAATAAGCTTGCACAGTCAAAAACTATACTGAAACAAATAAATATATTATTTGGTTGTTATATATCCAATATAGTTGGTCGTTAATCTCTAAATGCTGAAAAATGTTGAACAATTTTGGCTGCCATCATTATATAACAACGCTTGGGTTAGGACACCTAGGTATATTAGCTGAAAATTGTTCTTCAGTGACAATGCCGCGGATAATTTATTATAGCTTAGGGTTATACTTGGGTGAAGCCTACATCATTTCAAAAATTCAGTCAAATCGACTGGGATCCAATTTACATAAGGTAGTGATTATGCTCCTTTCTTCTGGAACTTCAATCCTTTCCTTTTTTTAAAATTGGATAGACTCCCAACTCATATGTTTCTTTGCTAACCCCTGGTTAAAAGAAAAATGTATAATAACAACTGCAATATTTGTATACTAAACTACCCACATTTTTGAATGATTTATTCTGTCATGTAAACTTGAAATGTTGTGTTTATTATATATTATTAAAAAGCGATTATATGAAAATGTTGGATAACATTTCATATTAGGCACATGAGTGACGTGTAATATAACTTATATAATAAATAGCTTTTAAAAGACTTGTATCTTAATATTAATTCGTTCATTAAATTGAACTGTTCTCACTTTCAAACAGCTAATATGCTGCAAATGGTGTTTTAAGAAATATTTTGAATCGACTTGCTTTAACATTATCCTGAATTACCGTATACTAATTGTGTTATTCTAATAATTTGGTCGTCCAGAATCGCAGAGGCCGGCGAACAAAAGACGAAAACGGAAAGGCTCGAATTCAGGCGGGGCAGCAAACAACGCAGCACCAGCACCTAACAAGAAAAGATCTCCAGGTCCAAATTTCTCCTTAGCGTCGCAGGTAAATTAAATAATTATTGTCCTCATTATACAGTGTGGGCCATATACATATGGGAAACTTTTTTGATAGGGATTTCTTAGAACATTTTATTTTTAATATTGATATATGAAGAAAAAATAGTTTTGACAGTGTTGAAATTTAGATCAGATATACAGGGTATTGGAAAAAACAAAAAGCCAACATGGTCCGATAAAAAGTGGTGTTATATGATAAAACATCAAAACATTTTATCTGAAAAAAATTCTTTGAAGTTAATCTGGGATCGTTTGTATAATAAAGTGAAAATTCCAAAAAATAAGAAGCACTATGTTTTTCGATATAATAGCATATCTATGAAGCAATATAATGCAGATTTGTCTATTAAAATAATTCTAATACGCGAGTATTCATGATTTATTGGAAAAAGGCGTCCAAATTTCTTGAAGAGACCTGTTTATAATTCTATTAAATAAAACAGAAAGTCTTGGTCTCAATCAAATATTTTAAAAAACCTAAGGTGACACGTGTTTCGCTCTTGAGAGCATCATCGGACCTACAATATTGGAAAAACCTAACATACTACTTATACAATTAAAAAATAATATTAAGTATAGCTACATTAACACATTTAAAACAGCAAATCCGGGTACAAAATAAGAATAAAATACAAAACAACAAATCACACATTACATATTAGACGTACAACAAAATTGATGTTGAGCATATGCAACCATCATTTCCAGCGATTCTTCTTTGCCAATATTTTTCCCCATAATTATGTGTTATGACCGAACACCATTCTTAATTGGATACCCAGTTTATATTTTCAGATATTCCAATCTTCTAATAATCCATAAACAACAGCTGTCCAGAAGTTTCTTATTGTAGACTTTAATTTGCTTATAAAATGTAAAATGTCAAACAGCTAACTAACAATACTTTGGAAATTCACTTATTTTTATAATGAATAAATCTTATATCGACAAATAAATCTGACCTAGATCAACCCTAAAATATCGTAAAGAGGCACATAATAATTACAAGAAAACCTTCTTTTTGACAGGATGTGATGGTAGTTGGTGAACCTTCACTAATGGGTGGCGAGTTCGGCGACGAAGACGAGAGGTTGATCACTAGGTTGGAGAACACGCAATATGACGCAGCCAATTCACTTGACCACGACAACCACGGGGGCGGCGGATTCCACGGGGCCGACTCGCCCATGGCAGGCTCAAACTCGTGGGGCACAGGTATAATAATAATAATTAAATAAAATATGTATTTCAGAAATGTATCTATGAAGAAATGATCACTAACCACCTATAGGATTTTAAAATTTAAAGGTCACATTTTTCGTTTTGTAAAACTACATAATTAAAAACCTGTATTTTTTGTATATATTTGGTTTAAATAAGTAATCTACGGAAAATTTTCCTTAAAAAGGATCTGTTCTTCCTCTTTATATTTGTATAAACATGTTTTTTGAGATTTTTTTAAACAAAAACATAAGTATAGCAGCTTATATTGGTCCGATCGGAAGAAAACAAAGTTTTTTCGTTACCAAATTTCCGAGCGAAACTGCGCTGGTTTTAGAGGTTACCAAAACTGAATGAAAACTTGTGAAAAGGTGTTAATACGCATACCAAATTTTAAGTTCTTGTATCTAATAGAGGATAAAAACTGCAATTTTATTTGAAAACTGAATTGTATGTAGTTTTTATGCAAACCAGGCAATGTTTTATTTTTTAAATGCAAGGTTTTTTTATTATAGAGAAAAAAGCAGTTGAACTTAGAAGAAAAAAACAATTATTATAAAATATTTACAATTATTGATTTTAAACAATAATAAATTATAATTAATAATATTTAATTTTTAATGTTTTAATTTGTAAATAATATTTTTCAATAAAAAGGATTATTATTACTTGTTTAATTACGAATTTCGAATTATATACAAATGAAATACTAGTATATTTAATTTGTTTTTTTTTCAAAAGTAAAAAAATAATTATTTGATTTTCCTTTGAGTATCATCACTATTTTCAGTATATTCTCTACATTTAATTGTAAAAATAAATATTTAAAACAAAAAAAAATGTCAAAATTTCGATTATTCTTTCATTAAGAAATTAAATAGAATTTTTTAGTAATAAATAATTTTTCGGCCATTTTGATGAGAATAAAAAAGCCTACATCTAAAAAAAACAAACGATTTGATCGATTTGCACAAAAACTAGAGGCGAAAAAATTTTCAAATTGAATATAAATTCTTTTTTATGCATTCATATATCGCTCGTGTCGCCGTTTAGTTTAATCGCAATATTAGCACGTACGCAACAATATATATGTTTCGGTGTCGCCAGATGCTTTAAAGAGGTTAGTAGGATTACCAGAATTAACAGATAAACTCTAGCCGTTAAGCTACGAGGAAATATCGCGATGGATCCCATCCTTTCTATACTGAATACAAAGTTGGGTTCCATTTAGATCAGTGGTCGCCATCCTTTTTAATGTGTTGACCTACTTCGATAGTTTTGGAATAGATAGTGAGCTACCTATCGGTAAGAGACGTAAGCCAACCGAAATGAGATAATGCACAGTTGTATTCCACACAGATTTATTTCGTTTATTAACATAAAATAATAAAAATAAACTAATATTATTTTAGTACCAGTACATACTGCTCATAAAAAATAAGGTGTTTAAAAAATAAACAAAATTTTTATGCTATTTACAGTTACAATACAATATGATTTATGGAACTAAAACACTATAAAAGCAACAAAAAGAATAATGCGCTATTTTAATTCATGTTCAATGAGAGGGCTGACGCTCAGACTCATTAATAATTAATTAATTAATTTTTAATGTTTGCAGTATAATTTGATACAGCCATTCGAATACAATTATCCAAATATTCATCTGTAAGTCTATTGCGGTATGTCTTTTTAATTAACTTCATATTTGAGAAGGACGGTTCACACAAATATGTTAAACTAAATAACGCCTTTACTTTCAAGGCAATGCGACATAAAACAGGATATTTTTCTTGACATACTAAAGGCCAGATACATTTTGTATTTGAGTTAACCAATCTTAAAGCTCAATCATTTTGAAATGCAATTAGTTCCATTTCTGTCGCAGCGATGTCTTCACCAAAGTTCTGCTTAACACAAGTTGCGAACTGTTGGACATCAATTTCCATAAAGAGTGAAGCAACAAATTGCGCCACTAAAGCAATTCCGTTGAAGTCCGCCTTAAAACGATTTTTGAAGTTATCCTTCAAGTTAGAAATTATTTCTACATGATATTTACTTTCATAAAGTTCCAATGGATTTTGAGATATCTTTTCTGAAAGAATAGGAAAATGCTTGGTATTGCAGTTAATTAGGTTTTGTTCCCAAAATTCAAGCTTATTTATAAATGTATTTATATTTGAAATCATTTCCGGTACTTATTTGTCTTTACCCTGAAGCTGCAAATTAAGTTCATTTAATTTTTCTGTAATATCCACAAGAAAACCAAAATCTTTAAGCCATGTTAAATTTTCCAGTTCCTGAATCAGTTCATCGCATTGTTTGAAAAAATGAACTATAGCAGGTAAGACATCATTAAAACGTTTTAGCACTCATCCCCTACTCAACCATCGAACTTCAGAGTGAAGAAGTAGTTCCCCATATTGACAGTCAATTTCATCAGCCAAGGCTTTGAATAACCTCCTTTGTAACGCTTGAGCTCTAATTTTGTTTACAATTTTTACTACCAATTTCATAATGTTCTTTAGTTTTAAAAAATTTCCACATAATGCTTGCTGATAGATAATGCGGTAAGAGAGGAATTGGGGAAAACTTTCATCTTTCGACATAACGCCACGAGACCCTTATCACAACCCACCATAGCTGGAGCGCCATCGGTTGTCAAGCCTACCATTTTTGATATTGGAATTTTCTCAGTGGAAATAAGAATAATGAGATGAGACAACAAGTCTTGTCCAGTAGTATTTCCTTTCAGAGGAATAAACCTCAATAGATCTTCTTTAACCGTAAAATTACAGAAAACCATCCTAACGAACACAGCCATTTGGGAGGTGTCAACTATGTCAGTTGATTTGTCCAATTGCTGTGAAAAATAAAGACAATTATGCAAGTCACTTTTCAATTGTAATATTTATTTCTATTTTCAACTGTAATATTTATTTCTATTTCTACTCTTCTCATCACTGTATTAGCAGAAAGTTGCAGAGACCGTATTGAAGACACTGTCTCGTCTTTATTTCTAAAATTGGCAAATAATGAATCTCCAGCTTCTAAAAACGCCTGTTTTATCATTTCCCCGTCTTCATAAGGTTTCTTCTTCTGTGCAGTTATCTAGGACACACGCTAAGACATTTCAATTGCGGCCTTATTTTTGTCGATTGTTGTCCAATTAACTGATTTTTTAATTGTTTCAGTTTTTCCTTTCTGGCGGCAGAATGTAATGTGCTTCCCATTCCGAATCGAAATGGTATGTTTTCACTTTCTTACTACTTCTTGCCATATTTTAAATTGCGGGCCAACGCTAACCAAACCGCAAAATTTTGTCTCGTTCAGTTTTAAACTGCGCCTGGCCGCGGCACCTTACGTATTTATACCGTTCAAAGCAAGCCCGATCGTTCCCGAACCAAAGCGCGTTGATCAATTCTAGCAGGGTGACGTCGCATCGGCTACATATCGTTTACGGCAGTGTTGCCGCCGCTCGTGTTTATTGTGAGAATTTGCGCAATTTAGGGAATGTAAATCTTTTATATTTTAAAAATGTTTTGCGAGGTACGAGCTACCAGAATTTCCCTTGTGAGCTACATGTAGCTCGCGATCGACGGGTTGGCGACCGCTGGTTTAGATGGTTGGATGGATCATGTCCGAAGTATAATTGCTCTTTGGTCCTGTATTGAACATCTGAAACGAGCGGAGTTTTCTTGGATATTTCAAGAAGAAATTGCTTTTTTTGTTTACATCGGACCAATAGAAACCCCTATACATATGTTTTTATCAAGAACGCCATTTTTTTACACGAGTAAAAAAATATTTTCAATCATTCCACAATGCAGAAGCTCAGGATCCCCTTTCTGTGTGATTGCATCAAAATGTATATACAAAAACATCCAGCAGTACCTTTTTCACGAAAATTTCCTGTAAATTCACTGCACTAGTATAGACGCATGGTATATATTTTCTAATTTTCAGGCGCAGGGGGTTCAGGTCCAGGTGACCGAGGTCCATCCGGAGCACCACCCGGTAGCTCTACACCTCAGGGTGGTGATTCTACGCAGGACAAGAAATCCCCCGCGGTGAGCCAGTGATGACAAAGGACGGGCACACCCAAACCGGGTGGCAGCTTCGAGACCAGAGAAGGTGACCCTAAATCCACTGATGCCAGTGCGAATTCAAGAGGTGGCGCTACCGGTCGCCCTACTTCTTTTGGAATTTCACAGGAAACTGACGATCCGCCACCACCGCTAGGAAGCGGTTCCCAAGAGTTGGGAGTGTCCGGAATTTCGCGAGCATATTTGCAGTGGTTACAGCTACACCAACAATTACAGCATGAACTAGCGAGGTTTTATTTTGGTTACGGTGTGAACCCTGAGTTGGGATCTTATCAAGGACCACAAGATTTGAGCAAGAAATCGAAACGCTAATGCTTGAAAAAATCTTGGGAAATGTCGGTAATATAGAAAGATGAAACTCTGTAATTCTTCTAGAATGAGAACCGTTTTGTAATCAAAACTGGGCTAGTTCTTGCTACTATAAGGACGCAAAAATAATTACTTATTTTTACCGTACATAATCAGTATTGAAAATCCAGTGACTTTAATATTATATTATGTAACAGACAAATGACAAATCAGTGAACTTAAGTGAGACGTTGAAAGTGACTAATAGTGTTTTGTAGTGATTTGATAGACTGTTAAATTATGTTATCAGATTTTAAGGGACACAAATAAGGTGCATTTACAGGTCAGTTTGCTGACACTCCAAATATGTTTACTGGTAAAGCCGTTTGATAGATTTCACTTAATTATTAGTTGTTAGTAAAGTTAATATCATATTCACAAAGCATAAATATCACATGCCTCAGTCTTTTCCGCGCATATAACGTTGTTTAAAAAAAAATGGCTATTATATTTGACATTGTATTGTCATATTTTGTTTTAAATAGTATGTTACTTTCAGTATTTTAGTAGCCATCTGAATTCTCTAAAATATGCAATTTTTTTTATGTATTAAATTTAATTAAAAAAAAAAAATTTAAAAAAAGAAAAGAATAAAGCTAAAATATGTATATTAATAACAAAAATGGCAGTATTTCAATTAAAAAAAAAACATTGAATCATAAAAGAACTTAAAAAACATCTGTTAGTTTTTTTATTTGTTTACCTATATTTTTTGTCTATAGGCTATATTCATACTTTGCTTCAGCCCTGACTGAAAACTGCAAATGTTCTTCATTCTGGGAACTAGACAGTTAAGAAAAAATCAAAGCTAACTTTTTCGTTATGCTTTTTTTTTCTTACTATTTTTCTTATCTGGTATATCAAGCATTCCAAGAGCTACTGGAACTCCAAAAATAGTTTTCCAAAGCTTGGTATTTCTTGAATTTTTTTTATTATTATTAAAAAAACTTGTTAAATGCCCTCGGCATTCTGCATTCACATAATATCATACATATTATGAATATTTAGATGAAATATACCATTGCAAAACTATACTAAGTAAATAATATCTAGGGTTCATAGAAAGCCAGTGCAGTATTTTATTGAAATTTTTATTGTTATGTAAATGCAATTGGTTGCATAAATGTTTTATGCTTTTCTAGACTTTTTTTCGCGTTTAACAAATGGCACTGATAATGACCAAAAACTATAAGCATTTTGCACAGCTATTTTAAAATCATTATATTTTCATTCATTTAATTTTGTTATTTTTTTATGTTGTGGTACTTTTTTACTTGTCCTGTATAAAATAAATATAGACAACAAGCAACACTTTAGACCAGATATACATATGATCTTTTGTTTTATGAAGGTTATAACTTAAATTTGTGCAATATCCTAAATATGTGCTTTACATCAGTTAATTCTTTACTGTTGATATAGTAATAATAAAACTCTCGATTTCAAGAATTTTTCCAAAAAAGTCAACTTTTATGTAATTTTAAATAATAAAGCACGAGTTGTAGAGAATATTAAAATTTAATGGGAGCAGATATAATATTCCAAGAACAATTGCTTTCTGTAAGATATGAACACCAAAAATTAATAGTTCAAAACAATAAAACCCTTTTAATTGTTAAATGTAATGAAAACTGATTTTTTTTCTTCATTATTCTCCCATGCAAATTTTAAAGAAAATATTGGTTTTAGGAATATTCATCAGCTTGATTTAATTTAGGTCGAGCCCTGAAACCTTTCGAAACCAATTTTTATGCTTTTCTCTGAGTTTTACTTATACAATCAATTACCACCCGAATCACTGAAAATCTATATGACCATGGTAAAAATGTGTTTAGAAACGCACACTATTTCTCAGAAATTAATAGTTCAAAACAATAAAACCTTTTTAATTGTTAAACTTAATGAAAACTGATTTTTTTTTCATTATTATGCCATTCCAAATTTTAAATAAAATGTTGGTTTTAGGAATATTCATCAGATTAATTTAATTTAGGGCTAGCCGTAAAACCTTTCGAAACCATTTTTTATGCTTTTCTCTGAGCTTTATTTATACAATCAATAACCACACAAATCCCTGAAAATCTATATGAATAACCATGGTAAATATGTGTTTAGAATGGTACAGTATTTCTAATTAAGTTTAATGTAATATTATATTAAATTGCTAACATATTTCTATAGAAATACAATTAATTGAGATCTATCCAGACTGGAATTTTGCACCAAAACAAGTGTGCAATTTTAAGTAAATGGTTCCATTAGGAACCCCCACCATAGGTACCTCTGTTAAATGGATGAATGGGTTTTTAGAATATATTGTTAGTTGGTAATGGCAGCTCACATTTTGTACAGTAACTTTAAGGAATAAAACATCACAAATTGTCTGTTTATCATAAGCAGATATCTAACATATAATGTATATTATGTGTGTTTAAAGAAACAATCAGTCCTGGATGGACATCATTCTTAGTTAGCGTCATATTATTCGTTGACAGATTAATTTGAATTTTCATTGAATAAGAGTAGACATATGTTTCTAATTCAAATCCACCTAAGACTGCAGGATTTTTTGAACACACGTTATATTGTGTAACTAGTAGCAAAAAGTTCTAGGCTTAAGGCCTGGTTCCATTTGCACATGAAGGTTTGGAAATATACCATTTCTACTAGATGCACCAGCTATTTTTTGTCTGATTGGTTAAAAGTTGTTACATGATTATTAATCTGCTGCTTCTGTGTTTTATTAGAAATATAAAAACAACATTTCAGGCCTAGATCACTCTTAATCTTATTACAATTTATTTCATTGTTTAAGAGGATACCTTAAAAACACGTTTCCTTTTACTATGAGGAAAAATATCCCCTGTAAAAGCATTTTGTTTTTTTAGTAAAATTATAGGAAACTAAGAAAGTCATCATTTTTTATTTTGATTTTTTTTTAGGAACACTATTTGTTTATTAGAAAATTATGGGCTTTCCTATATTCTGCTATAAAATTTAGGTAGATTTTATCAAAACTTTTTCCTGTTAAAAGAAAACGGGTTCTTCAAACGCCATATTTCGTTTTGTAATGTCTCTCGGTGACCCATATCGGCCTATGTGTTTTATATGTAGCACAAATTCACACCGATATCCTCCTAAAGTGAAGCATAAAACTGGACTAGAAAAACGCCTTTTAGAAATATATTTTTATCCATTCAGACAATAAAATAGTAGATAATTACTGGTTTAGAAAATTTGAAGAATGTTTACCCCGCGCAATAGCATTTTGTTAAGATGTATGTACTTCTTATAACTTATTTTTTTCAGGTCTAGACTGAATAGTAATATTTTATTTTGTCTGAATTTTAAAAGCCATTCATTTTTTCGTTTTTCGATTTAGAACCTTCATTCAAAAGATAATTTGTAGAATTGGTCAAGTTTTTAGGTATGTCATCAAAAATTACATTCACATTTACATTTACAACATCCAAATTATTGGCATTATTTTTTGATGCCACTTTCTGTATATTTTATATCTTTTAGTCTAAATTTTATAGGTTTTATACCTTTATCTTTGAATATATCGTAAATATTCTATTACAGATGAGAATGTCGGGGAGGTTTGTCAGTTTTCTTGGAATTTATTTAAAGCTCAAATCTGAAATAAAAAAATACACCAATAACATTTGGAGCATACCTTTGGTATTACACATAAAAACTTGGCTAAGCACCTACACATTGTTTTTTGAATAAAAATTCTAATTCAGAAAGATAAAGACTTAAAAAAGAGGCATAATAAAGTGATGATAATGCTGTTCAAATAATAATTTCACTTTTCTCTACTCAAGTTGTAGTTTATTTAAAATATGACATTTTTTTGTTCATTGTCATAAAATACGTTCCACAAGAAGTTTTATTTAAAAGTTTCACTACGTTAAAAAATATATATTAAGGAATCAAAAACGTTCTATACATTTCAGTCTTTGTTAGGCTTAGGCCTAACATAGTCTCAATATTTCATAATTGCCATTTACTCCATGTATTCATAATAAGGATTTCGTAGGGACTTACTGACTTTGTTAACCAAAATCACAAGCAAAATTTAATTTTTTTGTGGAATGAAATTTTATATGTGAATAACATATATTTTTGGAACTTAACTCTAGTTAAAAATATTTTTGAATAAGTTCTCAAGTTAGAATTGGGTTTCTTTAGTTACTATACCATGTAAGTATAGGAGTTACAGAAACCATATATATTGTGCAAATCTACATATCTTTTAATATTTTTGAATGACTTTTATTTAATTGTAGAGTTTCTATAATCATTTAAGAAAAATATCAGTGGGGAAAAAATTACTGTTTAAAAAATACTTCTTTTATACATTTCTTTTTCTTCAATAACATTTCATAATTTGTTCATAACTGAGAGTATATAATAATAATTAATTAGTAATGTTTTAAAGCTCTTGTTCTTTGATATTTTCGAATTATTAGTATAAAATCAATCTCAATAATAATTATTTTGATGAGTTAAAGGGTGTATTGACATATTGTATTTTACTGTTTAGATTTGTTTTAATATAAACATTGTCGAATTATGTTTCAGTCATATAACACCTTTTAATTCATCTTTATAGAACAAAATATTCTGGGTTTTAGTTCATTTATTTGTTCCATTTTTCCAGATAAAAAAATATATTTTCAGCTCAATGCTTGTATGTTATCTATTTCTTCAGTAATGCTGCAGTCAAAATATTTTAATTAACTGGCACCCGGAATACTGTTCATTTGATAAAATTCTTTTACAGTACAACAGATAAGTCTAATAAAGGCTTCCATATTTTAAATAAATATTAAATCAAGTTAATATTTATTTAAAATCTCAATATACTGTGTCACCATGTGGTATATTAATGGAGTCAGACAAATTTTGACTTCGGCTCTAGGTTTTGGTTTAAACCAAAAAAATGTGGATCATTTATCTGTCAAAATTGACAGTTTTTTTTTACAAAAAAAATGGGGAAAAAGATTTATTGACTGGTTTTCGAAAAATTAGCTCTTGCTGCGATTTTATTTTTCCTTGCAAAAAACTGCTTAGATTAAATCAAAGTTGATTTTTCTGCTATTTTTTGAAAATGTTTCTTTCAAAATTCTAATTGACCAAAGTAGCAACAATTTATTATTTATAAAAAGAAATCTTATTTTAAACTTTCGATAATACATACATCATCAACTTATTAATAATAGAGGCATTTTAAAATTAAAAAAAACTTATTATAATTACTAGTACTGTAAATAAGTTAGTCATAACTTATAAAGTAAAGGTTTTTCTGAGGTGTAACTAAAACGGTAAAGATCTTAAACATTATTAAATTAATTAGTAGGCTGTGACCAAACACAAATGCCAGTTTACATCTTAGGTAGCTCAGGTCCAGAATGTAATTCGAAGAAAAGATGTTTGCAGCTTTTTTGGACAGTTATTCAATGAAATGTCTACTTTTCTACACTGACCAGTGTCATCCGCAGGGCCTGATTATTATGACTAATAAAATTAACATTCTAAACTATTGTTTAATTTAAAAATATTCTTGAATACTGGGAATTTAATCTAGTTATAAGAATTTCATCCTGAGGATGCCAATGATCAACAAGTAAGCATTTGAGTTGAATTGATTTTTGAAAAATAGTAGAAATTCAACTATGACCTAGACAGCTAAAATTTGGTACATGAAAAACAGAAATAAAAATTTTCCAAATTTGGTCAAGAAGTATCACTTTTGGCATTTTTTAAAAACTATCAATTTTAATTTATATTCAATAAATATTGAATATTACTTGACCACTATTGTCTACATTATTTTTGATCTAATTTAAAGCAAAACTTGATGCCAAAGTGAATGATAATGTGGACTTTAATGGTGAAATGGTATAATGTATTAGTCAACAAAATCGTTATCAAATTTTGTAAACCTCATATAAGCGAGTCATATAGTCTCGTGGGGCCTAAAGCAGCCCTTTACTAGGATCAATTTTGTATCATAGTGAAAATATTTTAAATTGTATAACTGACGCATAGATATTGTCCATTAAAAAGTATGGTGGTGATTGTTTGATTTACATGCTTAAGATGTATGTATTTTATAAAATAAACGTCTGAATGAATGTTCTTTTGTTTTACAAAAAAAAAACAATTCCAGAACAATTTTCAACTGGATTTTAGATATGTTTACATGTCATGTATTTTATTATATATTAATAGGTATCTAAAAAAAAATCTAGAGAAACAATGAAAAGTAACAGTCTTTATATTTCTATGGTAGACATGTATTCAATATTTTAGTTAGAATTGTTCTTTGGGACTGCATTTTTTCCATTTGGTGTCAGAATGAAACTTTTATTGTAAACGTAAAGAAGATAATATATAATATATTCCAGACTTGTGTAAATTTTCTTAAGTCTCTTGAAAAAAGTGTGTAAGTGTGTTTTTACATCTCTTGTCAATAGCTGTGTGTATATTAACATGTCATCGGAAGATAGGTTATCCAGATTCGTTTTGTATCTGAAATATCACAAAAAGTCCTCCTTGAAAAAAATTAATATTTATTTCAAACTTCGCAATAGAACACTTACCATTATACATGTCTGTTTCATTTATGTAATCAGTAACATTTTCGTATGGTTTCCTAAAAAAATATCATTTAGGTATTGTTATTACATAAATGTAGAAGTTTTACATGTTAATTCATTGAAGGACATTCGATGTAACTTAACTTTTAACAATTCATATGTTTGAACTTGTGCCGTTTTGATAAAAAAGTAAAGTAATGATTCAAGGAGAGTGATTATTTCCTGCTCTGTTTCTGGTCGCCCTCTAACAGTTTTTTTCTGTCCATCAAATACAGTTATGTAATCTTTGAAACTAAAAATCGTATTTTTAAATGAAGACACGAACGCAAGCACACCTTGCGGGTGCAACTTAAATTTTGCACGATGCTACCTATTATGTGCAGTAATCATATTGATTGTAACTTTAGATATGTCCTACTTATTATATTTTTTAAAATAAGCCCCCTTCTCTTTTATCTCAGTTTATGTTGACAATATCAGAAAAATCAGTTTCACGTTTTTCTACAAAATTTCTTTGCATTATGCATTAAAGAAAATTTATGAACAAATATATTTTTGATATTCTCGACACCAACGGACATAAAGGGAGGGGGTTCAAAATATGATGGGATACCCTATACAATATGAGTCATTGTAATTTGACACCATGAACGCCCGCAACACAATTTCCAGGGGGGGGGCAACAATGTTGAAAAATAACTGAAGACTAAAAAAAATCATTCATAATCCACTTGGTATATAAATGTAACCCCACCCCTCCGGGCCCCTTTTTTGATACTCACCAGGGGTTTGTACTGAACCGCCTAGATTTTTTATAAAATTAAAGAAATCAGAGTATTTATTTATTTATGTATTTTACAGTATCAACAGCAAGAAAAATGCCAATTTCAGACACTGGGACTTAAAGCTAACACAATAAATATATTAAATACATAATACAACTTTACATACTAACAACAATGGTTATAGTCCTAAAAATAGATGTACAAGTTACAGGTTGAGATCAAAAAAGTTTATGTTATTTTGTTCTTGAATTGTGTCAGCGAAATATTTTCAATGTCAATATCATTAGCATATTTATTAAACAGTGAGTACATTCTGTATATAGGTGAGGCCTTAAAACTATTAATACGGGGAAATTCTAAGTAAAATGTGTTTCTTAATCTAGTGCTTCCTGCATTAAAAGAAAATTTAATTTCTGGTAAAATTTCTGGACAACCTACCCGATTCCTAATAATTTTGAAAAGAAAAACATCATCTATTTTCCATAGATAAACAGTTAAACATTTGAAGCGAGTCCAGGGTAGTATCCAAATTTTTTAAAATTAGAAATTTAAGAAGTTTTCTTAAGATTCTTTCAATACACTTAATATAAATATCATTTTATATAAGACAACCATATTCCAGTCTAGGCAACAATAGACTATCAAACAACTTACAGTACTCATCCTGATGAACGTCCCTTGTGCTTCTAATGATATGAGCTTTACTAACTTTTACAGTAATATGCTCGGTAAACGTTAATGCAGAGTCATATGTAATACTTAAGTCCTGACTAGAAGATGAATTAAGAGGCAGACTATCAATAGTGTAGGTAGGTGTGTTTATGAATATTTTTATGCGGAGAAAAATATATAGATGCGCACTTCCAAACATTAAGGTTAAAACCATTCTCTTCACACCAGGTGACTAACTACAGGTCTTCCTGTAAATTGCTACAGTTATCCCTGAAAATCTCAGAAATAAGCGTGGAGTCATCAGCAAAAAGAAGGGTATTGGTATATATACATAATTTACAAATATCATTAATTGTAATAATAAAAAGTAATGGACCCAGGTTTGAGCCTTATGGTATGCCTGATGTACCAGAATACGTCTTTGACCTGTAACCACCAATTTTCACAATACTCTGCCTTCCCAATAGATATTTATAAGCCTAATAAGAAAGGGTGTAACATTCATATGTGTAAGAGCTTTAACAATGAGACTATGTTTAATAGTGTCTTAAGTATCGAAAAAAAGCACCAATATTACATGTCTTTTTTTACAGAACTTGTTTTTTATTATTCAAAATGTTTGCAAATGTTTTCCCAATTCAATGATATTTTATGTGTCTTTGTTTACCAGTTTTAGAAATATTTACACTTTTACAACTTTGTGTATTCATTGCTGGGAGTCTAATAAACTAATACATCCTTAATTATGACTCTGTGATACCGCTCCTAGATAGTCTAGTCAGTGCTATAGTAATTGATGGGAGAAGTTGCAAGAAATGGAGTTTGAATCTAAACTGATTCCTACTGTGTGACATACATCTTTAACCCCAGACTGGCAAGAATCACTTTTTTTTAATAAAAAAAAATTATCCACACAGCAACTAGACTTCCCGCCTGATATTGTAGTTACTTACTAAGCAGTGATGGCTCCTCAGGGACGGCCGGGCCTTACCAGAAAATATACAGGGAAAATTCTCTTCTTCTCTCAAGAAAGTAGGTAAATATTTTTCAAAAATAATTTTGCAAACATCCAAAAAACGCACAAGCCCAAAATGTAGTTTATTATTTCCTGGGCATACAGCAAAATAGGTAGGCATCCCTATTATTATCGTTGCTTCACTAACATACAATAACGCCATTAACAGTAGTTCGTGAGCCACCGTTAGCTACTAATTCACGCGGTACGTAGTACGTTCGCATATATCTCAATGCTATAACGTTCGTCGTAGCTTATATTTCCCAACACCGGCCCGTCTCGATGTAGCCGTATCCCCGGAATTTTTCCCAATTGAATACTACGATTTTTCAGGTGTTAATTGTAATTATTATAAAAACGATACTACTTATTTTTAAATTAATTTGTCAGTTCTTTACATTAGTCATGACTAATGATGGTTAATATATTATATTAGTAATTTTCACTCCATGTTACATGTTTAAACGTGATGACGAAATGTGGAGTAAATATTTTAAAATATCATTTGCAATACGTTTTAAAATTCGGCCGGCCGCATCGTGGTTCTTGCTGGACAATATACTTTTTTGGTTGTGTATGTGGCTTTCACTTTGGCATCTATTTTATTTTCCTCTTGAGGGGAAATACATTAAAATGTCAAAAAATTAAATTCACTGACTAGAGCGTTTTACTAACATTTATTAAATTTATACTTTAGCCTAGATCTGCAATTTATAGGTTGGTGCCTACCTAATTATCATTGAAGAAATAAGCGGAAAATAATAAGGCTAGTATTTGACGAAATTTGGACGCGGCACCAATTAACACCACATTGGACTCGAGAGCGATTTTAGGAAACCTTTCTGGGGGGCGGGGGGGTTAATTAAAAAAAGTTTGTTAATATATTTTATTGTAAATAGTATGAGAACAACATAAATATCTATATTTTTATCATACTTGTGGCATAAGTGAAAAAAACAGCCTCTAATAAATAGTTAGAGAATAACGTCCAATTTTTTGCAAATTTATTAATTACATTGTTTATATTTACATCAACACTCTGTCTACGGATACGCAACAGACCCAATCCAACAGGTCGCTCTTGTGCTTTAGTGTTTCCTAGCCAAGTTTTTAATCGTAATTTTCACGTAAAAATATGTAAATTACACATGATGTTTGACCGGTGTGGGGGGAGGGGGGTAATTATTTCATTACCCCTCACCGCAAAACCGCCCTTGAGCCTCGGTCGACCCTAGATTTTAGAGTACAAGCCGCCACTGTTACTAAGCCTATTACATGTGTAGTAATCATATTGATTTTAACCTTAGATATTTTGTATTTGTATATCCGTCTTAAAAGGGAAGAAAAAATCAACCTTCCGAGACGTTTTCTTGTTTTCTCAATTCCATCGGGCTGTTTTTTTCTTCACGGCATAGCTAAAAAATTACTTACCGAATTGACTTCGAATTTTGGTCACAAACTAAGGGTCATAGGGAAGACATGTTAACATTTTGGTAAAAATCCAATATGGTGGAACAAAATGGCGGCCTAGTGAAATGTTAAAAAACTATTACTAAAAAACTCTCCAGTTTACTGCAAATTTTGCCAAAAATTAAGTATTCCATAGGAATGGAACTCGTAAAACTCGAAAAAGTATAAATCCAAGATAAAATCAAATATTTCAAAAGTCAGCCTGAAAAAAGTACTTATTAAATATATTAATGACAACCAAATAAAATGTTTATAATCGTTAACAAATCACCGTTCCAGAATTTCACAGATCTTCACGTACCCTAAAACGTGATACCAAAAAATATATTTCTCCATTCCGTCGGTTTGTCAGTTCGCGGCATAGGTAAAAAACTACTTACTAGATTTACTTCAAATTTTGGTATGAATCTAAGATGGCAAAACATAATGGCAGCCTTGTAAAATATTTAAAAAATCAGCCAAAGTACTTATTACACTGTTTTGAATTTTGCACAAGGATTAAGTGTAACAGAGAGATAAATAGATAAAAACTGTCGTACGAATTTAAGATGGCTGAATAAAATGGCTGCCAAATAAATTGTTTAAAAGATTAACGTAAGTAAACCTTTTATTCAATTGAATTAGATATCAGATACTTTACCAAATAGAGTTTTTCTTTCAGGAAAGGATTCCATAAGTAACAACTTCTTTATCAAAATGAATGCTGTTATTACTAACTGTTATGACATTTGAGGAAAACTGAAAACAATATTTCAGAAAGTGATCTTTTTAAAAATGTGGTATCTTATTGTATTTTTACCCCCCTCCTCCTTTAACGGTGTTTGTGTTGAAAATGTAAAAAAAGTTAAGTACAAAAGGTACTATTCGAGTTTTACGTTTTTCTACAAAATTATTTTTGATATTCTCAAGACCAATTGACACAAAGGTAGGGGTGACAATTGGTCAATCATATAATAATATATATATATATATATATATATATATATATATATATATATATATATAATATATATATATATATATTATATATATTATATATATATATATATATATATATATATATATATATATATACATATATATATACATATATATATAATATATATATATATATATATATATATATATATATATATATATATATATATATATATATATATATATATATATATATATATATATATATATTATATATAACATTTTAAGAGTATCAAGTTATTTTAGGTAACCTTGTTAAAATATCTAGTTCAGTGTCAAGTTACTTTGGAGTGATTCCCTTACTTCGGAAGGAACTGGTTTTTAATTTTACCTCTGTTGTAGGAGTAAATATATATATATATATATATATATATATATATATATATATATATATATATATATATATACAGGGTGGCCCATCGAAAACGTACCGCAAGGCATAATAGGGTAATTTTTTTTTCAAAAAATCCAAAAACACGTCAATTTTGTTTGTGAGGGGGACAATTTTTGCCCTTAAAATGATCGCAAAATTTTCAACCCTCTAAGCGGGGGTGTCATCCCCCAAACTTTTTCAAATGGGAAGAGGGGTCAAGTGGTACCGCAATGAAAAGGGCTTTCTATTCTCTATACATTTCCGCTTTGGTTTTGAAAATCGGTCAAGTCATTTAGAAAAGATGAAGGATTGAAATTTAAAATGTATATTTACAAATTATCAGAGTAAATGATAAGGATAAATTCCTTCGACCAATTCGCTATTTTTGTCCTGTTATTTTAGATGTTTACTGCTGATTTTAGTGATTTGACATGCCACAACGATCAGGTGCGGTAGTTGCTAGATAGCTGTTCTGTAACTTGTGCGTTTAAATTTCTCAATATCATTAAATTTTTTATCAATAATTATGGTGTACTCACTTAGAAAAATAAATAATCGAACTTTATTTTAAAAATAATGAATGTGGCAATCGGGTTGCGCAGATATTTAATGAACGACATCCTGAAAAACACCTTTCCGGCAAAATTGTTCGCGAGTTATAGCAAAATTTCGCGAAACTGGATCCCTTATAAATAAAAAGAATAGATGGAAAATCCTGTAGTAAATGAAGCTATGGAGGTATAGTTATAGTACGCTGATATTAGCCAATGAGATATATATGAAAAAACACCATTTCCACCCGTATAAAATTCATATACAAGAATCAACGAAGACGATTTTGATCGCCGCTTGCAATTTTGTGAAACTATTAGTATGGCCAATAATAATAATATTATATATATATATATATATATATATATATTTATATGCACACACAACATATCATAAATTGAACGTGTGGGCTGGTATTTTTGGAAATATTGTGGGTCCTTTTTTTCTTATATCTAACAGGTGATATACTTAGATTTATGGAAAATACCATCGACCCAGCCCTAATTGACATCATCGAAAATAATCCTGGATACGTTGAAGCGGAACTGATATTTCAACAAGACGGTGCACCTCAACATTACTCTCAAAATGTGCGTAATTATTTAAACACTAACTTTCCCGGGCGGTGGATAGGACGAAGGGGTGCCATTGAGTGGCCTCCCCGGTCACCCGACTTGACTCCTTTAGACTTTTTTCTATGGGGACACATAAAAAGTAAAGTGTATAGCACTCCACTTGCCTTATTAGAAGATCTGCGAACACGAATTATTGACGTTTGTCGCGAAGTGACCCCTCAAGTTCTTCAGAATGTTCGAGAACGATTTGAAGCTAATTTGTATTACTGTATGGAGGTCGACGGGCAACATTTTCAGCATTTGCTTCATTAATACGGTAAGTTTTTTTTTATTTAATTCAATTTATGCGTTTTTTGAAAAATGTATTTTTCAAATTTCAATCCTTCATATTTTCTAAATGGCTTGACCGATTTTCAAAACCAAAGCGGGAATGTATAGAGAATAGAAAGCCCTTTTCATTGCGGTACCACTTGACCCCTCTTCCCATTTGAAAAAGTTTGGGGGATGACACCCCCGCTTAGAGGGTTGAAAATTTTGCGATCATTTTAAGGGCGAAAGTTGTCCCCCTCACAAACAAAATTGATGTGTTTTTGGATTTTTTGAAAAAAAAATTACCCTGACCGTTATGCCTTGCGGTACGTTTTCGATGGGCCATATATATATATATATATATATATATATATATATATATAAATATAAATGAATCCCATGTAAAAGCTGGGCACAACCAATAATGCCATATATCAATTTAGAAACAAAACATGCATCTTCTATTTTCAAGAGTGGTAAGGATTAATGAGTTCATATTAATTTTGTGGTAGTCCTCCACACATCCTGGCCGAAAGATCTTAAAATTTACTATATCAAAAGCCTTAGACCCTCTTTTTAAGGCATTCAACAGAGCAATTTTTCATCAAATGAAACAAGAACAGAACTTAGAAAACACCAATAAATTCTTGCTAATATTCCAATCCCCCACAAGAATAATAATAGAATGATTATTTTGGCGTTCCAAAATATGAACAGTTTTTACAAGATTGGACGATACTCATGGTCTTCTAATGTTATACCTTTTCAAATAGAAAGAATATATAATATATGCTGTAATTGAACACCAGGATAATCATATCTGTAAAAGAAATCTATAGAATCTATTGAAATTTTACACATCCAAAATATATATATAAAGTGTGCCAGTATCTATGTCAAAATGAACGGAAGGTCAATGTAGTGCGAAGTGCAACTTTTTGGGCGTTGTCTGGATACAAGTCTCTCCTGGCAAAACCATATAGGACAGTTGGCCTCTAAACTAAATTCGGCATGTTTCGCCATTCGAGTTCTGAGAGACCAGGTATCAACAGATATTCTGCGACTCTTCTATTTTTCATATTTGCAGTCTAGAATGTCCTATGGGATAGTATTCTGGGCTTCCTCAATCCAAGCTGATGGGATCTTCATAGCACAAAAACGTATAATAAGTTGTATATTGAGCAAGCATCCTAGAACTTCTTGTAAACCATTGTTTCAGTCTCTTAGGATTTTAACAGCACCATCATTGTACTTTTTACACCTAGTTATGTTTGTAAAGAAATATGTAGAGTTATTTCAAACCAACCAGTACTTGTATGCTGCAGACATGACAGTACGGACGAGAAATGCGCTGGACCTAGCGCATTTCTCGTCCGTACTGAACGCAGAATATCCCTTCATAATACAAATTTTCTCACCAAAGGCCCTCACTTTAGAGCTATTAGGGCATTCAATTTGCTAGCGCGTGAAATTAGGGGTATTGGTTTGGAGAGGGCTTTCAAGCGAGCAGTAACTGAATACCTTTTAAATAAGTGTTTATACAGTTCAGGTTTTGGACCGAATTTTAATATTTTAAATCATATTTATATAAATTTTATTTTGTAAAGGTCTCTTTTCAATTGTATATTTTTGTGTTTGAATTTTATTATTAAAAACGATACTTAAACCCCCTGTATTTGTATTTCATTAGACGTGGTTTAGTCTAATACAGGGAAACCAATCTTTGCATTGGGTCACACAAACAGTTGATCACAATTTTTTCATTAAAAAAAAGCGTTGATCAAAAATGTATTGTTTGTACTAAGATTTTTTTGATTAGACAAATTTAAGGTTTTTTTTGGTGTATCTAACTATCAAAAGCTTACTCACCCCATTTTAATGGATCCAGCTGTTTGTTGGTGGTAACCTTGCCTTGTCGAATGAATTTTTAATTGTGGAATTTGTAAAGCAACCATGACGACTTTGTAACAGAGATATACCTGCTGATGGGAAATTGGGAAAGTAAAAGGATGTATGTGAATAGTAGGAGAAAGTCTCCTTGCAAAACAAAAACGTTAAAACGGCCCTGACGAGTCTAAACATGTGCCCTCCTATAAATATTATTAGTAGGACGGTTCTGTCCCCTGCTCCACAATAGTCGGTCTGGAGTATCGACCTTTAGTTAGGGACTGAGAGAAAAAGAACAAAAGACTGCTATAACAAAAGGGGGTTCGCTCATTCTGGTGATATGTTATGTTATATACTAGTTTGAGGTATAATCAATATCTGTAAAAACAAGTGGAAGTGCTTTCTTTTTGTCGATTATCAGTTATTTAATTCATTGTTATACCACCGAGGGAACTTGGGAGTCTTAAGTCTTGTCAATGAAATAAACTATTTGATGGCAACAGCAAGGATGTTATAGAATCGATCAAGCATAATATTTATATTGGTCGTAGATTGGAGCACACCATCCCAATTTACACTGGCCAAGGAGTCATTTAAACCAGTCCAATTACTATTTTTAAATTTGTAGAAAAGTGAATCATACTCAAGAACATCAGTACTAGTATCAATTGTAAAAGATGAAAGTAGAGCTGGATGATGCTGGTCAAGGGGTAGCAGAATGTCATCTGCTATATTAAATTGCATGTTATGAAGGAGTCATAATACTAATTTTAATCTTAACAAATGTATGTTCAATATTTTCCGCTTCCAAAATAATTGTCTGGGAATTTAATGACTTTCACACTCCCACCAAAACACAACCTCCACGGTGTTTAGAACTTGTCAGGAGGGCTCTATCCTTCCGGCACAAAACAAAGTCAGTCAACTGTAACTCAGCATCATCAAATTTATCATCCAACCATGTTTCCGTTAGAACAATTATGTCATATTGACATAAAAGCACCACTCATCAATTCTGCAATCTTAATTTTCAAACCTGTCAAAGTTTGATAAACACTTTAACTGTGTTTTTGTCAGAGGGGAGAATCTGAGAAATAACTCCTTGAGAGTATCCAGTCTCTTTCGGGAACATTATTATCACCATTTGTAGTCCTGAGTTCCTCCAAATTATAACCATTATGTTTTTTCCTCTTGTTTGGCGATCCTCAGGTTTCAGAAATAATAGAATCACAGTCAAGTTCTGGACCCGTAGAGGATATATTCACTTGGACAATTGAGGACTCCGAAGGCTATATATTTAACAGCACTATCAAAGAACTTTTTTCCAGTCAAGCTGTTCAAAGAGTTAGAATATCATATGGGGAGTTTCTTTTTGGACCTATGTTATACCTACCATCTCTTCATTAATTTTCTTTCAAGATTGGATACATTTTTAACAGTACATAACAATATCCTATGGAACTAAAATTTTTATATATATCTAAAAATGAAACATAGAATATATATATATATATATATATATATATATATATATATATATATATATATATATATATATATATATATATATATATATATATATATATATATATATATATATATATATATATATATATAAAACCAATGTTACTTCGTTCTTGTTAAAAATAAAAAGTTTTGATCTATGTATATACATTTATTCCCCACCTACAGTTTAAGACTTGTATAAATTGTTTATTTTTAGAATACTCTCACAATATCTTCTTCATATCTGTTAATTTTAGTTCGCCTTTCTCATATTATACTGATGTTACTTTAAATCATGAGATGTTGCAGGTTGTAATTGGTTGTTGTTTACATGGGCCTTTAATATCCTTTCCATCTTGAGCATCTTTAACTAGATTTCCTAAATCATCAAAATCGGGATATGCCAGCGTTTGCAATTTTGAATGAACCAACACATCATTAATTTTCACCTCAAAGGACCCTGCAACAGATTGCAATCCTCAACTAGTATTAATAATGCTTGCCACACAACAGAATTAGGTATATTATGTATTACCTCTACGTCCTTCATGTCCCTGTATAGTGACTGTAGGGTGTTGGTTACTAATATGCTGCCTGAGTTCCTCAA
Organism: Kuschelorhynchus macadamiae; assembly: GCA_030620095.1. Taxonomy (NCBI): domain Eukaryota; kingdom Metazoa; phylum Arthropoda; class Insecta; order Coleoptera; family Curculionidae; genus Kuschelorhynchus; species Kuschelorhynchus macadamiae. Next base: position 1,878,298 of record JAUTXW010001314.1, read on the forward strand.
ATTTATATAAATATCCACATTTGTTACTAAAAGAATTAAATACAATAGAAATATTTTTTTACACAAAAAAACATAAGTACCAGTATTCAACATCTACAGCAATTTTATTCATTTTCTTTTTTGGTTTTTGTGGGTTAAAATAAATTACTGTTTCGTTTTATTCGTAATCTGCATCATTTTACTCTAAAATTAAAAATGGGAAAAAAAAACATTTCAGCAGCAAATTATAGGTTATAATGTAGGCCGCGCGGAGAATGTCGCTGGACACAATTCCAATTCCAATACATGTTTTGGGCACTATACAACTTGCCAGATTGCTCTTCGTGTTGGGCTTAGTCAGAGCTGGAGCCACCCTTCCTAATGATTTACACATTATTCTGTTTTGGAGACGTTAACGGTGGGATGTCCGGACGGCGAGCTTTGAGTTCCCGATACACGCCGTACATTTCAAATATCTTTAAAGGAACTTTCTAATGCATCTTAGCTTCCACTACATGCTCCTTGAGAGTATTACTGGTATCACGAGATGACATTTTGTTTTAAGCTATTCCTTTACCACTCCCGCCACATAGCGGCCATTACGCTAATATTCTATGTAAAACCGCGGCAAACGAACGGGATAAAATACAGGAACAACTAGGCCTCCCACGTTCACAGCGTCTGCTCCCTTTCTAGCGGCGCCGCGCCGTTAGTTTCCACACTGAGCGATAAAGTCTCACGCATCCTCCCGAAATAATGCAGCTAAACCGAAAACGTGGAACCACTTATGTTAAAAACACAGAGGCCTCGATGAGGCAGTTCGAACGAAAGACTGCGACTGCAGGGCATGATACAAGGAACTTATTCTTTGTATCATGGTCGCGGAGTGAAAGTTTTTCTACATTAGCGCCCCTAGCGGCTCTTTGCCAAAAGAGGTTTTTTTTTTCTATAGAGTATAAGCAGGTTTTGTGAATTGTTCAACATTGGCCTCCTTCGTAGCTCGGAGGAACGATATTTTGGTTTGGATACGACGTATATAAATTCGAATACCTATTCAGGAGGATGACTTTTTTTTAAGTTTTTTTAAAACCTGTATTTAATAAAATGGAGATTAGGTTTGGTTAGGATTGGTTAGGTTCTTTGTAAAAAAAGCACGCGGTAGCGTGGCAACAAAATTCTGTGAATATATTACAAAATAGGGTTTTTTAACGTAGAACGGATATTATGCGCTCAGTTAAAAGATAGTAATCCAACTCCGCGTTTTTACAGTTGATTCAAGATTTGCAGAGCGGTAGGCTAGTAAAAATGGTTGAATTCATTTATCCCAGGTACATTGTTGTTCGTTTACTTGTATTTTTAGGTAGTTCTGCAAAGTTTTGTTAAATCTGTCAACCATTTTATCTGAGGGCGGATGAAAAGGTGTTGTTTTTGTCGTATGGGTTCCTAAGAGACTCCACAGGCTTTCACAGATCCCAGTATACTTTAAATTTCCCGAATTTGGAGGCAATTTCTTGGTAATTGGGTCTTGGTGATTTTTCTTCTGTCAGCTTAATTCCTGGGAGTTTTAAAGCACTGCTCTTTGGCAATCTAAATTATCAGAATCCTCCTATTTCTCGTGTGTATTGCAAACTTTACAATTTTCTAGGCATGGTCTCCTTGATAGAGCGTTAGCAATTTTATGGTGTAACCACGAAACTGTATGGTTTAACCCCCTTAGTCACACAACAGTTTCGTTCAGCTTTGAAAAGGACCTTGCTGAAGTAAGCTATCACTTTTTCTTCGCCATTTTGTAATTGTGAATAAATACCACCAATAGCTGCATTGCTTGCACCGCTGTCTGCTAAAACAACTGGAACGGCTCAGGATATGATAACACTGGAGGATTACACAAAGCTTTCTTCCAATTGTTAAACGCTTCTTTACATTCTTCGGTACATACATAGCTCAGATTTCTTTCAGTAAGTCGTTGTAAGCTATATTAGCAAATATTTTTATAATTAAAAATTAGATCCTTTTGTAGTGTAGATCCAAAAGACTTTCCCCAAGTGACAAAAATGGACATTGCTAGTTACCTAGTTCAATTTAAATTATGTATATCCAAGTTAAACTTAGTTCAATCTGTGTGTTTAATATTTTGTACTGCACCCAGTACATATACTTTTTTTAAAAATAAAACATATATGTCAATAAAACAATCATGTTTTTATTTAAATAAATTGTCATGCATGTCAGAGTGAAACAATATATAACATTTTTAGAGTGAATACAATCAGAACAAAAAGTAGTCTTTACAATAGACCTGATGACGAGTGTACAAGAACTCAATTTTTTTCAGCATAATGAAACCTTTTCTCTTTACTAGACGTAAACTTACTTAGGTTTAGAAAAAATTTAATGATATACGTGCACTCTAAGACAGGATTATACCGTGGAGTCCCTAAAAAAAATAGTTATATTTTGTTCCTGTCTTGTTTTTTTCAGAAGTTATCGAGAAACTCAAAATTTTGAAAAGAGTGGCCATACCTTTAGCGTACTTGTAATTATGAGTCTGGAATTTCCACCCTTCATAATTTCCATCCTGAATGCAATGACAAGATTTCTTTATTCGGTCATAGGTTTTGCCGACAGACACTTTTGGCAAATCTTAGTATTAAGTAAGTAATAACCCTGTATATGGTTACCGAAGCTTCATTTATTATACATAAAAAAAAATTGTAAAAACTGTAGACCACAGCTAACACACTCGTACTAGGATAATATCAATATAAAAAGCATAAATTATTTAGTTCCTAAAGTATGTAATAAACTTCCAGCTTCCACATACGATGAATTCGTTAAGTTTTAGATAGAATGTAAAAAAATATTTATTACCCGTTTAATGAATTTAAGAACTATGAGTCTTTTAAGTAGGATTACCTGGCTTTCCCAAACGAAAAAATAATTAGGGAGTTGCATAAAAGTTAAAATTATTAAACAAATCTCTTTCAAGATAGTACATACAAATACTGATAATTATATAAGTCCCTAAAACATAAAAAAAATAATACAGTATTGAAATATGTAACAGTACAAAATGTAATATGACTTTTTCAAAGAACGATTAGATCTTTGATCAGTCTCGATTATAAGAAACTATAGAATAAAAATAATTGTTAACTAGCTAGATTGATATTATTTTTTTAATAAATGATTAATATGAAATGTTTTGCACAGACTTGTGCCTAATTTAATTTAGTAGTACGTAAAACCTCTTCTTATTGCAGTATCCATTACAGCTACATCGGCGAAAGCTCATTCAATCGTTTTTCATATCTAAAATCGAAAATTTTTGAAACTTACAAATGAAAGTAACATTGAGTTTTATACCTCTACATCCACAATTTGCAATACAACAAAAAGAAGGCATTTTGGGTAAAAAAATACAAATAAATAACAAACGTCTTATATACTCCCATGTAAAAAATCGATTTGTTTGTCCTATGCCCGTCAAAAATAGCTGATCAGTAATGTTCAACTGACAGCTCGTTGGAGTGCCCTATAGTTATGTCATTGGTTATTAATCTGTGGATATGTAATGGCCGAAAAGTGAAGCATATAGCTTGTATGTTATAATCGCCGTATAAAAAAAAATGAAGTCATTTGACTCAATAGAAAAATGACCGGAATTTGGCAAAGAGCGCAGGCCCAAGAGCAGAAATGACATTTTCATATTTGATAAATTATTTTGCAATTGACAATGACCTGAGAAATATAGGTAAACAAAGCATTTTTTTTTTCATTTCATATTTTATAGACGAAACGATTTTTACTGTGGTTTTGTTAAAGGTAGGTGTTTAAAGAGTCTGTTTGGTGCATGAACTTCTGCTATTGGACTCAGTGTTACGTAGAGATTCTGGAAGCAAAAGCTTTAAAGGTGGGTTTATACAGCAAATAAAATAAAATAAGAAATAAAATAAGATCAAAACATGCAACTTCCATAAGACGTCTATACAGTGAAATAAAATAAAATAAGAAATAAAATGAGATTATTTTATTTCGAAAATGCTCGTACGCATTGTACATTTTGTCTTGGAACATATGATATTGACAATTTCACCGAATATTTTTGTGTTTGGATGAGTTGTGTACATTTTAAAATTAAAGTTGCGCTAAAAAAATTAATGCGATATGTATACCAGTAATGAAAAGCTCGGAAAAAACTGTGGTTTTACTTTACTGTTGTTGTTAAACTACGGCAGAATCCTTATTTCTTATTTTATTTTATTTCCTATATAAACCCACATTAATTAGATAATAAGAGATATTTAGAGACGTAAAAGTTGCCAACGCTTCTTGTGACATGTCATTACGCATTTACAGCTTATGCTCAGTGTGTGTAGTAGATTAGAGTCAGAAAAGATACTAGATTTTGGAAAAAAGTACTAGATTTTATTGTTCATAAGAAACTGCTTAAAAAACATACATAAAATTTAAAATGGGTGCTCGTTAATCTTATAAACCCAAATATTTTAGGTTTTTTTCAATTTTAGACGATAGCATATGCAGCATAGAATCGACTAAAAAGAAAAATTCCTAGGAAAACACTTAAATAAAAAATACTAGTTCACTATTTTTCAATGCAAAAACTCCCCTACGGTTACGAAATCCAAAATCTGACTAAATCAAAGGATACCCTGAGTATTTTTATAAAAGTACTAGATTTTTCCTTTAGAGTACAAAAGTACTAGATTCCTTTAAAAGGTACTAGAACTATTACAAAAGTACTTGACTGGTAACACTGCTTACGCTTACAGCTGAGCATATGCAAGCTTCATATTCATTAAACCAATCATTACATACCAACATTGCCGTTACTGATTTCCTAATTATTTTTTATTTTTTTTCATGATGTAGTTGCCATAATAAATAACAAAACCCTTGTTTATAGATATATATCTATAAACAAAGAAAAAACCATCAGGGATAATAAATAACAAAAATTCTGTACAAAGAAAAGTACAGTGGCAATGTCGGCATCGAGTGGTCGGTTTATTTACTTGTCATCATTGCTTGTCAAATTTTTAATTAACCTATAATAATTTTTCTAGTTTTTGACCTGCGTTTGCTGCGAAGAATATAACTTTATTTTCTTGAAGTTGTCAACAGACTCTTTAATCATGGCATATTTATCACGCAGAGACATTGATGATTTAAAACCCTTCATTGAAAAGGCAGTTTATAAAACATTAGGAAGTAGTGATTCATCTGTACTTAGGGCCGCAATAGATTGCTTAACAAGTGGTTACGATAGAAGAAGAATTGCAGATAAACTTGATTCTTATATAGATAGTAAGAAAGCAAGTAGGCTTGCTGATAAAATACAAGACTTACTTGACAACTTTGAGGCTACACGTAAGTCAAAAAAGCGATCATATGATGATGATCGGGACACAGATCGAGAATCGAAGAAAAGCAAAAATGATAGTAGTAAAGATAGAGACAGGGATAGAGATAAAGATATCCGGGATAGAGACCCTTTAGATAGACGTGAAAACCATTTGTCGGATAAAGATGGTATAATTAGAAATGTGAAAATGGACCCTTTACCACCTCCAAGCAAAAATAACATTAGTCTGGCTAATATCAAGATTCCTCAGCCTAGTATTTATGGAATTCCTACAGGACTATTAAATAAAGGTGATGCCGAGAAAGCAAGGAAGATAGCTCAATTACAGGTGTGTATACAGTTTTTATAAAGTATTTGCTAGAAGGTTAAGTATATTAACTGAGTTCATATCTAAACTTTTAAAATGTGATGTCCCCAAGAGAAAAGGACATTCTGGCGACAGGAGCAAAGCAGCTGCTTTTTTGCAAATTAGACTGTGTCACGTTTTAAATATATTGATGTTGAACGAATTTTTTTTTTGTGAACCATTTGTCACTGGTAAAGAGAAGGGTCAAGGTATGCACATACCCTTCACAAAGCTACTACTCTTTTTTAATAATTACCCTGCATGAAGGAGTGCTAGAAGGGATACTGGGGGTAATTAATTTTCTTGAAGACGTTTTTTTAATTCATGATAGGTACTTCATAACATTAACATCAATATTGATCTTGGAAACTAGTCACAGTCTAAAACTGAGTAACCTGTTTACTATATAGAAAAACAATATAATTACACCTAAAGACTACAAGATAAAAGATAATCTTCCTTTGCATTCCTAATGCCACATGACACCAGAGGTTTCATAGATTTGTTCATTGGTTGTTTTGTTGATCAAGGTTTCTACATCACTTATGAGTATTATACAGAATAATTCTAATTTTGTATGGTTCAGCAGAGGATTCAACCCTTTTGAGGTGAACCATGAATTCCCTAGTTGGATAACTAGATAATAATTTTAGATGTGTATTATTGGAAAGATGCAGTCTCTCCAGGGGGATTATTTTTAGATCTTGAAACTGAATTAAATTTTTTTAATTGTTGAGAATGAATTGTTTTTATATATTTTTGTGTATTTATTACATATTATTTTAGTAAATTCTAGCAGAAATGACAAATTTTATTGTTAAAAATTTTGTTTTACTTTATTCATTTATGTTTTAGGCTCAAATTAAAAACAAGCTATCTACTGGCATATTGGGCAATGCAATTCAAATTCCTATTATTCCAAATAAGCCCCAGCCTCTCATATTGGATGAAGAAGGAAGGACCATCGATAAAACAGGTAAAGCTATTCAACTTACTCATGTAGCACCCACATTAAAAGCAAATTTAAGAGCCCTGAAGCGAGAACAGTACAAGGACAAGATGGACAAAAGAGATGAAGATAACTCTGAGACTAGTTTTATCGACCCCAGAATTGGTTTAAAGCCTGCCATTCGAAGCAAAAGAGCTCTGCGATTTCATGAACCGGGCAAATTCCAGCAGTTAGCAGAGAGGCTAAGAATGAAGGTGAGTCATATGCTAACATATTTATAGGGAATTTATTGCTGCAAAATTTATATTAAAAAGGAAAACAAGAATAAATTGAAAAATGTCTCTGGGATTTTTTATTTTTTTCTTAAGTTTGTGTACTTGTTTTATTTCTATTGTTCTCCTCAATTAAATAAATTAAAATAATCTTATAAAAAAAGGTTTACCTTCTTTCAATCGTTTTAAGAAAAGAACAAAAAAGTTTTAATATTTTCCTCAATATTTTCACTGCTTTTCAGAACTAATTTTTATTTATTTTTCATAAAATTTTCTGATGTTTCCTTACGATGATGCACTTCGTTAATGACATTTGTGATTGTTGAATCTGATAACTTATTGTGATGCAGTTTTTACATCAAGACAAAAAATGGTCTAACCTGGGCTAACAAAAAATGCAGTATGATAATTTTCCTTTCTAGAAATGACAGTAAGCCAAACAACTTGGTAACAGTAGTGGAATGGTTTAACGTTTATCTGCTCTTAACATGTAGAACATATTAATTATTTTTAATTAAAAATAATCAATTTCGATGCATCATATGATCTTAAGTAACATTTTATGAAATATATGTTATTTCAATTCCATGAATAGGCAAAAAATTAATTATCTTCAAAAACTTTAGATCTTTGTAATTTGAAAGAAAGAGGTGGAAGTAATTAAAAAAAAAGTAATCTTTTAATATGTAGTTCAAATTCAGGTATCAGTATCAAGGTATTTTTTCCATTCTCCATTATCTTACTGCTCTATTGGATCTATACAGATACAGGCTTTAATTTAATTTTATTATTTTGTTATTACCGTTAAGCTTGAATTATGCAATGAGAATTTTAGAAATTTTGGGTTACCTAATAGAAAGAGAATTTGTTTAATTTATTTTTACATTACTTTTTGTGTTAATTACCCATTCTTTAGATTGAGTTAATTATTTTTAAATATTTTAAGTAAATTGTAATATAGGTTTTTTGTCGAAATATGATTCTTAGTTACTTATCTGGTTACTCTGTTTTTATACTTTGTTTGCCATTGTTACCACCGTCACTGTGGCTATGTGTATCCTTCAGGAAGCTGTGCAATCTCGAGGTGGCCCAGTCGAGGGCTGAGGGATGGTTTGGTGCAAATGAGCTATTACTAAATATGGATAAAACTAAAATGATTGTCTTTTCAGTTAGAGATACTGTCCTCATGAACAATGGACACAAGTCTGTAAAGTTTCTCGGTGTACACTTAAATCCAGGTCTCAAGTGGGATGTTCACATTGATTGTGTTGCTAAGAGGCTATGTAGTAGTTTGTTTGCGTTGAGAAATCTCTAAGAGTGTGTATCTTGTGTCATATTGAGAAATGCATATTTTGTTTGTTTCAATAAATCATGATATATGCCTTATTAGTTTAAGGTCATGCTCCTGAAGCAGATAGAATTTTTTGGATGCAGAGAAAGGCAGTCATGGAACCCGCTGGACTTGGCTAGAGGGATGATTGCTGACTAGCATTCAAATGGCTAAAAATTTTGACTTTGCTCTCAGTCTTTATTCTTGAAAATCTGATTTACATAAAAACAAACATAGAAAAATTCCGAGTGCATAATGGGGTTGATAACCAAAATACCAAGCAAAAATCTAACATTACATACAGGGCAGAGCTATCAGCTCTTCTAGTTGGACAAGTTTACTAGAAATATCCAAAAAATCCATGAGCTAAACATGGACATTCACAGACACATACACACAATGGCAGTAGCAAGTCAGCATTTTTGAGTATTGATAAGTTTATTTCAGCCAATGAAAAGAATCACACTGCCAATCCATCATACAGTCGCCAAGCAGAGATCTCGGCTTTTATCTGCAGGGAGATCATACAGCATCATTGGAGGATTCAAATTTTCTGCACCTCTTCATCCATCGTGTTAAACTTAATAACTTCTACATCACCGAAAGGCAGTTGTCACAAAACACCAAATACTCAAATAACTATTAAACACCATACACTATATTATCAAAACATCAGAGGGTTGAGGACCAAAGCATTAACCATCTCATCGGCTACACGGAGCTGTAATTATGAGTGTATACTGTGAACTGGGACTTTGTTTTCCGGTAACAATATCAGCTCCGAGTTCTTTTCTGATAATTACACAGTTTTCCGCAAATATTGTGAGTACGATGGCTTAAATTGCGAAAGAGGAGTCGGTGTTCTTATCGCCTTGGATAACGCGTTCACTGCATGAATAATACCAACTTCATCAATACCGTAATATGGGAGTCTGTGTGTGAACTCCACCTTCGAAACTATTAAGGTCATTATTTGTTGTACATATTTCCCTCCTAACTCCTCACTTGCTACTTATTTGCATTTCACCTGGCATCCAATGGCTTGAGGAGGATGGTTTTCTTCTGCCTACAAGAGTTCAAAGTTCGATGGAGGAGGCTCTGATAGACACTATAACTTTTTGGAACTTCAACATTGTAACAAAGTAGTGAATCACCTTGGAAGAATCCTGGATCTTGCATATACTACCGATCTTCAATTTAGTCTGGTTCAAGTAAGTCAATTCCCAATATCTAAGTGTGACATATACCATCTTCCTCTTGAAATAATTTTTAAATGCAGTGCCATTTCTGTTCTTTGACCTAACATTAGCAGCAGATTATCTTAAATTTAACAACTTTTTGAATAAGGTTGATTGGTCCTTTATACATCACTCCATGGACATGGATGCAATGATCGATAAATACTATGCCATTCTGTCTGATGCAATCTAGTTATTTTATTCCCAAAATGGTATTCTTCTGGTTTGAGAAAGCTGATAGGCCAGAAGAATACGTTCACAGGAAGTAAGAAGGAGTTGAACTCTAGGGAACTACGAGGTCTATTTGAGCATCCCCTGAGAAACTGAGTTTCAAATCGATATGTGTTATGTTCTTCACATCACTAATACTAAATGTTGATCCCCAATAATATAAAGCACTGTTGGTCCTTCGTCAATTCCCTGAGGAAGGATAATGGTATTCCAAAGACCATGTACTACAACGGAGCTCTGCTGATGTGGTTGAAGCCTTTGCCATTCACTTCCAGTCATCTTATTCTGATCATGCGAGCACCGTGATGGCTGAACCCCCGGAGATCAACCACGGTGGTACACTTACAGATCATCACTTTACTATAAAAGAGGCGAGAACCAAAATAGTACAGCTTGATTGTGTTTAGCTATATCTTAAATTATGTGTAGTTACATTATAGTATTTTGACCATTTTTTGTTTTTTATTGTAGGTATGTTTTATTTATTAGGCAATTTAATTTATGATTTTTGTCAGAGCTTTGTCCACAAGTACTTTGTATTTAGCACAATAAAGCATATTTTGAATTTGAATTTTGAATTTGAATTTGTGGCAAGGGAGCCGGTCCAGATGGTGTTCCCTCTCTGTTGAATCGGTGTTGTGAGTCACTAAAACCCATCCGAGCAATATTTCAGATGACATTTGACAGGGGCATCTTTCCATCAATCTGGAAAAATTCCACTCTCATCCCCATATTTAATTCAGGTGATAAGGCTGATGTCAGGAACTACAGGGGAATATCATTACTTTCTACAATTTTTAATAATAATAATAATAATAATAAACATCCTTTATTGCCAGCTAAATCACAAAGGACAAGGCAACGTCACACAAGAAAGTACATATGTTGCATAACAACATTAATATATAATACATATTTTAAATAGACATTCAATGATCAAACAAACAGATAATAAAATATGATTTTGACAAAACATTTTAAAATTAAATTAATGAATAAATAAATAACATTTTAAAAATTGAAGGAATAAAAACATTTCGACTTAGCATATTGTATCACAGATCTTCTGAAAATTTTGACACTATTTAAGCTTTTTATGTGTTTTGGTAGTGATCGATATGCACTAACGGCCATGTAATATAGGCCATTTCTATAAAATGAGGAGCTATGTGCAGGCACGCTCAGTTCATTGCGTTCTCTAGTTACAATGTCCATGTTGTGGCCATAGAGGTCACGGTTTTGAGGAAAGAGCTCAGGTTGTTTTCTGACAAGCATTACCAAAGATAGATAATACAAGGATGGTACGGTCAAAATGTCTAACTCCTTAAAATGTTCTCTGCAAGATGTTCTCGGTGGTAAACCAAGAATACATCTAATTATTCTTTTTTGAATGATGAAGATTCTATTGGCATCCTTGGAGGAGCCCCAAAAGCAGATTCCATAGGACATAACTGACTGAATATGGGCAACATAATATTCACGAATAGGCTTAAGAGATATGATGAGTCTTAATCTACGGATCATAGCACATGTACTACTCAGTCTTGAGGCCAGAGACTCAATGTGAGCTCCCCAGGCCAAGCACTGATCTAGGTCCACTCCCAAAAACCGCTTTGAGTCAGACATTGAGATAGATTTTTGTTTAAGTCTGACAAGTAATGATTCCTGGGTACTCCTCTTGGCAAAAGTGAAGAGACCAGTTTTGTCAGCATTAAGCTTCAAAGAATTTCCCTCGCACCATTCAGCCATGGACTTTGCCACACGTGAACATCCACTCGACAAACCATGCAAACAACTATCAGCCACTAAAACAGATGTATCATCTGCATATTGGCAAACAATCCCCCCACTAAATCCATCGAATAGGTCATTCACATACAATATAAATAAAAGTGGCCCCAGAATGAAGCCCTGAGGTACACCCATTTTGAGCTTAACAGTATCTAAGTAATAATTTGTTCCATTTTGTGTGATGCACACTGTTTGGGTTCTTTCATCCAAGTATGAGTTTATTAGATTTGCACATGTACCACGAATCCCATAACAATGCAATTTTCTCAATAACTGCTTGTGATCCAGAGTATCAAAGGCTTTAGAGAGGTCAAAATAGATATCTGCTACCCTGTGGTTTTTATCAACATTTTCATAGATGTATATTAAGGCATGAAAAATTGCCAATTCAGTAGACTTTGTTGGTCTAAATCCAAACTGCCTGTCACTTAATATGTGATTTTGGTTACAAAATAATAAAAGTCTGTTGTAAATTGATCTCTCAAAAACCTTTGAAATGGAAGGCAAGAGTGAGATGGGGCGATAGTTTGAACTCCTTTGTTTATCTCCTTTTTTGTGGATAGGTACTAGCTTAGCTTTTTTTAGTGCATTAGGAAACTTACCAGAAACAAAACATTCATTTATTATATGCGCAACTGGGCAAGATATTAAATCTGCTACATGTTTAAGTGTATAAACTGGAATTTCATCCAGACCTGAGGAGTATTTATTTGGAAGATCTATAATGATTCCACGGATTTCCACATGATCCACTGGTCGTAGAAATATTGTCGGATAAAAATTATTTAAATTTGGTTGCATTAAGTTTGAATTTAAAACTGGCAAATTAAACTGAGAAGAAAAGGTATTCGAGATCTGATATGGGTCTTCAATCAGCTCACCATCAATTGTTTTTAATGTAATATTTGAGACAGAATTTGTTTTATTTGTTTCGGTATTAAAGATTTTCCACATAGTTTTAGATTTATTTTTAGAATTTAGTATTTTATTGTCATTTAGAGTTTTCTTATAGTCAGAAATGTATTTACGATATTTAGTTCTCTCCGTTTTATAAATTGATAAATGATGTTCACTCCTTGTAATTTGATAAGTAACATAAAGATCCTTAATATAGCTTGAATAGTTCTTTATGTCAGCACTCACCCAGTCTGTTTTATCCCTAAGCCTGCTGGAGCACATAGGAAATGAGATATTAAAATAATAAAATAATATATTGGAAAAGCAGTCGTATTTCTCATCCACACCCTCTTGCTGATAAACATCCTGCCAAGATTCATTATGTAGATATGTTCTAAATCTAGATATATTACCCTCTGTAAAAAACCTTCTTTTTGTATATGATAAGCATTGCGTTTCTCGAATATTGATATTCAGAATTTGACCATTATGATCAGAAATAGGGGTATAACAGGTATCAAAAGAGTTGCCATCTATAGGCAAATTGCTAAATATATTGTCAATTTAAGACTCGGTTGTGACTGTTACCCTTGTCATCCCAACTCCATGAGGTTCCAGCCCATAGCTCGCCATTAATTCAACTATTGTTATCGACATAGGATTATGCGTAGAAAAATCAACATTGAAGTCTCCTCCAATTACTAAATAACTATTTGGACTGTACAGTTCCTCTAACAAATCACATAAAATGGAAATAAAAATATCAAAGTCACCTGATGGTGATCTATAAAGACAAATAAATAAATACAACTTATCAAATTTCATTTCAGCTACACAAAATTCACAATGTGTTTGAATTGATTTAGTTATTGTGTTTCAACAGTCTATAATTAAATTATGCTTTGCAAAAATTGCCGTACCTCCTCCTCTAGAGTCTGTTCTGGATGAGTAACTTGCTAGTGTGTAGTTTTCAAAATATACTGATGATATCTGATCCTTTGGCATCCAATGTTCTGACACCATAAACAAATTTGGGCTCTCGACTGATAGCAAAACAGAGACTGATAACATTTTGTTATTTAGGCTTCCTGCATTTTGATGAAGCAATTTTAATGCTTTGGTGTCTATTTGAGAATTTGTTTCAAATTTTCTTATGGCATTAGGTACCACTGCTAAAGCTTCCTTGTTTCTTACTGATGCTGTGCCACTGAATGTTGGTTTTGCCCTAAAAAATTTCGTCCCAGAGAAAAATTGAAACGTTGAAAAGCAACTCCTTTGGGCCAAAAGTTCTCGCCATAGACAATATCCTTCAGGTCTATTGGTAGCCCAACCATGTAACAGTTTTGTGTTGCATTGGCTTTTTTCACCTGGCAGAGCTTAATATCTACATCATCGGACTGGCAATTTGTATTTTTTACAATGTAGGTTCTGATTATTTCAGGTGTAACATGTATGTTTATTTTTGATAAGAATAACCAAAGCTTCTTATTTTCATTGGTAAGTTGGGTAGATATAAATTCACTTTCGTTAGTTTTGGTTCCGATTTTTCTCTCTGTACGGTTTTTCTTTAGATGTTCTTTCCACCTATGATTGCGAATCTCCCATTTATGGGGCTTGGAGTTTGATTTTTTTGGATATTTTGAAGATTAGATTTTTGTTTATTGTTGTCCGTATTTTTTTCCTCTTCGGTACTTTCGTATTCTCTATTTGGGTTTTCTTGGTGCCCAGGTTCTGTTGGTGAAGTTTCTGGTTCTTTGATGATGATTGTCTGTGATTTGGGGTCCTGATTGTGTTCTTTATGCACGATGGTTTTGTTTACCTTTTGTTTTTGCAGGTTATGGTTATTTAATTTTTCTTTTAAGAGCTGGCAATTTTCTTCTAAAAGCCGATTTTTACTCTCAAGTTCACTGATAAAACGATTTTTAAGAAATTATTTTCGGCGGCTAACATTTCCGTGTTTGGAATTGCTTCGCCGACGACAATATCCTCCATTGTTTTGCTTCCCGAGATTGTTTCATCTGGTTTTGTGCTTCTTAAGTCTTGTTTTTCACAGCATTTTTGCACTGATTTCTTCGAACAACTGTTATGGTAGTACTTGGAACAGTTTACGCATTTAACTCTCGCGGAAACCGCCGCACTTTTACAAAATTCGCAGATCGTTTTTGGCGTTTGTTTATCGTTCGCCATCTTCTTTCTTTAAGATCTTGGAATCAATTTTGACTGATGAAATCTTCACTACATACAGGCATTACCTATCTGAAGATCAACATGGATTCTTTAGAGGAAGGTCCACTGTCAATCTGTCAAACTGTCATCAGCTCCTTGTAAGGAAGTTGTTTAGAATCGGACTGGGGTACAGATACCTATCCTGCATCGAGGATTACTTGTCCAACCGTAGTCAGCGCATGCACGTTTTTTCAGGCATTTTACAAGGCTCCCACATCGGACCTATATTATTTTCGCTCTTTATTAATGACATCTCACATTGTTTCAAAAACTCTAATCTTAATAATAATAATAATAATAATATTTATTGTCTAACAGGAAACCCTATTACAAGACAAATTAGCTTAATATATATAGTTTACATCATTATTAACTTAAGTACATTATACAATTGAAACTAAATTAGTATCACAAAACCAAATTCAAACTAGTCTTGGTATAATTACAAAATAAATGGAACAATAATTGCGTAACAATCACCCCAAAGCCCAGCCAAAGATAATTATTTAACAATAATGCATATGTAAATACTCAACAACTTTCTTTCTAAATTTACTGAAGGTTAGACCGTGAATGTCAATGTCGATCTCTGCAGAGATAGAATTAAAATAATGACATGCCTGAAACAGTGTGGCTTTATGCTCTCCCTAATTTCGATAGAGTGGAAGATAGAAATATGTCGTAGTTCTCATATACCGTTGGGGTACATGAAAGTTAAGTTTCTGCAGAAGGAAACTGCAGTCAATCTGGTTATTGGCCAACCTAAATAAAAAAGTTAAAGAAGCATAAGCCCTTCTACCAGATAGGGACACAAATCCAAACCTTTGAAGCAGGGCTGAGTGATCAAACCCTCGAGCAGGATATACTCCATCCAACCTATATGCCAAGTGTTTTAAGAATTTTAGTTGCACATATTCAATTTGGTTTATTTGCACCATGTATATAGGTGACCACACTATAGAAGCGTATTCTAGTTTGGACCGAACAAGTGCATTGTACAACGTTATAACACATTCACTGTCAGTGAATTTACTGGTTGTGCGAATGAGAAAGCCAAGAGTTTTCAATGCAGATTGCGTTATCTCCTCAATATGACCATTGAACGACAAGGTCCTGTCAACAACTACTCCTAGATCCCTAACCGATTCACAGTTAGTTAGGACATTATTGGAAATACTATACTGAAACAGAATTTGATTATGCTTTCGGGTGAGTGTCATCTTCTTACATTTTTGTACATTTAAGGGAAGCTTGTTTGTGCTACACCAATCAGTAATAATTTTCAGATCATTCTGAAGTTCCTCGCAATCAGCCGTGGAACGTACCACCCTGTAGACCTTCATATCGTCCGCGAATAAGATGGTCTTGCTAGAGATTCCCATTGCAATATCATTGATGAAAATGGAGAAAATTAACGGCGCTAGATTACTGCCCTGGGGGGCCCCACTTGTAGCAGAGAATTTACCTGATTGATACCCATTATATTCTACGAATAGTTGACGGTTTTTTAAGTATGATTGAAAAAAAGTAATAAGGTTGCCGTCGAAGCCGATATCCTGCATTTTGGTTAGTACAATTTTGTGGTCTATTTTATCGAACGCTTTAGAAAAGTCTGTGTATACTACATCAACTTGAAGACCCTCATCTAAAGCATCATATACGTCCTGAAGGAAGCTAGCTAGGTTTGTGACGGTTGAACGTTGGTGGAAGAACCCATGTTGTTCCGGGATAATAACAGATTTAAGTTGAAAAAACAATTTATTATATACAGCCTTCTCAAGAACCTTTGCAAAGTTTGGGATGATTGAAACAGGGTGGTAGTTTGATATTGAGATTTTTTCCCCTGATTTGAAAATGGGACAAATTTTTGATATTTTCCAGATCTAGGGAAAGCTGTTGGTTTTTAAGGATAAATTAAAAATGGTTGTAAGTGGTAAGGCAAGTACATGAGCACAATCCTTTAAAATAAATGAAGGAATATTGTCGTGGCCAGATGTTAGTTTTGGCTTAAGAGATTTTAGCGCATTTGTGACATCTTCTACACTCAAAGTTCCTAGTTTTATTAAGTTGCTATTATTTTGAGGTGCTATAGGGGTCGTGGAATTCTGATCCGTGGTACTAGAGGGGGAATACACACTCTTAAAAAAGTGGGCAAAGGAGTCCACAATGTCCTGCTCAGAGGTAATTTCATTACTATTATATGACATAGTGCTTGGAATTCGTGATTTGCGTTTTTTACTGTGGACATAGCTCCAAAAACGTTTTGGATCCAGCTTCATAGAGCCCTGCACAGAGATTAGGTATATATTATAGGCCTCATTAATTTTCTCTTTGATTTTAGTTCGAAGGTCTCGATAATCATTCAGAAAATTGATTTGTTTAGTTTTAAGCCACTTATTCCTGAAAAGAGATTTTCTCCTAATATCAACAATAATATCCTGAGTATACCAGTTTGTATAGTTAAATTTACGCTTCTTAAAATTATTATATTTAGGTACACATATATCAAACATAATCATTAATTCACCATAAAAACTCTGAGCTGCTGCATTGACTTCAGACATATTCTCAAGAAAAGCCCAATCATGAATTAATATAAGTTCATAGAGCAAATTAAAGTTAGCTTTCCTAAAATTAAATTTTTTATTATATGGGTTAGCTCTGAAATTATTAGTTTCATTACTTATTTCTAATTTGAGAGTAATAATTAAAGTTGGATGATAGACATCTTCTTTTACTAAACATTGACATTCACTGTCCGCCATACAATAGATGTCTGCAATAACCAGATCAAGCAGGTTATTATACTGATTGTAAATAGAGTTGTGTTGTGTAAGATTTAAAAAATCCATAAATTCATATACAGGATCCAATCTGGAGTTTGTATTATGAAGTTCAATGTTACGCTCCTGAAAATGGATATTAAAGTCTCCCAGAATTACAAAGTTATTATTGGTTACACACTCTAACGATTCGATATATTCAAACATGTGCCTGTAAGTCTCCACAGCTGTATTTGGCTGTATATAAACACAAAAAATCACAGCAGTGCAATGACCTAGTAATATCTTGCATCCAACCATATCAATTGATGGGATGGCTTCATGGAAGGTGTTTAAATTTAGTTTATAGGAGATCAGATCAGAGCGTACAGCCAGCAATACACCTCCTCCTCTAGTCACATTCAGGGCATTAAGATTTCTATCTGACCGATAGACTGCATAGTTTTCGTCAAACAGTTCGGAATCATTTACTGTTGATTGAATCCATGTTTCACTAACTGCTATCACCATATATTCCGCTGAACTTGTAGATTTGTAAAACTGGTGCATTTTTGTGTTCAGACCCCTTACGTTCTGGTAGATAATATTAAAATTACAGTTACTGTTAGACAAATTTATCAGTTTTTTTGCTCCTGGATAATTTTTGGTGATCCATTAATATATTTAATTTTTAGATTAGCTTCACCATTTGCTTGACGCGTCGTAAGTTGTTGCTTTATATCACGAAATTCTTTAAGTTGTTGTGGTGTTTTGTCTGAGTTGACAGATAAGTGTTTCAAGTTATCGTGTTTTTTTAAGTTCCTAGAATTCCTTAGTGCTTCAATAACCTTCTGTGATGAGGATAATCTACCTTTGATTGGTCTAATTTTATTTTGGGAGGGACGACCTAAACGATAAACTTGTATGACATCATTTACTTCTATATTCGGACACAAGGTTTGCAGAATCATGGTGGCTGAATCGTTATCATCTTGTTTGGCATTTGGTAAAGTTGACTCAGTTTTATTGAAAATAATTAGGTTGTTCTTTCTATATTCCCTTCCTCTTCTTATGTACCGGATGATTTGAAATTCTTTGACATTGTTAAGCCATCATGCACAAATAACTATTTAAAGTTAAATGTAAAAAAATGCAAAAAGATGACGTTTTGTAGGAGCCTAAACCCGACAATGTTTGATTACACAATTGACAGCATTTCACTTGAATCAATAACATTATTCAACGATCTTTGTGTGTTATTTTACAAAGACATGTCATATGACCTACACGTCGATCAAATAGTATCGAAAAGTCTGAGGCTATTAGGCTTTATCAAAAGAAACACCATCAAAAAGTCAAAAGTCAAAAATCTCTATATTTATAATAATACATCATTGTGTTTTTAAATAAATGGCGTCACAAAATTCTAATAACTAGCACAGTATAAAAAGCAAAATGCTCATATTGAAATTAAACTGCTAAAATTTGATAATACATTATATAGAGCAACATGCACATATTAGAATAAAACAATACATTACAAATTAAAATTTATAGAATATATTACAAAGCCAAGTGAAGAGAACAATAAGTTGAAGTGGGTTCAGGTATACACCAATCACAATCATGTTGACAGAAACTCGGCAACTGTATATGGCTCTGCGTCAAGAATACACCGCCGAACAGCCCCCCGGAAGCATGACCCGCCCAACATTGCCTTCAAATTTGGTGGAAGCTTATTGAAGTACTTAATGCAAGAGTACACTGGACTGTGTTCTGAGAGAGTGAGTCTATGCAGAGGAAAATCAAAATCAAGTGACCTGGTGTTATGGTTATGAATAGGTATATGTTGTTTAAACAATCTTTTATTTCTATGCAGAAACATCACACACTCAAAGATGTGCAGTCCGGCCAACGTGAGCAACTCATGCCTCCGGAAAACCCCTCTGCAAGATTCCTACCAGCCCAGGCCAAGGACTATACGCAGCGCCCTCTTTCGAATTAAAAAAACCCTCTGAATGCCAACACAGCTACCCCAAAAGATAACTCCAAATCTGAGGAGTGATTCAAAATTTGCATGATAGGACATGAGCAATGTTTTTGTGTCCAAGTAGTTTTTTAGGAGTCGCAGTAAATAACAACAGCTATTCAGCTTACCGCTTATATATTCAATCTCCTTTCCCCAGTTAAGGTGACAGTCAACAAAAATACCTAAAAATTTGGCCCCATCAGAAAGAGATACCTCTCCAGACAACAAATCGGCAAGATCAGGAACCCGAGCAGATGATCGCTGAGTTCTAAACAAAACAACGGCTGATTTACCTGGATTCAACAAAAGATTATTCTGCTCAAACCACCTCCGCACCTCAATCAAACTATGCCTACCGATCTTCATCAAGTCATCGACTGAAGGTGCCCCTACCATAATGTTTGTGTCATCAGCATAATTCACAACTGTCACAGTATCCCCCGAAATATTGGAGCTTAGATCGTTAATATAACAAATAAAAAGAAAGGGACCAAGTACACTGCTTTGGGGTACCCCGACAGTAAATGGTCTATCATTGGACACATAGTCACGCCCATCTTTTTGAATAACAACTCTCCGTGCACGATTCTGTAAATATGATTGTATCCACTCTAAAGGAGGACCTCTAACACCATAACGTTCAAGCTTGAGAAAAAGTACAGAGTGGTCTAAACTGTCAAAGGCCTTTGACAGGTCTAAAAATGAGCCCAAGGCAACTTGGCCCTTCTCAAAGCCACCCACTACCATATTCACAAAATCATACACAGCAGTGTTAATTGATCTTCCTGTCAAGAATCCATGCTGAGTTTCACTCAGGAGACCCTGATTGGAGAAGAAATTCATGAGTCGAGAACACATTGCTTTTTCAAAGATCTTTGAAAAGGTGGACAGAATACTTATTGGTCTGTAATTCTCAGGGAGTGCGGGGTCTCCCTTTTTAAACAGAGGTTTCACCAAAGAGAGCTTTAAGCTACTTGGAAAAATACCCTCCCTGAATGAATTATTAATGATGAAACCGAGTGGAGCCAAAATTTCCTCCCTACACTCTCTGATAATATTTGCCGAAATTTCATCAACTCCTGAGCTCTTTTTATTCTTTAGATTTCTGATAATGTCAGAAATTTCAACATTAGTACCCGGGAGCAAAAACAAAGAATTACTGTTGTATGTAATCTTCCGAAGATAGTCTCTCCCTGCCAAGTTGTTAAGTGTTTGTGAGGCCGCATTAACTATATAATCACTTAAAGTGTTACATATTTGTTGTGGTGTACCAGGTATCCCAATGTCATTCCTTCCCACTGATTTACCCGTTACCTCATTCACAACCTGCCAAGAGCATTTTGATCTATTGTCAATGCCCAATATTCTCCAAGCATAGTACTCCCTTCTAGCTTCCTGTAAAACAATGTTATACTTACACTTTATTGCCCTGTAAGCTTCCTTATATCTGTCATCGGCCCCGCTTAAAACTAACAAAAGGTAAAGCTCATTTTTCCATTCAATTACACGAGGTGTATTATAAGACAAAGGATTACTTTTCTTTGGTACCCTAATAGTTTTTACAGGAAAACAAAGATTAAAAATCGGGATCAATGTCCGCATAAATGCATTCCACTGCCCATTCACATCACTTTCACTGACCTCAAAAACCAACTGCCAATCCTGTTCAGATAACAAATGTTTAAAAAGTTGCCTACCTGGCTGGTTAAAAACTCTTCGGTTTAAAAGATTTGGTCCCGCTGACTTGGGTAATTCAAATGCAATCCTCTGACAGGTGTGATCGGAAATATGTGTGCGTATAACCCTGGATACAAACACGCTGCAGTTGGTGTAAATATTATCAATACATGATCTTGAATTCTCACCGATTCTTGTGTATTCCCAAATAGATGGAAAAATATTAAAGGAACTTAAAAGAGTTAAGAAAGCAGCCGAGTTACAATCATCATGCTTGATATCAATGTTAAAATCTCCAGCGAGAAAAATTAAAACATGATCATCTAATAATCCATTTAAAATACTCTCCATCTTATCAAAGAACAGTTCAGTATCTGCCTTTGGAGTACGATAAATAGATAAAATAACAATATGAGCTTCATCAATCAAAAGTTCCACTGCAGCACACTCTAAAAGTTTTTCCTCAGAATACCTTGTAAGATCATTCCTAGGCTTACATTGAATCCCCTGCTTCACATATACTGCTGTTCCCCCATGAAGGTTCTCCTTGCGACAGAATGACGAAGCCAATTTAAAATTTAACAAATTGAAATATTTTAGCTGTTCTGCGTTCTTCCAATGCTCCGACACGGCAAGCGCCAGGCATTTGTGTTCATTTACCAAAACCTGGAGCTGGTCAATGCAGTATTGACTGAACATTGTGATGTAGAATTACCTGTTCTGACTTCCCACACTGTGAGTGATTAGTTGCTTTGGTCCGGGGGACATTAGACTACTCAGGTTTAAAAAACTGTTAACAAGAACACCCTCAGGCCAAAAGTTTGCATTTAGGGTGGTTGGTTTAAAATCAACAGGAACCCCAACCTTAAACGAACTGTACATTTGTCTGGATTTTGTTCTGATCTTTTCACTAAACTATCAGTGACACCATTTTGTTTAAGATAATCCAGAAGTATATTTTCGGTTGGATCTAACGCTAAACGGGACACGAAAAGCCAGGTCAAGTTCATAGTAGGAGCCACTTTCAAGGCTGAATCATTTTTTCGATTTCCTTCTATATTGCTTGGTCTAAACTTGATATTATATTTCCGATTTCTTGATCTGTATTCAACAGAAGTCCATTCTTCATCCACAGGAATATTTGGGTCGTTTTGTTGGATTGCCAAATCCACTGCATTTTTCAGTTTATTTAGAGTAATTTGGTTTTGAGACTTGTTTTCTTTTGAAATTCGGCCGATTTTGCTAACTTTACTATTTATGGAATTTGAGTTTACATTATTTTTATTGTTTAATGTCGTGAAGTTTGGTTCCGAATCTGAATGAACCTGGGCTTTAACTATTATCTTTGGTGCGAAGTTGGAAACAGACCCGGCCGGTGCTACATCATTTTGCATTTTGCTATTGGCCCAGGCCATCTGTATGAATGACACCAAAGCAATTAATTACATGCCTCTTTAACTCTCTGGTTCGAAGTATACTTGAATACTGCTCAGTCATATGGTGTCAATTTTATCAATGTCACATTTCTAGAGTAGAGAGAGTCTAAGCTAAATTTGCAAAATACTTGTTATTTAAACACCACTTTTCTTATTTGGATGTGCCTCACGAGACCAGACTTTTGCTTTGTGGTCTTAGACCTCTTGAAATCAGGCGCCAGAACTTCTATTTGTTCTTTCTCCATAAGCTAATTAATGGGACTATTAATTGCGCTAAACTATTGTATCTCTTAAGATTCAATGTTCCAGTTAGAGCTCTGAGACATAGACGCCTTTTCTCAGAATAAGTACATAGAACTAACTATGGTCAGAGAGCTATCATCCACAACATGCTAAATATTTACAACAAACATTTCAACTATATCGATATTTTTTCTTTAAGTCTCAACTCAGTCAAGCGCCAACTGTCTTAAAGTATCTTGTCATTGTATATGTATGTATGTGGTTTGTTTAATTGTTAATTATATTTTTTTTCTCATTGTTGTATATATATATATATATATTAGAATAGCATGTAAGTTTTTGTATCATTTGGAGAATTACCTCTGTTGTGTACTTATTGTAAATAAATAAATAAAATAAATAAATAATTCCAGCATACCGACCTTTGGAACAGTGTCGGGATGACCCCGGAAACTTGTCTATAAAACTGTGTAATAAGTTATCAGCAGATATAAAAAATCTGTACCTAAAACTATAAGAATAAAATAAAATAATCGTTACAGGGTAGTGCCTTCTACAGTGTCGAGGATTATTTAATTAGCTGAATGAACTGGTTGTATTTTGGATATTTTAGGTTTGAAAAGAAAACTATTTTAATGTATATTGTAATGTACTTTATCTAATTTTAAGTATTTTGTAACTCTATTTATATTGTTCTGTTAACTTGTGTAAATACCATGTTGTATATTGACACCTTTAAATGAATTTGAATTTGATTGAAATGTGAAAAATTTGAATACTATATTGTATTCGTTTTGTATTTTTATATGATTTTTAAACAAAATAGTTCATTATTGCATGTTAAT
Source organism: Kuschelorhynchus macadamiae (assembly GCA_030620095.1). Lineage (NCBI taxonomy): Eukaryota > Metazoa > Arthropoda > Insecta > Coleoptera > Curculionidae > Kuschelorhynchus > Kuschelorhynchus macadamiae. The sequence goes on from JAUTXW010001314.1 coordinate 1,901,935, forward strand.
AATAATTTTGTAAACAAGTAGCACACATACAGAATCAGAAAAAAAAATAAGATTTTTATTACATGTAAAAGGTATATTGAAAATTTTAACCCAAGTGGTTCTAACAATACTTATACTCTTAATAATTTTCAGATTATGCCAAGAGGTCTAATTTCCTTTAATTTTGAATATCTAAATACTTGACAATTTCTTTTGTAGACACAACTAGAAAAACTTCAAAATGAGATTTCTCAAATTGCGAAAAAAACTGGAATATCATCGGCCACAAAATTAGCTCTAATTGCTAAATCAGAAGGCACTAGTGATGATGTACCTTTAATGGAATGGTGGGATTCTGTAATTTTAGAAGATAATTTAGATACTCTTACAGAGAATGGAAAAATTGTTATTAAAGAAGATTCAGTCAATAATTTGGTTGAACATCCTACACAGATGAGATGCCCTAGTAAGTATCCAAAATATGGATAATAGTGAATTGTTGTTGACTTTGTTGGATAATTGCTACTTTTATAAAGGGTTCTGCACTTCGGTCTACTTTCAATTTTATTTGCATGTACAATCTTAAACTTATTATTATTGTTTTTAATATTATGACATAGAAAAATATATGGATATCATATTTTAAGTCATTATTTTTATATTTTTGTAATGTTTGGACAAACCACCAAGTGTAAGGCCTAAGTGTAATGTCTGCCATCACCTAACCTGTATGACTAAAAATGGGGTACATCTTTTAATATATTTTAATTAATAACTCTTGAATACCTTCTGATGCACATTTTTTATCAGTAACATAGTAATTTTTGTTTTCAGAAAAATATAGTATTACAAAATTAGTAGATTAGTATCACTCAGTTCTTAATTATAAGTAATTGAGTAAAACATTGTTGTAAAATCACTTGCTTTGTTGGTAGTATGAAACACTGTGTTCCATACTGTTTAACAAAGTGACCAATTCAATTTTCTTATCTTACTTAAGCTGTCCCTGCTTTTGTTTTTGTCATTTTACTTCCTTAATTTTTTTGTTTTGTTGTAATTCTAGAAAATTCTATAGTACAATTTGGATTTTTAAATCTGTGACATACTTGTTTGGAATAAATTAAGTTAAATTAACTAAAAAAGAACAACAAATTTGAAAAAAATTGTCTTTAAAACACACAATATATTTCTTACATCAAAAGAGTCTAATACAGTGTTGTTCAAAACAAATGCACAAAATTCATATATTGTGTATGAGTCATTTTTCACAAAAACGCTGAAACACGTGAAGTGGTTTAAATGGTTGTTCATCTTTTTGTAATTTTAACTCTCTCCCTGCCTCCCATTAGTTAGTAGGCACCTCAACTTTTTTTTTTTAAATCTTCTCTACGAGAAGGTTTTCTAAAACTGAATCCGATGCTAGCAACAAATTAGGGATCTTCTAATTTTGTTGCAGTAAAACGAGTCTATGTAAGTTTTTTATTAAATTTAACTATCAAAGTAGATCCTTATGGTGTAATGCGGAACTACCTTGGTTACCATCAATCATTAGACCCATCAACCTATCCAGTGACTTAGAAATTTTTATTAAATTATCTTGAGAGAATTTTTTAAATGATAGTGGTTTTTATTATTGCTCCATAAGTTAAGAAGCCACTTCCTAATATCACAACTTTTTACCCTGCACTTGTAGAAAATCTTACTGCTGAAAGTTATTTAGATTTCCTCTTATTCAATTTAAGACCTGCGGTAGCAGTAATGTTCCCTAACAAGGGTGATTCAGATATTCCCCATGAAAAAATATGGTTTTAACAAGTTTGTGCACCACCGCATTTTGATATAAATGTTCGAAAATAGTTGAATTTTTCCAAATCGATGGATAGGTTTACAGGGTCCCATTGAAAGGCTACCAAGGTGTCGGGACCTTACACCATTGGATTTTGCTCTATGGGGGTATTTGAAGAAGACATTGTTTAAAAATAGACCTAACAGTGTTGAGGACCTACAAGGTAGAATATGGATGGAGGTTATTAATTTACCAGTTGACAATATTTACCACAAACTTGATGCATGTCAAGTAGAAGGTAGAAATCATTTTCAGCATTTGTTACATTAGCCTAATCAGGTGAGTGCTAAGGATCTCCCTAGAATATTAGTTTTAATTAAAAAATGTACGTGGACTTGTTTTACTGTAACGAAATGAGCAGAGCCCCAATTTGTTTCTAATATTGCAACTCATAGAGCCCCCACATGACCTAGGTTGCCATTTGGAAAAAAAATTTATAGTGCCTACAAATTAAGGGGTTGCAGAAAGGAGGCTGAAAATATTACAAAAAGACGAACAACCATTTAAACCACCTCACGTGCTTCAACGTTTTTTCTTGTGAAAAATGACTACAGATGGTACGAATTTTGTGTGTTTCTTTTAAACAAGCCTGTATACATACAGTTGTGGAATGTGCGGTTATGCCATCAGAATAAAGCTCGTGTAAAGAAAGCACTAAAATAATGGCAAACAGCTTGATGTGGATAAATGTCATGTAAAGTAGTGACATTTTATTGAACTGAAAAATGTATTGAATATGACTATATAACTATATAAAAGTTAAAAATAAATATCTCATTAAAGATCTCTGTGTTTAATTAATTAATATCCAAACTTGGTAGTAGTAGTAGTAGTAGTAGATGGGGGAGACAAGCCCAGAGACTAGGCCTAAAAGGCCCTTTTCGCTAACCTCGCGGGATGCACTTTTTTATTTAGACAACATTTAATGAAGGGCGCCTTGGCTACAAGTGTGTGGTGATCAAGCCTTAACTGCCCGGTGAAGGGCGCGCGGAAAGGAAAGCGGACCAGAATCGCCCTTCTAGGATGGGGGAAGGAATTTTTACGTCTGGGGAATGTCAGCCAGATGGGCCCTACAGTTTATCGAGGAGTCCGAACCTCGGCCATCCCCTCCACCTGAGAGTGTATGTGATGGCGGGGAGTGTGAATTTACTCCCAAACTACCACGGGAACATCCGGTTCCCCCCGGCCTGGTTACCGGCGTGGAAAGTGAAATTCATTTTACACTCTTCCCTGTTGGATTTTTAACCACTAATATTGGCTGCAGACTTGAAAAGTCGTGCACCCACCTAGGATTCGAACCCAGCCACGAGACCAACTCCGGTGTAAACCCAAAGCTTTACGCTCTCCGCCACTGGCTGGCTATCCAAACTTGGTAAATATAATATCCAGTTAAGCGCTGCCAGTCTCTTGGGTTCCTAATTGTCTGACTGTTGTTAGTATGCCGTGTTTGGGGGGACTAAGTCAGACAAAAGACCTGTCAAGTATGGAGTACCCCAGGGTTCAGTGCTGGGACCTATATTATTCTTGATATATGTAAATGATATCTCAGCTGCATTTGAAATGGCTGACAGTCAGGTAGAACTGGTGGTAAGGGTCATGGAGTCAGAGATGTGTGTAAGTGAATGGTTCACTACCAACGAAAGAAACAAAAAAAAGTGTCTTAAATTAGTTCGGCATCCAAAATGATGAAATTAATTAATACATTATAAATTTTCTTTTAAAACTTTTTTTAGCAACAAATATTTTAAATTTCAAATATTATGATATATGTAGTATCCAACATTGTCACACTTTCCAAACATTTTTTAAGTGAATTTAATACGTTTGTAGTTTTTATTGTTTTCAGATGATTAAGGTGATGAATTTTTTTAGCGGATCCAATCAAACCTGTATACATGCCCGTTTTTCTAACGAAAAAGGAAAGGAAAAAGTTGCGCCGGCAGAATAGAAGAGAGATGTGGAAAGAAGAACAAGAGAAAATTAGGTTAGGTTTAGAGCCTCCACCGGAACCCAAGTTGAGAATTTCAAATTTAATGCGAGCTCTTGGAACAGAAGCAGTGCAGGACCCAACTAAAATTGAGGCACATGTCAGGTTTGTATTTTTATCTCCCAGAATATGTTAATCATATTAATTTTTTATGTTAAAAATAAAATCTTTAATATTCAGTCTGAAATAAGCAGATACTATATTTTTCTTTCATGCACTTCGCTCTCATCCTGCACAATCTTCATACACATATTTTTGGGTTTTTTTTTTTAGAGAACAAATGGCAAAGAGACAAAAAGCTCACGAAGATGCAAACGCTGCTCGTAAACTGACGGTTGAGCAGAAACGAGAAAAGAAAATTAAAAAATTGAAGGAAGACACGGCACTAGGAGTACAAGTTTCCATTTTCAGAATACTTCATCTTCATGAATTGGCTTCGAAGAAATTTAAAGTAGAAACAAATGCTAAACAACTTTATATGACTGGATGTGTCGTCTTATATCCTGATTGTTGTGTAGTTGTGGTAGAAGGTGGTCCTAAACAACAGAAGAAATATAAAAGGTAATCTTGTTGTTTTTCGTTAATGAAAATTTAAGGCAAAATGTAGTTTAATTTTTTAATAATCGGATACATTGTACAGAGTGTATAAAATTGATTGTAAAAAGGTGAATAAAACAACCAGATCGATAGTATGTAGGCGCATTTTCAAGGCGCAATTCAAATATGGATAAGATTTATCTTTTAAGGTAAAATTTTAAATTTTATTTTCAGATATGTTTTACAGGGCGCGTAAAATATAATAATTAATTCAAAAAAGTGATAAAAACATTGCAAATTAATACTTGGCACTATTTAAGATATAGTTGTAAATCACGTATGGATAAAAATTATAAAATGGTAAAAATGGATATTCAGATATGTTTTACAGCCTGCGTGAAAAATATAATAATTAATGCTAAAAGGTGATGAAAATATTGCAAATTAATGCGTGGCACTATTTAAGATACAGTTTTTAATCACATACGGATAAGAGTTATTTTTAAGGTAAAACGTAAAAAGTTGATTAAAACCAGTGGCGGCTCGTCAGAGGACGTGGATGAAACGCCGCTTCGCCTACATTTTCTAATCAATTTACTTAAAAATAAATCAAACTCATCAGTTACCAAATTCCGCCTCAGACTTCCCCCGCACTTAGATCTGTTTGCGGCGGTTGTTATGGCAACGCAATGGTGAATATCCGTAAACCAAATAGAGATGCTAGCGGCATAAAACTGCTTCTGCAGCCTGCAGGCGCTTGTTGGAGCTATGGATAATTAACGTCATAAAAAGGTAAAAATAATAGCCATTTTGGACGTGGCACCCCGACAATTTTTCGCCTGCGGCGCTATTTTTGCCTACAGGGCTGTGCACCTAGCTACGCCGCGCTTCACCCGTTCTTAAATCCACGAGCCGCCACTGATTAAAACATTGCAAATTGATACATGGCACAATTTAAAATATAGTTTTTATTCAAGTATTGATTAGATTTAATTTTTGAAGTAAAAATTTCTTTTTATTATTTAGATATATTGTATAGGGTGTCCCATTTTCCTAGGTTTAACGGGGTTTCCAGCTTATGAGTAGAGATAGAGAGATGCGGTTTTCGCGACACCGTGCTACTTTTCGATGAAACTAAAGAGGCCGCAAACGGATTTGCCCTAACCATTTTAGTTTCCGTGCTACAGGGTGATTTTGAAAATTTGTAATTTTCGGACACCCCCTGTAACTCAGCTATCGTAAAATATATTTAAAATGTTTCAACTGGTATTTATAGATTTTTTCACGTAGAATTCAGTGGCATACTCAGATTTTTGCTGAGAGTCATAGTTTTTGACATATTGGCATAACCTACTATTTTTTAAATGGGAGACCCTATATATTATTTTTTCATCTTATTCTTCGTGTCGAGAGCTTTTCAAAAACATACCATAAGTCATATTTATTTTCATAAATAACATGAAAAAATGCATTTTTCTTTAAACGGATTTATGGCATAGCAGATCAATCGAAATAAGAGAAGGTGGCTGTGGAGCCATGGCAACGCCAACAAAAATATGATCAGGCAGCCATTACTGCTGTCATTTTTGGCATTATTGCGTTTAAATTTTTCTTGACGTCTATTATAATTATTGTTTTTAATATGGCTCAGAATCAAAAATTTGAATATTTTGAGAAATATGATATGAACGCGTGTTTTATATTGTCTAATGAAGATGCAGATCAGGCGGCAGAGCTTTATCTGTACAGAGCGTCTAAAAATTTAAAATTAATAAGCTTTTTTTAATGCATCAACAGAGCTATATTTTATGGTAGGGATATTATAAAATTTTGATAACAGACTAAAATATTGGAAGAAGGTATTCCACCAGTGTGCTAGTCTATATGTATCATCAGTTTGCCTTCCACTTGAGTGGCCCCAGTTCCATTCCTGTAAGGTGCATATAACCTTATTTAATTAATATTATATTTATATATATATATATGTTATGGTGCACTTTAGTGTGTTTTATTCTATTTTTTATGTTTTTATTTTTCGATTTGTGAGTGTGATTATTTGCTAAGGTTGTCCTTGTTACTTGTAGGTCTGATAGTGCTAGAAAGGAACGAAACACGTGTAATGTTAACGTTTTAAAAATTATACTGTGTTGAGATCGAGACTTGAAGTATTTTTTCTGTCTACTTTTAGTTGTAGTTTAGGGCAAATTCTTCTTCTTAAGTTCTAAAATAACGTCATATTTTGTTTAGCAAAGAAATAAAAAGAATTATACATAACAGTTTAAATTGATTAAAATGTGTTTAGTAAAAGTTTTGTTATTTATTATTTTGTGGACGATTATATATTTTTTAGGTTAATGTTAAATCGAATCAAATGGGAAGAAGACATAGTTAAAGACCCAGATGGTAGAGAAGTACCAAATAAATGTGTCTTGGTATGGGAAGGCACAACCAAACAAAGGAATTTCGGCGAATTGAAATTTAAAATTTGTCCTACAGAAAAATTGGCTAGAGAACACTTTAAAAAACACAAAGTTGAGCATTATTGGGATCTGGCGTACAGTGGGGCTGTATTAGAACAATCTAGTGATTTAGTCGATTAGATCATGTAATTTATGTCAAAAAAAGGATACTTCAGGAATGTCATCAGTTCCTGTTAGTTTTAAATATATTTTCTATGTAATTTGTAACACAACAAGAATATTGTAACAGCTAATTGACAAAAGGTGGAAATATATATATATTAATTTTTCAGAATATGTTTTTTTTGTCATTAGATAATTGAAAATTAAATTTATTAGTTTTGTGATATTCCCTTTTCTCCACGTCTAATATTCAGATAATTCGAAATTTGAAGAAAAAGTCTTCATATTTTAAGTTTGGTTTGAAAACAAACTTTTTTAAGTTTGTGAGCCTTAGTATTATAATACTTTTATAGGTAGTTATGAGTGATGTGAGCTCTGCTAACTCAACAGTATACAGTGGTTTTGATTGCCAATCTAAACGCTTAAAAATATTTTAAGTTTCCAAGTGTGTATTTTAGTAACTGCTCTGTTCTTAGTTATAGCATAAATAAAAAAATAACAGATAGAGTATTTTTCGTTACTTTAAGTGGTATGGCGGCTTTTTTTTTCCCAAATCAACAAAACATACACAAGCTTTAGACTCCATTGTCCACAAACGGTTGCCCAAAGTAGCTCCTTACTAACAGGTTCAGCAAAGTGAAAAATCGGTCAAACTCAAGCAAAGTAGGTACAATATATTACACATGAAATAAAAAAGATTTCGATGTAAAAAGTAAATACAGAAAACACCTTCTAGAAAATTAAACAATATTTGCAACACACAATATACATTACTTATTTCTAGCAACTTAATAGTAAGCTACTGATCAATTGCTAGGAATAATTAAAATGTTATTTTTCTTGTGTGTGTTTATATTGGACAATCTTGCCATTTTAATATATATATCAGGGGCGTGCAGTCCATGCAAGCAGTGCTTCCCCAAAAAAAATTACAAAACACTTTCTAAAATGTAATTTTTGAAATTATAAACCATTAATTTAGTTTATATTAAAAATGCTAAAATATTATCTTAACTATCAAGCCCATAATAAATGCGGTCTTGACTCCGACCGAGCCACAATAGAAATCGAATAGAACCTATGCGGGCCGCTAGCTTCTCTGCAGCCAAGTCCTGTTTGCAATTTTTGCATTTCAGTTGCGTGCTTTAAGTGGGGGCGGAAGCTATCGTAGGAGTAGGTTCTTTGTTTGAACGGCTATCCGTGTGTTGTGTGATACGTAGGTCGCGTCGTGCATGGTTCGATATGGAAGACAATAATACGGACGTGGATATGCAAATACCGTCAACTTCGGCTGTCGGTAATAATGTTGAAAATGTTGGAGAATTTAGTAAGAAGAGTGTGTGTGGTGTGTGTCTTAATAATAAAGGGATTTTTAACATTAAACTTCGCTGATAAGCTTCAAATAATTTCCAAAGGAAGGGCAAAACCGCCTATGAAAAATTTAACCACAAAAATGAAAAACTGTATTAGACATTTTTATCCGGAAGAAGAATACGAGCAATTTAAATGGCTAACAGGGTGTGAAAATATAAGTAAATTATTTTGTTGGCCATGTTTACTTTTTGAAAATGAAAAAGGTCTCTGGAATAAAACTGGTTTTTCCGATTTAAACAATTTCCATAAAACTGTAAAAAGACACATTATGTCCAAAGCGCATTTGCAGGCCGTCATAAAAGAAAAAGTCTTCGGCAAAACCAGAATTGAACACACCCTTAATAAACAGTTGGAAATTAGTCACCGCCAACACAATGAACTAGTCGATAAAAATAGGCAAATATTAAGAAGACTGATCGATGTTGTTTGTTTTCTCAGACATTTTAGACAGACAGGGATTTAGAGGTCATGACGAAACAAGGGTTTCTTCAAATAGAAGAAATTTTCAAGATTTACTTAGTTTAATAGCTAAATATGATGATTGCTTAAAAAACCATTTAGAGCAGTGTAGCGTTTTTCGCGGAACGTCGAATCGAATCCAGAATGATTTAATTTCCGCTGTTGCAACCATTATTTTAAAAAGAATTAAGCATGAAATTGGCGAGGCGCGGTTCATTGCTATTGTTCTGGACGAAACAAATGATATCACTAATTTTAGCCAATTATCTATAGTAATACGCTACGTTAAAACGGAGGTATTCAAGAGCCATTTTTAGGTTTTAAGAATGTGTCCGAAAATCGTACAGCAGATGCATTATATACCGTAGTTTATAACGTTACTAAACAGTGATGGCAGGACAATTAGGGAGTCTGCAAGCTAGAGTTCGAGAAACTTTCCCAAATGCTGTGTTTGTCCATTGTTTTGCTCATAAATTAAATTTAGTTTTTATCCCAGTCCGTCAATTACATTAAAGAGTGTAAAGTATTTTTCGTTACTTTAAGTGGTATGGCTCTTTTTTTTCCAGGTCAACAAAACGTACACAAGCTTTGGACTCCATTGTCCACAAACGATTGCCCAAAGGGGGTCCTACTAGGTAGAACTATAATGGAAGACTTGTGTTAACAGTATCTGAAAATCGTGAATCACTGATTGAACTATTTGAGAACATAATAGAAAATAATGAAACGTGGATCTCAGAAGCAATAAATTTTTGGACTGTTTCAAACGAGATTTTAATTTATATTTGTTGAATATATTTTCAGAAATATTTCCATTCTGGGACAACGTTTTTAATATATTACATTAACTAAAACAAATGATATTGCTTTTTGCTCAAAAAAAAGTGGATGATTTTAAGTCCATGTTAAGCCAAAAAAGAGATGACTTTGACCTATTTTGGGAGAAAACGTTGACGTTAAATGTAGAGCTACAAGCCGAGCGTCTTCGAACAGACAAGATCGGAGATGTTCCAACATCATACAGACGCCTCTTATGAAATACTCTATCAAATTCAGCAACAAATAAACTATAGATTTAACGGTTTAAATGATTTTAAATTCCTCTCGCTCTGCAATTTTAATGCATTTAAAGGAAAAACTTTTCCAGAAGATGCGTTTAAATCTCTTCTTCTTCATTATGGCCACTTCTTCGACCGAGTGTTACTGCGATCTGAACTAAAAGTGATTTACGAAACTGATGACATTAGCGCAAAAAATAACGCTAAGGAACTAATGCAATTTTTAAAAGACAAGGATCTGGAAGATGCGTACACCGAAGTGTTGAAATTGTGTGAATTAGTATTGACAATATCTGCCACAAGTTCATCAGTAGAGCGCAATTTTTCAACACTTAAACGTATAAAAAATTTCGTGAGAAATTCAACGGGGCAGGAGAGACTTTTGCATACATCGCTGTTGTCCATTGAAAATAAACTTCTCCAAAATATGTCGGAGCATCGACGTTTTTATGATGACGTCATTGACGAATTTACAAAAAATAATCGAAGAATCGTATTACATTACAAATAGGTAAGTTTTTAAAAATTGCTTCCCTTTCTTAAAATTTCACCGCACGCCCCTGACTGAGTGGGTGGGTGCGATGTATATATATATATATATAATTTTTTTTTTTCTTTAACCATATATAAATATTTTGTTAATTATTTTCTTGGGCATAGGTTAACTCATTGAGAAGCAAAACTACAATTTAATCGACGTTTCGCTCATTATATTGAGCTTTTTCAAGATATTTTATTTTCTTGGAAACAAGTCATGTGTACGACACAGCTTATATATATATATATATATATATATATATATATATATATATATATATATATATATATATATATATATATATATATATATATATATATATATATATATATATATATATATATATATATATATATATATATATATATATATATGCCATCCTAAGTATTTAAAGTGATCAAAAAGTAAAGAGACTTTTAAATAATTAAATAAAGTTATAATGACGCAATTCACTTTCATTTTTAAGCTCAGATTCGCGTGAAGAAGTTAAATTATTTTGAACTCTTCCGCTCTTAGTCGATAGCTGCATTCTTTGAATAGTTTTTTTCGGTCTTCCCTGTGGTAATGTTGTTTTTTCAACTACTGCAGGGTGCAGAAATAAGATATTTCCATCAAGCTAATTTTTTTGAGAACATAAATGTTCAAAGACTCCTGTCATTATTTATTTAGCTGTCCATAAATTCACACTTACTATATTGTTTAATATCACTTTTTTTAACAAATACTTATAAATACTTAACACTTTTTGTAGATATTCTATCCACTTGTCCATATAATATATGTCCTTCGCGACACACCTTCCTTCAAATAAAAAAAAAACAGGGCGGAGGTATGGCATCTAAATTGAAACTAGTCGGTCGGTAAGAAGTTTTTTTTTTAAACAATGGTTACTAATCTCAACTTTTCCGACCTCCAAATAATCTAAAATACAATATTCTGCAATGTTAAACTGTTTTATACGTCATGTGCTTTAAGTGGTATAGCTAGAGTAAGTTAATAATACCAACACATTATTTTGTGCTTCGTTAGAAGGATTGGATAACAAAATAATAAAATAAAGTTTGTGGTTTTTGTTGTGTGATCGGTATGGATATTTTCACCTAATAATTTTTTAAAATATAAGTAATATTTTAATTTTTCTCTCACTCGGAAACTTTGTGCGTTAGGGCGTTAAAATTGCATTATAAAGGCCTTGGGTCCTCCACTTCCGGTTGGCGATGTTTTTTTTTTAGTATTTATTTAACAATACTATAATTTTGTATGTAATTGCGTTTTAAATATCGTACTGCATTTTTGCCCTGGTTAGGTATTTTTTGGGTTGTAAAAAAGTGCATATATAATAAAACAATCAAAACATATTTAAGCAATAGCCGCAAGTTGGAGTCACTGTTAGAGAATAGTTTTTCTGAATTACACACTTCTGTGTAATCCTCAGGTGATTATAAGCTATAAAAGTGTTTAATGTCAAACTCAACATGAAAACAATTCCAAATAGCCCAGTTGATCTGGATGTAAGGCCTCTTCATTCCATATATATTTTCATATTAAAAAAATAGCGCAATTACCTTATTGATGAGGCCCAGTTAGGGTTCCTGTATTTGGAGAGTTGATGCAGCTAATGTCAAAAACGACCAAATTGGTATGATATGAATAAGGTATATATTAATATATATGTATATATATATATATATATATATATATATATATATATATATATATATCCATATATAGATATATATATATATATATATATATATATCCATATATAGATATATATATATATATATATATATATATACACTTAGCCGCAAAAATAACGCACAACCAAAAATTATACTCAATTTCAAAGTTGATTTTCTCGTGAACCAGTAAACCGATTTCGATAATTTTTTTTTTGAACTGTAGCTTTTTTCTTTAGCAATTGCACTATGATAAAAAAAATTTATTCAGATTTCAGTTTTTGGCTTATACAGGGTGAAAAACGAGAATAGTTTTTTTAGGTCAAATTTGAAACACCCTGTAGGGAGCGTTAGCAAAAACAACGGTTGCGTATTAAAACCATAATGTAGCCTCATGTTTTCTGAATATTTTGTTTTTTTGCTGACTCTGATATCTGTAATATCAAAGAAAATACAGAGTTTTATTCCAGAACATGTTTTTTTATCAAGATAACAATTTAACAACATTAAACTAACAATAAAATTTAAAATAATTAACAATAAAAAGCAAAAAAAAACGTGCACTAGTAGCGCGTGTTTCCACCTCTTTTTCTAATGACAGCTTCACATCGCCTCGGCATACTCGATATTAAATAGGATATTTGATTTTGGTCAAGTCCATTCCAAATATCGGTAACCATCCTTTCGACATCTTGCAGGGTGGCAGGAGGGGGCTGACGCTGTCTCAGTGCCCTATCAATAATATCCCATAAATGCTCGATAGGATTCAGGTCGGGACTGTGCGGTGGCCAATTTAGAGTTCGAATATTTACTTCATGTAAATATTCATTGACGATGCGCGCTACATGAGGCCTTGCGTTGTCGTGCATTAGTAAAAAATTATTATCAATGTACGGTGCGAAAGGGACAACGTGCTCAGACAAAATGTCATTAATATACCTTTCACTATTTAAAGAGCCCCCACGTAAAGGTACGATATCCGTCCGTGCGGTTAAGGAAATTCCTCCCCAAACCATCACAAAGCCTCCATTAAATAAAGTTGTTTCACGTACGTTACACTGGGTATAACGCTCACCTGGCCGGCGGATAACTCTTAAACGTCGATCGGAGCTATATAGACAGAACCTAGATTCGTCTGTAAATAGAACGTGTTCCCAATCCTCAATAGTCCACATTACATGTTCCCTGGCGAATTGCAGTCTAGCTCTGCGGTGGTTTGCATTTAATGCAGGGCCTGTCGCTGGAACTCTGACATGTAAATTGTATTCAGAAAGACGTCTCCTCACAGTATCAATGCTTGGTTGAATATTGTGAACTGCACTGAGTTGCATCAAAAGTTTCCTTGACGTGGTAAAACGTTCTCTTAAAGCACGCAGTCTAATATAGCGATCTTGAACAACTGTAGTTACTCGAGGTCTGCCTGGTCGTGGACCTATGTTATAGACATTGGTTTCTCTGAAGCGTTGGACATTGTAGCTTACTCCTTCGTTATGTAACGTCACTGCCTGAACACATTCATCACGAGTCATATTCCTTCTAACCCGTTCCATTTTCACGAAAGAACTTAAAGAATGAACTTAAATTATTCAGCTTGAGACGATAGGTACATAAATAAAGGAATTGTCAAAACTGACATTTGCTGACACTGTTGATTTATCATAGCCTACTAAGCGCTTTTTTTGGTAAACGTAATAAGTATCCAATAAAACTGTGATTTATTGAATAAAAACATGTTCTGGAATAAAACTCTGTATTTTCTTTGATATTACAGATATCAGAGTCAGCAAAAAAACAAAATATTCAGAAAACATGAGGCTACATTATGGTTTTAATACGCAACCGTTGTTTTTGCTAACGCTCCCTACAGGGTGTTTCAAATTTGACCTAAAAAACTATTCTCGTTTTTCACCCTGTATAAGCCAAAAACTGAAATCTGAATAAATTTTTTTTATCATAGTGCAATTACTAAAGAAAAAAGCTACAGTTCAAAAAAAAATTATCGAAATCGGTTTACTGGTTCACGAGAAAATCAACTTTGAAATTGAGTATAATTTTTGGTTGTGCGTTATTTTTGCGGCTAAGTGTATATAGGTATAGGGAAATACCGGGTATTTCGGTTTTAATACTGATACCCCCCAAGGAAACTGCCTGATGAGCCTTGCCAGGGCAGATACCACGGTAGCAGATGGCACCTTGGCACTGGAAACAAACATAGCGTCATGTTTTGGTCGATTCTCGACAAAATGGTAAAGGAGTAATCCTTACCGTTACTGGTTTCGTTTTGTATAACTTTTTACGACCAAGAACCGCACAGAAATTGAAATTTCTGTTTCTCTTTATATATATATATATATATATATATATATATATATATATATATATATATAAATCTTAGTGTTCAATGATTTTCCCGGTAGGGGCACTTGCCCCCCACCGACCTTCCCCCCTGGTAGCGCTCATGGGGCCCCACTATATACAAAAAATATATAAAATCCCTCATTTCAAGCTTTGCCTTGTACAAGAAATTTAAAAAAAAATGACAAATTTCCTTCACCCAAAACATCCCTATGAATCTTTCCTTTTATTAGGAATATTAAAATGTAACCCAATTTAGTTCCGTATATTCAGTAACACATAAACTGGCTTTTCTAACATTTTTATTGGGCTACATTCTGTTTCATCATTTTGAGTTTGTAGCAATATATTACCAATTTCTATTTGTGCCACTCTTAATTTTTTTACACTAAGTTTTTTTTAAGACCACTATTTTGTTCTGTCATGTTAAATTCGTACCAGCTTATTCCTATATCACATTTAATTTTATTTGGCCGCCGTTTTCTTTCGGCATATTAAATTCATATTACAAATTTACCAGTTTATCTCTATATCACACTTAATACTTGCACAAAATTTGAAATTAATCTAATAAGTAGTTTTTTTTTTGGCAGAATTTTTAAATATTTTATTAGGCCGCCATATTATTTTGCTTTCTTGAATTCTTTCCAAAATATTAACAGTGCTTTTCTACGTAACTTGTTAACGTTAATTGGATAAAATATTTTTTAGTAATATTTTTTTAACGTTTCACTAGTCCGCCATCTTGTTCCATTATTTTTGACTAACATTTGAAATCAATCAGGTAAGTATGTAGTTTTTAAGTTATGCCTCGAACTGACAGATAGGCAGGCAGACAGGTACACGGACGGAAAATCAAATTTTTTTGACGTCTAGGGACCCTAAAACGTGAATATATGTAAAATCTGGAGTTTTACATATCTTCGCGGAAGGAATTCACCGCCATTTTGTTCCGCCATGTTGAATTCGTACCACAATTTTATGAATTCCACCCTATACCACAATTAACTATTGAAATCAATACATTTAGTAGTTTTTTCAGGCTGACTTTTTAAACATTTTGTTACGCCGCCATTTTGTTTCGCCATCTTGGATTCGTACTAAAATTTTACCAGTTGATTCCTACATACATTTCACTAGGACTCCATTTTGTTTCGCCATATTGGAATTTTACCAAAATATTACCAGGTCATCCCTCATATGACCCTTACCTTTAAATCAAAATTTGAAGTCATTCAGGTAAGTAGTGTTTAGCTATGCCGGAAGAGATATACTGACGGAATTGAGAAATCATATTTTTTCGGCATCTAGGGGCTAGGGTTTTTTCCCAAGAACTCCGATTATTCCTTTACTCGGGAAAAAACAAGTTCATGTTGCTACTAGTAAATGATAGTGTTTAATAAAGATAAATAAATACAATTCTATTTTCCTGATTTTTTCTATATGATATGAATTTCCCGGGAATGACGCAATACGGCCCCGCAAAGAAATGCCGGGAAATCAAAAACCCTACTACTAAAATTTGAAGATCTGAATAAATCTCGGAGGGTGATTTTTTCACGACTTACAAAACTTATTTTTTACACGGGAGGTAAAAAAGAATAAAGTGTCACGCAATTTTTGGTACTTTGTTATTGGTCTTTGAGTTCCGGTGCGCCCCTCCAGACTGAAACCCCACAAGCTGCTGCTGGGATGCGCACAGGTGATTTCTATCAACATTTGCAACTCGAAAGTACCAATATTTAATTTTAAATAGTTTTTATGTATTTTGTATTCTTAAGGCAGGTTCTCCCAGACTCTGAAATTTTGCTGACATATTTAATGTAGTATTTTATTGCAAGTAAAATCGGATGAAGGAAACTATAAATTGAAATTCTGCATGCATTGTTTGTATAAAAAAATCGGTAAATTAGTTTAGCCTGGAACTTCCCTATAAATCCTCACTTTTATTAAATTAATTAATTCAATTTAAAAAGAAGAGTACCACAATAATTATTTGTTAATAACGGGGACGCAAGTATGGTGGTATAACTGGAACGCAAGTATGGGGAGGGGGGATTGAGAGGGGAGGCTCTGTTGGGAAATTAGTTTCCCCAAGTTAGGAAATTCAATATAGGTGTTGGTTGAGTTAGAAAATGACCGTTTTTTACTTTCACCCAATATTTTCTCTTCAGGTAATAATAATGTACATACATTGCATTGTTTCACTTTTCTTGATAAACATACGGATTTGATAAAACACATGTACCTTTAAACAACTTTTCTCATAAGGAATTTGTTTTTTTGAGGGAGGTAATAATAAAATACGTTTTTAAAGAATGATAAAAATTTATTGTCATTTCTCTAACGTTTCGTTATAATTTCCTCAAATAAATAAATATATTTTGAATACAGTAATTTGTTCAAACAAAAGTGATTCTAATCACAATAATTACCTACTATGTTTAATAATTATCCTAATTGACCCCTACTTTAGAACTCCCTAAATACTAAGATGTAAATAACCTAACATCACATTTTATTTAACTAGAAAACTATAATCTGTAAATTTAACAACATATCACATTTTTAAAAAAAATAACTTAATTTTCTTAACAATACTATCAAACAACAGACACTAGTGATTAGATCACAGACTATAAGTAACTTTAGATTTTTTACATTCACTTATTACTCTCAACTATTGATAGACAAACTAAGAGCAGTGATATTCTAGTTATTAAAATTAATAGTAAATCGGAAACCTGGATTTACGTGAATATCAGTCAAAATAGTTCGTGTGAATCGCCAAATTCATGGTGAATGAAAACGTATAAGCATCTTTACCACCATCAGTGACGGATCGTGTTCAACTTTTCAGGGGGGTCGATATATATACATCAAAAAGAGTCACACGAAACAACAAAATGTCTCTGTTACTTCGCAACCGCAAGTCCAGGTAGATAAATCGTACATATTTTCACAAAAATAACGATTTACTTCTTTGTCTTTACTTGTTTGCTTTTATTTTGATTTACTTAAATTTTGGCAAAGGTCGACTACTGGTCTTAAATTCGAGTCGTTTCTCAAAGTTCAGCCCGCCAAAATAATTGAAAACTGCTTTTAAAATCTTAATATTCTAAAACACTGTGGCTACCTTCCTTTAAAACGTTATATAAACCACAAAATCAACAAACAAAATTTAAAGTCTTGAAAATAAAATATATAAAAATACGCTATCGTAACCACAACCTATCACACGATCCACATTAAACGCATCAACTGACAAAAATATTTAAGTTTCCTCGGCGCGGCTGTTGACCCAAATTTTGCCAACCTAAGCCGATATTACTTATGCGCCCCTGTGAAAATTTGAGGATTAACTCCCCTCCGTTCATAACCATGCGGTCAACGCGGACCGCCAGCCGTAATCGATGCCATCGAAACGAAACCTACGGAGATCGCGGTGTGAGGCATCGACAGTGTGTCGTGGAATTAGGTGAAAGAGGGAATTTCCAAATTAAAAAAAAAAATTGATAAAATATAAATTATGTATTATTTTATTTATGTGTTTCTGTTTGGAAATATTTATTGGGGGGTCATTGACCACACCTATAACCTAATTGAGGAGCCCCCACTGACCACCATCATAAAATATTGTTTTTGGATTTTTTAACTGATTATGAAAACGCAAAGTAAAAAAAGACATTACAGGAATCGGAATCAGCGTAGTAAGTATCAGCGTTTAGTGGTGCAAGTGAAAAGATTGACAATTGTGACAACGGTCATAACATTAATAACTAAAAATCTGGCTAGTAAATAAATATATTTTTTATTTATTTAATTATAGTTATTCCAAAATGAAATCACCTCAGCAACGTCAATACCTATAATGTATAACGCCTTGTTCTGAACCTTTCTGGGTTGCCTTGGAGATTACCTTGAGAAAATAAAAGCAATACATTAAATTATAGGAAAGACTTTTGAAACACAAATGCATTTTACCTATTTTTTTGAAACACACAATAAGAATTTCACTTTGTTTAATTTTTGTTGACTTATCATTAAATAAGTCAACTGCACTGATACGAATATGTTCTTTATTTTATTAAAGATTTTGATTTTTCTGTAACATTGCCTAATGAACGATTTTTTACATCGCATCGCATGACAAATGTGGTCTTAAATATTATGTGTATTTTGGTGTTTTAAGATTAATTTTTATCAAAAAAAAAAGAAACAGAATTAACCGGAGTTAAAATCAAATTTAAGTAGAAACTAATTTTTGGCAAATATGGGTATGAGACTATCTGCTAAAAGTAATCAATTGTTTAGCAACCGTGTCAAACTTTCCAGAACCTGAATAATTATTTTCTTAATAAATGTATTGGCACCCGATGTTGGCTTTTGTTGTAACATTTTAGCAGCCACATTTTGATTATATTTGCCCACGTGAAATATTTAATAATAAAAACTTTGGACCAATGTTAAGAAACAGGCATTATTTGAAATTGATTAGTAATTTTCTTTTGGGAATAAAATTATAATCAGTTGGTGGAGCTATGCAACGATTCACGCTGAGGATCCGTTAACCAGTACCATCTCTCAAAACCGCCACCTATCCCGCAAGTGCTAAAGTTTAATTCCTCGGAGATAGAATGCGGCAAACAGGTTGAAAGCGAGATCAATATCGATAGCCACAAGGCGTTGCCCAATCATAACTTACCATGTTATAAACCACAAAAAAATTAACATAAGGAAATAAAACTGGCTGGCAAAGGACAAACGGGACATTTTGAGTCTAGCCACACGCAGCCAAAGTAAAAGTTATCATAATCTTAAAGAAAAGAGCATTAAAATAAAAGTGAAGAAAAGAAAATAAAGGTAACTATCCATACTGTTCTTTAAAGTACATATTTTTGAGAAGACGGATTGTTATATACTGAAAATGTTCACTTCATAACAGGATATCCAGACATCATAAAAAAGATAGTTAGAAATTGCGAATTATGCTAAAGGTCAAAGATATCCTCAAAATGTTACGCAGGACCAATGACACCAATAATTCCAGAACATGAGAACAATATGTTCCATAAATACAAATCTAGTGATATATTCAATTCAAAGGATCATGCAAATCTAGTGATATTCAATTCAAGGGATCATAATTCAAAATAGTATACAGGGTCCGCTAGCTAAAACCCCCCAGGCCTCTATTTTTTTGTTTATTGACCTACATAACTAAGTGATACATTACTGAAGGTGTTGAAGAGCTCTGTAAAAATGTCTACAGAGTGATTCAAAAAAATTTTGTGTAAAGAAATTACGACGTTTGTAACATACTTTTCTTGAATATTATTTTACCTCACTCTGAACACTCAATGTTATAAATTTGTTTGAAAGAGACTGAAAAAAGCTTTCGAGTTATGACAACAATCGTCACTTTCGAGGAGAAATGAAAAAAATTGTTTTTACCTAACAACTCTTTGAACTCTACTTTGAACATAATTTTGCTCAGGTTTATTATTTTAGCATGGAAACAAGTGAATATTTGAGTCAGTGATAAAAATAGTTTTAATTATTCCGGCATAAGCTAAATAAAAAATAATTGAATGAAAATTAATTGATTTTTTCTCTACGGAAAAATACTAAAATGTAATTCGATTTCTTAACGTTAAGGGAGAACTGCACGCAAAAAGTGAAAAATTAGCGACAAGGTCTAGTCAAGTTCAAAGTAAGATGAAAATATTCCTACGTATTAGAAAAAACTTCCTGCACGTCCAACTTTAAAAAAAATGTGTTATGTATAGGCAATTTAAATTACATTTCATTTAAAAATGGGTTCAAAAGGATTCACACGCTGCAGAAATACAAAGACATGAGTACGATTTACAATAAAGGATCAATGCGAGGCAGTAAAGAGCCATTTTGTGAAAAAAAAATTATATACGACGGCATTTGCGTCAAAAAGTGGTCGAAAATGGACAAATCTACTTCTGTTTTATAATTCTAGATTAGATTTTTTCATAAAAAATCGCATTCAGCGCCCAACTATACATATTTCCCTATTGAAATCAAATTGCAGCTAATACATATCTCTTATAGTTTTAACATTACATAACTTAATAGATTATTCTAAATTAAAATATTTTAAATTTAAATTAAACTATTATGTTTTCAGAATAAATTGAGTGGGAACTTTTCTTTTGAAACCTATTTCCATCAAGTAATGGCCAACTGTGCTCAATCTTTGTTATTTTGTATTAATTTTTATGACTGAATTAACGTTAAAATTTAATAAAAACTCATTGTAGTTGGCCATGAATTTTTCTAGGCCTGTCAAGTTTGTATACAATTCTATGACGTTTTACCATTGATTTTTGTGCCAAACTTTTAAAGTTCTAATTAATTTTGAAATTTAGCAATAGTCCAATTTACAAACTTAGAAAAGACTGAATTTTTACTTACTTATGGAGAATGTAATCGAAAGACGTCCACAGCACAAAACTTTTGAGGCAACATTCCGCAATTTACAATTATATTTACTAAACCTAAAAGGGACAGAATCAGGCCCTTAAGAAACTAAGGCAATATTCAAAATGTTCTAAATAGGGTCAACGAAAATCTTCACTTATCGGTGTGCGCTAGAAGTCAAATGACAAATGTATCTTCAACTTCAATCAGAAGAATATTAAAAGATAGCAAGTACCACGGTTATAAGATTATTCTAATTCAAGAGCTGCGTCCAGAAGATTATGAGCGACGTCTTAATTTAATTGCGGATATGTCTATCCTTAAGGAAACAACAGCATTTAATGAAATTGAAAGTATCAACAGACATAATTTGTACTTTTGGAGCAATGAAAATCCTTTTTGGATGAGGCAAAGAAATTTTCAAGTAACTGCACACAATACTATTATGGTAACGAATTATTTGAACACTGTGTTTGATGGGTACGTCAAGGCCTTTAAGATAGGCAGCGAGGTCTCCGGACCTCAATCCGCTAGATTACTTCTTATGGGGCTATCTAAAATCCGTTGTATATAAGACACAGCCACGTGACAGTGATGATTTAAAAACAAGGATACAGGATGCCTGCAATTCAATTAGACGTCATTGCTTTTATGCACTGTGAATGGTCAGCTAATTAAATGGTTCAATCTGTGCATACACGTTAATTGCTTTTGAAAAAATCGGAAGATTATTTATTTGTTTTTTTTACAAGATAACTGTTTCGAATTCAATTATTTTAATTTGTTTCAAAAGTTTAATTTTTCTGCTTAGGTTAGGTTAGGTAGTACCTAAATATGTTGTTAGTGTTACCGGCATATCATATCTGTTATATCCAAAGTGTGTTATATTTTAACAATTGTTAATTAACTATAACTGCTTACTTTTTTACTCAGTTAAATCACTTATGTAATAAACAGTATTTCAAAATTACTGTTATACTAAATTTAAGTATTTACAGAATTATTATTATTATTAAATTACATTCATTCAAAGTTTTTAATATTTTCTTAAAAAAAAAAACAACCAAATTAGTCCTAACACTGGAACCTGTGGTGGAAGATAGATCAAAATACAAGAGTTCTAACCACACTACACCACAACTTGTTACGTTCTGGAAAATTGAGAGTATAGAAATAGTTAAATGTGGTAAGAAAGCACTAAATAAAGACAGAGGGCCTATTCCCTATAGTCCCCTCTATTGTTTACTTGACAACGGTGCAGTCGGGTGCAGCCAAGTGTGACCACATTTACCTATAAATAGTCTCGGTTAGGATAAGTTACTTTAGTTTATATCATCTGCTGATGATGCTAACTTGGTTAGCGAAACGCGCGTCCAGAACGTAACAAGTTGTGGTGTAGTGTGGTTAGAACTCTTGTATTTTGATCAACCAAATTAGTAATAACTGGAAATAAAGATATTTAAATCATTAAACTAATAATTTTATGTACAGGTTCGGGAAAAATATTTAATGAAATTATGTCAGTCCAGTCACTATTTTCTTCCAAAAAATGTTTTGGCCCACTCTGTACAGAATTTCAAAGAGCTTAACGTACAAACTTAAAGTATAATTTTATATATCATTAAAATCTTTAGTCCAGAATATTCTTAACACTTTTACGAAATGACAAAAACTCTATTAACACCTAAAATTATTATTTTTCCCGTAACTGTTAATTCAGTTAAAAATTTCACAATATATGTATCAATCATGAAAATTATATGAAAATATTTATACTTTATTTTTGTACTAAAATAATAAAACTAAGCAACATTGTGTTCAAATTTAATTAATTAATAGGGAAAATTTATGAAAAAACAGTTTTTTCATTTTTTCTCGAAAATGGAACAAAAACGGATGATTGTAATAATTCAAATTAAAGTTTATTTAAGTATCGTTCCAATAAGTTTATAAAATTGATTGTACACGGCGAAGTAAAAAATATTCAAGAAAAGTAAGTTTATAAAAGTCATAATTTCCTTCCATAATACTTTTTTTGTTCACTCTGTAGACATTTTTACATTTTTAAAGAGCTCGTCAATGCCTTCAATTTAAAGTATCACTTAAGTATGTGGATAATAAACAAAGAAAATAGAGCCCTGGGGAGTTTTAAGTAGCGGACCCTGTATATAATTTTTCCCTTAAAATTATTTTGAGCCTTCTAGAAAGATATAACGCATTGGACGGTAATGTATTGTCTGCTCTAAGTTGTCTGATATAATCAACCAATCTTAATAGTTTTAAACTATATGTAATACATGTTTACTGGGACAGTAATATAAAACATCTCTGAAATTTTGACCATTAACTTAAACTAAATTTATATAGTATAGGCATGTTAGTATTCAGTATTGAGAACATTTTTTTTTCAATTTTTAGGTTCGCACTATAAAGTTAGAAAGGTTTTTTTGTATTTGTAAGACTTAGCCATAAAGGAGCGTTGTGCAAGCCACGTGTCGCACGCTCATTTATTTCGTAGCATTAAAATAACATTGTTTTCAAGGTCGGTATCACTTTATCAAAGTTCTTTAAGAAAAGATAATAACATATATCTTAAAATAATGTATTAAAACTTTGACGATATTTTTAATTAAAATTAGTGTCTGTGCTGATTTGACTAGAGACATTTTATTGGTGATACATTCGTCAAAGGAAAAAAGAGATCTAGAAAAAGATGGCAATGTAAGAATCTAGTCACTTCTGGAGCATTTTTATAGCAGGAGTTAAGGTATAGACAGGAATTTCGTTATAAGAAATAATAGTATAAATTCCTAATATGGTTTAGTGTAAGAAAAACGCATGGTCGATGAAAAATATTTTTGTTAGATTACCAATCCCCCAAACAAATGTAAAGCGAACAAAAAAGGCTTTTTTATCAACAGTAAGTATTTTCTACATACAGCCTTCCTTGCCAAATGCTATGTATAAGCCACTGATTTAATTATTAAAGTAGCCCCAATAAAACACAGAGTCCCAATACGAATGCGGCAATGATAACGCAAAAAATATCCCGACTAAAATTTAATTATGAATTTTTCAATTGCTCGTACTTACCAGGCTGTTACTTTCCTAGATTTCTTTAAAATATTTTATAAAATAACTTTGATATGGTAATACCAGCCTAAGGTTTATGATACGTGTATGTAGAATTGCTTGTTTATAACATAACTGTAAGCATCTTGATAATAATACATATTAAATAATATACATTTAAAATGACTACAGAAATTAATTTTTTCTTGTTTGTGTTTAATTTATTTCATCAGTTAGTGTTTCTTTGGTTTTGTTATAGTAGAAATTTAATTTGTACTCTTTTTTTAATTAATAATAGAAAAGAATTTATTATTTAGGATTATTAAAATAATATAATTTTCATAAGGGTATTTTTTGTCTTTAAAAAACAAAAAATATGTTTTAGATACATACTGAATAATATTGTCTATTTTGTTGTCCCTTATAAACATTTCGTAGGAATGTTATTTTTAATAAATTTGTGATTGTCCCCACATTCGGGTAAAATACATGCAAATGTATTGGTATAATATTTGTTATGACTCTTTGTTGAAAATTGTTCTGTTAATTAACTTAACTAATTCCAAGTACAAGAAACAATCCCTGCCAGCAGGTTTACATATTTCTCGATGATCTAGAGGTACGTCACACTTCACACCAATGTCAGGATCAGCTGATTCATATGCAATAAATTTCAACGAGGTAAAACCTACTCGCGTATTTTCGGTGTCTATGAAACTAAAAATTTCTGGTTTGTTGGTCTTCTCATCATTAAACAATTCCAGAAATTTTCTATGGAGGTTTAGAACAAATTCACAATCTGGAAAGGAAATATTATTTAGACATATCACAAAATTTAATCATATGTAGTAATATGTACGGAGTGGAACAATTACCTCTGTAACTTAGAAGCTATTTACTATTTTTAAAAACTGTTTTACCCGTTTTATTGATTTATTCGACACCTGATCTTTTGATAATGTCGATTTCATCATGACGTCATCCATGTAGGAATTATGACCGAGCAACACCCTCTACAGTATTTTTTTTAGATCAGTAAAACATTCCAAATATAATGTATGTAACATGTCTTATAGCTAAACTCAACTAAGAAATCATGGTTCTTGGACCGTGTCAAATTGGAATTACTATCCGACGTTTCGCCTTCGATTGCACGAGGCATCTTCAGGGATCTTTACTCCACTAGATCTGAGCAATGAGCTCGGAGAAATTCAGGTGGGCTTTTTTACCCGATTTGTGCTGGCCGCATCGTGACCCGTGTTAAGATCGGTTTCTACGTGTATTGTATGTTTAACATTTTCAATAGATACTTTTTCGTTTATAAAAACCTGGAACCGACGCTAGAACCTTGTTTTTTTTACATTTATAATAATGACCAGTGGTATGGTGGTGTTCAGCTACAGCAGATTATACAATTTCTTTCTTTTTAATACATCGTTCATGTTCATTAGGTCGAGTGGATATTAAGCGTCCTGTTTCTACCACATACACTTCTCCACAGGAGCAAGGAATTTTATATACTCCTATTTGTTTGTAGTGCAATGCATGTAAGGAAGAACAACACTACCTAATGGCGGCTTCTTATCATTCTCCTTTCGCGGATCGTTGGATTATTATATCTTTTAAATGAACTCGTAAAATATTCAGTGCAATAGCCATTCCCTCTCAGGAATTGAAATGGCTCTAAAAGTTAACAACCGATTTCTTTTGTGCGGGATGGTGGTGGAAATTTGCATTTAAATATCTGTTTGTATACGTTGGTTTTCTATACACAGAATGTCCTAAAGTCGGTTTAATCCCAAGAACCATCTCTTAATTGACTAAAGCCGTGAAAGCTTTAGTTCTATCCTAAATTCAACTGTTTTCGAGAACATAGCGTCTCAAAATTGGCATTTTGGTCCATGGTCCAAACAGTTGGATATAATACACTTTTCTATTTTTTAAATCGATTAGTGCCATCACCTTCCGGTTTAGCCAAAGCTGGCAAAATTCGACACTTCCGTTCAAACCGGAATTGTCGAAATTTTACCGACCATTGATACTATCAAATAGAGTCAGGAAGATATAGCAAACTGAAAGACATTTTGTTCTAAATTTAGCTAGAGATATTATGGATTATATGATACAGGCCTCTAATTGTGTCACGCCACTGTCCCGAAAACAGTTGATTAAGGAATAGGACATGTTACATAAAATATCCTTAAAATTTTCCGTGGATTAAAAAAAAATATATAAATTAATATAATTAAATTAAGTTGAATTAAAAAACAGTTTTAACAGTTGATGTCATGATCAAATCAATTTGAAGGATAAAATAGTTTTTAAAAATTATGAATAGTTTCCAAGTTATAGAAAAATTCATTGTTCCTTAATTTTTAGATTTATTGTTTTCTGTTCATCGACTTCTAATCTACAGGTAAGATATTATATTAGACATTTAAATATAATTGCAATTCATATTATTATGCCTAATAATATAATAAGTACAGTTGTTCCATTGGGTCTTTACCTTTGCGTCATCATTGATAATCATACGAATCAAATCGAAATTTCGTGGATTAAATAGTCACAAAAAGTTCCCAATTATTATTAGCGTAGATATAATTATAAATAATATGTATAAATTGAGTTGCTTTGCTAATAACAGTACTTATCACCAACAAAAAATACAACAAAAGTAGCTTCGGGTCTGTTTTTATATTCGATGGTGGCAGAGGCACCATTATTTCACCAAAGTGTTTTTATATACATAAAATATTTGTATTAGGTTCACCATAAATTCAAAATGTCCACCGGCTTTAAGATGGTTGTGTTAATACCTAAAGTGATGTATAATATATATAGAAACGTACCCTTTCTAAAAGGACTAATTTGAAGATTAAACGGTCAAGACATGATAAATACACAAATACGAACAATCTTTTAACGTATTTCTCCCATTCGGAAGACAATATTTGATGTTTCATTATTGATTTAGGTAATACTAATCGATAAGAGAAATACGATGTTTATAAAGCACGTCTTGGATATTTCGTTGATGACACCTGGGTAAACACCCAACGGAACAACTATATGTAGGTGTAACGTGGACAGTTTTCGAAATTAAGACTAAATTCTTTAAGTGTTATGATAAAGTTAATAAAATGAAATTTTAGAGAAATATTTTCAATTTTCTGATTTTTTATATTAACAATTTAACAAGCCATTGTCTTTTTTTTTTCGCGGTTAAAATTTTTGAAGTCGCCAGTAAAAATATATTTTTATTCCTAAAAATACATAGAAGTCCCCAAATGGTTTCTAGAATTTTCTCTCCCAAATCACACGACATGTTTAATTATATTTTCTAAGCCGAAATTTGCAAAATTTCTTCTAGCTATGTCGACAAAACGGTTGGCATTGGTATTTTATATAAAATGCTTAATGCACTCTAATATGCTGGACCCCGAGTTCAATTATCTTTCCTACCTGACATGAATTTAAAATTGGTCAAAAAGTTATATACGTTTTATACGTTTCAAGTGTCCAGCAGTATAGTTCTGACTGAAATCGATAATACAATTGCTTCACGTCATATCTGTCATCAAGAAAATATTTCAGATATCAAGTAATTGTAATATTCACCTGCTACAAAAGTACATATTAAAAACAGAGTAAGATACGATTTTTGAATAATAGTCTGAAAACAAATTCTACAATACTTATTATGTATAGATTCTATCAAAAGGAAATTTCCACTTACTTGTTCGCACTTCTAGCACCTCAATGCTTCTTTTAAAAAATGGAAATGTCATATCTGCAATTGGCGAACCCTTATGTGGAACACTATAAAACATGATTGCTTTCGTTTGCTCGAATAAATTTCTTACACTTTCATTATTTCCCTCATCGCGTGAACCTGAAATAAATATGGAAGAATATATACTAGAAGACAATCAAAAATTAATTTATTACAAACTTACAGAAGTTGCTTGTAAATAGGTATACCGGTCAGAACAAAATTAAGCTAAAATACCATAGATAAAATATAGATCTGACTATACGTTTTTTGTTTATATTTATCGCAACCTTTTAATAAATAATCATTAAAAAGTGCATCAGAAATATTAAATGAATGGGTCCGCCAAATAACACTGTAAGCGCCAGGCGGTGGCGTAGCCAAGTGGGGCACGGGGGGGGGGGGTATATATCCCCCAACTCATTGCCTCCTGGCGCCCCCCTGTGACGAAAAAACATTATTCATAGATACCCAAGTAATGTAAAACAAATTCATGAGACGTTGTTTTTGGTCGTTGCTTGTTTTGCCTACGTGTTATGGTCATGACTTTTTTTTTGGTCGTCACTTGTTCTTCCTAGGTGTCTGTTGTATTTATTTTTGCTCTTAGCAAAAACATAATTTAGTGTAGTATTACTTTGGCCCCCTCCGCTCCTAAAGAGGTTTTACAAATAAGAGATTTTGCCGTAAAAACATTGTAGTAGAATGGGGGTAATTGCCACCAAAAGGCGTTAGTATGATAAGGTTGTACGACCAGCTGTTGTTATTTTGATCTTAGTTTTTACCCTTAAAATGTGAAAACGCCAGTCCCTTAGAACGTTATTACTTGGAAAACATGTTAAAAGTTTACTTTTTTCTGTACTTCTAGGTCACTGATATTTTTTTTTTGTTTTTTATAGATATTAGGTTTATGTCATTAAAAACTGCAATCTGTTGACCAAAAAAGCTACATATTTATAAATTCCGAGGCAAAACCGATATATGTAGATCAAATATACATATTCGACATAAACAAATATGTATTTGATGCATTAAATTATGTTAAAACACTGAGTTATGTTGTTATAGTATGTTGCACTGAGAACAAAGTAAACAAAAATAAACGAACTTAGGTATACGGGTTTATGCATAATGTAAAAAGAATAGATGTTTATACACTGTATCCGGTGTGATAATATATTTTAGTTTTGTTTGTTTGTTTGTTATTATTTTAAAGTCGCCTTTCCATTAGTGACCAATCTGGACGGAACCTACAGCTTAACGTAGGTTCCGAACCACGGTCCTTGGTCACTCTTGATTCCGGCCCAGACCCCACCCTCGAGCTGTTAACTCTTCGGTTACGGTGTGTATTCGCATCAATAACCCCGTAAGCGTCAATCGGCGTGAATAGGGGTGGCGCATGAAGTAGATACATTTTAAACTAGTCTGTGTTGGATTTTATTACCCCTAATATTGGTTGCAGACTTAAAAAGTCGTGCACCCATTTAGGATTCGAACCCTGGCCTTGCCAGACCACCTCCGGTGTAATCCTAAAGTTTTACGCTCTCGGCCACCTGCTGGCTATATATTTTAGTTTTGATTGACAGTTAAACAATTGTTTTAAAAATAAGTTTAAAAATATTCCTATTACTAAATATTAAGCTCATGATCACTGACGTATATCAACGGCAACAAGCATGTCGTTATTAACTTTACAGTGTTGTCATTTGGGGAATCTGACAAGGACAGATATTTTTGTTTTGCCACACTTATTTGCAGTACTTGTTTATTTACTTTAAACATTGCATCATAACAAACATGATTTTGTGAATGAATCAGCACAATATGTTGAGTCTCCCTGTTGTTACGTCTATGAGTCCCACTTATCAGATATAACAATAGATAATGAGCCGCTTTAATTCAAATATAAAACAAAATACCATAATTTTTGCCAGGACACAATGGCAGTGATAACAAGAACCACAATTAGCAAAAAAGTCAACGGTTTTAGCCTCGAACAGTCGAACTATAAAGAAATGATTAACCAAAACATTTGATAATTGTTTGGATCCTTAGATATTTCTTTATTTTTTAAATACTGTATGTAGATTTTTATTGCCATAAATGTATACGCTTCATATCAGGGCTGTCCGACAAGCGACTCCCATTGATATTTTTGGCGACTCGCCTTAAGCATTAATTTTTATTGCATACATTTGAAAATATACACCAAAAGGGATCACTTGTAGATAGAGTGCAATGAACGCTATTTACCCTGACCCCGCGGAATGCTAATTTATCAACCGTTTATTATGAATTTTTACTTTTCTTATCTCGTTTGACACTATTACTCTTGTTGTTTCTTGGATTAAAGGTGCCTTTTTGCTTTCCTTTGTGTGCTTTTTTGCATGTATCTGCAGTACTGATTTCACCCATTGAGTACTACTGTTTGTAACACAGAGTTCCCTATCAAATGGTCAGGACCATTTGAGAGGGAAACGCTCTCCTTTCGTTGTTATTTAACGTTTAATTACCTTATAACCTCCTTAATAAATTATTGATAAGTTCTACTAGAAACCAGAAAACATAATAAAATAAACGTCGAAAATTGAACTAAAATTGATAAACATTAAAGAATGTAAAAAATAAAATTAGCAAAAATATTATTAAAATACCTAATATACAATAAACATGTATATGTATGCTAAAAGGTTCATTAGTATTTTAAAAGAAAAATATGTAGTAGTTTTTTTATTTTGAAATGGATTTTATTATTTTTAGGGATTGTAACTCCATAATTAAGTAAACATTTATTGTCAGAATTATTTTTACCGCCAACATCTGTAAATTACCTCAGTGTCAGGTATTATGGTAACGATGTGTTTCAGTTTTAATAAAATTTATATTAGATAGTTTCTCATTAATATTTACAAAATGAATTAACATACACACTGCTCATTTGCATACCTTTTTAATGTCTAGCTAATTATTAGGTTTGTAAATAA
Organism: Kuschelorhynchus macadamiae; assembly: GCA_030620095.1. Lineage (NCBI taxonomy): Eukaryota > Metazoa > Arthropoda > Insecta > Coleoptera > Curculionidae > Kuschelorhynchus > Kuschelorhynchus macadamiae. Next base: position 1,932,610 of record JAUTXW010001314.1, read on the forward strand.
ATGTATTGTGTGCTCCAAAAATGGCAGTTTATTAATACATTTGGTATTAATGTTGTTAGGTTGTTGTATCCCCAGGTTAAAGTCAAATTTTGATTTGTTTTGTGTTGATACTTTATTCCCATTAACGCTCGTATATTTGGTCTTAAAGTCTGAATATATTTTTTTCAGTTAAGATTTTTTAAAAATTTTATTCATATTACCAAAAACATTATGATATAATTTACACCAAAATTAGTAAGTATATAGCGAAGACTAAGAGTGTTATCCTACCAAATGTTTGACTGACTATTTCTTTAATGTTTAATATCATATAAAATACATTTAAAAATATTTCTAGATTTTAAATTTTTTATTTTTACTACGCTTGTACATATTCGGGCCTGGTTGACCACCACTTTTACCTACAACCGACTCACTACCATAATTCTTTATAAGCAATATATAATTGCATAAGACGTAAATTATTTATTACCTCGGCGACATGTTTGACAACTCACCTCTGACCCCAGTCCGAATTGACTAATCATATTCATATATATCACTGCTATATTCGACTACTTAAATACTAGAATTTTTAGAACGGAAGCTCTTACGGCTTTGGTCAATTAAGAAATCATGGTTCTTGGAATTAAAACGTGTTAAATTGGAATTACTATCCGACGTTTCGCCTTCGATTGCACAAGGCATCTTCAGGGATCTTTACTCCACGAGATCTGAACATTTACATTCAGTGTTCAGATCTCGTGGAGTAAAGATCCCTGAAGATGCCTCGCGCAATCGAAGGCGAAACGTCGGATAGTAATTCCAATTTGACACGGTCTAATCCCAAGAACCATGATTTCTTAACTAGCATTTTTGTCATTTCAGAGATTTTTTGTCCTAACGCTCTCCGACTAATAGCTGAGTATTGATAATAAATAAATTGGTATCATAAACTGTTGAAGCACCTTGTATATTTTTATATTAGGAGTGGTGATTCGTATCATTGAATGAAATGCATTTTTTTTACAAATGAAAGCCAATATTGAAAGAATTTAAATCAATATTGTATGAAACGTAATGAAAGTGTTTGAGCACTCATGACGTGAGAAAATATTTAGTTTTTTTTAACTACTTTTCGCAGCAATGTCTGTAACGCAGAAATACTAGAAAAACTAATGGGTAGGTTTGGCCGGAAGGTCAAAATTGGTGGATCAGATTATGTAACCATTGCCTCAAATTAGTTCACGATGCCTGTGCGATAGTGGACACAAAAATATGAACACATGTATTAAACATTATGTTAGGTTATTTAGTCCAAATCTCATTTAATCAGTCTATATGGCTAATTTTCGTAACTGAGTTATAACAGATTCTGCTGAAATGTAATCATATCAGATTTTCAACTATTTCTAAAAAAGTGGATAACTGAATTTGTATTTTATCTTAAAAATAAAAGTTTTATATTATAGAAATATTTAAAACATTCTTTCTTACTGTTGTTGGACAACAATGTGAATTTTAAAAAGAGGGAAATTCTATATTTACCATTAAGCATGATTTGTTTGATGTATAGACCACCCTTTGAATGTCCTACCCATACAATCGGACGGTTGCCTACACCTAATCGTAACAGCTCTTCCATCATTTCGTTACTTCTTTGAATAAGATCTGTTCTGTAAAAGAAACAACTTGATTAGCAGGAAAAAAATTGCGAAATTTATAAATTTTCTAATTATTGACTGACGGCTGTGTCTTTCGTGCTGGATATATATATATATATATATATATATATATATATATATATATATATATATATATATATATATATATATATATATATGCAGAATTGTATTTATTAAATACATTTTGATTTTCTTTTGCCAACTATTTTATGAGCGAGATGCATTTGAAAGGCAAGGTTTTGAAAATTCTAAATATTTAACTACATGGTCAACGATAATTTTAAAACGAACATATGAAAATCTCCACACGACCATACCACAAGGATATAATAGGATATATTCATGTTAACTAGCTTAATATGCAGGTCAAACTTATACATTCTGATGAGATCACTTTATGTAACTTAACATATAACTAACTTAAATTAATACAAATTTATTTCATTCTATTCAACTCAAACAAATAAACATAAATTAAATTGGGTAAGTAGAATTATGTATTAATCCAATTATTGATTTTAAACATGATCTTAATCTTAAGATTATCAAACTGAGATTATTTGAGGATGTGTTTTTATAGATCTTTATTCCAGAATATCTAAGTATACCAGACTGGTACTCATCGGACCACTGTTATTGATGGTCATACAGGGTTCTTAGCAATTTTGAATTATCAAATTCCCTGATTTTTCCAGGTTTTCCCTGACAATTTCACGAAAATTTTAGGTTATATTTTGAGAGTTTATATTTCTTATAAAAAGCCAACAAAACTAATGAAACTAAACTTAAACGTAATTGTATCAGAAATATAAAATATTAAAGAAAATGTTATAGTAATAGAGCAAGCACATAACTGGCAGAGGTAATTAAGTAAAAAATGCATTTATACAAAGCATTTACAAACAAAAAATTAATATATACTTTCGAAATGTCATTATAAAAATTAAATTTAAAAGAATTATAGAAAAAATAGAAAATAAGTATATCAAAATTTTCATCTCAGTTCCGATATTTCCAGTTCCATGGATGCTGGTTCCTCTTCTAGTTTTTTATTTTTATTTTCTAAATGATAAAGTTCACTTTCGCCTCTTTTTTTTTAGATAAATTTCTTTTTCTTTCCCTTTTCTTCCTTTTTTCTTTTAACACATACCTACCCTCATTTTGTCGGAAATATTAACATTTAATGCACCACATATTTGATAAATTGCGTCATATACGTGTCTTTGGTAGATAATGGACTCCTCCAACAGACTTTCAACTAAAATATTTTTATTTCTGGGAAACCCCGACTCAAAATTAACTTGATAATATGCCACAATTTTTAAAGTAGTCATTTTGCCCCAAGAAATTGTTAAAAAATTTATCCAATCGAGTAGTTTGATTATATGTTTTGCAAAAATGTATAAAGTCGGTATCTATTAGAAGAAAGAAATTATCTCTTATTCGTACAAATACTCTAACATATTTTGGGCTCTTATATGTGAAACTCCTTGATGAAGCATGATGTTTGGTTTTAAACATGTTGGTAAAAAAAAATTTTTATTATCAAAATTTAATTTTAAAATTTGTTGGAGAACTTAATTCATAACTTGTGTTTTTAAGATATTTTGGATTAATTCGTTTAGTATTTGTAATAGACCATCATACAAAAAAGGAACCATAGGTTTATAGCTCTGAAAGCTTTTTAAAAATAGTTCTAAAATGGCGGCAATGTGTGAAAAATCTGTTGGTCTTAAAAACGTATCTTTTAAGGCCTTTTTTTTATCTCAGGAACTGAAACATTTGATGGAAGCTTTAACTGTATCCTCCATCCAAATTTTAAGGGGAGATAAAATTTCGAAAGGCCTTTCATAGACATTTTCTAGCCATCTAATTTTACAAAATGTGTGGGGAATTTGTCACAATTTCAATTTGTAGCAGCCGTAAAGCTAGCTCTCCTGGCAGGTGAATCTTTTAAAACATAATATGCTCCCACTAGAAAGCCGATTTTCTAGTCGTCCGAGTTACTGTTATTGTGAATGCGCCGGGGGGCAAGTCTGAATATACGGGGGATGTTAAATAAAATTCTTATGTAAAAGCCGCAAAATAATTTTAAGTAATACAAGGAATGTTAAATAAATTATAGTTATATAAACGCGACGAAATCATTTTGGGTAAATACCGAGGTAAATACAAACAAGCAACGCTGGTGGAAATATAAATTCTATCATTTTTCCAGGTTTAGTATAAAACTCTCTGACTATTATTTTTTCTAAATTCTCTGACTTTTCCCTGATTTTTAGTCGGATTTCTGAATTACCTCAATTTTCCAGGTTTTCAGGTCGCTAAGAACCCTGTCATAGTGATTCTCAAAGAGGTTTGTATTTATCTACTGAAAACAGTATTAGATTTTTTTGCATTTCACCAGATTCATTTTTACTGTAATTGTGAAAAAATCACCCTCCCAGGTTTATTACCAAAAAAACGATTTGTCCAATTTTTCCTGAAAATTGCACAAAAATTAAGTATTACGTAGAATTCGTCTAGTAAAATTTTGGTAAGAATCTAAGGTGGCGAAACAAAATGGTGGCCTGGTGAAATGTTAATAAAAATATTATAATAGGATAAGAACTACTTATCCAATTTAACTGAAATTTTGTACAAAAATCAAGTTTTACATACAAAAATGTTGGTATAAACCAAGATCGCGAAACAAGATGGCGGCCTACTGAAATGTTAAAAAAATATTACTTAAAAACTACTTAGCCAATTTACTTGAACAAGAATCAAGTATTACGTAGAAATCGACTGGCAAAATTTTGGTACGAATCGAAGATGGCGAAACAAAGTGGCGGCTTGATAAAATATTTCAAATTTGATTTATTAAATTTTGTGCAAGGATTAAGGGAGATTAAGATAGAGATGAACTTGTAAAATTGTGATACGAATTCAAAATGGCGGCGAACTAAAATGTTTGTAATCGTGAAAAAAGCCCACTCCGAGTTTTTACGTAGTCTCAGGTTTTAGCTTTTCTAGATGCCAAAAAATATGATGTCTCAATTCCGTCGGTCTGTCTGTCGTCTGTTTGCGGCGTAGCTAAAAAATTAGTTACACGACTGACTTCAAATTTTTGTTAAAAAATTAAAGGTTTTATATGGATGACCTAGTAACACTTTGTGTTAAAAAATATTTTCAAAAACTGTTTATCCAAATTACCTCACATTTTGCACTTAGGCCTAAAAAATATTTAAAAAAACTACTTATTAGATTACATTCAAGTTTTGAACAAGCTTTAGATGTGATTAGTTTTGGTACGAATTCAACATTTTTTTTTAAATCAATGTAAAAAAATCTTATTCAATTTACTTCAAACTTTTCACAAAAATTATGCGGTATGTAGAAATAAGCTGTTACGAGTTCCAAACGGCGGTCTTGAAAAAATCAGTGTGAAAACTACTGATTCGATTTATTTTAAATTATGTCTAAAAATCAAGTGGTATAGGTAGAAACTGATAAAATATTGGTACGAATCCAATATGGTGAAACAAAATGGCGGCCAATAAAAATGTTTGAAAAGACAGTATATGTATATGTGGAAATTTGCCGATTTCGAGTTACAAATTCCTGAGAATGACCCAACAACTTTTGCATTTATGGTACAACCATGAGATGCTGGTGCTTTAGTTGCATGCGATGCTACATTTCAATACAAACAAGTACGTCGAACGTACAGGGTTGCTGTTTTTGCTTAATAAGGTAGAGAAATGGTAAATAGAAATGTCGGAAAAACCCTGCCTTAAGAGGCAATGTATACTTTTAAATTGGTATAAGTTGATGATGCTCATTAATCAATTAATCAGAAATCCATCAGAGTTTTTAAAGTTGAATTACATCGAACCCAAGTTATATTTTTTCATAATTTTACAATAATAATAATTACAATACTACCCCTATATAGTTCCATTTATACGTATATATATATATATATATATATATATATATATATATATATATATATATATTTATATATATATATATATATATATATATATATATATATATATATATATATATATATATATATATATATATATATATATATATATATATATATATATATATATATATATATTTATAATATATTGTTTCGGTTCGGAACTTTTTTTAATACCTAATAACGTAAGTTCAATTGAAGCAAAGCGGAAAGAATATAAAATCGTTTTATCGATTTGGCAATCATTTTGAACAGAATAATTGATGCCAGGAATACATTAAATATTGAAAAATTAAATGCGATGAAAACAAGCGTTATTTGTTGTGTATACAGAACACTTACAAAAACTTACAAAAAAAATTCTCATGATATAAAATTCTAATATGATTGTGGCTTGTGGCAAATTACCCTCCAGACAATAAACTATCGAAATTATTATTATTTTTCTACATTTACAGATAATGTTTTAAGGTTGAGGTATGTTTAGTATATAATATGGACACATTTTGGAATTTACATTGATTCAATGTTCGTTGCCACTTCCGGTTTAACCAGAAGTGTCAAATTCATGTGGAAATGTATTGCATATTTTTCCTTTTCAACGATTCAAAATGGTCAATTATTGAAGAAATTGGTTTGAACGTGACGGAGAGTCCAAATAATACTTTTAACTTTTTCACAGTTTTATTTTCTGATGAATATTTTTCTCTTTTTGATATAAACTAAAATACCACAAACTTAAAATTAAATTAATTAATTAATAAAGATTTAAGCTTTTGTTTAAAAACTATTCGTATTAATACTAATGCTAATATTCATATATTATTTTAATTTATTTTTTTTTTTGGGGAAAGTATTGACAAATGAAATAATTCTAACATGAGATAAAATTTTGCCATCAGAATACAATATTGGGGGGAACGCTCCCCTCATCCCTCCCTATATCCCATCCCTGCACCAGGTGGATATATAAAACTACGACGAGAGTTCCATCTTTGTCACATTTGTGATACACTTGTCGAAGATCTCGGTAACAGTCAGGTCCTTTCACGTTGCGTAATGTCCTTACATTATAATGAAGGATTGATCAATTTAGACAGTTGCTTACAAGAGGTTCCTCCTAGATCTTTATAATATTCATGCATCAATAAGATTGTGCAGTAAAACGTAGTCTTAGGTTCCATTACAGACATTAAAACTTTAAAAATTTCCTTCATAATATATAATATATACCTTTTTGGAAATGTTTCTACTTCACGTTTCACCAACGTCAACACAAGGGCATTATGATCCCTGTCTGGAAGATGTCCTTCAATGCCGCAGCCGTCATGATCCTTTTCGGTCAAACCGACACGACGATATCGATTTCGCTCTTTTGAGGTTATCATCATATATATATCGCCACAGATTATATTCTTTTTTGTTAAAATTTGGAGTAACATCCAAGTTTTAATAAATAAGTACAATAAAAATGTGACGTAAACATTTTTAATATTTTTGCCATCAGTCCGTCAGTTAACATACTTGAAACTACATATTGGTTAAAATCGAAATCTATTTACCCTATTTCGATGCCTTACTTGATAAGTGCTTTAAAATGCGAGTTTAAATATGATTTATTAAGCCATTTGAATTGAAGTTGCGTCAAAAGATGACGCAATAAATATATTTTCTAAAAGTTGTTGGGAATCTTTGATTCTAAACATCTAAATTCCACATTCTTTCGTATAGTTTGTATTTTTGGATCTCAAAAACACACATGGTTCGGTCAAAGTTTACAGAATTTCTGTAAACTTTGGTTCGGTTTAATTCGAGATGTTTAATTTTTTTTGTATTTTAGTTCTTTGGTTTGGAAGTATTTACTATCGGGTCTATAAACTATTTATTTTTGCTATACTTTAGTCAACTCCATATTCATCTTGAGAAAATATATTATAACGTAGATTTTTTAGAAAAGTGCCGGTGCTAATAATACTGAAGTAAATCTTGTTTAAAACCTTTATGTCAGGTTGATTGATTTCAGTGCATGATTCTATACGTCAAATCAATATTTTTGATCCTTAGATTTTTGTTTTCTAATATAAATTGTTAAAATAATTGAAAAAATTGTGTAAAATTAGTTGGACTTACCTGGCTTTCATCCTTTGCCAGAGGGGTCTCCATAACACATCCGTGGTATAGTTTATGGCGAGCACTCTTATACCAGGACAATCTCGAGGCAACCAGTCTTGCGGCCAACACCTACTGAAATTCTTAATGTCCTCTTGTTCATCGACGTATTCAATTTCCTCTTCGATTTGATTGGTATTGCATTGATATACGTTGTCCACATTGTCGTTTGTGTTACTACCGGCATTCCTGGGTATTTTAACCGGTGTTGTTGTATATATCCCAGTAAATGTTCGTTTTAGTCGACCCACTTGTGGCTGGGCATCTTCCTTTACAGGTACATACATATCGCCGGTGGAGTGTCGCCTGACAGGCGTCAGATCTTTGAGTTTGGGGTTTTTTAAGCGCCAAGTGCCCTGGGTCCATGTTCTGTCCAGACCTGCAAATATAGATATGTATATTATAAACTGTCAATCCACAACAAAAATACACCATACCCCTACTTGGTGCTGAATGTATCCTTATATCCTTATCTATCTATATTAGAGTTCATGAGTATAGAATTCACTGCGAATAATAAATATAGCTAAAATAGATTGTAATTTACAAAAAGGCTGGTTGATATCCCATAACGCAATGACAAATTTTAATTCTACCTAGGTGTAAATATTGCTTCGTTTTAGTCAGTAAGTAAAAGTTTGGTTTAGGTCTATTAGCAGCTGTAGTAGTTGAAAGGAGGCTTGAAGCTCGGCAAGTCGTCCAAGATAATTTTTTTCGCTCGCTGCAAATCTTATTTCAGTGGTCCTAATTAATAATAATAATAATAATAATAAATGTCTTTTATTTCAAAATTAACATACATAAAAAAATACATTTTGTAAAAACATCACAAGAGCAAGGCGCAGTCTAGCCAGAAAGGCTGCTCTACTGAACCCCGTTCTCGTGGTAAAGGAGTTAAGCAAATAACATGAATATTATTATATTTCTTCCGTTTAACAACCACTAAAACACTCGCCATTGGTGAACTTCGGAATTAGTTGGTTAAAAAAAATAAACTAGAAAAAGATTCTCAGGATTCCTGGAGGCAACGAACATATTTTTTGTACAGAATTTTAAATTCTTTTTCATTAAGGGAAGTTAATTCACAAGGTAGGGAATTAAACAATTTGATAGCATTGTACGTAAAAGACCTTTGATACATGGCACTCTGGTGATGTGGCATGGTGATCCTATTGCTGTCCCTAATATTACGTGTATGTATATTTACACGAAACAAAAACTTATTCCTTATAGCAAATGGTAATGATAGATTTCTCAAAATTTTTACTAAAAAATTGCCTAAATATAACAGTCTGCGGTTATTCATTTTTAACCAACGAAGTTCTTTGAAGGTATGGGATATATGGTCGAATTTTCTTAGGCCAAAAATAAGACGCGAACTGTATTTTTTGAATACGATTTATATGAACTAGATTTGGACATGCCCCATATATAAAATCACAATAATTAAAGCTAGAAAGGCCTAATGACTCACACAACATTTTACGTAAGTTAAAACTAAGAAAATGTCGGCTATTATACAATATTTTTAATGATAGATATGATTTCTGAATTAAGTTTTTCACGTATTCTTTAAAACGCAATTCCGAGTCAAGTATAATTCCCAAATTTTTTGCGGATTGCACCATAGGAAGTTTAACACCACCAATATTTAAGCTAAAATTTTCTTTTAAGAAATTTACAGCCACCCTAGTGCCAAAAAGCTTGTCTTGATTTTAAAGGATTTAGGTTAAGATTATGTTCCAAAGACTGCTGTTTAATAATATTTAAATCTTCATTTATCAGATTTGATGAATTCATGTAATCATTGTGATTGAAATGTAAATAAATTTGAGTGTAAATTATAAAAAATAGGGGTCCCAGAATAGATCCTTGAGGCCCACCCCATAAAATTTTTATTTCATTTGAAAAAGAGTTATTGTGAGAAATTTTTTGAAATCTATTGAAAAAATATGATTTTAAAAGTTGAAGTGAGTGTTCCTGAATTCCATAGTATTTTAATTTTGCTATTAATAAATCATGGTCAACGGTATCAAAAGCTTTGGAAAAATCAAGGAGAACCAATGCACTAAGTTGCTTATCAATAGCCGTAATATATCATCAGTAACACCCACCAATGCTATAGATGTGCTAAAATTCTTCCTAAACCCGCATTGATTTTCCGATATAATACTATTTGTAACACAGTATTGATACAATTGGTTAAATAAAAATTTTTTCAAAAACTTTCGATAGAATAGGTAATATACTAATTATTCTAAGATCACAGAAATTCAACGGATCTTTTATTTTTGGCAATGGTTTTCCAATTGAGACTTTCCATTGGTCTGGAAAGTAACTTACTTCTATACAGCAATTAATTAAATGTGTCACATATCTGTCTATAAAAGGGCTACAATATTTTAACATTGATGCATTTAGACCATCCACCCCAAAAGCATCAGTACGTATTGACTGAATAATATCATGAACCTCGCCAACCTCGGTCATTCTAAAAGAAAAGGATACGTCGCTATTAAAACTATGTTCCTTATAAAAATTTTCTTTTAATGAACAGTCACAAATATTTTGCAAATATTGGCCAAAATAATTGTTAATATCATTAAGATCGGAGAGAATACTAGGAATATCTATATTTTTGTTTAGACATAAATTAAAATATTTTAAAGATTTCTAAGTTCTTTTAATATTTCTTTTTGCACAAAGGTCGTTAAGATATTTACGTTTTTCTCTTCTTACCATTGAAACAGTTAAATTTTTTAAACGTTTATAATTTTCCCAATTTTGCGCCGTTATTTTTGTCTTAAACTCCTGTAAAGCATAATCCCGTTGTTTCATATGTAATTTTAAGTTTGGTGTTAACCAAGGAGCTTTGGGTTTAGTAATTCGGGCATGTTTAAATGGAGCATGTGCGTCGAAAATATTGAGAACATTAAACAGTTGAATTTTTCTATCTAAATTAGAATCATATAATATATCGTTCCATTGAAGCAGCTGAAGATCACGAGAAAACGTTTCTAAATTAAAATTGTTAAAATTTCTATATGCTATTATTTTAGGTTCTACATGTTTTTTTATTATTTTTAAAGAACAATACACCAAACAATGATCCGATATATTTCCCACTGGTACAGTACCAGATTCATGAAGTAAACTGCTATCTGTAAGAAATATCGGATCTAACAAGGTAAAACAGGTTCTGGACACTCTAGTTGGTTTATTTATTATTTGTTCAAAGTTATAATATTTAAATAAAGGAACCAAAGGATTATCTATTTTAAGCAAATTAACATTAAAATCACCTAAACAAATTATATCTCTTACCTCTGGATATATACTAGAAAAAATATTATCAAAATCATTTATAACATAATTGAAATTTAAATTCGGGGGACGATAAAATACACAAAACGCATAAAAGTTGTTTTTTATTTTAGTTTTTAAAAGAAAATATTCTAAAGAATTATTGACTGCAAATTGAAGTTTTAGAATTTGAAAAGCTGTTTTTTTATATATGCCGCAACACATCCGCCTCTACCTACTCTATCCTTCCGAATCATGCGATAACCCGGATTGTCAAATGCAATTACGCCATCACCATCAGAGAGCCAAGTCTCGGTGAGAAATACTAGATCAAAATCATGATGCTCTATTATTATTTTAAACTCTAAGAAACCTGTAAAAATTGACCTTACATTTAAATGTGCAATTTTAATTAACTCATTCATAAAAACAAGAAGCTAATACAAAATTCAAACAATGGCAGGTGTCAGTAATTATTATTGAGTTAAATAATCGCGAAAAAATACAACTATGTGAATAAGGTAGGCCAAATAACAAACTTCGAAGCTCTCTGTACTTATAAACAAAAAAAATATATAAACTTGGCATTGTTTAAGACGGTAAAAAAATACAAAATTGATCAGAGCACGAAGTAGATAATATTATTCGCATAAGCAATATAATATCTGTTAGCATACATGTATTCATGAGGCGTATATAAAAACCTAATCATAAAAATTCATGATAAACATATTTTCTATCCGAACATATTTTCAAACCCCCATTTTATACCTATTTTCAAATATTTATTTACCTATTGTCAAAATACACATATAAAGCAGTACAATCTCTATATACTTTTATTTACCATTAAAAAAAGACAAATACGAGAGATATATTGAAAATAATTAGGCAGTAAATTTCGTACATTCCAAAAAAAGAAAAGGCCAAACAAAAAAAGAAACGTAACGTTTTGTTATCTTCCATTGAGCAGTTACTAAACCATAAAATAAAATATGAGATTCTGATAACCAGGGGTACTAAAACAACTAACTGTACTAGGTAGCTAGGAAACGTAATTTATTACAAAAATATTAATTAATAATTTGGGAAATTAATTTTTTACACTTGTTAACTGGGTCCCACATATAGATTTTTGCCTCCCGCAGACCAAACATCTTTGCCATATTTCTTTAACTACTCACTTTCCCGGAATTCACTTCGACCTTACGAGAGATTCCAGAATATCCCTCCAGGTATTCGGACATATGGGATCTGCCTCCATGCCGATCGGCGTCTTAAGCTTTTTCATTTTGCAATAACGACTCTAATCAAAGAGTTCATGGCACCCCTACTCCGCCTTACGCTTAATAATCACTCAAGCCTGGCCTTCTCTACTGCCACTGCTGGTCCACTATCCAAGCAGTTTAACCGCCTTCTCATTGGCGGCTAGGAACACAAACCAGGTTCACTGACTTTTAAATAAGCTGCTCTATGTCTAAGGCATTTTCTCACTTCTTAACACGAGCAAAGCTTCATATGGAGACTTTCTTGACATTTTAATTTTTTCCTGATGGGAATACAAAGTGTGTATATATGTTCAACCTTAACCTGTCTTTTACGGGGATTCTTCTTTAAGAAAGTAGAGGTGCCCACCTTCTGTTTCTGGCGCAACCTAATGTTCTCCACATCTCCAGTTACATTCCAGCAGATTGCGTCTCGCATTCCAGCATAGACAAACATTACCCGCCTTTTACAACTTACAGACCGCAGAACCGTAAGCAAACATTTTCCTCATCAAGGCATGAAGTAAATATATCTTTGGCGTTCCCGATGACCGAATTCCCAACTATTAACTTAATTCTTAACTAATTTATAAGAAATAAGATGTAGTTTATGCATGATATATGGCTCTAATCCAGTTTATTTTTTGGACAATTATATCACCCAACCATAATGTTTTAAAATTATTTTGTTTTGATATTTTTTATATTGACACTTGAAACTAACGTTATTTGATATGTGAACGTAAATCACTGAACTCACAAAACTCAGATTCAGAAATAATTAGATAAAAGTAATAAGGTCCATAGATAACAGGTTCAGATAAATTCTAAACTCAACATTTACAGAAACATATTTAGTACTAAAATACGAAGAAAAAAATACTGTTAGTCAGCTGAGGTCAAGTTAAAATTAAATACAACTGTTTTGCAGTGGCGAAGCGTCCATGTAACCACTATTACCATTGGTAACAGTTAAAATTGAGGAAATAAACATTTTAAGACTACTGTGAAATTATTTTTTTACCAACATCACATATGTGATATTAACCCTGTAAATAAATAATACGTTCTATATTACATTTCTAGCGTTTATAAGGCGATGGCCAGTGAAGCTATTTCGCCCTAACTCGAGTGGATGTTACCACTTTTGTTTTTGGATACGCGTGATGGTTCGCGCGCATGGATTTCATAGCGCGAGAGCGGGGTAGGGCCGCGATAATATGTACGCTTGTTGCCATTTTTAGTTTTGGTTACTGGTTAGTAATGCTAATATTTTTAATTGTGCGTGCAATTAATCATGAATGAGTGCCGCTGCGTAATCGATCAATTACTTGAAAAATCATTCTCCTTGTACAGTTTTGAAGAAAAAAAGGAGATCATTGAAAATGGAAGTCCAACATCTATTTTAAATGATTTAAAAAAGGTATAAAAAAAAGTAGTTCGTCATTTTAAATTTAGTTGGTATAGTGAAAACCCTTGGTTATGTGGTTGCAAGAAAAATAGACTGTATTGTTGGCCGTGTCTTCTGTTTTCTACAAAAAAAATGGATGGACCAGCAGTGGAGTCACCGATTTAAATAGTTTTAGAGTTCTAAAGAGGAGACATGAAATTTCTCCGTTACATGTAAGATGTGTAGCTAATTTGATTCAGTTTGGCAAAATAAGGATCGAAAGTTGTCTCAACAAAGCTTTTAAGGCAAATATTGCCAAATATAACGAAACTGTTAAAAAAAATAGATGTATCGTTAGCACACTTATAGATGCCGTATGTTTTTTTGGCCAAACAAGAATTGCCGTTTCGGGGTCATTTTGAGGGGGATGACTCTGACAATAAGGGTAATTACAGGGAATTGTTAACATTAATTGCCAAAAAAGATCAAACATTTTGCTAACATGTAGAAACGTCAACTGTTTTTTCGGGAGTTTCGAGTGACATACAAAACGATATTATTGAGGCTATATCTACATTTATGATTGACGAAATTAAATCAGAAATTGCCGGAGCAAGTTTTATAGCTGTTATATTGGATGAAAGCACCGATGTTTCAAACCAATCGCAACTTTCGGTCGTATTTAGATATGTTTGCCCGGACCGTGATGTTTCTGAGAGATTTTTGAAATTTGTTAATGTTAGTGAAGAGCGTTCAGCAGGACCGTTGTCGGAAATTTTGATCAGTGTGTTAAATGAGTTTCAGTGCGGAAACAAACTAATTGCTCAGACTTATGATTGTGCGGCAGTAATGAGCGGACACCACAACGGCCTACAAAAACTGCTTAAAGACAAGTATGAAGATGCAATTTTTGTTCATTGTTATACCCATAGAATCAAGCAATCAGTAGAACATATTAAAGAGTGTAAAATTTTTTTTAAACGTTATCAGGATTTGCTGCATTTTTTCAAAATCGTGCAAAAGGGCTGGTGCTTTGGATACATTAGTACAAAAACGTTTGCCCAAAGTAGCAGCAACCAGGTGGATTTACGCTGGTAGACTCCTTGAAGTGGTTTCTTTTATTCGTTTAGAGCTTCTCGAACTATTTAAAGAGATGCATACTACTGCAACATGGGATGGAGAGACACGAATTTGTTCAAAAGGCTTTTACATTACATTGCAAGAATTTGATTTTAATTTCTTTTTAAATTTATTTCAGATTATTCTACCAAAAGCAGAAATTTTGTTTGATATTTTACAGAAAAAAATACATGACATTGGATTTTGCACGAAAAAAGTTAATGAATTTCTAGATTTTTTGCAATTAGAGCGGAATAATTTTGAAGGTCTGTGGTCAAAACAAGAGAACTGGCACTATATGATTTTGACAATTTCAAAAATTATTCAAAAAAATTTCCAGATAGCGCCTTTCATCAACTTGTAAAGCTATTTGGACAAAAATTTGATACAGTAAAGTTAAAAACCGAATTGACAGTTCTTTATAATGATCAAGATTATGTTAAAAAAAATTTGCAAGAATTGTATCAATATTTAAAATCTTCAGAGCTCGATAATGCATTTCCGGAAGCTTTTAAATTGGCAAACTTATTTTTAACAATTCCGGCTACAAGTGCATCCGTTAAAAGAAGTTTTTCAGCAATGAAACGGATTAAGACATGTCAAAGAAATACTCAATTGCAAGATCGAATGTCCTCACTTTCTTTAATTTCCATTGAGAAACGCTTTTTAAATGAATTAATGAAAAAAACCTTCTTTTTACGATTCTGTTATTAAAATTTTTGCAAATAAAGAAAATCGCCGAATCGAGTTGAAATATTAACAATAATTTTGAAAATATGTTTTTCCTACTTTGTTCGTTTGTGTTCTTTTTGTAGTAGAATGGTATATTTATTTTTTCTTATTGTTTGTTTGATGTTTGTTTTATATATTATTTATATTGTTTATACATATTGATTTTTAATTGTTTTATTTTATCTCACAGGCTTGGATTAGTTATAACATAAGACTTTAAATAATGTAAAAACAATTTAAATAAAATACCTAAATTAAGCAAAAACTTATATTTGAGAGGTTCAAAATAAACTTTTTTTTTCAAATAATATTTTTTAAATCTGGTTTTGGTAACACTTCAGAAAAAGTCACGCGTCGCCACTGCTGTTTTGGATTTTTCTATAAAAACTCAAAGTGGAGAAATGATTTATATCAAACAAAATTAAACGAATTAATGAGCTATAGAAATTTTAAAAATACTAAGTGTATTTTTTTCATAGATAGGCCAGGCTAAAAATATTGCCAAAATGTTGTTGTGTTTTCGTCCTCAAATTTCATTTTTTGATGGGCTTTTTGGTAGAGGTTGGAACTTGTCTTTTTCGATTTTTCTTATTCAAGTAATATTATAAAAATGTTTGCCGGGTAGTGATTCAGTTGCTGTTTTCAAGAAAATTGGGCACATAAACCACCTAAATCCTGAACTAAGGTTGATTCTGTAATCAGCTTATTCTTTCAATCCGGATAATATATACATTTGGAATACTGAATTTGAGTTTTTTTCGCGCTTAATCGATGGAGCTACCCACCTGTGGCTCAAATATGACAAAGGTGTCGTGAAATCGTATCATTTTAACATAAGAACACACAACGAAATTGCTACAAATCAAAAAACCTCAGTATGAAAAACTTTCAGCCCCACTATTAAAAGCTAGCGCAAATTAACTTTTAATAACATTCATGTAAATTCACGCATTTAAAATCAGTCTAATAACTTAGTAGGAGTCAAGGCTCACTTTTCCTATCCTTTCAGGTGTAAAAGACCTCAAGTGGCGTGGTATAAACGGCCGGAATCTGATTTTTAACTGGCGCTGAAATAACTCGCTTATAGCAAAATAAATAAAGATTCTAGGGAAAATAGATGCCTTTACACTTGTATTATACCATTTTGCTGTTAAACTAAACCATTTACCTAAATATCATAAGCCCTTCAGGCAAATAATCATAAACAAGTTGAATCGAGTTTTCTTAAAACACTGCAACAATAAATGGATAAAATATATTCCAGTAGACAACTTATATGTGTTCATTGTTTGTATTCAAGTGTGAGAATAACAGATGATACTAAAAAACCTCTTTTGCCAATTTTAGAAGCGCATATACAGGGAGATAGGAGAGCTCCAAATCAGGGGTATGTCAAAAATGAAAGGTATAGTTACACACTATGTCTGAAAGCTTGAATCAAATCAGACTCATAGAAAAATTTTTACAGCTCAAAATAGACTCATTTTGACCCAACCCTAAAACCCTTCATAAAATCTAAACTAAGATCGATATTCAGCTGAAAACCAGTCAGAAAGGTATAATTTAATATAAGCTTCATTTTGAATCTTAGCATGACCTTTTTGGACAAGTTTTAATTTTTAAGTGAAATTTTTCTCAAAAATTAATTTTCTATTTGCACTCATAGGGTCTAAAGGAAAAGTGATAAAAGAAATTTACTAAGGAAAAGTGCATATTTCATGTTCTCTTTAGAACTCGACACATTCCCGATTTTTAGGATTTTTTTTCATATTTTGGGACCGGACGGTCGGAAACAAATTTGGCATCAAAAGACAGGAAAAAATAAATAATATTTCTTTTATCTAGAATAATATTTTTTCAAATTCTTAACGGAAAAGCTCGTTTTGATCAATTTTCATTTTTCACCGAAAAACGTCTGTAACAGACCTGGTGATTTTTAACAGAATTTAAAAAATCAAATTTATGGAAAAATTCAGGCACAGATTTTCATGCGTAAAGTGTGGCGCACGAATCTGAGGCTATGAAAAAAATGCAAGTATCTATGGAAAAGTTTTAGCCAATCACTCATTAGTGATTGGCTAAAACTCTACATATCCATGGAAACGGTTTGCTTTTGACAAACCTCCCCCTTTGTTCGCGGCTTCAGATCCGTGCGGCGCACACTGGGGCAAATGCGGAAAAAACTATGTTACTGAAACTGTAAATTTTAATTAATTTAAAACTAATTTTTTATAACAAATTTGCTGTAAAACTAAGTTATAATTGACTTTTAACAAAACAAATTAGGTTACCTTAATAAACGATGCCCAAAGTTGGCATTTGGTTAAATTATGTAAAATTTATTTTTTTAAATAAAATTCGTCAGTCTTCAGTTAGGAACTTTTATAAGATATTCTTCCATTTTTCCTACATAGATTAACCCAAAAAGTTTATGACAACATAGTTTGGACAAAAAAATATACCGATGGGCAATTTAATTGGGAGCGCTCTACTACTTCGGTAATTAGTTTTTAAAGTCGGCGATTCAAAAAAAGCTCCGTTAGCCTCCAACACAATTTGGTAGTAATTTTCACCTACATACATTCCAGAAACAGTCCTATTAATTTCAGCTGCAACCATGTGCAACCGCGACCTCTGTAACCTTTTTTTATTTAGAAAACTGTTAAATTTAAAACATATCATGGGTAGAACTAAACTATATTCTCATTTGCGTGAGTCCCAAACTTATTTGGGTCAATATCATAGATGCTACTGATTACGTCCAGAATAAATAAAATAATATAGGTAATCACCGACAAATTGACTATACAGGATGTCAATTTAAAAACCTCCCACCCCTATTATTTTAAAAATGTAACCCGTTTCGAAAAAATAGTGCCGGTTTTTGATGTTCTCCATTTTCAAAAATCTGATTGTTGCCAAGGTGAGTTTGTCTTCCATGCATTTTATACGGACGTGTATAGAGGATAAACCTGTTATTTTAAGCGCTTCATTATTTTTGTCTGTTTCTGTCTTAATTTTTCATTAAGCATGGAAAAAAATAAAACATGTCTCTACTGCTCTAAAGTATCTAGATGAGGTCCGAGGATTTTTCCAAATTACTTTGCCTTGATCTTTGGCTTGATGATATTTGTAAAGGCATCATGGAAGTTATTAATTAATAATTAGAAGTCAGATTATTTATTTTAATCTTTAGTCAAATAATTTTGAGATTTCAGATTCTCCACTCTTAAGTAACACCTTAAAGTCATTATTAGAATTGGTGGCCATTCAGTGTATCCAGATCTAGGTTTATAGGATTGGTATATTTACTTAATTTAGCTTGGATAAATAAAGACACGTTACTTAAAGCTTGACTTTATTATTTAAACTTGATGAGGAACTTTCTGCATAAGTAGACTCTGTAAATGTCTTAATCGAAGTAGGCGTTCGTTGACTGCTCACGTGTAAATATTTTGACAAACGTCAAATTCAGGTAAATCTACTTCGTTATTTAATTATATTTATTCTAGTAGCGTTTAGAGTAATAAAAGTGTTGAAAGTCATAAAAACGCCGCCAATACTTTGTGACATTGATTTAGGATTATGGAACCATAAATCGCACCTTATGTGAAGTGCTTCTTGATAATGGAGACATTCAAATGTTCGCGATAACATTCGGCACTTGAGTGACACACATTTTTCTATTCTGTCCGAGCAACTTCAAAAACGTTTCTTGCCACATTTCTACAAAAAGTTTAAGGAGGTCTCTCGAAACAAAACTAGGTTCCGAAAAAAGTTCAGTAATTGGATGGAGGGTGAGTTTTCAATTAATTTTTCTGATAATGGAGATGCTGGGGTTTTTTTTAATCAAGGAGGAAAAAAAAGTTTCGATGATTGCGGTAAAAGAAGTAAGAGACAAAAAATTCAAAATCTTCGCTCAACACATCCGCAGAATCTAATTAATGCAGCAAGTACCTTATCAAGTGTAAATAATACAGGTCAAGCCTCGGGTCAAGCTTTTAGTAACGATACAGCATTGTCTTTATTTATTCAAGCTAAATTAAGTAAATACCAATACGAGGTTATTAGGAAGGCTGCTAAAAATATAGGATGTAATATTTTTCCTAGTTATAAAAAAATTACTACGGCAAAGAAGGAATGTTATCCTGACAACATTAATATTACGGACACATCTGCTGAAGTTCCACTTCAAAACTTATTAGATCATACGGCAAAAAGAATACTAAGAACAAAAAATCAAACAGAAATGGATACATTGAATGGCCAAGAATTGGTATTGACTTCAAAGTGGAGCTGTGATGGAGCTTCAAATAGTTTTCCCAAAATTATTTAACCGAAGATGAAAATAAGTCTGACTCTAATTTATTTATGACTTCCATGGTGCCTTTGAAAATGTTATCAACTGAAGATCAAAACAATGTTATTTGGCAAAACCCTCGACCGTCATCGACCAGATATTGCAGAGCCATACGATTTCGTTACGAAAAAGAAACCCTTGAAATGACACGTGCTGAAAAGGAAAGTGTTGCTAGGGAATATGCAAACCTCCAACCATCAAGAGTAGAATTAGACGGAATCGTAATTAGGGTCAAACATGTTTTGATTTTTCTATGCTTGATGGAAAGGTAGCCCAAGCTATAACGGGAACTTCCTCATCAAGCAATTGTTTCATTTGCCAAGCTCGTCCTTCAGAAATGAACGACCTAATAAAAATTCGACAGAAGCCGACAAGTGAACAAGCTCTGAAAATAGGTTTAAATGCTCGGATAAAATATATATCCACCTCGCCTATAATCAAAGTTTTGGAAAATGGAGAACATCAAAAACAACAGCACTTATTAAGGAGGCAGAGAAGAAGCGGATACAACAAGAATTTCTTAATAGACTAGGAATCCGGGTAGATTTTGTGAAGCAGGGGTACGGTTCATCAAATACAGGTTGTTAATACATAACTTATATAGTTTAATTTGCCTATAATTACCTATATTATTTTGTTTACAGGTAATACTTTTCGCCGGTTTTTTGCTAATCCAGATTTAACATCTGAAATTACAAAAATTGATAGAACATTGATTCAGCGTCTTGGTGTTATTCTTGACGTAATCAACAGCACCTATGATATTGACCCAAATAAGTTTGGAACTTACGCAAATGAGACCGCCGAGTTAGCAGTTAGTCTCTACCCTTGGTATTACATGCCTTCGACGTTACATAAAATTTTAATCCACGGTGCAGAAATTAAGCTCTTCCCATCGGTATGCTTACCGAAGAAGCCCAAGAAAGCCGCAATAAGGACTATAAAATATTTAGATTAAACCATGACTAAAGACAAATGAGGACATTTTTCATAAAATTTTAGAAACATCCGACCCTTTTATTTCAAGTTTAAGACCCGAACCAAAAAAAAAACATTACCCTGTAAATAGTGAAATTTTAGAGTTATTAGTTTAATAGTTTTAAGAGTCCTATCCGAACTTTTTAAGACCTATCGAAATAAGGTGGTATAGTTAACAATACCAAATTTGGCAACATCACTGCTTCATTTCGATAGTTTTTAAAAAGTCAAGACAGGAAAGTGAAATTCGTTTTATTATTTGACCTAATCGTTTTATCACTCTAATTAGATGAAGTCAGTAAAGTACCGATTTTCAATTGTTTTTTGAACTTAAGTATAGGACATAATATAAAACTCAAAACAATTATCGCATATTTCCCAAATTGCCAAATTTCATTTTCAGATATAAATATCTTGAATTTAAATATTTTTTATAGAATAAGGAATCATGTTTCAAAGAATTTTACGGTGTGTCACAGAATTTAAACAAAATTTACAAAATAACGCGATTTCTAACTTTGTACCGATTTGAAAATATGCGATAATTGTTTTGAGTAGTGTAGTACCTATAGTATAAAAATATGATATAAGTTAAGATAGAAACGTGCAACCTGTTTCGCTCTATATTAAACCGTTCATGTTTTACAGCCAGTGATATTGGCCGATTTTTAACTGTCAATATTTCAAAAACAGGTGAAAATATGTAAAGATACTATACACGAAACGTGATTCTTTAATTTTTCGAGAAATCAAGAAATGTATAATAATATACAGGATGTCTCATTTAAAAGTCTGTGCAACACTTTTTGGACACCCTGTATTAATAAAACTCAAGTACTTTTTTTCAAACCATAAAACTCTTGTATTAACTTTTTTTTTCTGAAGTCAGTGGTTTCTAAAAAAAGTTATAGGCCCCTAATAAAATGACCACTCTGTACATTTGAACCATGCTGTGTTTATTTTCTTGTATATATCCGAGTCATAACTGCTCTCTGCTTAGTACGAATTACGTTTCTAAACAACGAACTTTAGATTCTAATATTATGGACCTTAAATCGTCCATCATCAGATCATGGCATCTCTGATCGAAATAATTAACTTTTCAAATAATATTCCTAATTTTCACCGAGTAAGCCATGCGCAGTAGAATAAAGGGTCACTTAGGTAGGGGTTTTTGAAATCAGCAATTCTATTGTTGTATTAAAAGGTTTGGCCTTATCTCCCGAAAATACGATTTTCTAAATACAAAAAATAAAATATATATTTTTACCATTGCCATCAGTCTATCAGTACCCACTGTTCAGTTTTTGGTTCACACTTTAAGAATAACTTAAATATAAAGACGAATTGATAATACTTTGGTATAATTCGGGTAACGTGTAAAACGACGATCCAATAAAATTTATAAAAAAAAAATCCAGAAAGATAATTAGTATTTAAATTTGCTATCTCTCCGGCAGAAGTCAATTATAACCATGGTTCTTGAGTTTAGACCATGCACGAATCATCTTCATTCAATATTTTGTTCTTGTGCAGTGAGTATACCTGACGATTCCTGGTGTACTCGCAAACGACACGTAAACGTGTAATGTAATTCTCTTTTGAAACGGTCTAAGTTAAGCAACAATGTTTCCTTAATTCTCTAAAATACTAACACATCACAATATCACTAATATAACTATACAATGTATAAAATACAAAAAGTCAAGTATTATTTGCAAAAATGTAAGTTAACAATTTTAATTTGACATAATCTAAAGCCACAATCCTTGTTCCAAATGTTTAAATAATCACTTTCAATAATAACAACAATGTCAGATAACATATTTTCGTAATTTAAGAAAAACGTTCCTCGTGTATCGTCAAATGCGTATTGCGAATTTTTTGACTTCTAATAGTATTTTTTGCCGTCCATTATTCCGTTATTAATATTACTGAGAAATGTATCGTATCCAGACTAGAGAGCACTTAAGTAAGATCGCAATTAAATATTTAATATAATTGTCTGAAATGTTTGAATATGATTATTGATAAGAATTTTATATAACAAATATTAAATTCTAATGAATGCTGAAACTATCCGGGTATCATTTTTGTAGTAATTGTGTAGTTTATACCTTTTATTGATAATGCAAGTAGTTACAATGTTTCAAATTGTCTGCATTTTTTTTACAAATTTCCCAAAAATATTAATCGGCATTTCAGACAAAGGATTGCGCATACATCTAACTGATTTTTAGTGAACCATTAAATTTCATGAAATTTTAGTATGTCTTAGATCTCCGGCCTACTAATTAAAACTCTTCAGTTGAATTGGAAGAATTCAATCCCCATATATTTTTTGAGATCTTTCAATTTCAGTGTCCCTAGAAGACGAAAAACATGTTTTCTCGATTCTATCGGTCTGTCTGTCTGTCGGTCGGTCTCTAGCTAAAAAACTACTTACCACATTGACATCAAATTTTGGTTAAGAATTAAAGGTTATATGGAAATGAACTGACAACATTTTGGAAAAAATCCAATATGGCAAAACAAAATGGAGGCCTAGTAAAATGAGAAAAAAATTATTTCTAAAAAAGTGCTTATACAGTTGATCTCAAATACTTTGTAAATCTCGCTGATATCAAAAGGATTCAATTAGGACAAAGTGGATTGTTTTCCTTTGTCTCCCTCATTTTGAAAAACAAAAAAGAAACTAATATTTTTAATAATACTGTTACAACTTTTCTCTGACCCAAAGACACATATATGAATGAATCCCTAACATAACAGTGTTATTAAACTTTTAAACATATTCCATCAATTATTTTCTTCAACATATCATTTTCTATTTGGCGATTATAAACATCAAATATAGTCCGTACGAGTGGTATTATAATTTCATATCCATCTATTATGCCATAGCATCTACACCACAGACAAGACAATGTCGAGGAAAAGCGCTATTATTAAGTTTTTTATATTTTAAAGTTGTTTAAAGTTGTTACCAATAATATACCTACTTAAATATTTAAATCTTTTTCCAATATATACGACCCGTCAGCGTTATAGTTGATCCACGTTTTATTGTCAGACACCTTTGTTTTAAACTATTCTTTATCTAGTGTTTTTATAGTCCTAAAGTCCTATACCTAGCTTATAGGTGGTATTTATTTAAGCTGGAGGGTGTAGTTATGAATGTATATTTGTTTTATTTAAAATATCCGCAGACTTTTCATTCAGTATATTTTTGTATTAAAATAAATATGTTTTTTAAAGTTACAGCTAAGTTTTCCATATCTACCTCATAAGCAAAATATCATATCAAACGGACACACGCTATGAAATAAACATTAAATTTTAAGAATTTGCTTTGTAAATACTATATTAAACTTAATATTCAGTTAATAAACATGTTTATAAAAGATTAATAATCTAATATTATTTAAACATTTAAAACGATCTTTTCAAGATCATGACTTAACTAGTATGAAAATAAACATTACAGATATGATTTCTGGCATTTCGCCTTACCCTATTAATTATTTATATTAAATTATTAGGAAGGTAAACTGCGCTTGTCTAGTGTTTTGAAAATACATACAGACATTTTAGTAAAAGCAGTATGAATTGTAACATATTACTGTCCATTTTTTCCAGTGTAATATACTAACTGTTTTTATAATTTGCTAACATACTACGAAACGTATCAAACAGTTTTAGTTAAAGACACACGAGCATGATGCTTCAGGACTATTGTCCATATGCAGAAAAATAACTAAAGTTTAATGAAGCAAAATGTATCCAGAGTTGGCGCCCTGATTGTATTTTGATACTAATTTTCATTTCCTTCTTTCTGTATTTTTACATCAAATATATGTAATAATGATTCCATCACTTTTATTATTCAGTTTATCAAAGCATCGTAATATTCCACGGCCGGGCACTAAAAATAGGATACGCTACTGCCTTTTCGGAATCTTACTACTGGCTTAGCTTTATAAAGGAAAAAAAAGCCCAAACTTTTTTTCCTTCAAAGTTAAATAACCCTTTTTGCAGTAGATTTAAAAAACTTTTTACCTGTACGCCAGTGACAGTTTGTTCATAGAAACCAAATATTGTACTTAAAGTGAACCAAAATGTACAGCAGCATCCTTCAAGAAAAGTTTAATATATATTTAATATTCCAGTGTAGTAGACCTCAACATACCTGTTTACTAAAAGCATATTGCTCTAGTTAACAGTCGGGTGCTGAGTCAGTGGCGTGGTAATTTTAACATAAAATAAAAGGTAACACAAAAAATGGTTTGTGATTTTTTTAGAAAAAGGACACTCATGTTTTCACTAGCAGTAGCAAGAATTAATAACACCATTTTGAGTTTGTGAATTAGACTAATGAGTGAATCTAATTCAGCCGATGTTTTAAGGAAAACTTCTATATGTCTCAATAAAGTCGACTAAACATTATTTATCTATACATTTTTATATTCATTTTGGTATGTAATTATTTCAATTATATCAACGTTTAACAAATAACAACAATTAAAACGGTCGCTCTGTCGAGACGATAATGAATTTAAAAAGTCACGTTAACAGGAAATCCCCACACCTTACAAACAGATAAATTAAGATTCATTGTCACTTTAATAACGTTTTTTTATACCATTTTAATTTAAATATTTTATATGTTGTAATTAAATGGTATATGCAACTCTTTTGCCAAATATACGTTTTGCATGTGCTTCGATGATCAATATTCATATTCCTGTTACCAGTAGAACTACAGACACGGTCTCGCCCTTCCATAATTTTTAGTTAGTTTTCAATGCCCAGCTTTTGCATATCAGACGTGATGTCACCGTCACCAGTTCTAAACAAGCTCAGCACATTCCATCATTTAATATTCGTAAGCCCTTCCCTTTTCCTTGCTTGGTCGTCTTCGTTTATCCATCCAGATTCAAAGCTTGTGCTACTTCCTCAGAACCAGTTTCGTTTTTACAAGGCGGGATGGTTAGCCTCAACCCTCCTCCTTCATCCGGGTTTGGGACCAACAGGGGCAGCCACTCAGCAACTAATCCCAGGTGGAGAGGAATATTCAGGTTGCCTGCCGAAAAACAACTTGATTCCGAAAGTCGTATCTATATCTTAAATAACTATTGTATAAACTTTTTGTCTTATTGTTAATTTAATAATTATTTCGTGAAATATTTTACCTTACTTTAATTTTGTGACACCTGTTAGCGGCATAGCTAAAAATCTACTTAGCCGATTGACTAGATGGAAAAACAAAATGGCTGCCCAATAAAATATTAAACAAAATATTATTGAAAAATTATTATGTAAAAATCACCACAAAATGGCGGCCTAATAAAATTTTTAAAAATTCAGCTTGAAAAACTAGACTCATTTTAAATTGTGTGCCATAACTAATTGTAGTATATAGATGAACTAGCGAAACTGTGGTACCGTAAACTGGGGTTATTTTGCCAACCGGGGCAACTTTGCCTGACCGCCACTTAACAAACAAAAAAATAATTATTTTTAAATCTGGCAACGCTGCTTTAATACTGTTAGCGGTAGAACACTACGCGACCAACAAGTATTATACACAGTGCAAGTCTGGATCTTGGTGAAGCGGTGTGTAATATGTGCTAGTCATGTAAGTAAAAGTTTTATTTTAACGTCGTAAATCATGTTGCTATGCTAAGGTTTGTCAAATAAAAACAATTGAAACTTGAATTCTGATTTTAACGTCACCTATACCTATGCATATATGAGTTCTATTTATGCTATTAACATTTTTCTAGATGCCAAATTTCATATAGCTTTGGCGGTTGGCAAAGTTACCCCAGATATTTATCAGATTTTTTTTTCAGAAAATGGTTCGAACATATAAGAGACAAATGGGTGCGCGGCGTTATAAAGACTATTCCGAAGAGCAATTGCAGAGAGCTGTTCTACTGATTAAAACTAATCAAATGAAATACACTGAGGCATCCAAAACCTTCAATATTCCTAGAAGAACCTTAATAAATAAGGTTAAAAAAATACATATAGGTCCTGTAGGAGCTCCCCAGCTAATCTCCCCGGAGATTGAACGGTCTGTTGTCGACGTTATAATAGCCAGTTCCGAATATGGCTGCCCTTTAACCCTGACAGAATTGCGAATAGTGTTGAAGAGTCATTTAGACAAAGAAGGTGTCCGTCTAAAGAAGTTTAAAGATAATTTACCCGGTGTAGACTGGTGCAAAAATTTTATTGCAAGACACAAAGATCTATTATCCACCAGACATTGCCAAAACATTAAGAAAGCAAGAGCTGAAAAAACCGATGAAGAAATTAACAATTATTTCGATAATTTAGAAAGGAACGTGGAAGGAATTCCACCCAGTTCGATCCTTAACTACGACGAGACGAATCTCACGGACGATCCTGGATCGTCAAAATGTATTTTTAGAAAAGGGATCAAATACCCTGAACGCATTATGAACTCGACGAAGTCCTCAATATCTGTGATGTTCGCTGCCGCTGCAGATGGGACTTTATTAGCCCCGTATGTTGTGTATAAGGCGGAGAGATTATATGACGCCTGGTGTATCGGGGGACCCCACGGTACCCGGTATAATAGAACTAAATCCGGGTGGTTTGATCAGTACGCGTTTGAGGACTGGTTTACACAGATGGTTTTACCGTGGGCCAAGAAAATTAATGGACCAAAGGTGCTAATTGGGGATAATCTATCAAGCCATTTAAATATAACTATCATTAGAGAGTGCCAGAAAAACAATATTAGATTTATCTTCTTACCTTCCAATTCTACACATTTGACACAACCGTTGGATGTAAGTTTTTTTAAACCTTTGAAGGTAGTTTGGCGCCGAATAATAACAACCTACAAAATAAAAAATCCACCAGATAGTACTGTCAACAAAAGCACTTTCCCCCATTTATTAAAAAAACTTATTGAAGAAATAAAATTAAAAGACGAACAAATTATTCAAAACGGATTTCGAGCAACAGGCATTTACCCTTGTAACAGAGAGGAGGTTCTTAATAGAATGCCTAATAAAAGATTTGAGAAAACCAACAGTGAGATTAGCGACACCTTGTTGAATTTCCTTAAAGAAAGTAGAGCTCCTTCAGAAGCAAGCACCCCCAAAAGAAAGAAGATGGTCAAAATAGAACCTGGAAAATCTGTTGCAAGTGAGGATTTAACTTCTCGTGTTCCTGAAGAAAAGCAACGCGCAAAAAAAAATAGAAGATCTGAAGAATATGACTGGACCATTGAAAGTGAATTTGAAGACCATTTTGAATTAGATGACGTCGAGGTTTCCCAAAAGACTGATAACCACAATAACGAACCTCAGGCACATTACTCCCGTGATACTGTCACCAGTAAGACTGATAACCGCAATAACGAGCCTAAAGCCCATTGTTCCCGTGATATTGTAACTAAAAAGACTGAAGATGAATCTAAATTAGTTAGAGTTAAAAATTCCGATTTCCTACTTGTAGCACTTTTAGGTAAAAAACAATACAAGCATTTCGTTGCACGTGTAATTGAAAAAGAAAAGGACTGTTGTAATGTAAAGTTTTTAAGACTAAAATCACAAAATAGATTTTATTTTCCTAATATCGATGATACAGGTATTATTCTCGAACACGATATTGTGACTATTTTAGAATCGCCAAAACTTACATCAACTAAAAAGACTGAAGATGAATCTAAATTAGTTAGAGTTAAAAATTCCGATTTCCTACTTGTAGCACTTTTAGGTAAAAAACAATACAAGCATTTCGTTGCACGTGTAATTGAAAAAGAAAAGGACTGTTGTAATGTAAAGTTTTTAAGACTAAAATCACAAAATAGATTTTATTTTCCTAATATCGATGATACAGGTATTATTCTCGAACACGATATTGTGACTATTTTAGAATCGCCAAAACTTACATCAACATCAAGAGAAATATTTACATTCGAAAATTTTGATTTTACCAAATATAACATGTTTTAGTTCTTTGTTTCGTAAAGTATGTTTTAACCATTTTTGTTATCTAAGAGTTACCTAAGTATTATTTTGTAAAAAACGTTGTGTGTTGATTTGCAAATAGGTAAATGTTCCTCACTTTTCTTAAAAATATGCGTTTTTAATGTTAAAATGTATACCTGTTTTATTATGTTTAATAAAATATTTTTTAAAACACATTTAAGAGAGGCAAAGTAACCCCTCGGGACTCTTAACTTTGCCTGTACGGTTCGAAAACGTGGAAATAAGCTACTCGGCAAAGTAACCCCAAAACCGAGGTAACTTTGCCAACTTTTTTAATTTTTAAAAAACATGGTTCTTGTTAAATTTATGCCTTCTAATTTGGAAATTATACAGCCAAAGGATCAAATTTTTATATAGTTAAAGCCAGCTGTATAATTCCAAGCAGAACCACAGATATTTAATAAAAACCAAAAATTTTGTGCAAAGTAACCCCACTTTACGTTACTTATTCAAGATGGTGGAACAAAATGGAGGCAAATAAAATATTTGTAATCGTGAAAAAAACACCGTCTCAGGTTTTACATATTTTCAGCGTTCAATTTTAGCGTCCCCAGATGCCAAATAATATGTCCAATTCAATTCCGTCGGCCCGTCTCTGTCGGTTTGTCAGGCTCTCTGCCATTTCGCGGCATAGCTTAAAAAGTACTTATCAGATTGACTTCAAATTTTAGTCAAAAATTAAGGGTCATATGGGGATGGCCTGGTAAAATTTTGGTAAGAACTCAGTATGCTGGAATAAGATGGCAGCCTAGTGAAACGTTAAAAAATGATTACTGAAAAAATTAATTATCCAATTTCCTCAAATTTTGCACAAAAATCCAGTATTATGTAGGAATCATTTGGGTAAAATTTTGGTACGAATCTAAGACGGTGGAACAGCAAGGTGGCTTAATAGAATATTTAAAAATTCAGCCTTGAAAAACTATTTAATGAGCTGATTTCAAGTGTGCCATGACTAATTGTGGTATAGAGATCAACTTGGTAATAATTCAAGATGGCGGTCAAGTAAAATATTTTGTAATCGTGAAAAAAAATCACTCTCTCAGGTTTTACATTTTTAGGTTTTTTTAGGTGCCAAAAAATATTTTTATCAATTCCGTCTGTCTGTCAGTCATTTCAAATTGTGTGAAAGCATTAAGTGTGATATAGAGATAAATTACTAAAGTTGTGAAACGAATTCAAAATGGCGGCAAAATATTTTTTTTTAAATCAACCTAAAAAAAATCTTATTCAATTGACTTTAAATTTTTCCGTGATATGTGAGGGGATAAAGGGGATAAACTGGTCTGAATTAAACATGACGAAACAAAATCGCGCTGTGTGTCAATGTAAAAACAACTTTCACAACAATTCATTTTAATTTCTACCCAAAAATCAAGTGTGGCATAGGTAGAAACTGGTAAAATATTGGTAGTCTAGTATGATGGAATAAAATGGCTCCCAATAAAAACATTTTACTAAATGGCTATGTACTGAAATAAACTGGTCACACTTTACTATTCCTAATAAAGAAATATTCATAGTGGGGTAAGTTCCGGGTAAAAAAGAATTTACCGATTTTTATATTAGTTAACGATAATTTTTTATATGAAACAAACAAATTTAATAGTTGGAATGTGACTCTTGAACCTTCTTCACCTTACTTAGTTACCTACAAAGTTTGCAAAAAGTTAACCGTTCTTCCAATGCGTGATTTATTAATTATTCTACCAAAAAAATGTTTCCAGATACATACAAAGACGAAAGAATCTGTGTTTTTTTATAGAGAAAACTTTAAGGTCATAAAAAATGTTTCTAGATTCGACAGCCAAATCCAAAGAAACCTTTAAAGATGATTTAATAAAAAAGGTGTTGGTTTTATTAAAAGACATTTTTCACATACAGATACCTGAATATATTCTAAAAAAAAACTGAAACTAAAAATTCGCTCTTATTTGAATCCCTGTGAGTAATGGAAAAAAATTGTAACTATGAATTCTAATATTCCCTGAGAAACTTTCTGGAGTGCTAGGAAATACCAGTACAGTTTTATCTAACTACATTATCGCTATGATGGCGCCAAAATTTAAGAATTGCTTTATGACACCGGTGGATGTGGAACCCTGTTTTTCTGCATTCAAGAAAATTTTGAACGACTAACGTCATAATTTTACCATAGAAGACTTGGAACAATATATGGTTCCTTAGTTATAGCAACTATAGAAATTGTTAAAAATTGCATTTCGGTTTAATGAAATATGTTTATTGTGGTATGTCTTTTTATGCTATTGAATGGTAACGAAAATATTTTGTAAATTGTTGTATATTTCTGCGACATTTTTGCATATTTTTGACTATTATATTGCATATGTGCATGCATATTAGCCATTTTATTTTGCATATAATCCGATAATACCAATGAAAATTAGGTCACATATTGGACAATTTTGGGATTTTATTAGTACCTGTGCAATACTGGCTAAAATATATTTTTATGATTTTATGAAGGATAACACCAATTAAATATTTGCGTTAAGAAAATATTAATATTTTATTGAGAATGTTTTTATCGAACACCTGTCGACGATTAAGTTATCAAAGGTAGAAACCACAAATCAATAAAAAAATTATCTGTTATTTCATTTGAAATTTTTATTTTACATGGTCAAATAAAAATGTAGACTAGAAAATAATGTTCATTGCATTATTTAATGCGAGGTGGAGTAAAAGTTAAAAAAAACGGCAAATTTTCTTTACTTCCTACGGAATGAATCTTTTCTTTTATTAGGAATAGTGAAGTGACCCAATTTAGTTCCGCACACAGTTATTTAGTAACACATATATACTGTCTTTTCTTCAAACATTTTTATGGGGCGTCATTAGCAAGAGTTCACCATGCCACACTTGATTTTTGGGCATAATTTAAAATAAATTGAAAAAGTAATGTTTTACAGTGATTTTTTAAGAATTTCATTATACCGCCATTTTGGTCCGTCATGTTGAATTCGTACCAAATTTTACAACTGTACTGTAAACTTAATCAGTCAGTAATAAGGCTTTTACGTTGATTTTTTAAAACATTTTATCTAAGCGCCACACTGTGAATCGCCTAATACAAGCTAGCGGGACAAAATTCATGTCAAGACACGCTTTTTTTATTAATTACCGCTTATTAAGAAAGGTGAGTAGAGCTAAAAACCAGAAATTCCGGTTTTGGAATGTCAACCGTATCATAGACACCGAAGTTCAAAGTGTCAACTGATAACAGATAAAATAATTGCGTCTGCATTTTTATCCAATATTGTGCTAATTTAAAGTGGGTATTTTTATTGTAAAAAGAAAAAACATAAAAACCGTGACATGGATTTGTTAACTGAAGGTAGGTACTCTATTTAAAGTATTTTGTATATATATATTTATAACATTTGTACCAAATATTGCATGAAATCACCGAAGTTGTCAAAATATGACATAAAAGAAATTTTTCTTACACTTCGTTGGACTATCTACTAAGTATGCCGCAAAATGCCGCTATGGAGACTATTTTTAAATCAATCAGTATGGTTTTTTCTACCAAATAAAACCATTCCGGTTGAGCGCTTTTTTGCGTTAGTCATGAAATTATTATTTTTTAGATACCCTGCTGACCGTGTCGCGCCGAGAATTTTTTGAACTTTGGCAGAAATTTTCCAAACAAGCAGGCCGCAACCGTCAACTCTGCACTCATTTCAAAGACACTTTAGGTCGCTCTTTAACTAGTGAGCAAGAAAACATCCTTTTGAAAGAAATATCGAAGACATCCAAAGTATTTGAAAGAAAATGGAAGAAAAGTTTTCGCAAGAAGTCTCAGTTCGTTGGAGAAAATGAAAGTTGGCTCAACGAAAATGCTTTTCAGTTATCATTTTCTGGAATTCCCCAAGAAAAATTTTTTTTGGCTGGCCCAGTCTGAGTCAAGTTGGCCGGCGAAAATTGGACACTCTGGCTAACGCTTCAAAAAAGTGAGCTGAATATTTTTTTCCATGTCGATGAAATTAACAGTATCGTTTTTTTGTCTATTCTAGAACGAAGCTGCGAAGAGTTCAAGATTTGGTTGAAAATCGAACCGTTTTGGATCTAACAACTGCCGCAGAAGTGGTAGTTAGAAAATCGGGAAGCGGGATGCGGCAAATATAATCAGGACAATTGCTTCTGGTAGCCCTTCTACAGTTTCCAGAATAAAGGAAAACCTGAAGAATAACAGTGTGCGGGAGTCCAGACCTTTGTCAAGTGAGGAAGCCTTAGCCTATTATATAGATTCTAAATCAACTTCACATTCATACAAACAAACCAGAAAATATGCTCTTCGGACTGGTAATGAAGTTTTCCCTTCATATTACAGCCTCCAGAAGGCAAAAAAGGACTGTTATCCATCCGAAGAGCATATTTTCATAACAGAAACTACAGCTGAGATAAGTGTGAAAGCAATTCTTAACATAACAACGGAACGCTTAGTGCGTGCTCATGAAGAAGTTCTGTTGCAGTCAAACCTTTCCGTGTTTACTCTTGTGTCCAAATGGGGTGGTGACGGAAGCTCTGGTCACAGTAATTATAAGCAAAAATTTAGTCAACAGCATCTTTCTGACGAATATTTGTTTGTGTTTTGTTTGGTTCCCATCATCCTACATAGCCATGAGGACAATACATTTTTAGTGTGGCAAAACCCCAGTCCTAGTTCAACAAGGCTTTGTCGTCCCATCAAATTTGCATTTTCGAAAGAAACTACACAATTTGTGCTAGAAGAGACTGAAAAAATTAAGCAGCAAATTAACAACAATTTATTTACAGAAGTAACTTCTAGCACAGGTAGAATTTTTTCCATCCAACATAAACTTTTATTGACTATGGTGGATGGAAAAATATGTAATATTCTTTCAGAAAACGCATCGTCACAAAGATGCTTTATTTGCGGCTGCACTTCAACAGAAATGAATAAAATTACCGTGACCAGACCTCCCGTTATTGAAAACTATGGCTTTGGTTTATCAACATTGCACGCTTGGATTCGCTGCTTTGAATGCTTTTTGCATATCTCATATAAGTTGGAACATAAGAAATGGCGTTTAAACTCTTCTTTATATGAGATACGTAAAAAAGAAATTCAAAAGCAATTTAAAATCCAAATGGGGTTAATTGTTGATAAACCAAAGCCAGGATTTGGCAGCAGTAATGATGGCAATACTGCTCGGCGCTTTTTTCATGAGAGTGAATTAAGTGCTGCCATTACTGGGCTAGACGCGGTTCTTCTACAGAAGTTCGACACCATTTTAAGAGCTATTTCTTCAGGGTTCAAAGTAAACACGGAAAAGTTTGAAGAATTTGCAACAGAAACTAGAGAGCTATATTTGAGTCTCTATTCGTGGTATAATATGCCTGCGACAGTCCACAAAATTCTTAATCATGGAGCTGCCATTATTAAATATCATATTGTGCCTATAGGACAACTTTCAGATTAGGCGCAAGAAGCGCGAAACAAGGACTGTCGCAGGTTTCGTGAACATCACACGAGAAAAAACTTGAGATATAACACGAGTAGAGACTTACTTAATATGCTCTTGATAACGTCAGATCCACTCATAAATGCACTCAGAGAGCAACCTAAAAAAAAGAAAGATGCTTTTCCCGAACGAGTGCTTTCATTATTATCTCAGGCCAGTATACCCACAAATAATACTATTGCACCAAGTACTTCACGTACTTTGAAAGAAGTTGATTTAAATATATATAATGTTGAGGATTCCTCTAGCGATGAAGACTCGGATTAATTACTTTGGAAAAACTGTAGCAAGGGTTACAGAAACGATTTGTATTGAATTTTTTTGTATTTTTTTTAAAATTAGATTTCGGTTATAAAATGAGAATTTTGTATTATGTTCTTTAGGAATTGATGAATATTTTTAAGGAATTATCGGCACTCTGCTTATGGACTCGTGATATGACTACTGATAATAGTTAAACTAGTTCTTGATTATTTTGGGTTTATTGCTTTTGTTATGATTTATTATTTTTGTTAATATCTGTTATGCTGTTATGATGTTAAAAGGTTTAAAAAATAGTTACATAAAAAGAATATTTTTGCAACTAAAGACTTTTATTTTCGATCTTGCTTAAAAAAAAACACTGAAATTCCTAACATTTTTTCCAGTGTGTCATAAATGCGATAAAACGTTGCGTTTGGATTAATAGCTGTCATAGCCTTTTGTTTTTTTTGTTAACTTTACAAAGCCATTTAGTATTTGATGCAAATTCATATTACCCCAACTTCAGTTAAACATATTTCAGAAAATCCATTGTTGATCAAAACAAACGATAAAAGGTGTATAATATGCTAGATACACCCGGCCCGGCTGGCATACGCAACACCCTGTATGCCAAACACCAATATACCACCTAAAAAAAAATATGAAACCGAAATTAGGTAAAAAATATGTAAAAACAATTTTGTCCCGCTAGCTTGTATTAAACGATTCACTGTGCGCCATCTTGAAATCGGACTACAACTTTACAAGTGTATCTCTATATGACAGTTAATTCTTGCACGAATTTTGAAATGAAAATAGATGTCTATAAATAGTTTTTAGGCTGTTTTTGAAATATTTTATTATGCCCCCTTTTTGTTTTGCCATCTTGAATTTGTATCAAAATGTTACCAGGTCATTCCTATGTAATAGTCGATTTCTCTGAAAAATTGGATAATTAGATGTTGAGTAATATTTTTTAACAGTTCACTAGGCCGCCATTTTGTTCCGCCATATTGAATTTTTACCGTCGTGCTCATTTTAGTTCATCTCTATATCACCCTAAATGCTTGCACAACATTTAAAATCAGTCTAATAAGTAATTTTTTCAGGCATCTTGGATTTGTACCAAAATTTTACCAGTTCATTTCTACGTAATACTTTAATAAATTAGTTTAATTTATAGTGAAATTATAATGGGTTTCAATATATTTCAACTTATATAATAAATATTAATAAAAATATCAATTAATCCCTGTTTCCCTTATTAATTTATAAATATTTAGATGTTCTTTCGAAACAATGGAATCGTAATCGTGAAAAAATCACCCTTCGATATTTTTTCGGATATTTATGTTTCAGATGTCAAAAATATATTTTACTTCACATTTTGACCAAACATTAAGGATCATATGGGAATAACATGGTAACAGTATGGTAAAAATTCAATAAAATTAAAAAAAATCCCTACTAAAAACTACCAATTTACTGCAATTTTTGGTTATATGGAAATGAAAAATTTGGGTACAAATTCAAAATGGCTGTCTAATAAAATGTTAAAAAAATTATGTATAAAGCCACTTCAATTTTCGCAAAAAGCAAGCCTTATAGGGCTGAACTGGTAAAAATGTTTGTACGAATCCAGGATGGAGAAAAATGGCAGCCTAATTAATTGTTTAAAACATCGGTCTGAAAAAAACACTTCGGTTGATTTTAAATTTTTCAGAAAAATCAAGTCTGAAATACGGTCGAATTGGTAAAATGTTGTTAATCCTCTATGGCAAAACAAAATGACGTCCTAATTAAATGTTTGAAATGTCGCTAAATTCCGGAGTATCGTGGCAGTGATTTTACTGGAGAACAGAAGCAGTGACTTTATTTCAGTAGGCATGTTAACTGAAAGAATGTTTGTATGTGCATATGTATGCATGTATGTTAGATCTGTGAAAAAATTTGAGGAGATGAAAAAAACATTATCATATTAACCGGGTTGCTTTAAAACAAAAATAGGTAGAGCTCGTTTAATATATTTTTCCTCGCAATAGGATTTTCTCTTTATGAAGTAAAGTGATACGAAATATTAACATTTATACCTACAACATGTATAGAGCTATTTACGTTACGACAGAAGTTCCGGATAAAGGTCAATTTGCCGATAATTTTTGATTATTTAAACACAAACAATATCCTACACGATTTTAAAATGTAAATTTACATAAGTGGACAAAAGTAAGACTCAAACGCAATAATAAAAAAAGAGGAAAATTTAGCCCTGAACCTCAGATCACAGGCTTTCGGCTTTAAACCAGGTGCACTTGCAAACTTCGTTAATAAAAGAAGCTCAAGCAAAGTCCTTAAATTTTGAGATTACTATAAGTTTTTTTTTTATATAAATTCTAAAATTTACTGAGGAATATTAATTTTGATACAAAAAATTCTCCTTATGGTTAGATTACATCTATATGTATCATGAATATAATTTCACTTTCTAAAACTTGACTTTTAGTAGACAAAACTATGCCAAAACTGGTCTCGTATGGTAAAACAGGCAAACAGAAACAGTATTTTGATATCAACAAATCACTATCGCCAATTACCAGTTGTTTTCGATAGTTCAAACTATCGATAGTTTTCGGTCACTATCACATGCACCTTCGCAACCAGTCTATGACTATCTAGATCATTGCTTGCATTGTTTTTAGTTAATGTTCTTCGGGAAATAGCTAGAAAAGTTTGTAAAAATACATTTTTTCTTTTATTTAACACTGAACAAAAAAAAGTATTATTGCAAATGCATTACTAAATCAAGTAAAGAGAATATATAATATTATAAAACGCAAATGGGGCACTAATCCACGACTAAAAATCGATTTCCAATTTTCGCATTTTAAGTGTTCATCTTGAAACTAAAAAAATGTTTCGGCGAACTAAGAGAAAAGAGCTATTTAAGTAATCCTTAATAACTAATACTATATATTTCCTTTGAATATGAACAACTTCTGAATAAAGGGAAGCAATAATCAAATTTGTGAAAATGTTAATAATGTACCAATTATATGTTTAGAAATGAATTCCGACTTTTCGTGAAGATCCCTAGTCAGTTCACGAAGCGTCGGCATATGATATATGTGAGACACAGAATTATAAAGAGTGAACCATGGTCAATACAGAATCCATAGCATCTGTATGGTAACAAAAAAACTGCTACAAAATAAAACATTATAAAAATATGTTGTACGATATCTGTATAATAACAGTAATATTGTTAGGCAACACAAATAAATTTTATAAAATATGAACAATACAATTCCAGGAATTTTTTCAAATCCTTTTTATTTGCTAATACGTGGACTACTTTTGTGACATCGGGGAATTATACTGCAGGTTTGCCTTAAAGAACTGGCTCAATTATTCTAAGGAAACCGCTTCCTTTACTGACAAAACTGTTTAGTATTTACTTGGTACATATCTGATTTAATTGTTTTTTATTGTATGGCATAATAATTACTGCAATATACATTAAACATCTTTTGTTTATTGTTTTCCTCCATAATATCTAGAAATTGCAGAAATAAAATTACCGATTTCAATAAAATCCAAATAAGCACAATTCAACGACTAGAATGTGTTCATTCATTTGAGCCGTAGACCAGTGCCATAAATTCCACGAAAACTGATTTTCAAACGCTTATATAACTTCGACTATTTTTGGGGTTACACTCACTGTCACTTTCGCTGTCACTCTCTATTGTTACATTCCTAAAATATCTGTCCAAGTATGAATTAAAAAATATAAAATTAGATGTTTTTTCCACACAGGTATTGACACTGTTGACCAATGACGAACAAACCTAAATAAATCTGTAAAAAAAAATTCATACGTATGTGTGAAATTAGTTAAGTCATCTTCAAATCTTTCAGTGGGTGTTTTTGAATTTTTCCATACAAAATTATAATGTTTTGGCGAGCTAATCATGATGGTAATTTTTGAGGTCTGATTCAACAATATTGGGCTACTATAGTGTCATGGAGGCATTAGAGCTTCAAAAAAAAAACACTACTAATACTTTGTAGTAAGAAATGTCTAACCTTTAAGCTAAAATATCCCCAATCCTAATTAAATGTGATGAATATACTTAAATATTGTAAATAATGGTTACTAAATTGATAACATACCTCCATGGAGTCCATGTATGAATATAACATCAGCATATAGCTTTCCTTCAGGCTCGTGCAACACAGCGCAGTCAACACATCTTTCCGGTACTTCATCAGTTTTCACATCTTCAACATATTCATTAAGATCTGTTGAACCATTGGTAATAGCCAGTTGCGGTTTTTTCATTCGCCTTAATCTTATGGCGTGACTTTTGGCTAAAAAAGCCGCTAATGCAGGAACAAGTTGATTCGTGAATGTATAAAGGATGTTCTGAAGCCAGACCTTTCTGAAAGAAAGCATATATATACATATATCTATATATATATATATATATATATATATATATACATATATATATATATATATATATATATATATATATATTGTATATATATATCGGGTTTACCACTTTCTACCTGTTATCGAAAGGCTGATAATTATGTGTTTTATTCTTATTTAGCATTAAAGTTTAGAAGCAAAACGTTATTTTTGATAGCATGGCTGAATCTTTAAGCATAGCAGAAAAACGCCTTGGTTAAAATGCGATAAAAAATGTAAAAAACTGCAACCAACTGGAGCACTTACATGTTGAAAACGAACACGTTTCGAGTTGCTACAGATACGGTCACCATTTTGTCTATCAGATGAATTGAAATTTTGCTTACAATAAGTAGGTACTTGTCTTGTATGTTTTATTATCTTATCTCGTTTAAAAAATACCGCGAAATGTTCACCTTGATTATTTCGGTATTAAATCATCACTGTTCAGTTCTGCCAGATTAATTTTATCTTGTCTTTTTTGGAGTAAACCCTAAATAAACCACATATCAAACTTTTAAATAAATAGCAGATATTCAAAGAAAGCATCCAAGAATTATTTAAATAAAAAAAATAATTTTAATTAATTAGTGTCAGGTAAATATAAGTGTTATAAATACTTTTTCATGTACACTAAGATTAGACTTTTATTCTGTGGAACTTTTACGTCTGACGATTCCTTGGTAAGGGCTTTTATTAAAACAATTCTAAAGCTGGGACAGTCTATAATATTAATTTTTTGTGAGTTACAATTGTACAAATCATTAAAAAAAACAATCATGATTTAACACAAATTTGGGGTTACACTTTAAATCTTCTAGTTATAATTTTAGACATCTTTGATAATTATATTGTATTAATAATGTATTTGTATTA
This sequence comes from Kuschelorhynchus macadamiae, assembly GCA_030620095.1. Taxonomy (NCBI): domain Eukaryota; kingdom Metazoa; phylum Arthropoda; class Insecta; order Coleoptera; family Curculionidae; genus Kuschelorhynchus; species Kuschelorhynchus macadamiae. The sequence continues at coordinate 1,972,699 of JAUTXW010001314.1, forward strand.
ACACAAGTCCAAGTACAGGATTGTAATGTATAAAATTTCCGATAGAATCATGGTATCTATACATGTACATATAAAACCAGCAATAAAAATAATAAGGGTTATAAAATGATTATGTGTACTTTGTACCTACCTACATCAATACAAAATATACAAATGTCGTATTGAGAACCTTGTCCTTTCTTGAATTCGATTCAAAATCTGTATTTGACTTGCATGTTATAGTTTGTGCTCTTTTGATAAATTACTTATTAAAATACAATTTGCAAAATACAATAATCAAATCCGTATATCTCGGAAGCTATAAAGATAGATAAATAAATATGCCATACCTGGATAGACTTTGATGTAATATTGAGTAAAAATGAGACTGTATAAGTTCAGCTAACGTTAAATCTTTTCAAATTGCCCTAGTTTCTGGAGTAAGTTTAAGATAGTCAATTTGAGTCACAAATTAGAAGAGAAATATAAGTTTTTTTTAAAGCTTGAAATAGTTACAAAAAAGTAAGCCCTTAAAACAAATCAAGTCAAAACCTTATTTAAAATATCGACATATGTAAACTCACCGACAAAAGAAACCGGTACCTACATTTTTTTAACAATTTTGATATGTCATAACTTTTTTATTTTTGATTTTATTGCAATAATGCTGGCTGATAGACCAATTCATTAAGATTGCGCTGCAGTTTGTCGTGATGAAATTTTGGTAGCGTGAAGTTTATATACCAGGGTAAGTCAAAATTATGATTTTAGTCGTTTAAAACACCCTGTGAAAATAACACACTATACAACCTTGTTCCAGCATAATTTACGATAAAGCTGGAGGTGTTCCGAGTATTTTTATTTTTGAAATCATCTGTCTATCGCGTTTCTTTTATGAGCTAGGCATTTTTAAATAAAACGTTGCACATGAAAATATTTCTTACTTCAAACATTTAAAGTATTCTTAGAGCACTAAAAATTAAAACAAAAGTTAATAACGGGTGTGTCTACCTCTAGCCGCAATGACAATTGTTGGTGGCACCGAATCAATTAGACTGATTATGATTTCTTGAGCAATAGCTTCATATTCTTCATTTAATGCTAAACTGAGCTCTGCTAAAGTTGTAGGCTGGATAAGACGGTGTCGAACGTGTCTTTTTAATTCATCCCAAAAATGCTCAATGGGGTTGAGGTATGGAATGCAGAGTGGCCATTCCAACCTCCGAACTTCAACTTCATCCAAAAACTCGTGGTATTGTATTGCATGAGTATAAATTCTTCTGCAATGAAAGGGCCAAATTTAGAGCTCCATTTTACACAAATATTAGGTATGTACGTCCTTCTATACCAATTCCCGCCCAAATCATCACAAATTCGCCATGGAACGAGAGTGGCTTGGATATTGTACAGTCGGCAAAACGTTCAGTACATCTTCACGCTCACTCCCACTATTCCAAGTATCTTGTAACGTTGATCGCGGAATTCGTAAAGTACGGTCATCATTGCGCTGGATCTGGTTTTATCTGCGTGATAGAGTACATATGGCATCTGTTAATGGAAATCAACCCAACCCCACTAAGGTATTTTTTTTAATTAACTTTTTTCAGTACGCTTTAGAAACATTATGGTCAAAACTCTCCGTTCTGTAGAATTATTCACTTTTTTAATACATATTGTAACGATGTCACATATCTTGAGTTGACCATCAATACCTTTAAGATTAGAATTAAGTCAGAATTATTAAATAACTTGTAGTCTAATCACTAACTAGAATACTTTTATATTATTACTATTATATATTATGTTAAGTTATAGTACATGTACCCACTAAAAGGGTATATCGAATCGACGGTACTCTAGTAGATTTTACCCCTACTTAAAAAAATAAATAAATAAACCTTAACTATTATTATGACGATCTTCGGCATCTTCTCATAAAGCGACGATTCTGCCCACATCTGCAGTGGTAAAGGCATTTTTGATTACATAATATTGACAACGTCACTGCCAAAATAATCTCATAAAGTAACGACTAGCTATCTTGATTATTTGACGCTGATTATTTTTATTGATATTGAAAAAATGCAGTGTTTCATTTAAAAATGCGTAGCTCGTAAAAGAAACAAGGTAGACACATGATTTTAAAACAAAAAAAACTCGGAACACATCCTGTTTTATTTATTGTAAATCATGTTGGAACAAGGTTATTTGGCGTGTTATTTTCACAGGGTGTTTTATGCTTACCACTAAAACTTCATTTTAACTTACTCTGGAACCATTCAAGCAACCATATTCCATCAGAACACACTAAAGAGCAATCTTAACGAATTAGTCTATCGGTCAGCTAAAAAATCATTGCAATAAAATAAATAATAAAAAAGTTATCCCATATCAAAATTGTTAAAAAGATTATTTATTAAACATGTTAATATAGAGTCAAAACATTACTTTGGTAACTCAAAAATATTAGATCTGGAATAAAATAAAAAAAAATTTTTATACCACTTTACCCTTTTTTATTTTAGGTAGGTTTCATTGTTTTCCAATTTCATATTGGATAAAAACTACACTAATGTTCAGATCAATATGAAAGAAATAAAATAAAGAGAGATGCTTACGAGCTACATGTACCTAACCATTTTAACTTTACAAATTAACTGTTACGTATCTGCTTGGATTACTGCCAAATTTCTTTTTAATATTAGATATATAAATATTACCATGCAAATTTCCACAACAAAGGACGAAAAATCAATTTTCTTTATTCTTCGCGGACACAAGAAAAACTTACCTTGAGGGTACAGCCAGACAATCATTATCACTTTCGACAGACACATTGAAATCAAGAGAAATAATGCGCTGATCACACATAATATCTTCCACTGTTAGATCCATTTATGTTATCTCCTGAAAGAAAAATAAACTAGGTACAATATATGCGATCACAAGGTAGTTAGGGATCTAAATCAAAATGACTCGTCACAGGAACATAAGCCATAGAAGCATATTTTGTTAAAATATCCTTAAAATAAATCTCACACTGAATTAAATAAGTTATATTTATAAAGATCGATAAATTCGCCTTTACCCAATTTATTTATTTTTCATAACTTTATTTACATATATTGAAGAGAACTAGCCGATACTTGATCCATTAAACTAAGTAAACAAAAACACTTGTTTAACATTTCCACGTATTTTGTTTTACAAAAATGAAAAACCTGACAATTAACATTGAACGGAAGCTTTCACGGCTTTGGTCAATTAAGAAATCACGGTTCTTGGGATTAGACCGTGTCAAATTCGAATTACTATTCGACGTATCGTCTTCGATTGCACGAGGCATCTTCAGGGATCTTTACTCCCCGTAATCTGTACACTGAATGAGCTCGGAGAGATTCAGGCGGGCTTTTATACCCGACTTGTACTCGCAGAACTGTGACCCTGTGTTAAGATCGGTTTCCATGTGTGATGTAAACCGTAACGCTCTATTGACATTTTTTGTTGAAAAATTTTAATAGATTCCCTAATTTTTCGTTCATAAAATCCTGGAACCGATGCTAGAGCCTTGGTTTCCTTTACATTTATAATATGGCCAGTGGTTCATGTTCCTTAAGTCTAGTTGATAATAAGCGTCCTGGTTCTCCCATATACACTTCTCCACATGAGCAAGGAATTTTATATACTCCTTCTGTTTGAAAAGATACCATATCTCTCGGGGATCGCAAACATTGTCCAATCTGCTTATGTGTATTGAATATTGTACATATGTTGGACCGCCGAAGTAATCGTCCTATTTTGTCTGTAGTGCCATGTATGTAGGAAAGAACAACACTACCTATGAACGTGTAACATCTTCAGTGCAATAGCCATTCCCTTTCAGAGCTTCGGTCAATTTCGATGTTCCGATGTTAAAGAATTTTGATCAGAAATAGAAATGGCTCTAAATGCTATTGAGTTAATAACCGATTTCTTTTGTAATGGATGTGGTGGGAACTTGCATTTACATATCTATTTGTAGGCATCGGTTTTCTATACACAGAATATCCCAATGTACAATTTTGCTTCCTTTGGACCCATACATCTAGAAAGGGAATCGTTAGATAAGATTCAAGTTCCATTGTGAAGTTGTTATTATGATGTTGTTGATTAAGGTGGTCCAGAAATACGACGAGATTCTGCTGCCCATGCGGCCAAATAACAAAAGTATCATCTACATATTTGCTGCCCATGTGGCCAAATAACAAAAGTATCATCTACATATCTGAACCAGTGCCCATAGCTGCCCCTGAAGTTTATTCATAAAAAGTTCCTTGAAAAATGAAATAAGTAGATGTAATACAAGCCTCTACTAGGCATATTAATAATAATGGAAATTGAGTTGTTGACAGGAACATTTGTGTATAGTTATTCTACATCGAAACTGACCAAAATATCTTTATAAAAGAATCTGTTTTTCCAGTGGAAGTGGTACATTGTTCTTGTGTATCTTAGGAAGGCCCTGGGAATCTTGAAGCTGCTTGGTTTTAATGATTTCTTGTCGGCTGGATGCGTTAATCAAGTTGATGAATTGATGCGCCTTTCTATTCTACTTGCAGAGTCTGCATAACTTTATAGGTGTTGTTGTCCAAAAGTTGAGTTATCTTTTCCAAGTATTCCGTTCTGTCCATGACGACTGCAGCATTGCCTTTATCTGCTGGAACGACCAGATTGTTTTCATCTTCATTTAAGGTCTTCATCGCTGTTTTTTCGACCTCCGTGGTTTTGAGTTTTTTATGATCTTCGCTGTCTCATATCTGACTTTATCAGCTTGCTCTACTGGTAATCTTCTGATTGTTGCTACAACGGAGGATACTATGTCTTCCACGGGAATGCTCCTTGGTGCTGTTGCGAAATTTTGACCTTTGAAAAGGAAAGACTGTTCTGCTTCGGTTAACGGCTTCGATGACAAGTCGATAACTGTATTCTGCGGATGCTTCACTGGATTTTTTTTGTTCAGGAGTGCTTCAAACTTCTTTTGTTCTTTAAGTGTAACTTCTTGATGGATTTTTGTCTGCCTGTGTATTGGTAATGTTGTCCAAACTTGTGAATATAGTTCTTTCAAGTCTAAAAGCTAATTTCAGGTGAATTTTTTAATTTACGGGCATTTGTATCTAAATCACGACGTATTGCTTTAATCCTTTCTCTAACTAATTGGAAATTTTAAACAAGTGTTTTCATTAATAATAGTATAGAATTAGGTATGAAAATAATTATTTCGCTATTTTGTTTTGCCATACAGGATTCGCACTAAAATCTTATCAGTAGTTCTGGACCAACGACCAAAATGTGTATTCATGGCTGCGTGTCTGATAAGCTAATACCATAGATATGTGTATAGATCAGAGGCTAATACATGGTTAATTTTATTATTCTGATATGGCTCCTAGATTTTTACAGTTCTATAGTATTATACTGATATTTAGGATATTGTTTCATTTTAATATTTTTAAAATACAAATTAATGTCTGACGCGAAGTTAAGTCCTAACCAAAGTTTTAATTTAGAGGAAACATGAGCCCCTACCTTGACACGTTTTTATGCGAAAGAATGTTTTTTAAATGTAATTCGAGAAATCTACATCTTTATCAGACACGTAGGCCAGTTGGTACACGAGACAACTAAATGAATGCAGTCAAATGCATACTTGAGCGTTAAGTGTCATCAAAGACCGATAATACTTCGCATAAACGGTTCATCAGATACACAAACACAACAAAATCGCGACTTTTGATCATTCGTTTAATCTAAATATAATGTCTCGGAGTTTCACCGGAAATGACTCCAGTTGTATATTTTTACATTTTTGGAATCCTGAGACAATGCTGAATCAGAATATGACATTTTAAAAACTTACTTGATTTTTTTATAGACACAATAAAATCTCTAAGTTTTAGTGATTAGTCCAATAGCTAGGAAAAAGAGAAGTTGATAAAATCAAATTTTTGTGTCTAACTATTTTTTTTGGAGTATAGTTCAAGATGGCGACAAATGCAGATCTCCTGTTGGCATAGCTAAATAAAATCAACAAAAAAGATATTATTCAAGCATTAGTTTATAAAAAGTTTGCAGACTCAATTAGTGGTAACATGGTGTTAAGTGCATTTTTCGACAGAATGTGTCTAGAGCATACAGTTGGTTTACACAGTGACAAAGTTGATGAAAACACGTTTCATGATTCAATGGAGGTCGTCCAAAATGTGTGCAATAATTTGGAATGTTTTTAAGCAGAAATTAACGAATAGTGCTCTAAAAACTGAGGTAAAATTATTAGAAAAAAAAATGTTTTTAACATGGAAAAAAGACTTTTAAGTCAAGATGTTATTTTACTGTTAAAACAAACAAAATCAACAATCAATCATAACCTACAAGTATCGCCATCTACTACTACCGCAATAAAGTCTAAGGAGAAATCATCGGAAGTGATTCGTCAAACTGAGAATCAGCGTTCAGAAAAGGCGGTAAATTCAAATCAAATTATTTTACTCTTAGCCAAGTAATGCAGTCAGTGCAGTCAGCACTGAGTGAAATGACCTTGAAGTCTGTCATCACAAACAACAAAACAAATACGGATTGTCGCAAATCTGATAATAGTACGAGCGCTCCAGTGTTCCGCGAAGCTGTCCAGCGCAGAAATACAAGAAAACCAATAATAGGTGCAAACTCTAGCAATACCGGTATAAAAACTGTTTCTAAACGAGGGTTCCTTCATGTTTATTGACTAGATACGAACACTAAATGTAGTGACCTTACGAGGTTTCTCAAACAAACAGCCCCAGACATTACTTTCGAGCGTAAAGATTTGAACAAAACAGGTAGAAGTAGTTCTTTTATCGTCTCCTTTCCAATACAAAATGTAAAAAAGGTGTACAATCCATCAATCTGGCCCTACGGTGCCTGTGTAAATAGATATCGCTTCCCGAAGGGACACAAACAGGAAAACCTCCAGGAAGTTAATCTAAATTTTCAACCACCGGCCTCCCTGGCCCCTCACTAGAGATGGTCTCGCCGATAACATGTAAGTTAAGCAATGACTACGAAATAAAAACATTATCTATTTGCCATATTATTATGTCAGAAGTCTTAGGAATAAGGTATCTGAATTTGAACTGCTCCTGCATTCGTTGGGCACTCCGGCAGTAGTCTGTGTCACAGAAACTTGGTGTGGTAATGACGAAATTTCCGTAATTAATATTGACTTTTACCAGCTAGCTGGTTCCTTTTGTAGATCTTCTTTGAAAGGTGGAGGGGTCGCAATCTTTGTGCGGCAGGATATAAGGTTTA